>CM065655.1:21771711-22475044 GCA_033220385.1 Triplophysa yarkandensis | reverse complement strand
TTAAAATTAAGCTTCCTAAACTGTTTTAGTGAAACACTTTATGCATGGAGAAGGCATGTGGAAGGAGGAACAAAAAAGGACATTCACAAAATAATGGATAAATAGATAATGGTCTTCAAAAGATTTTTTAAATATATTTTTTTTGTGGAACTCTGTTAATGTTTTGTGCACTTTTAAAGCTTGAGAAGATTGTCGTGGCCAGGTGGTTCAAGTATTGGACTAGTGATCCCAAGGTCGCTGGTTTGAGACTCTGTACCAGCGGGAATACCACGACTGGGGTGAGTCCCTTGAGCAAGGCACCGTTCCCCCAACTGCTCCCCGGGCGCCTCCGCATGGCTGCCCACTGCTTCGGGTTTGTTCATAGTGTGTGTGTGTTCACTTACTGTGTGTGTACATCGGTTAAAAACAAATCACAAATTCCAAGTATTTGACACCATTCTTGGCCACATGTGACATGACCTTCTTCTTTCTTTCTTTCTTTCTTTCTTTCTTTCTTTCTTTCTTTCTTCTCTCTCTCTCTCTCTCTCTCTCTCTCTCTCTCTCTCTCTCTCTCTCTCTCTCTCTCTCTCTCTCTCTCTCTCTCTCTCTCTCTCTTTCTTTTCTCTTTTTCTCTTTCTTTCTTTCTTTCTTTCTTTTTCTTTCTTTTTCTTTCTTTCTTTCTTTTTCTTTCTTTCGATATGGTCACAAAGCACTTTCATTTTAAAAATACCAAAATGTATAATATAAGCTAAATGTATATTTTGGGAACAAAAACCTATTCACTTGCATTGGTTTTGTTTGGACACAATACAACTAAATGTGTCACACTGTGGTTTGGTTATTAGATTTCTTCAAACTATCTTCTTTTGTTTTCTTTAGAAGAAGGTAAGTCATGCTGAAATAATTGATTACAGTTTTTTTTATTATCAAGGCATTACATTGTGTATACCTACATCAATCCAGTGGCCCATAAAAGCCATTTTATTTTAAACAGAATAAGTAAATTTCCCCATTTAAGTCAACATCCTCTGCTCTGCAGTGATTATTGGCCACTGCAAAATACGCTTTGGATAAAAGCATCTGCCAAGTGAATAAATGTAAATGCAAATGTAAAGATTGTACTTTTTATCAAATTT
Source organism: Triplophysa yarkandensis (assembly GCA_033220385.1). Lineage (NCBI taxonomy): Eukaryota > Metazoa > Chordata > Actinopteri > Cypriniformes > Nemacheilidae > Triplophysa > Triplophysa yarkandensis. The sequence continues at coordinate 22,473,929 of CM065655.1, read as the reverse complement.
GAACATGTGCTTTCCTAAACCGTAATTTTTAAGACCCAATTTTGGTATATTAATATTTCATTGGCCATTAATATATCTATCATCATTCCTGAATAGTGTAATCTTACAAGGAAATAATTTGATTCTATAATGTAGCATTTATTGTTTTCTTAACAAAACTATTAAAATTACTAAAGTGGAGGATATCCTACCTTTCTAAAAACTAGAAAAAACATACCATTTTAAAGGGTTAATTTACTCAGTTTAAAAACCCTTTGACCCATTTTGTCATGGGACATGTGTTATTATTTGTTAGAAGTAATTTTATTTCCAGCAATTACTCTCACATTTTTATTATTTTGTTAACTTTTGTTTAATTTATTAACTTCTTTATCTTGAATCACTATTTTAGGCAATGTTATAAAATATCTCCTACAAACAAATGTTTTTCAATCCATTGAATAAAATCCGCCAAGAATGAATGTAGTTCTGAACAACAAATAATGTCCAACTTAGTTCTCTTTAAGGTATACCTAAAATAATATTTTCACAACAAAATAGATGAGGCCAGTGGAATAAAATTGGCGGAACAAGTACAGTAAAAAATTTTAAAACTTGAATGACTGGGCAAACAGAGAAATAAAACATTGTAGAGCCCTAGAGATACTAAAATCTGCATTAAAAAAACTGCAAACTTTTATATTTTAATATACCATGTTATAACGTGCTTAAGATGCATGTAGAAAGACATAACATTTTCCCTATTCTAAACGATTGAGCTAAAAGGCGCAGCAAAACATTGGAGCCTAGAATGGTGAGCTGCATATTTTAGGGCATCATTAATCAAACAAATAATTAATGGAGGGGGCAAAAGTTGTGCTAGTCTTCAAAACAGACATCAAGCATTCTGACTTTAAACGTTCTTGCATTTCTGTCTCTCTGTCTGGGACCCAGGGCAAAAAGACACTCATTACTCCTAATACCTTTTAGCAATCAAGATGAAAAGCAAAAAACAGCAGCACAAGAAGGGTAAACTTTATTAAACTTCATTAAAGTCAAAGTCGGGATCATGCCTGTAATGGTCACTCTCAGTGGAGGGTGAGCAGAGTAAATCATCTCAAAGGCTTTTTTCCAGCTTAATGGCTGGGTAATTTATACTTTGATGTCGTTTGAGTGTAGCTATCACTGTCTAAGGGCTGTTTATTCTGTTTATGAGGCCTAAATAATTCCAGGCTCTTTTTACCCACAGACCCTAAGCAACAATTAACAAGTGCGGACATCTCGAGCACAGACAGATGCATAATGAGGAAGAAAGAGCAAGTGGAAAAAAGCACCAGGGGCGGGGGGAGATTACAAATGGGGAGATGTTCACGGCGCAAATGATACCACAGCAAATGTGCTCTTCGCTACAAAACAAGATATTTTAATCTCAATGCAGCCGGCACTCAGTTTTATTTGCACCAGCAATTGACTCAATTGCTAGATTGAAATTGAAATTTCTCTCCGGAGTGCCATCTGGACCTGTTCTTGACCAAGGGTGCGGGTCGGCTCTCTGTTATTAAACACAGGCATTCTTGGGTGCCTTCATGCTGGTTTTAATTTGCAATTAACAGTCGGTACATATGTCCCTGGGGCGAGTAAAAAAACGTGTGGAAATGTGCGGACAAATACAGGCGGTGATGATCACAGTTTGCGTGGCATCCTTTTTAAAATAAGACAGCTTTTGCACTACCCAACATTGTGAAGTGCACCCCGCACAAATACGGGAACATCTATTTGGACTCAGTGTCACTTTGAATGGGCAGAAAGTGAAGGAGAACATCCGACTGTGAAAAGCACTTGAAAAACCGAGTGCGGCCCACCGCTGCTCCGTAAGTATCCACTAGCAGCCTCCGCCGGCAATTAAGAGGGATGAAAACTACAGGCCGCAATAAGGTAATTAACCATTAGCAGATCATTGCAACACTTACGAGTGCAACCTTCACAAGCACAATCATCCTAATATGGTCAGTAAAATGGCAGCTTGCCATTTTCTTCCAGTGCGAACGCGTTGCCACGGCACATCCTTAATTGTTGGCCATCAACAGTAATTTAGCTTGTAGCCCCGCTTAACAGCTTGATAAAGAAGCCTGGTCCAATTACACCTTGCGCGTTCTGACCTGTTCCTCTTGCTGCAAACAATAAATAAAGCAAGGTTAAGTGCGAACCAACGCAAAAAGGAGGAAACGCAAACAGGGGTGCGTGCTTACACAATCACACAGTCCATAATGTTCATCTCGGGCAAGTGGAGATCAAAGGCACCCTCCCAACTCGACGTCGTATGCCTTCTTTTCCTTTCCCTTTTCCCCTCCTCAGAGCATGAGTTTGGCCGGCCTAAGTTTACTCAGCGCTCGCTGCAATGAGCATGACAGGGATCATGGCTAACCCCGAAGGACAGGTGCTGCGTGGCTGGAAAGAGAGCAGCTCCCTCGTGCTCCTCGCAGGTCACTTCCAAGCAGTACGTTAGTGCGAGTGCCGCAGCAGAAGGCCCTTAACAGGGAATGTTGGCTGCTAGCCTGTAATTAGCTTGGACAGCTCAGGCTCAGAGAGAGGGAGCGAGGCAGCCAGGCTACATCATAATGAGCTCAGCTGGGATTAGGAGGACAGGCAATGGGCTAGGTGGGGGCAAGAAAAGAGTGAGCCCTCCTGTACGAGCGAGCTGGGGGTAGAGATCAAGCAGGGGAGGGCCAGGCCGTGTGGCTGCCAGGGTTAGACCCCTCAGCAAAGGATGGGCCAAATGAGGCCTGGCAAGGAGAGGGCCAAGGCAGCCTAATGAAGCGCGACAACTCCAGCAGACGAGATCAGCAGTAATTAACACGCACGCACACATGGACTGTCATTGAATGTACCCCCTGAAAATCTCAAGGGAGCAAACCTCAAGACGGGAATGTCAGCGTATTTAGCTGCTATAAATATCCGAAGCTGCATCAAAAGTGTTGTTTTCATTATTGACTAAAAAAATAAATTACTTTATTTTCCCATTCAGTTCTTCAATATATCAATTCAATATAATTCAACACAGTTAGTCGTCTGCAACATAGCCATTCCTACTTAGGTTTGTTACCAGACACAAAAGTTCCACATACCCTTTTTAAATGACAGTGTCATTGTGATGTGTTTCTGAACTGTGAATTCGCAGTCCAAAGAAAGCTAATGATCTTGTGTGGAGTCCTGCCGGGTGTTAAAAATGATGCGGATGAAAAGGACACTGCGATATACTGGCTGACAGCTCAACAGGACCTGACAAAACGACAGACACTTACTTGTCAGTGAGAAGCCTCTTGTTTTCCTCCTTACAGAGCACCAGCTCGTTCCACAGTTCATCGCTGTCTTGCTGTAGCTGTGTTTTGCTTCTTAGCCTGCACAAGTTCAATGTAACACACACAACAAATGTGAGAAAACTATTCAAAGGTTCGAATATTCAACCTAAAATTAACAAGTACATCAAATAGCGTTTTCACATAAATTATGATTTGGTCATGTGTGAATATTTGGGAGTTAAGGTTGGACGTAAACAACAGCGTGCACTGGCCTGGTCAATGCACCAGGGACATGAACTTACACAAATATTTGTATTGAAACTTAATAACATTGACAATGATCAAGTAGATAGTTCACCAAAAGATAAAATTTTTGTCATGAATTATTCACCCTCTAGTTGTTCCAAACATGTATTCATTTTTATTTTGGTTGAAATCAAAGAAAGATTAAGAAAGAATGCTTGTAACCAGGCAGTTCTGGGTTACCATTGACTATGGTAGGAAAAATTACTATGGTGGTCAAAAGTACCCCTGATTTTTTGTTCTAAGGGTAAAATTACTTTTTAAAAATCAATATATTATTTTCCTACTAGCGGAAAAAGGAGCAATATTCTGACTAACTAAAGTTAGTGCGTAGTAAAAATTTGTCTGAGCGAATTTTTCTTCCATTTTTTATCCCGACAGAGCACCATTAAATCGATTTGAGCAACATTAAATAGAAAAAATCTTGTAATATTGGGGTAGGTTTTGAAATAAGATTATGAGCCTAAAAATTACAATGCAATGATGAGTATACTATTACACTACAGAATTAGATATTAGCCTAACATTTCACTTATCTGACATAAAATAAAAAAAAATAAAAACATAAATGTTGGCAAGATTCTCAGCCTAGAAATCCTGGTGTAGTCCGGCCAACCACAAACATCTAACAGATTTGTTATAATCTTTGGCAGTATAGCTTTTCCTGGTCCGCCGATTAAAACAGCTTGAAACATTAAAACAATTGAGTAGTTCAGTGCCTCCAATATGGCTGACTTATATATTGTATATGATGCATCATAAAAACACGTTTATACTAAAATTATATTTTTTAGACTGTAGTTCATCTTTATATTCTTCAAATGTAGTGAAAATCATAAGAAATTAAAATAACAGGATAATTTGTCTTAGTTGTTTTATAGTGTGAATGCTACCTCGTTGCATTTACACTATAAAAACAACAAATCGACGAAAGGTCTCTCAGTTTACACACTACCTTCCGCACACCACAACTCTGCAAAAGTAGCACAATTGAACAACACAAATACTATTTAAACCCTCAGATCCACAGATGCTTTCTCCTCATAACGTCCTTGAACTTACGGTATAGCACAGTGCCTCTGGGTACTGTGGGATCAGCCCTACATCATGTGAAAACATTCCCCCTTAGAAGCCACTTTTCACCTAACAGCTTAACAAGCAGCAGCCCTGAGATCTTTGGTCTTAATCCGTTGTGAAATTCAGTGTTTAGGCTCCTGAAGGACATAATCACAAACTAGAGCTCAGAGAAAAGGCATCTCTGTAGCCCTCAAGCCCGCTTCACCTTCTCTGCACATCTCGCTTCATTATACGGCCGAGAAGTAAACTGCGAGAACTTTCTGGAAAGGCGGTGGCTAATTGCTTTCATTCGGCGAATCTGTTTATGAGTGCAACTTTGATCAGTGTGTGGATGTTTTAATAAGTTTTAATTTTATTTACTCATCCCAATGCTCCCAGTCTGATTTAGAAATCGCTAAATTCCTTCTGGAGGAAAGGGTTGATGTTTTTACGCTCTCTTAATAGTGGTGGAGAAAATCATGAGTGACATGGCGAGTAACACAGGGCTACGGCATTCTAATGAGATGTTAGTCTGCAGCAGAGAGCCGAAACTCCTGCTGGGGTCCACTTTTGCTCGTGCTAATATATACGCAATAATACTAACTGCTCCGGTATATCCAGACGGATGCACGCCGGACCATCAGTAATAGTTTTGCAGCCTGAAGATGCTGCTTAAACTGGTGGCTCACAAACTGATTTTCAGACATTAACCTTATTTGCATAATTGTTAGAAGGGGTGTGAACAGCAAGTAAACATAACCGCTTATTTGAAAGACGCAACTTTGCTTGTTGCCTCTGAGAATGGATAGTTTGGAATCTGTCTTTTGGTATAAAAGCAATTTCCTGCAAATGTCAACCACTATGAAAAAACACTGGGTGCTTGCAATGATTAAAAAACTTTTTTTTAAGAATTTTACAATATTTTTGTGCTTTATTTTTTTATTGTTAGGGAAGTGTCATATTCATAACACATCAAACTATCGATCAAATGTTTTAAGACAGTTATGTAAAATGTTTCTTACGATTTAAAAAAACTTTTAATCTGAAAGTGTTTCCCTAAATGTCTAAAATTAGTTTAATAGATAAAAATATAATTTAGCAAATGTTTTTTCATGACAAAAATGTATTTTATTTAAAAAAAATTGTTTAAATGGATGACTAGAAAGGATGACTGAATTTGAAAGAAAAACAGCCAATAAGAGCACATACTAGATAGAGACCTAAAATATTCTTTAAAAAGCATCTCTGAATGAGACCTTAAGAAGCTGCTTGATAAAATGACAAACAAAAAATTCAGCTAAATCTAGTCAAAAGGTGAAATTGATCAAATATAACACGTATAATTGTTGTATTTTTCTAACATCATTTTCATAGCTTCTTTTGTTGTTTTTTTACATTTTTGATGAGTTTATTATAAATCTAAAATGTGAAAAATATGAATGCATTTAGTAAATGAGTGCCTCACAACTTTTGAACAGTAGTGTACATTTCTTATCAATTAACAAATAAAAATGTTAATAAATGTTTTTTATAATGATCATCTTTCCTTTGTTTGTTGGGTATTATTCCTTCAGGTCTGTGCATTTTAATTCACAGGAATTCGTCAAAGCGACATTTTTTTAATATTGTGTCTCTTCTTGTCACATGCATAACACATGTTTCCCCATTTATTTTCAAAATTTAAACAGATAATTCAGTATACTTTAAACAATTACATTTTTTGAGCATTTATAGGTCCTCTGCATAACAAAAATTTTAATATCGATAACGCACATATTATTGCAACAGGACACACATTTTCAGCTGTGGTGATACCTTCACAATGTGCTATTGTTCTTATTCTGGCATCCTTTGCGTTGATTGGCTGTCATAATGATGCATTGCAATACATGACAGGGAATCGGTGAGAAAGGTCAGAGGAACTTGTTTAACCGATCACCTCTCTTCCGTGTCTAAGCGTTGAGTGAGAGGTGGCAAAATTTCAGCCTCAACAGTCGATAGTTGTGACATCCCCTATCATTATCGATGTGTTTTGGGTTACTAAGTAGGCAGCTGGCCTTAGCAATGGGTGGGTAAATATCAAGCTCTGTTTGGAATATAAATGTCCCTACAACAACAGACTGAAGAGCTTAATAAAACAAAAACTCTTCAGCAAAGTAAGTGTTCTTTTTTCCCTTATCAAAACTAAGAGCGAGGAGATTATCAGAGACTCTTTCTCTTACAATCTAACACACACACACAGAGGTGGGTATATTCACACTCCTTTCACACGGGATCACACTGCACTGCTGTTTTCTTTAATTAACCCAAAGAGAGCAAAGCTGACAAGGTCAACACTTGCATCCCATGTGGATACTCAACATACGCTTCCATTAGATACGTTTAAAAGGCTTGCGAAAAAGAGAGGGGAAAATGTTAAGGGGGTTGGGGAAATTGTTATGACATTTTGCCGCTTCTAGGGGTTTAGGTTAAAACGAAAGACTCAGAGGAGGAAATCAAAACCTTTTCTTTCAATCTTTTTTCAGACTTTTCTCTTTCTTGCTATTCTGCTGATATACACAGTAACCTTGGCCTTTTCTGGATGAAACACACTTGTCTTAAGAGCCAGACCTGAATGCTTTTCGTAGAGATTAAAGGAAACATTACATGAGAAAACACTGTAAGAATCTGTTTAAAGCTAGTTGAAGTCAAAAGTTTACAATAACCATTTCAGGGTTTCACAATTGAAAATTTAGGGGGAGGGGTGAATTTAAATTTTTCATTTCTGCACATTTTTAATCGTGCCCTCAAAAAAAATGTATTTCCTGAGAAACATATGATTTTTATAAGATGGCAGAAACGTGTGATACTTACTCTTTAAACTAGACTTTATCTATTGAAGGACATTAGTATATGAAAAATTAACATATCTTAACAAAAAAGAGAACAATTTAAAGCAGTATTCATGTTGAGTGGTTTACACCCACCTGAATTTAAATGAATGGTTTCCTTTATGAGCAGCACTGAATGGTTAGATCTTTTGTAGTGGTTGTGTTTGAGTCTCTAAATTGTTTTCAATGTGAAAAGATGAATCTCAACATCATACATTTACTGCTTGACATGAATCAAACATAAATAATGCAAAAAGAAAAGATTTTGGAGTATGTGGATGATTTTCTAAAGATCAGTGGATAGTTAAATAACTTAGAATAATCAAAAAACCCTCACACAAATACAATTAAACATAAAAACGTTGATTGTTTCATCTTTACAGATAACATCATACAGTATTAGAATCAGGGGGCTGCAAACAAATTCTTTTGAAATTCTGTTATTCTTTTTGATTAAAAGAATTCTTTATGACAGGACTGAATAAAAATAGACCTCAATTTTAAAAATGATATGATTTAAAATTTTATATCACTACTGAGTAAAATCCGTGATCAATCACATCAACTCAAAATTTGATCACACGATCTGCAGTTTGAGTCATAAATATGGAAAGATGACACAGATTCAGCATTGCTGTGTCAAGTCTCAGTTTTACTTTTAGTTCACCAGCTTCTGGAACTGTCGATGTAATGGACTGAAGGCAGGCTGGCATATTAATATTTATATTGCTCAGGTATACTTACATTTACGCAGTATGTTACATACTGTTTAATAGTTATTTTGACCATCAAAAATTAATTTTAAGGTACACAATTATCGATCGGGGGACTTCAATGACCACTTTGTATTTATCTTTATAGTATACAATTTGCAACTGTAATTAAGTGCTTACAAGTCATGGGTTTCTTCGGCTTTCTTCAGTTGCTTCGTGACTGTCCTGTAGTTAGTCTGAATGACACGCAAACGGTCGTGATGTTTGGCGTGGGCTCTTCGCAGATCCTTATTTTCTTTAATCTGCAGAGGACAAAAGCAGGTTCACACGCAATAAAAATCCACAGATTCTCTATTATAAACCTCAAAACATATGCTCAAACATACATGGCAGTGACTAACCATGACCATCAGATAAGAGTTACAATATCATCATAAATATTAACATATGTTTGACCTTCGCTAATTCCACCAGTAGTTTCAGAATGCCCATCTTTCTTGCGATTTATTGTGTCAAAACAGTGTAGCGGACAGCAGGCAGATGGCATCCCAGGCCGCCCACTTCACAGCAGTGTCCCTTTCAACTGCTGGAGTGCAAAGTGTTGTGAAGGTTACATTGGACTTTTACTTCCCCCTCTGTGTATTAGCACAAAAGAAGTACTTTTGGCATCAGATAAGACATGTCTTACAGAACATGTCCACTGATGTGGAAGAAATACGCTCAATGCAACCCAAAACACCAGAGGTTTGCAGTATTGGGGATATCTGTAAAATATACATTGAGGATGGTGTACTATTTTTATTATGTCTATTAAGTGGTACAATTTTTCTAAGCAGTCAATAGTCAATATATATGCATATGTCATACATGAAAATATGCATTGATGTGTATAAAGATTACAGCGGGGGTTTTCAAACTGTGGGTTTAGGACAGCATTAGAGTGGGCGGAGAATGTCACTCAAAAAAGCTGTTTAGTCTAGTTAATGACTGACAGTAGCTATAAAATGTTACCATTAGATAGTTTGGTATTGCTGCTGAATATGTATTCTCCCATATTTCCATTGAAAAATATTCAAGATAGATTCTAGTTCTAAAAGGTTTGGGATTTGCTGTATTTTAAGCAAAAACATTGTTCTAATGGGGTAATATGCAGGAGAATGCAACCTCAAAGGCCACCTAGCAATATCTTCACCAGGAAGGGATAAGTGTTCTTTACAGGCTGTTTTCTGAGGTTCCAGCCAGCAAGGTAGGAGACACAAACACATTAGGGATCACATTAGGGATCCAGTGATGTTTTCTGCTCATAACATAATCAATAACTATCTACACAAATTGATGAACTCTAAAAAAAGAATTAAGCATGCTTCTTGAAAGCATTACATAAATGTGTGCCAAGAACAGTGGATGATGTTTTTTAATCTGACGAACGTAAATCGCCTTCCCGGAAGTGTTAGTTGTGTCTGTTCAAAAACAGGCTAGTCTGATGACTGCCACCTAAAAAATTCCCATAATGCAACGCATTCTCCTTTTACAGGAAACCGAATGACATTTCATAAAACTATCTATCTGTAACTTAAGATGCATCATTTAACTAAGTGTTCATTATATGCATCTCTAACCAGGTCTAGTTTATCTCATTGAGACACACCCAACAACATACCGGTTCTAGATTTACAGCCAGGAAAAGTCCTAAGTAAAACCCCCACAACAATCATCTGCTCCCAAGAGCAAACCTTCCTACTAAGGTAGCCTCAGTGGCTTGTTCCAGATTGTTAAGGACCTTCTGCACTGGGCCTGACTCGCACGACTCCTCAGGGCTCTAGATTTTCCTGCCAATGAAACCAAATTTGGTTAGAAGTCGCACCGGTGCGACTACAAAACTGCCCACTCTTTTTCATTATGTGCTGCCATTTTTTGTGCATATGGGAAACACCAAAAACCAAATGTTTGAAAGTGGGACAAAACAGCAGTACCGGATATAACAGTATGTTAAAGAGAATTATCAGCAGAGCCAAATAGACAACACAGTTTGTCCACCTATACAGTGCAGACAGAGTGTACGCATGGACTGTACTCATCTGGGCAATGCAGACCAATTAGAAAGTCGGTGTGTAAACCAGTAAGGAAGCGTGGTGCAGCTCATTTGAATTAGACACAGAATATTCCCTTACAAACCTCTGTGGGAATCCCACATATGGAGTCATGTGGGCTTCCCATAGAGGTTCAGAGAATAAGCTATCTCAAATCACATAAACATCCCAACATTCTAAACAGCAATGAGACAAAAACGAAGAACCTATTTTTGCAGAAAACATTAATTAGAATGCTGCTCAATCCACCCTTACAATACCATCCTAAGTAGAGTATTCTCAAATAAATCTATTTTTATACCAAACACTATTTTTAGGGCTCAAGAAATGTATGATATTATGTATGGTTCTGATTGCAACTTTTATAATAAACAAAATTTAACTAATACATTTAAACCAATATTTACTGTAATTTCTCTGATAATAAAAGTTTTCATTGAAAAACAAATATAAACATATTCATATAAAAAATTAAAAATGAACCAATGAAGTGATGAGTGTTAAAGTGATGATTTACCCAAAGAGGGGTGTCATCATTAAACCTTGTCAGTTCAAACCTGTATGACTTCCTTTCTTCCACAGAATAAAAAATAAGATATTTTGAAGAATGTTGGTAGCCAAACCTGTGTCATTATATAATGAATTTATTTGGTCTGCTTAACATTCACAATTAAACGTATTTAATTAAAAAGATATTCCTAAAACATGATTTTTTTTAATTCTACTATAAAACCCTAGGTTTTATTAATAAATAAAGTCTGTTTACTAATATATCAGCACAAGGATAAGTAATGATTTCCTTTCAATGCTGTGAGTTCAGAGCATTTCAGACTGGAGTATGTAAGTGGTGCGGTGTTGAAGCAGGACAATTTCATGCATAGGTTCAGTGTACAGCGTCATCACACTCAACCACTAGCATATATCCATCAAATGCATTCTATTGATCTCCATCTGTGGTACAATTTAGTAAATCTGTAGAAGTAGTTGTTTTGTTTTAAGTCTCCGTAGTGTGTATTTAACTAAAAATTTATCCATCTTGTGGTCAACAAATCATTTAAAATGCTTTATTAAAGTTAACCAAATTGATTAAACAACCATCCTGAATTATTCAAATACTTTTACATTTGTCTTGTCATTGCTTTATCTGCACTGCTACGCTAACCTGGCACCTGTAGCATTACTGTGGCCTGACATTTCGCCCCTTCAGCCAATAGGAAAGGCCGACTTCTTTAACCACTTAAACCCCCCAGCAGGAGAAACGCCTCAGTGAGCGGGTCGTTCCTCAAATGTCCGTAAATATTGGTCTCTGCCTCATAGCTATTTGAAGAAAAAAACGGGGGGGGGGGTCTATCAAAGATTACATGGGACTTTTCAGGGGTGAACATATAGATTTTCCTGACAAGACGGCCCTCTATTATTCTGACCTTAGCCGAGGCGAACTCTGCCAGAGACAGCAAGCGCACCTTTCAGCTTGAGTGGCCAGGGCCAGGAGACTTGACGAAAGGCTTTCTGAAAGGGAGGAAAGCTTGTTTACCGCTGCTATGACACGGCAGCCCTGCTGGGCGGGAAATGCAAGGCCCTGAACCCTGTTATTATTAACAAGGACAAAGAGAACAAGCCAGCCCTAGTCTGCCTGCCAATGTGACAAGTATGGATTTACTGCTCAGAAATTCACAAGAGGACATTCAGCCTTCAAACACCAACTGAAAGAGAAAGACACAGAATATGAGACGGAGAAGCAAAACAAAGCCCAGCGCTAATGAAGGGCTGCTTAGATTGAGTGCTCGACGTTTCACGTCTGAGTGACAGCGTGGAATACGGGGGCTGTTTATAGCACCCGCACACACATCCACCTGGGCATCGAAATCAATATGAGCCAGTACAACCTCCTTCCGTGAGCAGAGGGTGAGGACTTTCGCACAGCTGGAATCGTAGACTGCCACTGAGGGTTACAAACTTAAATTCTGACAGACCGAAATAAATACTACATTAGTTTACCTGAGACTTAAAGAAATAGGGAGAAAGGATCCGTGAGCAAAAGAGAAAGAAAGAGGCATGAAAAGTCAAAAGAGAGACATGAATGATTGGTTAGGGAAGAGCTCAGGTTCTTCGGCAGTCTTCCCTCCCGCTGCCTTGTTGCCTCTGCAGACAGTCCATGTGTGTGCGCGCACAGATGATGAAGTATTGAGGTCAGGTAGAGGGCAGTGGTCAGAGGACAACAGCAGTCTCCACCTGGCATGAGCTTCTTCATGTCTAAACTTTGCCAGGCTACAGCTGAGACACACACGTATGCAAATACACACACTATCATTCACCCATAAGCTGAAAGGCTGCCAGTGTTTGAGACCTTGCATGTGCTGTTTCTACAGGACATTCACTCGGCTCGGCTGTAATTGTATTTGGTAATAATAGAGACATCAGGCACAAGGGTGGAAAGACCTCTCTCAAAGGGGGAAGGCAAGGAATGTCGCTAAAACGTTCAAACAAGAACATCAATCTCTTAAGAAGTCTTCAAAAGGACTGGAAATGAAAGTGTTTGGTGTTCACCTTGAGTGCCAGCAAATCCTGAAGTCGCTGAATCTTTTGCTCTTGGGTGCCTGCTCCGACCATGCAGCTTGTAGATGAAGATCCGGAGCACTGATAAACAAAGAAGGAAATCGGGAAGATCATGAATATAAGCTGGTATCTTTAACACAATATAATACAATTTTTAAGAAGCGGAAGAGGCCCACACAGGCAAACCTGTTAACCACGGCATGCACGCCCTCTGAAACCTAACTGGGGGCCAAGGGCTGAATCGAGAGTAAGAGTGCTCACGGAATGCGGCTGAGAGGGTTCTCTGTGCAGGGACCTAATGAGCATGTTCATTTCCATTTACATTGTTTCTTTGACAATAATGATGTCCCATTAGGGGAGACTAAAGGGTTATAGAGTGAGAAACGCGCCAGGCCTCATTACCAAAGGTGGGGAGGGAGGCGCCTTTAATTGCTCTATCAGGGCCCAGAGTTACACTTGATAGGACAACAGAAGCAGACTTCAGGGAGAAAGAACTGAGAGAGAAGGGGAGAGCGAGTTCTTTATGAAGTACCAAAACCAGAAAATCTCAGTCTGCTCAATGAAGAAAGGCCAGATAGCGGATCAAGTGTGAAAGAGTAAAACTACGAAATGGCAGTTGTACCATTACTGTCGAGTGTTCGGGATCTTCAGGGGCCAGATCAAAAACTCTTAATCTCAAGCAGAAAAACTATTGATCAAAGATCCTTTAAAAGCTGATTAGATTTTCACTAGGCTGCTGATGTCTATAACTAACTCGAGTCACTTGTCTTGGAGCTCTTAGTCCAAACGGATCAACCTATTGAAGTGTTCAATCAAGTCATTACCAGCATACTGTAGCTGAACCTTCCTCTGACACATGTCCCAAAACCAGTCTTAACGTTCCCAGCATTCACAGGACCAACAGTGTACTACATATCAAAGACCTCAACTCAGCAAGGATTAGCGAAAGAGAGAAACAGAGGATTACAAAGAAAGAGAAATCAATAATGGCTGAATATGGAGAACAAAGAAATGGCCCAACAGGCAGGAAACTAGTGGCAAATCCTTATTCCTCTGGTACCGCATAGACTTATATGAGTGACATGGTTAAGTGCTTTTCCAGATTACAGGCCCTGTCATGACTGTAACTGTGTTAAAGGGGGAGTAAACTATCAGCATTAATGGGATGTTTAATAAGATGAGGCCAAGTATGTCAGTTTGTGCCGTACAAAGAAAAAAAGCTTTTTTATTATTTAGGTCACTGTCAGTTAGACATGACCGAACTTATTCAATAGAGATCTATGCCGCCAGCTAAAATATGTCTGTGCACGTAGGCACAGGTTTGTGTCCTCACAAGTAATACATGGCACTGCTTGATCTTGTAAAAACATTCTATGATGTGATATGAAAAAAAAACAAATAAAACATTAGTATCAGGTTGATTTCTGTAAATCTAAGGTTCGGTCAAGCATGAATCCTGTAGTGAGGGCTTGGGATAGAGACAGAAAGTCAAATAATATTATCTTTGAAAAAACTGAAACCTACTTGTGTTTTCCTTTGGTAGCAATTTCAGATACTAATATGTACTTTTCAAATGCATTTATTTAAGTACTGCAGAAGTGACAGATTTTGTGAAATTATTAGGATTGGTAAATACATTTTTTTCTTTAGGTTGAGTCTCATATGTATCTGTATCTATGAAACTGTATTTTTGGCCATACCTGCTGTGTCTTCAGGTCTCTGGAGGTTCCAGTGTCCATCGACAGCTGCTCTTCGTGCGTGTGTAAGAGGGGTGAAGATGGATTACCCTGCTTGTGGCTAGCCTCCTGAAAAAACATTACAAAGAGACAAGGGAGTGTTCCTTAACATCCAATGAGAAGACACTTTGTTAATTAAAATTCAATATAGAAGTGTTCATTCTACCTAACACAAGATATGTTCATGAATAATCAATTCTCGAACAATTGTCTGACTATATGATCATTCGCAGGTGAATGAGTCTGGGATGCTGTTGGCATGTCATGTCACATCCGTGTTGCGAGCATGCACATTTGGCATGCTGGTAAAAATGAAGAAGGACCGGGATAATCAGTGGAGGAGTGTATCTCTGATAGTGCTCTGAAGTACATGACAACAGTTCATCTGTCTGTCTCTCTGTATCACTCGAACTGACAATCAAGCCAAGTCTCAATGTGACCGGAGCGCAGTGCGTTATGGACCATCTTTAGATGCTGCTTTTATCAGACATGTAAAATCTGATTTCCATAAATGTTATTACAAATAAAAAAATCTAATTATGGACATAAAACACAAATACTTTTTTATAGTATTTTTATATGAGTGTGTTAAATATAGTAAAATATTTACATGAAAAGGTTCACATTGCACATCGCAATTTGAGTTAAAAACTGGAATAAATATTAATTTGAAATATTTGTAGCCAAGTGAAACAAAAACAGTGAAGCAATACAATAAAGCTGCAATTGCTTGTTTTTTATTGTCGCAGGCAAATAAACGTAATTCTAAGTTTTAAAAAGTCAAAATTCAAGCTTGAGTAAAAATAAGCTTGTAATACGTTTAAGCAATAGTTACAGGGATAACAAAGACAGGAAGATAAAAACTGAGAAAAAAATCTGAATCAAGTATTCAAGAAAGCTGTGTAATAACCAAAGGTAACAACCAACCCTTACTGAGAAATCGGTAATCACAATGATCTGACTGGAGTGCAACATTAAATCTAAACAATGTAATATGTATTTCAAAGATTAAATATCTGTGAATGTTGGGTGGGCGTCAAGACGTCATGTCAAGTACAGTAATTCAATATGGAAGAATTTATTCCGCAGAAAGCAGGTCATTATTTTGATTAAAATAGAAAAATTTAAAGAAGAAACAGGAACAAAAAATAACTTAAAAGATAAGTGAGCTAAAGTATGTGTAATATCCCACTACGCCACCCCTAGAACAGTATTTCTAAGGGGAATAGGGGTGATGACAACATTAGGCTTTGGGGATGCTCTTCTGGAGCAAGGACAGTAAAGAGAAATTTAAAAAAACAGACAGAGCTAACTACAGAAAAATTCAGGAGTTAATTAAGCTGAAATCTGCAGGAGCACTGGGACAATTAATCTTCGATCAAGTCAAAGACCCAAAACATACTGCAAAACCCAGGGGCACCTTAATGCACAGGCTTACATGGGCTGAAGCCTAGGCGCACACAGTTTGTTGGGGGGTGGACAGGGGTTGGGCATTGAGAGAGCTGGGTTAAAAAATGCATGTGTTAATATATTTACAACAAAGATATGTCATTTGTCTCAGTACTGATTACATATCAATATAATAAGCCTCTACTTAACATTTTCAATTCAGAAAACGAATGGGCTAAATGCATTAAAAATTAACTACCCGTTAGAAAATGTGACATTATTACATATGTAATCATTAAAAAAACAATTAGTTTTTGCATTTGCGAACATTAAAATGGTCTACCTAATTCCATATCCTGCTTGTAACAACTGCGAGTGATGACAGCGAGTGGTCATTTGTAGCTGTCAGTGGTAATAAAACAGATCTGCTGAGAGATAATAAAATAAAGAGATCTGTAATGGGCCAGGAGCTGACACGCTTCCTGTACTTCCTTTACTGGATTTCTCTGGGGACGGCTTTGTCTGCGTGCTCAGAGGTTTTAGGCAGAGCTGATAACACTATATTTGTCATACAAGTTTTTTTCCTTTTGTATTACCTATTCCAGACACTCTCTAAAAGTCATGATCACGTTTCTCATGCTGTAGTTTTATTAGATCAGTTTGTAATCATTTCAAGTAGATGTCTACTGTATGAGTTGGATGCGGCTGTTTTTTAACAGCTGTGCATCACTGGCCACACATGAAAAAAAGCTTACTCAATTTTAGAAATTTATAGAAATGACTTTACAAAACCAGACATATGAGGTTACACACACAGATGAATCTGTGTTTATTGATAAATCTTGCGAAATACCAGGATGTAAGTTTTGTCCATGTGTGTATGGGCAGTACCTTTTTCTCAAAGGCAAAAAGTTATAGTGCGGCCATGTGAAGAACAAATGGATACAGACAAACTCATACTGTACTTAATGAAAGTAATTTCTACAAAGATGTAAAGAGAGTTTAAAATTATGATTTTGGGGTGAATAGATTTGCTAAAAGAACAAAAATTGGGACTAAAACCCCAAAGAAGAAAGAAGTCCCTGTATTAAACAAGGAACACTTATTGAATAAACAGTTTACACAAAATTGTACAAAACTAAAATCAAGTCGCCATATTTTATATTGTCCCTAGAACCTTGCTAGGAATAATGTGTTTCTGTATTTGAAAAACAATTACATAAATGCATCCTTGGATTTATTGGAATTCTTGTCTAAGAACATGATATGATCCTTTATTTCAGACCGAACAGTTACCTAACCTTTTTACATCCTGTGAAGAGAAAAAAAGTCACACTGACACGTTCATGCATATTTCTCACATGTTTGTAACACTAAGTTTAATCCTGTGACGACTGGTAATTAAAGCCAACAGACAAGTAGGCCTTGGCACCTGTGTTTGTCTCTAAAAGCTAGATAATGAAAAAACAACAGCTCTGTCATCACCTTTGGGTTCCTGATTGCATTATCAAAACTACAGCCGGGTTTGGCATCTGGGCGTGACCTTGTTAACTGCCAGGGTAATTAAGTTTAACCAATTGGGAGAGGGGATGATAAATTATTAGCAGGTAGATTTTGTTCACATTTTATTAAATTGGCCTGCCAAAAGGGTCGGCCAAATTATCTGGGGCCTCATTTGTTGGAGGCCGGCCACATTGGCGCATCTGTTACAATTATTTATAATTTCAAACAGTTGAAAACCAACACAGTTCGGCAGCAGCCGCATAAAGCAATTTACAAATGATCTGATGAGGGAGTGTTTGAGCCTTTTCCCCTCATTTCTAGCCAGCAGGGAAAATGAAGGGGGAAGGAGAAAAGAGGTGAGAGAAAGAGAGAGCTGGAAAGAGATGGAGAGAGAGAGAACAGCGTGCTGTAATTACAGAACACGATTAGGTTCTTCTAGGAGGTTTGCTGGCACTGGTGGTCTCAGTGTAGAAGCAGAGGGAACATATGGAGGGGCTCTCCCTGAGGCCCATGACCCGTCTGCTGGCAGAGCTGCGAGCTGCATCTGAATTAGACTGTTCTACACATGTACAGTTTCCGCCACAACAACAAATCCGATCCCTGTTAATTATGAAGCGCCTATAATCAGGCCCTCGATCGGTGGATCTGAAATTCCAGTAAAAGCACTCCCAGCACGCTTCTCCCCAGGAACGCCTCGACCTGGTTGCGTGTCGGCAGACAGACACGAGTGTGATGCGGGTCAGGGTCGTATCCGAGCAGGACTGTGCGTCTAACTTCTGATCGGAGCCCCCGCAGATGGACAGGGACTTTATGGAGGCGAATAAGTGACCGGTTGGGCCTTTAACACATGGCTGGGGTTTATTAATGAGTCTCAGTACACACATTGCTGATCTAATGAAAGCACTTGAGAACAAGAGTTCATATCATTACGGTCTAAAGCATTCAAAACATCATGAAAACAATTTTTTTTTATGACAACCAGAAGCTGCATTGCCTTTTGAAATCAAGCAGCATCTTGATCGATCTGATCTTAGATCTGTTTAAACATGATATGTTTTCAGAAACCTTAAAAAGTGTTACACCAATATCGTCATTTCTCTTCTTCAGACTGTTTAGACACAGCAAGGTCACAGTGCATGTATTACAAAACCCCAAAATGGGTTCAACTGATTACTGCCAAGATAAATATGATCTAAAAGTAGGCAGAAACAATGGAAATCGGCATTTCACACAAGCACCAATATTTTTAGTAGTGGATTCAGGGTGGATCTTGTGACAAGCTAACAATTTGTAATGCATGCTACTTGATGTCACATGTTATTCATAAACAGCTTTTATTAACAAATATAACTGTTTCCCTATGAATTAATGATATTATCCATGCAAAACATTTACGGTTTGTTTTAACCCGCCATAACAGCCCCTTCTGACGTCAAACAACTCACCCTTAATTTTATAACTGGCATGAACCTACAGTAATTAGCCTACAGTTGCCAGTACTCACAACAGTCATTTGGTTAAAGATGATTTAAGAGTAAAATTGTGCAACATTACTCCCAGCTTTGATTCTTTGTTTAAACGTGCAGGCTCATCCATCACCAGGGCTCAACAATAAAGATGTTTTTTTCGGCTGGCCCGTTTGGGCCATTAGCTCAAATTTACTTGCCCTGCCAACAATTCTTATAAGCGGCAGTTTATTTTTGGATTGGCTTCAGTAAATGTTTAGTCTTTTATCACTACACTTCTATATTCATGAATTTACTAAGTTTCTTAATTTGCTAACGATAAAAAGAATGTATGTATACCCACAGCTGTACATGCATATGGGTTGTTAGTGTTTAATGGCATTTTTAGAAAAAAGTTTAATATAATTAGCAATGTCATTATTTAAAATGCTTTTAATGTTATGTTATATTTTGGATTTTTTAGGAAATACACCCTATTTAGATCTCAATCACACCTTATTATGCATTAAAATGTTACTAAATATTTCAGTTGAAGTTTTGTTTTCCTTTGGTGTGACAAAAAAAAATGTTCATGTGAAACAGCAATGTTAGTCTAGATTTTACAAAGATATAAACTTTTATATAACAAAGATTTTCCCCATAACCATTAGTCATGAGTCACCCCTTATGTTTGTCACTGAAATATAGAATTGTATTAGTCAAAACAATGTAAAATATTAAAACGTTGTTAACACAGTACTTTTTATATAAAAATCATAGATTGAAGCATAGTGTTTTTCCATTCCCTTAAAAATGGCAACATTTACCCATTAGGCCGCTATAATGCTTAAACCACTGCAGACATCGGTTGGAAGACAACGTTTAAGCACATATAAAAAATACACTAAGGAAGTGGCCTATTTGTTCAAAACATCCACAAACATCAACAAGAACTAATAATATAGGCCTAAAAGCTTGCACTTTACCTACACTTTCAGTAAGAAAGCAAGTTGCACAATGACAGGTATGAAGATATTGCAAGGACCTGCTGCCATTTAATGACAAAAAACATATTAAGAATATTGTATGACCAGCAAGTTAGATAACATTTTTTTTTCTGACAGATGGAACAGCAGTGAAAAACTGTAAAATAACAGTTTTCTAACATTAAATGACAAGTTTCTCTCTTATTTGACAATTTGTTTCACGACTTAAAATTATCACTGTACAAAAAAATCCCAGAACATTTTGGAAGCTGCAACGGTAATGAAAAAGCTTCATAACAGTTTACTCACACAAAATCACACACATTTCTGTATAACAAGCTTTTTTACTAAAACTGTAAGTAAAATATCAATCATTTTAACTTATTAAATTTTTAAGTGTAATTCACAAAATGAGTGAAAATCTTTAAAATATAAATAGTAAAATTCAGATCTTCTACAGTGAATTCAGTCATAAACAGTTTGTGGTTGTTTAAACCACAGGCTACATTTGAATCCATCCTAGCTATACAAATGAACAGTGCGATCAAAATTGTGAGATAACATTGGAGGGTGGTACTGGACAACTCAAACAGTTTGTAAAATAGTATGTTTGAAAAATGTAAAAACCCCACTGTAGAACAATAGGTCTAATGAGACATAATCCCGCTAATGTTCTCTAAACAATCCAAGTAAAACAAACTGCAGATGCAGCCCATGGTGATGGAAGACCTGGCTCCAAAAGATTTAAAGCTGAACACATCGGCAGCTACTCGTTGTGCTGCAAGCTCAGGGTTTGAGCATCAGATAATGATCAAAAGAAACACATCTTCTCATCTAAACATGACCCCACCTAACAAGCCGTGTGTGCAGGGAGCGGACACTTCAATTATACATCTGAAAGCTCTGCTTTCACTAACACTAATAACACACAGAGGCAGATGTTGAGAGGAGCGTCTGGGCTCTCGAACAGGGAGAAACGGGAAGACGGACATTGAAATTTCATCACCTGGGAGGTTTCTCGCCATCTCAAAGTTTAATCAAATTCATTACATTCCACCCTTTAAAGAAATACTTCTATAGGTGATAAACCAGGATAAGTGACCGCTGAATGTCTTTGGGTATAATTCTTAACTATAGAGCTCCATCAAGAAAGAAATACTCATTCAAACAATTTAGAAATTATGGGATTAATTAGACAGCAAACTTATCTGCACACGGAAAGATACATATACAATTCGACAGATACAGAAAGTTCTGTGCAAGCTTTTGATAAAGCTTTTGATTGAGTTGTTGCCACCAGAAATATTTATACCAAACAGGACTACAATAACGTTCAAAAGTTTTGGGACACTTACTCAGCTATGCATCAATTTGTTAGTTTTTTTAATTTTGAATAAGCTTCATAAGGTCTCACCCTTAAGAGGCATCTAAAAGGTGTCCTTTATTCAGTCATATTGGCTGTTTTTTTTTTACATTCAATCAAAGTCATCCTTTGCAAAAACCCAAAATTTAAATGTACAGTCTGTCATTGAAAAAAACATGTGTTCGCCAAACCATTATTTTTGTCAATTAATCTTATTTCCTGCATTAAGACATCCACCTTCAGAACAAAAGAAGCGTTTCACACAACTGTCCCTAAACCTTTGATTGGTATATTGATGAAAAACAAATTTGGCTGCTGTTTATGGGTGGCATCAAGAACATAGCAAAAGCTTACTACCACTGCATTTACTGTAGTGTTTAATGCAATGTAATAGACTAAAAGCCAACCCTACTTCCGTATAATTCTCAAGGGGCCAATTTTGGATTTGGTTTTTGCAAGATGTTGACAAGGATTGGGGGAAAGCTCAAAATGCCTGAGTCTAGAGTTTGCATTAATTGTGTTTAGATTAAGAATATGACTCAGATGGCACTTTGACATCCAAACAGCCATACTAGATGAAACAAAGCACTCCTAATCTGTGGCAGCACAAAGCTTTCTTCCCAACAAATGGTAAGTAAATCTGTGTCTTGTAATCAACAACTGGTATAATTGATTAATTCTTAAGAGGGTAATACTTACAGTGTTCTGCAATGAAGGGGATACCTAACGGCACCATTACATTACAATACAATAATTATAAGGCACTCTGGAATACTTGATTCTAAATGGTTTGCTTAAATGACCATTAACTGTAAAACTGACTAATTTTCAAAATAGCTGTGCTAGTATAGTCTAAAATACTGCAAACTTTTGGCCCCTGTTAGAAATATAATAATCCCTTTGTTATTTCTATTTTAAGTTGTTTCTTTACTTGTGCGAGCCAAAGAGACATTTTCATCAAATTCCGAGCTGAAAGGTCAATGCTACCTGCCTTTGCATGTCATAATCAGATATCAACAAAACAAAGGATCCATTAATTCCCAATGACTACAATCTTTGACTTGGCCTTAGTCAATATACAAGATAACAGGGTTATATTTTTAGATAATGTTTTTACATGAGTTTATATGAAGACTCTGACTGATTTATTTATTTAACCAAAAGGTAATGGAAAGCAGCTCAAACCCAAATAGAACATTATCACAATGTAATTATCATGTAGACACTTTTTTCAAACTTCAGGGTCACCTGAGTACAAATGTTGCCACATTATGTACAAAATGGGACATTTTTACGTAAAGGTGTACTCAAAAAACGATTTACACAAAAAGTTTCGAGTTATTTTTGTAAAGCTACCCACAACATTATTCCTTTTGTTTTTGTTACATCCTGTACACATTTATTTGTTGTGCTGAACAAGAATGAAAATGTTTAAATGAAAGTCAATTTGGATCACCATTGTCTTTTACACTGTGTGCATAATTATTATATTATATTAATGATTTTGACCATATCATTTTATCCGGAATTCCTAATTAAGCATTATAAACTTGAATGTTTATAGGATTTTATGCATATCAGGTGATGTGTTTTTGTGTAAGGAGGGAGGACGTAGCCTAAGGAGTTCAACAATCTATATCAAGGTGTGAATAATTTTAGGTTGTTTGTTCTCCACAGGAAATTGGGCCAAAAAAGAGATCTAACTGACTCTGAAAAGTAAAAAATTGTTAAAAGCCTTTCCTAGGGATGCAGCACTCTTAAAATATCTAAGATATTGGAGTGTGATCAGAGGACCATCAAACGTTTTGTAGCAAATAGTCAATAGCGGTGCAAGAAACGTGTTAAGAAAAAAAGACATATATTAACCGCTTAAGATTTGAGAAGAATCAAGCATGAAGCTACCAGAAACCCCTTATCTTTCAGTCCTGCCATATTCCACAACTGTAACCTACATGGACTGTAAAGAAGTACGAGGTGTTCAGTTCTCAGAGAAATGGCCAAATAAGAAAGGCTGAAAACCAACCTCCACTAAACAAGACCCGAGTTAAAACATAAAGACTGGGCCAAGAAATATCTGAAGCCGGATTTATCAAATGTTTTGTGGATTGATGAGTTGAGAGTCACTCTTGATGGACCCGATGGATAGGCCCATAATTGGATCAGTAACAGACACGGAGCACCACTTCGACTCAGACACCAGCAAGGTAGAGGTGGGGTGCTGGTATGGGCAGGTATTATTAAAGATGAGCTAGTCAGACCTTTTTCAGGTTTCAGATTTGAGGGTTTGTTAACATTTTTATTGACCAAGAGCACTGAAGTTGTACAAAAACAGAATGAATCCTCAAAAGTACAACTTGCTTAATAATTTTGCACACGTTGTGTTTCTGAAAACAGGACAAAATACTTTTTGCGTTCAGAAAAATAAAGAAAGTGGTTAACAATTTTGAAAGTGACGACAAACTGTTCATTTTTGAGTGAACTCTTCCTTTAAGTTATCCTAAGTTTTAAGTAATTTATATTTCACTTACTTGCATCCAAATTCTGATGTTAAAACACTTGTATCCTCATCTTAAATCCACTCCTTTGCTTAACCCCCAAAAGATAAAAGAATAATATATATTATATTTTTTTGATTATTAACATAGGACAGGTCACATATCCCTCATTAACCATCGCAGACTGTGAATCCTGCACGTGGTGGCCTGTGAGCTGTTATTTAGACTTGCTTTGCACACAATGGGATTTACTTTTGCATCCTGCCGGACTTTTCCTGCTCCATCACTTCACCCTTATTCAAATGAGAGAGGAGTCTTGTTCAGCTCCCTCTGCTGATCAGCACTTTGATCATTCCTAACATTTGAAATTAAAATAAAGCTCTAACAACCTGTGCATTAGAATTTAACAGGTGTTCAGGAAGAAGTTGATACAGAATTTCAGATTACGCTAGAATACACATCCCAGTCAGTGCAATTATAGCTGGGAACAGAAAGCCCTCTTGACTGCGTTACACCTTGGGATAACTGATCAGTTCACTTTGATGTCTGTAGGTAAAACAGTTAAGAAACAAAACCGCGAAGCAGAAGCTACATGTGTTTGGTAAACACAATTCCATATTCAAGGCAATACATGGGATGTACATAAAATACCCTCAGATTATTGCCTATGCTTAAAAGTGATGTGATGCGCTTTCTAATTGCGTTGACAGTATACCACGGACAACTAGAAAGTACTAAATAATAATTATTTAGATTCCTCAGCCGACCCTTCCAGTAATGACCCAAGGACAACTACAAACCAATCATGAGCTAGCTAGTGCTGTTGATTCATCTGTAGATGGCCATAAATGAAAATTCCGTCATCAATTAATCAATCTCAAGTTGTTTCAAACCAGTATAAATGTATTTGTTCTGTTGAGCGCAAAGATGATATATGGAAGTATGTTAGCAACTAAGATTGCAGGAGCATCACTGACTACCACAGTAGAAAGTTTTTTTAATTTTAGGAGGCTCTGTAAAAATAATAATAAGAGATTTAGGAAAACAATAATTGTAATGTTTTCTACTATAGTAGTCAGAGATGCTCCAGCAATTTGAATGGCTAACATTCTTCTAATGATCTGTCTTTGTAATCAATAAAACAAAACAATTAAACAATTTTGGAAGGGTGAGAAATTCATGACAGAATTTTTGTTTTGTTTAGTGTATGTGTGGTTTGATAGATTGTTGTAAATTCAATCTGCAATTCAAAAAACAACATAATAATCCAATTACTGTTAATTTAGAAATTAATGTTTTTTTCCAATTATTCTAATCATTGAATCAAAATAGTTCTGTATTAATTTTTAATAGCTGTCCTAAAACCGTTTTTCTTACAATTGAATTTCATAAAACATATTTTAGATTTTTTTGATTAATTTAATCATTTGAGAAAACAACTTTGGGTTGAGGTGTAGATCAAAATTTACTGATACTGTTTTTGTTATTATTGTTTTCCGGTAGCAGGTTTATAACAAAGTGAAGAAATCATTCACTTCTCGCTGTAAATAAAGCTAATGACATGTTTATCAAATATATGTATATCAAAAGAAAAATATTTAGTATTATGGGGTGTAAGTGTTCATATAGATCATAAGGAAAAAAAATCAATTTCAGTGAATAAAAATCAAACGTTGACATAAAAAAAAAACATTTTATGGTTATGTATGCTATATATATAGCCATAAATGAATAGATTTTTGTCAACTTTAAAAACTAAGTATTTAGTATCAATACACAATATCAATCAATAGTTACCGTTTATACAGTAAATGCAAGGTATTTTGTGGTGGTGGTGTGTCGACTGCAAAGCCTCCCAAAATAAGCATGCCACACTGTTTTCTGTTTTCCCTCAATGACGTTCAGAATGCTGGGGCTTTTTAATATGGTTACAGGGTAGCACTGTGTCGTCCCAATTTGGGTATTTAGCTTTTGGTGTTTCTCATTTAAAACCGAAAACAGCAGCACATAATCCAATTTTTGGCCAATTTTGTAGTCGCACCAGTGCAAGCTCTAACAAAATTTAGTCGCACCGGCAAGAAAAATGGTCATAAAATGCGACCAGTTAGCTGCCATCTGGAGCCCTGTCTGGGTGTCTTGGGCTTCGCTGCTTGTATTCAAGGATAATGTACTTAGGCACGACACCGGGAGTGTAAAACCTGGCATTCATCGAAGGAAACAATGATATCCTGCATCTGTATGGGTGTATGTCAAGAGAACGGCTTCAGCCCACAACAACAGAAGAGAGTTTATGAACTTCATTCAGTGAGCAGATAAACTACTCGTGGTATGAACGTATTTTAAGATCTATAGAAAAGAGCAAAATAATATAAAGAGAATGAGTTCTGAGGAAAGCTCTGGAAGGGTGAATGTCAAATGTTTCAGAGTTGTCAGACAGCATGAAGCTGTCCAAGATTTTACAAACTCCTAACCATTCAGGTCTTTCACTTATTGTCGATGTGGTTTGACTTAAAGGAGAAAAGAGTAAAAAGAACGGTATGTGTGTTGCCCAAGTCCTCATTCAGCCCTTTTTTGCATACAAAGGGCATTGAGCGTGATGTAAATCTGTTATGGTGCTCCCCGCATGAACTCACCTCACGGTGCCCCGCGGCTGCTGTGAAACTCTGCAGCTGTGCCTGGAGTTCTTGGACCTGCTGATCTCTTTGGCTGAGCTGCGTGCAGAGGGCTGCTTCCCGCTGGCAGAGCTGCTCTTTGCTGTGCCGGAGGGCCTGATATGACATGCTCAGCTCGCTGTAGAGCTGTCACAGCAGAGAAAGACAGAGAAGGACAAGCTTAGCTAATGTAGTTAAGTCCTTGCTAGAACACAGGTTCACGCCTCCTGGGGTTCCACCGTGACTGGTGTGGACATACGCCAAGATCATCTGGAAAAGTGACCTGTACCTTCTGGTATGAGACCGCATCTGCCGCGTGGGCCTCTTCTTGGCTGCGTAGGACTCTTTGCGTGTCCAGGTTAAGGCCCTCCAGCTGCTGAATGAGTTGTGCCTGTTCTCCTGCATGTTCGACGCTCTGTTTGTACAAACACTGCAGGTCCTGCAGCTCTCGCCTGGACAAATACATCATGATTAACTTATACGTAGGCGGCTTACGTTCAGAGCTCAGTCAGACCCGCAGCATACTTAAGTTGACAGAGTTGTTGTTCTTTGTCGGTGACTTTCTGTTCTACACAAGAAAGCTGTAGGGACAAAGCAGCCGAGTGACTCTGGGCCTCCAGCACTTCCTGTCTGCACCTGAACACTTCCTCGTCCAATTTCTGAAACAGACAAAATAACACACTCAATGTTTATTGGCATCTCAAAGAAAGCCGTGACCCAATAAAAAACAAAAGAAAAACAGCGGGAGAGGAAGAAAGGAGATGAGCATCTAAAGGACAAAGAGTGTGCTCCGACAGGAAGCATATCAGCGGCATATCACAGGAGCTGATGGGAATAATGAGAAGCAAACAGATGCCGAGCATCAAACGCTCAGGCCAGGGAGAGCGCAGGGCAGCACTCATTAAAAACTAGCCGGCACAGACAGGGGCGAGAAGTGAGAGAGAAGACACAGGAGGAAAGGGGACACGGTCTAAGCACCACTACAGTCCAATTTAATTAAACTAGAAAAGAGTTTAAGGGGCACCTCGGCCTTAACGGATGAAGAATTTGTATGTAAAGGAGGCGATGGGTTATCACACGGGTTCTTTGGTGTCACTCAGCCCGTGAGGACACGAAGCCCATTAAACATAGACTCTGCAGTACACAATAACAACGATTCCAGCGCCTACTGCAGTGGCTTATAATAACCAGAGTCGCTGCGCACTGGGACACCTGGGAGGTCTGATTCAGAGCCACACGCACATGTTAAACAGCTCTGAAGAGGGTTGCGCGAGGAACCCTACATGTTAAAGTCATTATTTCACCCCCCCCCCGAACTCTTCCATCAATATTAAACATGTGTGCATTGCGAGACAAGTTCATTTACATGGATCCTCATTGAAAGCAAAAAATGAAGTGAGAAGGACCTTGACTCTGGCGCAGCTGACAGCCTCTTGGTCCCGCAACCTCTCCAGCTCTGCCTGTGAGGCCGAGCGCTGGGCGTCTAATTGCTGCCTTACTTCCTGTAGGGCACGCCTGTCCTCCTTCTCGCTCTCCTCAGCCTGCTTCCTTGCTTCCTGCCGGGGAAAAGAAAGATGGTCACAGCACTGAGATGAAAGAATGGCAGGTCAGGCAGAACCCGAGAGAGGCGGCTGAAAGTTCGGAGCTCACCTCTACTGCCAGAGCGAGCCCAAACCCACGCAGGTAGCCTGGCGCAGGAGGCTCTAATGACAGCTCTAATGAGAACAGCTCCGCTATTAGTCCTGCCCGCCTGCCTTTGATGCCGATCTTGTTCCTTTTTTCCCCCTTGCTATCCTTCCCTCCCTCTACTAAGAGAGACCCCGCGAAGACACTTCCTCCCCAGATCTTCACTTTATCAATTAATCATGCCAGTCCCATCAGAAGGTAATTAAGGAGAAGCCACATCACATACATACTTTCCTCAGCTCGGACATCATTAAAATTTTACCAAGAAAGTTAGCTGGTTTTCCAAGCGTCGTTGTTTACGCCACCCCACAACCCCCACCCTACCCGGGATTTTGAGGCCTTAGGCTATTGCCTCCAGGGGCTTGTCAGTTTTTTCCCATTCCCTCTTTCCGGTGTCACAGGCACAGAGGCAGCATTTTAAAAGTGGTGCCAGTAAAAATTTGTTCAAACCTTAAGTTGTCGACTCTTATTCCCCAGTCTGTGCTGCAGAGCTGCCAGCTCCTTCTTCATTAGACCACACTCCTCCTCGCTGCCACGCAACCGCTGGACCTGGCTGTTTATCTCCTGCTCATCTGCTGTCACTTTCTGTTTAAAGAGCCACATGAGCGATTAGTCAAGACAGCCATAAGTCACAAGCAATCTGGCTGAAAATGTGTTTACTGGCCTAGGCGTTATGTTACATTAATACTTTTATTATTGGGTCAGCTTTGATGCAGTCACTTAACGTATGTCATGCAGCGGTTGTATTTAGCAATGTGTTTGATCATGTTTTTTTCCAACACTGTAGTGATATTTAAACCTATCGTATTGATACTTTCAACGGATTTGAGAAAGATGTTGCATTTACCTCAAATTGCCTTTTTCCGTAAATGTTACTGTTGAGGTCATCTACCTATATTTACATTTATACATTTCAGAGTGTTCACTGCTTAATAAGGCTGGGAAAGCAAGATGACAGTTACCTTTACAAAAACTCTTGTTAATAAAACTGACTGAAATAAATGTTATGTCCCTAAACTAAATGGAATCGTTTATTGGTCTTCACAGTTATCAACATAATATGATAAACATGCAAGATTCAAACTATCAATGTGCTTTACCTCATTCTTTTTCTTTAAATATTGCAATACATTGAAAGTTTATATAGTACAGATTTGACTGTGAGACATTGTATTTTGTTTCATCTATTATGACAGGAATCGTATCGTGAGGACCCTGGTAGTCTGTGGGGTCTTAAAACTGTTAGCATTCATCCTAATACGTCTTTCTGTGTTCATCAGAACAAGTTTTTTTTTTGGAGTGATTTATAACTTTGAATTAAACTAAAACAAATCTATCCTTGGAATAAAGATAATATATGAAAAAAAGATTTTTTAGTGTTCTCTTAATATTGTTATAATGCATCTTTCCAGTTATGCCAAGCTCTAGAAAATGTTATGAGTAGACTTCAAATACTGTAGTGACACCAAAGACAAAAATGTGGGTTTACGGTCCTACAACAAAGTTATCTTACTGACATATTTCAAAATGTGCTCCTGTCACTACACACTTTAGCAAGCTGGGTCAAGTTCGAACTCGACGTGGTCTACAGATATCTCACAAAATAACCCTGAGCTGTGGGAGGCAATTAATTGCCATGTTGGATGAAATCACTTGAATCTTTCCAGATAGAGGACTTACGTTCGGGTCTGTGCACCATGCAAATGCAGGTTTTAATAGAGATTTATAACACAAGCGAAGCTCAAGTCAAAATGCTGATAATGAGGTAGGCAAGCAGTATTTTAACCCCAGTAGTTCTCAATTGGAAGGAAAAAAGGTTTGAAGAAAGTTAAGAGGTCTAGGACAGAGAGATTAGCATTAGAAATCCCCAGTGCAGTTCAAATATGAAAGCTAATTATGTTACAAAAATGGAAGAAGAGGGGTAATGGGGGAGGGTTGGTGCTGGGGAAAGTTAGTGTGGAAAAGCGAAGATGAGACAAGGATTCAACGGACCATCACACGGCCAAGGAAGGAAAAGCAATTAATCACCATTTGGGTTCGTTTGGCGCAAATTTTGGATAAGGTGGTCTTGAGTGGTACCGAGAATCCTGACTATCAATGAGATTCACAAACATGGCACAGTGGCGATATTCCACTTCTAGGACGGTAAAACTTTTTTCTAAAGGATAAAGTTTCTCCAGAACCATTATAAAATATCATTTTATGGGTGAACAATGCCTTTAAATGTATGAGAATAATTCAACCCAAAATGACAATTCTGTCAATGTGTACACACCCTCTTGTCATTTCAAACCTTGATAACTGTTTTTCATCTGCAGAACAAAGAAGATATTTTTTAAGAATGTTGTTAACTGGCACTATTCACATATATTGGTTTTGTGTCCACACATTAGAAATGCATGGGTGCCACTGCTTTATTCAAAATATCTTTGCTTGTGTTTTGCCGAAGAATTCAGCTATGAAATAACGAGGGTAAGTGAAATAACATCTTATGGTAAACAATCACTTTGAAGTCATGCATAAGTGTTAATAAATGAATGTTAGTATGATGTAGCAAGACAAAATTCCCCCTTTTTCCATGTCCTCTCTTAATTTCTGCCCAAAAAAGCAACACAAATAACATACATCTACTGATAGCATAAAAGGATGAGTTTGAGTTTTGGCTAATCTTATTTATACAAATGAGGAGTATACACGGACATGTTTGACGGACTCTCTGCTGGTAAAGAGACAGAGCAGCTAATGAAGCCGACTGACAGATGTTTCATTAAGGGGCATGATTAAAGGTGAATTAACAACACGGCTTCATCATTAGCTGTCATCCAAGTAGATCTATCAAGCAGTCAGAGATGCTCATTAAAAAAGGAGAAACGGTGGTTTAGCAGACCACATGTATCCCTACACGCCTGCTAGGTTCTGGTTTGGGTTGATTTCGAAGCCGCGTAAAGCTCTCCCGGTACCTGCTCCAGCTCCTGGATTCTGTAGTCCTTTGCTTGAAGAATCTCCAGAACTTTCCTGTCCTTGTTCTCAGCTTTCTGCTTCTCTCTAGTACAACACAGAATCGAGGAAAGAACAAAGTTAGAGGCACAGGTCGCGGTTAAGGAATACAGAAGAGGGCAAAGCAATCCACTGGCCTTGGTTAACC
Organism: Triplophysa yarkandensis; assembly: GCA_033220385.1. Classification (NCBI taxonomy): domain Eukaryota; kingdom Metazoa; phylum Chordata; class Actinopteri; order Cypriniformes; family Nemacheilidae; genus Triplophysa; species Triplophysa yarkandensis. The sequence goes on along the minus strand of CM065655.1, from coordinate 22,442,664 downwards.
ATTCACATTTCAAATATGAAATCTATTTGGTATGATGCAACTGCAATACTCTGTTAGGAGATAAAACAGACTCTAAGCTGTGGGAGAAGAAACAGGCAAAATTGCCTTTCAACCACTAAGCGCGTTCCCTCGGTTTATACCACGGAAGGTCAATGGGGAATGATGGGATATATCTCCAGTCTCCAGGTATCAGTAATTATCGGGATATCAAAACAGCAACAGAATCACAGGGGAACGCAAACACTCCTTCCCTTTCAGCATCTAGCACTCTTTAGTGGGTGTTTGGGGGAAAAAGACAAAAGAATCACAATTGGGGCAAGTTTGTTTGAACAGCCGCCACTCACCTGGGATCTCTCTTTCCCTGGTTCACTTTTTCAATCTCTTCCACCCTCTCTCATTCCATCTCTCCCTGAGGATATCTGACATGATACGGGGTCTCCTCAGAGTACACCACTGCCTTGAAGCTTGGCGATGTTAACCATATCCCAAGCCAAGCGTTCACTCTCTACCAGACCAGAATTCCCATAAGTCTGTGTGCTTCACAGAGTCAGCACAATTATCATGTCAATCTCCCGTGTGGCACTATACATATGCACATGCCCTCAGGTGCATGTTCCTGGTTCTTTGAGGAGAAGCGCATTTGTTGGCTGTGCCTGCGGAGCCAGCTCGTGAGGGATACGGTAGTACACAGCCTGGCTCTTTTATTCTGCGCCTGTTCTGGAGTCAGGGAAACATTTTCTAAGATTGTGGCTCTTGGTTGCGAAAAGAGATAAATATATACATAGGCTTCAAGTAAGTTCTTCCATCTCTGACCTTTTATATGGGTGAATTTACCCGTTTCAGACCAATTAGAACCTTTCATATAGATACCAAAACTTAATATCTAACTATTCTCAATAGTTGCCGTTTTCTCCCAATTAATTTTCTCCCAACTTAATTATTACTTTTAAAACAAGACATATGGCAACCATTCACTGCTGTGAATTCCACCTCGTTTTTTTTCAACAGGTTCCCATGCCACTTTTGTAGCTCCCACCACGCTCTTTGAGGGTCATAAGTCATATTAAATCTAGTGTTTATCCCTCAAAGAGGAGATTTTTTCAGTGTTTAGATGGGAACGGAGGTAGGGAGTCTGAGAGGAGGATAAGAGGGTTTAGATCATCATCTGTGCTCAGTCTGTGTTTAACGGCACAGTCACCAAACTCATATCCCGGCCGCTGTGATGCGTGCTCACAAATCAGGGATTACATGCAGCAGTATAGTATTTATTTCCTGAGACTCCGCCTTAAAGCACAATGATTTCAAAAGAAGGAAAAGTCACCAAAGATTTTCTGGAATAGAGTTTTAATGTTGTTTTCTAACTGAGTGATATATAGTGACTTACCTTTCCACTACAAGACTGACTGCTTGAGTGAGGTCTGGGTTGGCCACTTGAAGACGTTTCCAAAGAGACCACACAAACTCCTTGTCTGCCTGTCAAAAACAAACGCAATGACATACAAATCAAATGCTTATCTCTTTAAACATATTATTTCAACATTAAACTAATGTTAATACAAAATAAACAAATAAGATCCTTTGGATTCAACATTTTTTATGTTATTTCCTTTGACTATATGGTTCTTTGAGGAACCAAAAATATTTAGTGGCATCACTGTGAAAACTCTTTTGGAGCACCTTTAACAAATAAGAATCATAAAATAACAAATAAAACCTGTGTGTGTGAGTGTATGTTGTAGACCTATATTATTGTATTGTGCTGTTTCCCTTGTGCTATTTTTAGGGGTTCTTTGGGAAAGGTATAAAACTTTTTTTCACTATTTTAAAATTTGGCTCTACTATATTGTAAAAATGAATTTAGAGCTGAATAGGTTGTAAAACAGTTATATTAGTTAAATGACAGTCTCGGGGCATTACTGACTAACATTGCAAGATGTTTTTTTTTTATTGAACAAAACTTTAAAAAATAATTCTTTCTATGGTAGTTAATAGGGCCACAGTTTATAACATTCTTTTAAATATCTTTCTTTGAAATTAGATGAAGAAAGTAATGTATGGTGTACCAGGCTTGGTACAACTTGAGTAACTCATGACAGAATTGTAATTTTTGGGTGAACTATGCCTTTAAATTACTTATGTTAATCTTATAGCGTTTACCAATGCTCATCTTATTGTAAAGGGTTACCAATTCATGTTATTCAAACAATGCCCTTTAGCTAAGTGTTAAATTATGTATGATATGTCATAGCCTTAGTTGGCCTTTTTGCTATTATAAAATGATAATCACATAAAAATATACTAAGAACACAAAAGCTTGTTGTAGATAGTGTCAATAAATTCCATCACTGCTATGTGTCAATGCCACATAAACAGTGCCAATGGTAGCTGTGCCACATAATTAAAGGTGAGCTATGAGTACCATGAAGTTATACGGACGGTATCTCAGTGAAAAAGTCATAATGAAGCGGTAAGAAATCATCATACAGAACGCTCCGTTTTAGTAACATCAATTAAACCAGCTGATGCATCAGAATTGAAATCATTAAGCAGGTAAAAAAATCACAGAAAAGAGTTTTCAGAAGATGGTGATGACATACAGTAATATCACTTTTTCGCTAATTTGTAATGTGTTAAACTGACCTCTATGCATAAAACATTCCTGCTAACAAAGGAAACCAAAGAATATTATAATATTTTTATATGAAAAGATTTATGTTTAGGGAATCTGTGTTTCCTAGCCTAAAGATGACAGCCTAAAGTGATGGCAGAGAGGCATGCCTGACACACTTAAACTTTAAAGTGCCTTTGTGAAATGGCTATCAAAGATTTTTAGACTGTACTGCACTTCATTTAATGAGAAACCTCTAAAAATGACATTTTCTGACGTTAATAAAAAACACAGAATTTTAACAGATCAACTTAATATAAAATTATCTGTTAAATTATGTCCACATCATTATAAGATTAAAGTCATAAATCCCTGCAGAATCTGCTGGTGTCCAATTAGTACATGAATTTTAAACCCTATTCAAAAGTGCCTAATTAATTATTTACTAAATGGTGCAGGCAGACCTTGAAAGACCATAGGCTAAACATACAAAGTAGTGAGTGCGAGAAAGTGTGCAAATGAATAGAAATAGAATCACCATTCCTAGACTTTATAGTATTTAATGGCAAATTAAGAAAAGTCGTCCATCAAATAGGTGGTCTCTCCACTACTGCTTCACAAGATCGCGTAAATAACAGGGATTATCTCATTGAAAGGCAAGTATTTGATATGTCCTATTGGGCAGTCTTATTGATGAATTATTTATCTTACACAGTACACCATGAATTCCCAATGGAAAAGTGTCGGAATTAAAAGTAGCTTTTTATACAATTTTTTACAAAGTAAACCCGACTTCCTGGTACCTTTTAGGACCACTAGACACGTTTGTAGTAAATAGTTGGCGATGGACAAGGGACCTATGCCTTTAACACAAATGATATGTGATTCTTTATACATACCTCATTAGAGGTAAAATAGGTTAAAGAAAATCAATGCTGATCTGCTGGCAGGTGAAACCTCAATGCAAAAACAAAGTCTGTCATCATCCATAGATTGTAGACCACTTGTTAGAGAGAGTAACTATGTACTTATCTTGTGAGATGAAAAATGCTCGTTTACGAATCTTCTCTATGCAGTAGCCCAGATCAATGCTAAAAATGTCACTTGTATGATACTGATTATATGTTGAACATATAAACAAAAATGTAGACATGTCTTGTTAGGCACCACCTGGTGGGGCTTTGACAATATGCATGATGCTAAAGAGTTATACAAGTTATATTATATATGTATCATACCTAAACACTGCTTAAAAATGCAGAAAGAGTATTATTTTAGAGCTCTTGATATGCTTACAGAAAAAAATCTGTGTATTCTGTTGGTGGAAAAACAAAAGACAACTACTGTTGCCACAAAGCGGGTTGAACGAAGTGCTATCTTAAGACACAAACAAACAAAAAAGAGATACAACAGTGTCAAATCTGTCCATGATACCTGACATTGTGCGAGCTCCTCTGATAAACTCTTCACCTCTTCTTCGAGAAGTAAAACACGTTCAGTTTCTTTGGTGTCCATTAGGCTCCTGTCTGACAACACAAATATCCAAACACAAACAGATACTTATGCAGACACAGTTTACACTTGATGATTATGATATTATTGTTGTTCAACCTATCATGATAAGAACTTGCATAGGTGGTTTTCTCTCCACACGCAATACTGTGCAAACTGTCAATTCTATGCCAAACATTAACAAACAAACCAAAAGCATATATGATTATTAAAGAAAACACCATTGGTGTGATTTTTACGTGATTGGGTTTATGAGGGCACAGGAACTAAACCAAATTTAAGTTGTCTTATACATATTTTTTATAAAATACAAATAACGTTTATATCAACATACTCATACATATGGGCAATTCTAGCGTTATGGACGTGACATTTTGCATTGTGGATGGGACAAAACGCTCTTAGAATGTGGTTGTGACCAGTAAACTAAACACATTTTTATATAATACAAACCCATTGTTTAAACATCAGAAAAATATCAATCTATGAACAAGTTCTCCATTTTAAAAAAGATTAATAAACACGAGTGATGGATGTGACAAAAATTGGACACCAATTTGGAGAGACAATAAACTTGTTAAGATTTATGTAAATATAATTATACAAACCAGAATCAACAAAATCCAACAAATGCTCAAGGAATAGCTCTTTATACAACATAAATAATGACTATATTTTAATATTTATGTGTCTGTTTTTAAGCTAAATGCAGAGTTATGGATGTGACAATCTTGAAAAATGTCCCCAACTTAACTATGACAAATCATGACATGCAGATATAATTCTCTAAAATTTCACATTTTGACTATTAAATGTTGACATATGTGATATAAGCACACTATAAACCTATGGCCAAACTCAATAATATTTTCATGTTAAGTTTTACATTTCTACAGAATTGTCCATACACACATTTAAAGCGTTGATATTGGCCATATTTACAAAACTAACTTTAGTTTGTTGAACTTTTAAGAAAAGAAATATAACAACTGCTAACTGAAGAATGTGCTTAGCAATGAAATACAGAAACTTACTCAGTCACACTGCTGCTGCGCGCGCGTCCTTAGATACCACTCAGTTTAAAGTTATTTTAAGGACTTGCGATGGCTTTAAAAACCATTCTGACATCTATCAGCAGGACTTTATCACAAAAAAGCCATAAAAGGTCGAAGACATAAGGACAGAGCTCATTAAAGTAAAACAAAACACTTAAGCCCTCAGACTTTCAAATGAACGCGCCAGTTCCGTGTTTGACATACAGCCGTTTGCAACACTTCACGACAGCACCCACCGCTTTACGACATATGGGTCTCCATGGACCCAACATTCTTTACAGTTCCTTGAAAACATGCAAAAATGAATGTAATTAATATTATTACTTACCTTTAATGGTAAGCCATTTGCAATTTTCTTTCACATCAAAATATTTGTTATCAATTAAAATATTTGTAATTAAACACAAATTGGGCGTGCAAGTCCAATCAGATATTTATGCCTTATTTAATTTCATATAATTCTATGTATAGCATTCATATTTAGTGGTTGAACTGCATGTGTTGAAATTAACATTGGTGTACACATGCATGTATATATTTGCATATGTGGAAGGTTTATATAAATATGTATGTCAGCCTGAGGTGGGCTTCCCTGGCCCGGTCCTCCAAAGATTTCTCTCTCATCTACATACTCTGACATCTTAAGGAGTTTTGTTACTGTCGCCTTCGGCCTGCTTACTGGGGATTTGTAAGCCATTATTCTTTACACAGCTGCTTTGGGGAAGAAATGTATTTTAAACGTGCCATACAGATATATTCACAGAATGAGTATGAGTTACAGTATCAATTATTTATTAGGGTTGTTTTACCTGTATCTCACATTTTGCACTGCATTGAATTATGTTTAATCATTATTTTTATATTATTTATTTTTTAAATACATTTTTATTAATATTATATATTTTTTACTTTGTTAAACATCATCATGTGTATTAAAACAAAATAGTTGTATAATGGTATATAAACAAGTGTGCCGGTCCTGGTTGGCTAAATGCGTATCATACTCAGAATGGTAGATGATTAAAACCACAGAAACAAGATTAGACAGATATAAAGGAGGTTTCAGGGGTGCAACAGACAGCAGGTCATCTGCTTTAGAGCTTGTATGCTCTCTTGCTCCAGAAGAAGTCAATTGACTTAGCGTGATTAGGCTGTTCTTTGACCCGCAAGCAGTGCCTCTCATTAGGATGCTCATTTGAGCTGCGATTTCAGAGGCAGTAGACTGGCTGGTAATTTGCAACATCTGCCCCTTTTAGGAGCGCAGACACATGGCATTTTTGCATCAACTTTTTCTTCTGTCTTGCTCAACAAAGCCCTTTGTTTACTGCTGATAGTTACCAGTCATCCATTCCGAATGTGATTTTACATGCACTCTCTGGCACCGATATCAGTTTCCGTTTAACAGCGGCCAAACGTCACAAATGTAACACGCTCCATTTACAACCCCTAAGGCCTGCTAAAAGTTCAGACCAAGCAGAGGTTGTTAAAAAAGGAAATACATGCACTTTCCCTGGTTGTGTATTTAATGTAATTCCGGATATAACCTTCAAAACAAAAGACAAAAACTAAAAATTCTCTAGAAAATAGACAACATACCTTATATACACAATGAGGCCTTTATTTTTTCTCTCACCCTGACAATTTGTTCAGCTTACAGCATTTTCAACATTTATTTATAGTGGACAATTTCTTTCTTGTATGTCTTCATCGTATTTTAAAATACAACTGTCAGAAAATTATTTTCTTCTTGCCAGATATCTTATCAAACACAAATATGTTTTTACTGACACAAGTCCCTCTTCCTCCCTATTTCCGCCCTGTCATCATTACAATCAAAAAAATTTATTTCATTTACGTGTGTCTAATTGGTAGGAATATAGATTTTCTATTCAAAAATTATGCATTTCTTAGTGTACACAATAATTTAATTCCAATAATGATGCATGGATTTATTCATCATAAAAATAAATGACCATGAATGAAGATCTATTCCTTTGAGCTTTGCTATTTTGGATCTAGAATAATTCCCTGTTTGGTGTCACTTAAAGAAACAGAGATGCATTTACAGGAAATCACGGTTGCACACCGTGCTAGAAATTCAGGAATACCTTGGTTGACTGAGTAGGCAGAGCACGGAAAGTATCTCACCACAGAGGATTGGGAAAGCACCGGTTCTCCGCCTGCAATCTGAGGTAGGAGGACTGTCATCTGGTGAGTGTTTAGAGATTCCTTTGATTAAGATGGGGGAAAAAACTGCCATGCTTTATTACATACAAAATACTGACATGACACCCGCTTAGCAGACATGCTGCGACTAAGATCTAGGTGTTGTCACTTTGGAATGGAAATGAGAGTCCTTTTAAAGAGGAGTGCATCATGTAATTCCCCAGAGATGCTTCTAAAATGCATGTCCCTCAGGAGGTTAACATGAAAACGGAAAGCATCTTCTTTACATAAAGACAATCTATCTACTATGTGTCTTATGTTCTATGTAGCTTTAAGCGATCAAATTTTGCATATTAAATATGCTACTTTACAGGGCGGGCTTGCAAAAACACACCCATACGGATCATTTGTAACATAGCTGAGAGTCAACCATTGATTGTCTTCCATGACTTTTGACCTAGAAAGTTGTATCCATGTCAGGGCAAGTGTCTCTAGACTTCCCCATCGGCAAAAATATCATCACGCGCCCATCCGTTTGCGTGCAATACACCCTGAGCTCCCACAGAATCCTCCACATCCCAGGAAAGGCTTGACTGTTCAGCGTTTGTCCCCCGTGCCCGGGTCTCTGGCTCCATCTGATGACCTTCTAACTGTCCTTAGCAGGCAGTTGGTTTGGATAATGAGGGGATTGATAAGAGGGCTCTTTTCCTGTAGGCGATGGGGGGAAAGGGGGAGCCTGCAGGGTGGAGGGAACGATGCTTGCCCCATATGTCTGTGCTGAACTGTGGGAAAGAGGAGTGAAGTGATTCCCCAACAGGCTGTATCAGATTTCCCCTGAGAGGATCTTACTGCTCAAATAAAGTAAGCCGCTGGCACACACGAAGAATCGCTTCACTCCTTTGTTGTTGTTTGTGCTACGAAATGTCTGCGCACAAGGTGTCGGTGGCTTGAACGTGCGACATCAAGGGTAGCTAATAAATACATACTACGTTCCGCTTAACCATGAATCAATATTCCTGCCAGGGTGTGTAAAGTTTACACAAGAGAAGAGCTCTTCCATATTTGTGAATGGAATTGTGGACGGTGACGATAGAGCAAAGCCGGTGTGATCCCCTCCCTCAAGTCGACAAACATCATCAGCTTGACATTTTCCTCTATGCCCGCGAACAGGAAATACGTGTGACATTTATTGAACAGACACACAGTCTATGACAGCTTATGGCGATCCCGAAGGACCTCGACCAGTAGGAAGTTCAATAGCTCATCATCAACTGCCCTTTGAGTAATTACACAATTGTAAGGGCTCCTTCACTATCTGACATAAACCAATACTTATAGTCAGCTCCCACAGGTGGCTCTGCAGCTGATTTCTGAAGCTCTCAGCTGCTTTAATGTCATGTTTTTCTCAAGCAAATAAAAGAGCCAAGCTACTTAATTCATGACTCTTGGAAGTCAACTCTAAGAGCACTTGATGAAATTTAATTGAGTAAATTATTCTCATTTCATGCTCTGTAATCTAACCATTAGCATCAAAAGAGTAGCATAATATGATTTTTTAAAAAATCAATTGAAGGACAATTTATTTCAAAGAGCAGAGGCGCATCGACATGCTGGAAGCCGACATCAAACACAAAATTCCTCAGGTTTTCCACCTCGTGTTGAGGAACCAAACCACGTGACTTCACTAACGTATCCTAAAATGTCTATTTTGTCTGTCTTGTTGCTTAACTTCACAGTGATATGTACAGTAATATCTCATTTAATTAGCGTTTTGAAGCTCTCTAACTAGCGGGCATATGGTATTTACTCTGCCATGGCCTTGCACATTAGATGAATATGCATATCCTGGGAGTGTGTAGCTTGTTACCCCAGAACGAATTCTACACAAGTTTAATCCCTGATCTATTATTTACCTCTTGACCAAACATGTGAGTGGGGCTTGTAGCCACTCAGCTTGATCAAAATGACTGCCTTGGGATTTAGGGGCTTCTCTTGGTGCAAAGGAGAAGCCTGTCATTTGCTTTCCCTCAGTCTTCACTCTCGAGAATCAAGTGCTGCGTGTACTGTGGAGGGGAAAAACAACTCCATAATTAATTTATGACGGCTCTGTTCAGACAGTCTAGGGGCGCGAGTTTCGGAAGTATAAAATATAAGCGTTATCAAACATCTCTAATTTGCAGATTCTTAACTAAGAGCATATGGTTTGTAAGTGTGTGCATTTTAGGGGAAATAATACATATTACGAACAAAGTATAGAAACTCATTAATTTATGCAGCATTAAAAATATTTGTCCAAATAACCATTTATATAAATATGTCTGTTCATATAGCCATTTATATATATTAGAGTGTGTGTGTGTTGCTATAGTCATTTATGTATATGTATGTGTGTTCATATAGCCATTTATATATATGTACCTGTCTATATAGCCATTTGTGTGTGTGTGTGTGTGTGTGTGTGTGTGTGTGTGTGTGTGTTGCTATAGCCATTTATATATATGTATGTGTGTTCATATAGCCATTTATATATATATATGTATGTGTGTTCATATATCCATTTATATATGTGTGTGTGTGTTCATATAGCCATTTATATGTATCTGTCTATATGGCCATTTGTGTGTGTGTGTGTGTGTGTGTGTGTGTGTGTGTGTGTGTGTGTGTGTGTGTGTGTGTGTGTGTGTGTGTGTGTGTATATCCATACAGCAATTAATATATATCACTCATATAATCATATTAATCATATATATACATAAATTAGTATATAAGTCCATATAGCATTCAGTTAATATATAGTCAGTTAAGTATATAGGCTTTTACATTTGTTAAATTGATCTTTTTTCCCCATTCAATACTCTAGTCCACAATGTTAAAACATGTAGGTTTTTCAAACACACTCGACACTCAAGTGCACTACACTACAGTGTACTACATCTATACCAGCTCACACCTGAGGACAATGTACTATACTACCAACTATACTAAAAACACCAAATGATCATCTATATTACACAAATGTGCTTACACCTCAGCTTAGACACTTCAACTATAATAGATCAGCATCTTCCTTCCACTGTAGTGCAGCAGACAGAGAGAGCTGACTAAGCAGAAGAAGTAGCCGGGATTGAGTAAGACCGTCCGCTTTCTCTTCCCGGACAGCCAGAGATTTGCCCCGGTGCTCCAAACCACCCACCCACCCACTCCAGCCCCGTATCAGCCCCGCCGGAGACGCCACACAAGCGGACCCGAAGCCGCGGGAGCAGCGCTGGGCTTCTGGATCCACCGACACTGCTTCAGTTTCAGCCAACGGGCTTCAGTCTCCCACAGAGCAGTGATACAAGCGATGACGCGAACGTTACGCTGACTGCGGGCTCATCTGCTCCTATAGCGGCTTTACGATAACGGACTGTTATCAGTGTCGATTAAGATCTAAGAAGGCGACACAGAAAGTTTTGAGACTTAAGACACATTTGCGTATAGAAGAAGAGAGAAAGAGGAGACAATCCCCCCACATGAGGGCGAAATCTCACTGAACTTCATTCTGCACTTCATAACCACAATATGAAGAAATGGTGAGTATGATCAACACATTAACACTTTATGATAACTGTTATTATTATAATTAATAATAATAATAACATGTGCGATTATTAGTGGCGCTTAACAAATCATTCAAGCACTTAAATACACATCGCCAAAAACTGTTATGAAACTTTCTTTGAGTTGATTTACATTTATATGTTGAACTTTACTCATTTGTTTTGTTGTTTACATTCATGTTTGTTTGTTTATTTATGCGAGTTCAAACAAAACTTTGGGTAGATGTAACTTTTACCTGAGGAGTGCTGGCATCTGACTGTTCTCCAGGATTGTTTGCACTTAACTTTAGCAATAAGATCATAGGAATACTGATATACATCAAACATGTGCATAGATCTTTAATGTGGGTCATCTATAGTGTTTAAAGTTTATCTGGTTTATTTTATACATGTTTGGAGTCAAGTTTGCTCTTTTTCTTGGAGTTGGAAAACAAAGTTTTTAAAAGTCTCTTACATGTTAGAAGAATGATCTCATTAATTCTGTTGTAAGCTTGAATAGAATTATCATCATGTTTTGCTGTTTTATGAACACAATGAAAGCTAATATTTTACATCAGATTAAGGTCGGATACACAATAAAAGTGTTGTTTGCAGAAATTTGGGGTGTTGTTAGGGCATTGGGGTTTATTCTTAAATGTCAGGTTTAAAAAAAGGTCATCATGTTTTAGATATCACATATTAATTTCATTTTATAAATACAAACAATTTATTATTTGTATTATTTTATGGCCTACAGAATATAATGAAATATTTAGGTGATTTTTATATCTATATATTATATAAGATTGTATATATTGATTATACAATGTCCTGGAAGTTTCAGTAATTATTCTTTAAGTTACTGATCTTTTTTAGTTTTATAAAAAGTATTTAATAAACGGTTTAATCACACATTCTTTGGTATCAACTTACTACATATAGTGTGACGACACTTTTTGCATTATCTTGGAAAAAAGACACCTTAAGGAAGGATTTTATAAGCATATTTATATGTTAATAAATTTGAGTCTATAACGGTCCCAAAATAAAATTCAAGGATTGCATTCATTTTTGTATTAATCACAAAAAACCCTGATAACAATAGTTACCTGTTACATCAAGATCCCTCGAATTGTTCTCAGTGTTTTAAACAAAAACTTTGATGTTTCTCAAGCTGTTTTGAATGTAGTTCATCATTTTACAAATACAACCTTTTAGAGTAATGAATAAAAAAATGATTTAATTAAAAAATGATTTAAGAAGTTAAAATAAGGCTACAACCTGCTGGTTAAATTGTAATATTTTCTATTCTGCTTATCATATTCTCAACAGAAAGAGATTCAAAAGGCAGGTAAACATGAATTCATTTCATCTGCAAAAAAAAAAGAGCAGAGACAAGGTGGAGATATCGCTGAGCATACAGTACCGCTTACAGTTAAAAAAAGTCTTCCTTTACATCCCATTTAGTCCTAATCTCAGCGGTTGTCTATGATGGGGCACAGTTGTGCATGTGCTGCACTCAAGAATGCCAATTTGCATTCCAAGAGTGTCATTTGATGACTTTTATCTGCACGGTTCCCTGGACTTGTCTGGACACTTAACATTTCATCTGCTCCATGTCAAGAGTCAAACGCAGTTATGTCCTCCTTCCCTATCTCTATCCTTTTCTCTCTCTCCGTCTTTCTCTTTGTCTTTCACACTCTCATCTTCTTGCTGCTTAGAAAAAAGACCAGAGGTTCAGTCAGGGGAAAGTGAGAGGGCAGGAGTGTTAGAGAAATGAGAGGGTGTGTGTGTGTGTAAGAGAGAGGGAGGTAAAATGAAGAGGTGCTTTCATGTTGCAGACGCAGTCTTAGGCTGTACTTGTCAGCGGTGCTGGTGTGTTTCTCCAGGGGCCCTGGCAGAGTAAGAGGGTGGATGATGGTTAGACGGTTCAATAAGCGCACGGACAGGTAGACCTAGTGACATCCCCTGGAGACATTGTCTTAATGAAGAGCAGGTCCACTTAGCCCTGTGTTCTCTGACCCTATGCCTCCCCTACACACACATACGCGCACACACACACGCGCACACACACACACGCGCACACACACACGCGCCCGCGCACACACACACACACACACACACACACACACACACACACACACACACACACACACACACACACACACACACACACACACACATGCACACACTGCTCATTTGATCTTCCTGATTCCTCTCCTGACTGAGTTGGTGGCAGTTGCAAAATGGTCAGAACTTTTGAGTACAAATATTGGAATATTTATAAAATGATTGCAATTATTGATGATGATGGCTTGGGTGGGAAGTTACGATAGGAAGATCATAACACCTGCAAAGACAGTGTTTCTACTTTAGTGCATACACAGTATATTAAGTTCATCCGAAATGTTTGAGCATTCTGTTTTTCTTTTGTGAAGCTGTGGATCATGTAAAAATATTGTGACACTATTCTTTTAACAGACCGGAATCATATTGAATGCATTGTACTTCAAATACCTTTGGAAGATGTTAAAGAGATGTTCAAAATAAAAATTCTGCTATCATTTACGCACTTTTAAACATGTATGACTTTTTCCTGCAAAACGCAAAAGAAGGTATTTTGAAAAAATGAAAATCATTGGTCAATATAGACTTATATTGTTTTGACACTTGCACCAAGTGTAACAGGATTTTTTCTAAATATCTTATTTTGTGTTCTGCTGAAGAAATAAAGCAATCTCAGTTGACAAGAGGTTCACTATCCCCTGAACAATGTCTTGGACAAATTGAAAAAAAGCACACACTTAGACGCTTTTAAAGGTACTTCATAATACATTATGCATCTTACTTTTTAAGGAAATTCTGGCAAAGTATTTAATAATGATATTTGCTGTTGGAAAATTTGTTGTGGTTTTATATATCACATTAGTGCAGATGTGTAGCAATATTATTTAAAACAATAAAAAAATGTATAATAAAAATACCTATATTGCTCATTTTCTTAGGTCAGGACAAGCTTTCTCATATTGCTGTTTTAATCCTGGAGGTATTTTGTTGCTAAATAGCAGTATACGATGCTGTTAAACAGAAATGTTTGAGCATGTAAGCTGCTGTGGCTAGATTGATGACTTAAGGAAATGATAGTTTAGGGGTAACCTCTGCTCCTCCAAAACTAAGACAGTAATTCACTTTATTTGGTAGAGTGAACCGAGCTGGGCTGGGGATGTTGTGGATTTGCAGGCAAGCTCAAAACAGAAGCCTTGCAGTAACTAAAGTACTCAGTGGGGAGGTGTACGGTGATTGTGTGTGATTTATATTTTATAGTTTATATGGAGGTACTATATAGTAAGCTGTTACACCATATTGTGCTATACAGAGAGTGTTAAAGGTTACAATGGGATTTTCATTTGTTTCTTGATAAAAAGGGACAGGGATAAATGTGTTTGTAGACTCAACCTCAGACCTCAGCATTGCCTTCCGTCTAATGAGGGGGGATTTTTGAAAAGCTTTGGTGTATTCAGTTTTTTATGGATTTACATGTAAAACGAAAGGATAGTCCTCCTAAAAATTTCAATCCTCATATTATTCAGTCACTCTAAAGTTGTCCCAAACCTGTATACACTACTTTGTTCAGTTACCCACAAAGAAAGATATTTGAAGGAATGTTATCAACTTTAAGTACTGTGGCGTCAATGACAATTTCTGCTCTGATAAACACAAAGAAGATAGTTTGAAGAATAACAAGCTTGGGCACCTTCTAAATATCATTCTGCTTGTTGAACAGAACAAAGACATTCATACAGCTCTGGAACAACTTAAGAGTGAGTAAATCATAACAGAATTTTCATTTTTGGGTGGAGTGTCCCTTTTTGCAAGGCCGTTTTATTCCATTTTGCTTTTTAAATAGACACATGCATACTGATAGGTGAAAAAAGCCGAAAAAAAATGACAGTTTATAAGAGTATAAATATAGACTAAATTCTTTCAGATGTCTGGTCTAAAATCGCCTTCGGTTTTATTCACCTTATGTACATTTCATGAATTGGCTTGTTCCTGATCTACCATTATGTTTGCTGCCTAGATTCCATTTTTATAAAAAATAAAATGTATTTGTCTAAAAAACGATTGTTTCGGTCTGCTTTGAGCTAATATATCTTTAATAGTTAACCAGTTTTTAAATAATGTATTCTAGGATTCGTGTGTCTGTGAGTGTGCGTGGCTTTAGGCATGTTTATGTCTATACGTGTGCCTTTAGGTGTGTGTGTCGAGACTCGAGAGGAGGACAGTGCGGCTTTTGAGCAGACAGAAATGCTGCTTCTCAGAGAGCTCTTTCATGTGACTGTAGCATTCCACTAATGCAGTCACAGCAGTGTGCACAAGACGAGACATGCGTCCCATCCACCCTCTGCCGTCACTTTTCTGGCTCTCTTTCTCTTACCATGACCTTAACATTTATCAAAGAACCATGTGCAAAATTCCTCTCAGCATCTGTGAACTGGACAGGGCTAGACAACATGCTGATAGTCTCACACACGCATAGTTTTGTTTCGCCATAGTTGTAAGGACATCTTATTGATTTTCATTGCTATCAGGCGAACATTTGACCCTTCCCCTGTTATAAAACCTTCACCCTTATATAAACCATTCAAAAAAGATTCTATACGATTGAAAAGTGAAGTTTAACATGTTTACATTTCATCCAAAAACCGACGCACACACAAACACACACGCACGCAGGGTTTTCGGGAATAAATGCCAACCTGCACGAACAAGCAAACGTCCCACCAATTGACTGTCAGCGAGTTTCAGCACATCATTTCTTTTTCACTTTAAAAAGTAGGTTGTACATAGGTCGATATTATTATATTTAACAGTTCTTAGCTGAAGTCACTCTGATTCATTTCATTAATGTCTGTGCAGCACCTCTTTGCAAGATTGAGTGAACAGTAACAAAACAGCCCCACTGTCACCATTATTAGATTCCTGTTTCTTTACCCGGCAACCTCATATTAAAAGAGAGGGAGAGGTGAGGGGAATGTGCCGTGATTGAGTTTGCTGAGTGTGTCAAGGACATGCGCCACATGTTGATAGTGCCCAAACCCCAGTGTGAGAGCGACACGGGGAGGGAGAAGAGTTGTCTGGCCGGATGACAATTCCACTGGAGAAGTTTACTGCTAACACAAACAGTTAGTGCAGGAATTCGCCATTAAATGGGTACCTAAAAGGGCTACATCTTAATTCAATATGGGCAAAACCTCATTTTCCTTCTGCATATTTAAAGCCTGTACTTACTGGTATTAGGAGAGGAAGTTGGCACAAATAACTTTTTTGTTGTAAGACATGTCAGACAAATGTAAAGAAAGTTAAACAGAGGATACTATTGTGAAAATGGGCAGTTTTGCAAAGTTTATTTTAGATTTTAATGCGTGTTCATTTAAAATATACTTCTACTTTGTACCTTATAATATACAGTTAAAAACTATATTCCAGGTGGCTAGGTCCTTCACAAGTAGCATTTCTCATGACAGAATAGACATGACTAGGATAGAATTGCTGGGCAGCACACATAAATAGAAACACCCTGATGGTAACACAAATACAGCTAAAATATTATTAAATGTTACATAAAACACTGAAATGTACATTAGCCAAAGACAAAAAAAAACCCATTTAAATCAAAAAGATATTTGAAGGGAATGAGAAAAGGAAATGACAGGGATGTTATTTTTTACAATATGAGTTCTTTACCACCATTACGTTTGCAAATACGGTTACATCAATAATGATAATAATACCTTTTAACAACATATAAAACACAACAACATTATACAGCAAAGTTATATCAAGATTTAAGTTTATCATTTGTTCAGATATCAGTGACAGTGTGTACATCAAAGTGCTTAGTGTGAAGGGCTTAGGCAGTGTACAGCAATACAGTATAATAAAAAGTATACAAGTTAAATAAAATTCAATAACATTTAATTTTACAATATTATTGACAGTTTTGATGGCTGAATGATAAAAAGCATATTATGGAATTTACAATACAGTATGGTCTTGTTAAATCTACAGTCTTTATTCTATGTGAAAATTATTTTCAGTTGACCAATCTCATGTTTTACTGTAGCTTTTTTTCATTAAACTTGGAAATATTTTTACAGTGTATCCAAAAATGATACAAGTGTATTTACCTTGTTTAGAAAAATCTATTTCAATTCTATAACTATTCAGTTATTGTAATAAATTACAGTGATTATGTGTTATATAAAAAACATAATATTTAGCTATGCCCTACATCATTCTCGCACAAATTGTTTGATAATTTGTTTTAATATATCTAAACGTTTTTTAAATGTTTTCCTCAAATTGTACCGTTATATGGATCTGAAAGCTTGAAACGGGAGATTCAGGCCCAATTTTGTAACCTGTTTATGGAATGTAACAGTAATCTTTAAATGGCAACAGTTGAACAATAACACATTTCGGTTAAGAATTCAGAAGCTTTAAAGTATTTCAATTTGAATCAAAATTTTGGCTTTAAAAAAAGACCTCTGCTTCCTCTTTACGTATTCCCTAGCGAAATGATTGTGACATTTTTTTTTATTGCGGTCTGTTCTCATTTAGAGCAGCTTTATGTCCTTAATACCACAGCTGAGTAACAGCAGACATCAGTAACTGATGATATAACCCTCTAACAGCTCATTAAAGCAGTCATCATTACATTCCTTCTAAGGGAATATAGGGAGAACAATGCTGGATCTTTCAACAGGACACTGTAAAGCTTATGGTTAGTAGAAACGACCTGAAAAAAGTATGAATTAAAATTACTGTATTCTGTTATGTTCCTGCACGAACAATTTACACATATCATTAAATGTGTTTGTGTTATTTATCAGTTTAAGATTTAAGAGTGCACGTAAACATGTTTTGGGCCGATATAACTTCTTGCATTTCAAACTATAGGAAAATTCACTGTCTTACCGGAAAAGCCTCTGGGATAAATGCAATAAGGAGGCGTTCTTTTATTAGGTCTCGGCTCTCTCTTTCTCCAGCATCTCCACGTCACCCGAAACAAATGCACAGTCCTGGCACAAGCGAAGCCCCTCGAAATGTTTCTCGGTATGAGGCACTTTTTTAATTTCTTTATAGATATATAACTTTGTGCTATAGTGAACTGTTGGCTGCTAATCGATAGTCTGTTATTGGTTTTGTGGTTTTGGTCAAATATCTCTCTTGGTTGTGCCTCAGGTGAGGGGCAGCAGACTAATAAAGCATGTTGTGTCTCAGGGGCAGAAGCAGGGATGAGTATGGATTAGTCAGTGTACCCTTCCTGTGAACATACAGTACAGCTCAAATCTGGAGCGCTCTCTCTATCTCTGTATGGAAGGCTTTATTCCAGTCCTAATGGAGGGAAGAGTCAGCACATGTCAAATAGAGATGAAGGAGGCCTGCAGAAATGCTCTCCTGCCTGTGTGTTTGTCCTTGGTTTAGTCAGATTGCCTGTGGCCGATTCTGTGTGGCTGATGTCTGGGGACGCTTATGAAAGGAGCCATTCTATTTGGGATCTCGGAGCTTAAAGATTAAGACACTGAACTCTAACATTTATAGAGTATTTAAAGACTGCTTATTGTTAACAATAGACTTATATATATAAATAAATGGTTATGTGCCGTTTGCATTGTCATATGTATTATAGATAATATGTATTATCAGTATTGTCATTTAAATGGATACGTAAGTAAACTCGATGTCTCTCTGTGAGATAAAGATTGAAGGGAAAGTGAGACTGAACGAGAGCCACTCGCAAGCCAAGCTGTTATTACAGACTAGTGCACCCTCTCATAAATACTCATAATTAGATGCTTCCAGAGACCTAATAATTTTACCATGTAACACAAAGTAACTTGAGTGGCAGAGTCACTTTCCTGTGCTTTATTTACCCAGTCTCTGTTTTCCTAACCCCGTAATGGAGGGGTTGGTTAGTACAGAGGCTAGGCTGGTGACACCCTTTATGATTTTCTCTATTCAGTGTTGTCGCCTGAGCAAGTCCCGTGTTCATGTTTTCTCATGCAAATGCCACTGTCTTCCACTCCAGCGCTTTGGGTCTTTTTATGAGCCCATAAAATTTTCGACTGCTTTTCTTGACACAATGGAAACACAAGGCAGCGCTGCACAATTCCTTCTTTTTTGTTTTTGGGACCTTAGCTAGTGTTAAGCCTAACACAGTGTCCTTTGAATGCATAATGAAAAAATGAAAGGGATAGTTCATCCAAAAAAAAATACTGTCATCATTTCTCCCCTTTTGTTCAATCATCAAAAACATATTTGTTTTGATAAATACATAGACAGATATTTTGATGGATGGTACCAACAGTTCTTGGACTTCATTGACTACAATGTTGGAAAAATGACATCAGAATAATTTTGTTCTGTTTAACACACAGTGATATATTTTGTAAAATGTGTTGCAGCAAATTCTGGGGCACTTTTGAATTTCGTTGTAATTTTTTTCTACGATGGTAATCAATGGGGTCAAATGGTTACAAGTTTTCCTCTAAATAATCTTCTCTGTGTTCAACCATACAAATGAATCTATACAGGTTTGTTTCAACTAGTAATTTATGACAGAAATTTAAATTAAGGGAGAATCATACTTTTAAGATAACCTCTTATATCTTACATAATAATAACAAATGTTGTCTTATATGTTACACATTGAATTCCATGGCTTAACGGTGGGTGTCAAAGGACAAAGATGTTGTTACGCCTGTGAGAAGACCCACGCTAGTCCATGTTTTACTGTTTTTACATGAAACAATTTAAATAAAAAACAATTTATTTTCAAGTTATAAAATTATAAAATTAAGTAAAACTAAGCAAATTATGTAAGTTAATATCTATTATTTAATTTTAGAGAAATGATCTGGATTTGTGTTCAAAAAATCTATTTAATGTTTTTAACATATTTTTTAAAACATATATAGCATAAATATAACTTTATTATGTATTACCACAACATTTTATTATGACATTTACAAAGCCACATGAAACAGTTTTTAACACTGTATGCAAATAGAAATAGCTCATTTTAAAGTAAAAAAACATAACAGTTTATTATGTAAGTTGTTTGTTAACCAAGACATTGTTGTACGTACTTTTATTATATTATATTCAATAGATACTCCCAAAAATTACACATTGCTTCTTTAAGACTGTTTGGTATGCCAATGTTGCGCCTTCCAACTGCTAGTTTTTGGCCGAAGTAGTTCAGGAGTTTCCTCATCTCCCACATCAAAGCTTCTCTATCCTTCCTTCCACCCATAGCCGAGGACATTTTAGTATCTCCTCCAGCCACCCAGTAACACTACAGCAGTAGGTCCAAGTACACTTCTATAGGAAGACAACATTAGGCCATGGCTTTGGTTAAAAGTCAATGGATTACAAACTGCACAGTGTGAGAAGAAAATCTCTTTGTATCATAGAATATCTAAATTCATGAGAGGTGTTGCAGCTTGGCTTTTGAATTGTTTTGCTGGTCTAGTCTGTTCTCCCCAAGGAAGCTTGACTAGGCCAGAGTTCTTCACTAGGCACTAGAAGACTTTCCATGTTCTCTTTCATTTCACTATAGATGCAACTTTGTAGCTCAGGGGCCATCAGCTCTTGAGAGAACATTAAATCAGTGCTGGTCGTCTTGCTCCTTTGCACACAGGTCATTGTGCCCTCGAGCAGCGATACAACTGGGCACACTGTACAAAAATACAAATTTCACAGCACAAAAAAACGGGATGCCACAAATGAACAGTATTTCATTCCTCCTGAAGCCTCCGAAACTATGTCACAATAATCTAATATGGGCAAAGGCACGGAACATTTGCTAGAAGACTTTATGCGTAAAGCAAAACACAAGCTAGTAGTTGTAATTATTTAACCTCACTTATATATCTGGGACGCCAGGAATACGCTCGGGTGCAAAACGTATCTAAGCAAAGTTGAACGTTGCAACCAACATTCAGCAACAGAATTCAAGCCCGTATTTGTCTTTGTGTCCCGGCTAATGATCTCCTTTGTGAATGCATACATGACAAGAAGATACCCAACCTATAAAAACATGATACAGTACACAAACAGCTTCCTTGCAGTCCGGGGAGAAGTGATTTCAAACTAAGTGGACACCTGAGAGATAACATTTCATGTGAAACATGCAGTATCCATCAATATACTACGGTTTCACAAATGCACCAGGCTAAAACGCGCGTATGACCGCTGTCTGTGATTTGGCACCTCAAAGGCTGCTATGTAAATGTGTTTATGATTCCCCGGAGTGGAGCTGACTCAGTTTGACTCTCCGAATAGGTTGCATAGGATGAGTCTATTTAATTTTCCCGTCACCTCCAGATTTCCTTTCCAGCCTCTAGCAGCTTTGCAGTCATGTGACTTAGTGTGCACTCTGTGTCATGGGCAGGCCAGGGAATTGTACAGTTATGATTTCTGAACACACTCACATTATAATCAGTGTAAGGCTTACTTTAGCGCCTAATCCTTAAGTGAATAAGCTAAGCTTTAATTAGGCTAATCACTGGTATAATTAGCTCAATTACATTTTATTGGCTAGATAACAACACATCTTTAAGTGGGCTAAAACAGCATGGCAAAAAATGTGTGGTACATGATAATGCACTGGCATCTTTACAAAATTGCTTACATTGCTTTCTTTCTTAAAATTACTTACATGATTTTAAGCATATTTACAATATAAAGTACTGAAGATTTAATTCTGACTACTTTGTAGTTGGCGCTTCCCAATCATAAACCAGTGGAATCAAAAAATCTTTACAAATTAAAACAACATTTATTTAAATTGAAGTCTTAATAAAATCCCCATGAGTAAAAAGGTATTATGAAGCTATAAAAACAAGTCATTATTCAACGTAACCACCAGCAAGTCTTTGAAAATTCGTTTGACCTTTATTGAAAATGTGCTCCCTGTTAAGTAATTGTGAATCAACCTCTTTGGCAGTATTTGAAAGATTTATAAGTGTCATGGCATGTTTGTGAACACCATCCCTTCCAACAAAGACTGCAGTCGCTATTTAGCAGCTTTCTAGCAACCGTCAATCTTAAGATACGATAAGGCTTACAAAAATCTCAAACGGGCTGATCCTAGAGCACAGTAAAAAACTGTTTTTTGTGTAAAATTTTGCTTCATTTTTTTTAAATACAGTAAAAGCTGGGAAATGACATAAACAGTCTGCAATATGAGATGGGGGCCGAATAACATTCTATACATCTCATTTAAAGGAGAATATCTGTTGTATTTTTGAAAAACTGAAAAAAAATGACAAGATAAAGATGTAATTTTGCGTCACAAAAATGTTATCTTATGGTGAATTTCTGGTGCCCCATATACCTGATTAGTTTTTTAATGGGAGTTTTTAAAAATGTGTGGTTTATTTGATTGTATTAAAAATTTAAAATATTTCGATCTTATTTCAGTCAATTACAAAAAATAATCCAAAAAACATATTCATTTAGATAATGAAACTAGAAGCGTTAAAACTTGCTGCCTGGTTTTGCATGCAAAAAATATGCATTTAACAAAGCAAATTTACACACTTCAAAAGAGTTGAAATATTAATGTTTATTGCTTATATATAAAAAGCATTTTAACAAAATGTACACACGCTCTTTATTTCTCTCTCTCTCATGCTCTTTCTCTCTCTGTATTATCTCCAAGAGTTCAAAGTGCTTTTTTTCATCTAAAAACCATACCTTTTTGTCAGTTTGCAGCGATGCTGTCAAGCTTGTGGACCAGGTTTGTGCTTGAGTTTACCCTGAATCACCTTGACAATCAGAAGGTTCACTCATGTGCCATGGCTTGACAGCGTGTCAGCAGTTTGGTCACTTAGTTCATTAAACCTTGCGGGATGTGCACTGGTGCATTGAGGGTGAACCCAATCCCGGTCTTGACAGCAAGATAGTGGGCCTCCAACTTCTGAGTGTTTCTGGAAGATTCGGGAAGTACAAACTGATTTTGCCTTTGCTCACTGCTTATAGACACCATTTAAAATGGAACCCTTATAAGTGATTGATTGAAACACTCCTAATAGACAGAAACTTTGTTAACAGACACCGCACATCTCACTAATGGTGCTGTGTGACTGTAGGGAAGAGCTGTAAAACCCTTTTCATCTTTATGTCTTAAAAATGTATATACCTTATACATTCTTTTGCATACAGTTTAAAACAATTTGGTTTGTAGAAATCACAGAGAAACATCATTGAGAAATGAATATGCAGGCTTCTAATGTTTCTTGTTGGCATTGTTTAATGCTTCTAGACTACATTGAAACACGTGAACAGATTAAAACAAATATATGTATATAATTATGTTTTTTAATTATAAGTAATAAGTGCCATGTTTAACAGCAAATTACAACCTAATACACAAACATCTTTAATGGTATGTTAAATTCATTATAAAGATAATACAGAGTAAGGATTTACATAGTCAAATTAGAATTGACTAAATTAGAACAAATTTAACAGAATATAAATAAAAAATAGAACAAAACGTGTTTTGGTAAAATGATTGAAATTCATGGGAACATAAAAGGGGTTAAGATGCAAAATTGTCAACTCACATTTTTGTTCTAAAAGGACTTTTTATAAGGCTCCAATTTCTATACTAGAAGTTATTTCACATGACTGACAAAAAGTACAGATTCTTATTAAATCACAGAAACTTAAATTATTAGCCTGTTCATTTTAGCAGGTCATTTGCAACTTTTAAGGCATTTTGCATTTGAAGTTTTTATAAATTCAAAACACAAGCCACAAACATGTTTTATATTTTGTAATAATACTTTTTGTATCATGCAGCAGATAGCTCTGTCTACGTAATAAACAATGTGCATTTACATATAATGTTATTTCATATTTATATGCCCAAACATTTAGTACATAAAAAAATGTCTGCTACACCACCGGCCATTTAGGTAAATGGCATGAATTTCAAAATCTCTGCGAGTTTACGACTGTGAGATTGTCATCCTTAGTAGAGCTTCACTGATAGTACATTTCTACACCACATGAGGTTGCCGATTATTTCTGCCATCACCAATAGTTTGGTGGCTACATTAACTCACATTAAATAAATGCTAAGGATTAAATTATCTAAGGATTGAATTTTATTAATTCATATAATTATATATATATATATATATATATATATATATATATATATATATTTATAGAAATTGAATGTGAAACTGATGATGTTTCTTTACATTCTCTAGACGATGAAAACAAATTTTCTAAATATGTCTTCTTTTGTGTCATGTGTGTTTTGAGCACGCAGTGGTGCTTTATGATGCATTTACACAGCAGGGCATAGTGTACACAACAAATGCTATTACACATACATTTGTATTATATAAACCAATACTCTTTACATTAATATCTCACCAAGGCAGGCATTTTGACTAAATGTGTCCTGGACTGTTCAGGCATGCATCTGGCATCGCGGCAAGTTGTGGGAGAGCTCTTTAAAGTGAACATGAGCTTGCACATACAAAATTTCCCCTGGTAGGATGACGAAATGATCAATTGCAGCACTTTGAAAAGTGTTGGGTTAAATGCCAACTCACCCACATTGTTTTGGAAGCCTTGGTTATGTACCGTTACTTATTTTTAGGTGGCCGTATATAAAAACATTTGGAATAAAGAGTTAGAATGTGAAATATACTAGGGTATGCCTTGACTGTAGGACACATAAAATAGCGCCCTTAGCCTGAAGCACAGAGATTCATTATTAAACAAAACTACTAAAAAAGTACTCTTACAAAAAACTGTGTGTCCAACAAACTGGACAAAAACATTGCACAAAGGTGTTGCCATTTTGTTCTGCATGTAATCACATAATAATGTAACATTCTGGTTGCTTGTGCTTCAGAAAAAATCTAATTGTTTTAATCTAAAGAAAATTAGCGCTTTTTAATTTATTTACATCAATTTTAATATTTTAACATTTTAAAACTATGATATGTAACTGTTACATGTATAGTTACTTTTCCAAGTACAGTATAGGTTTCTTACAAGTGATTGTTCTTGGTAAATAAGAATAATTTGCAGCATAAAATGTAAACTCTTTATCTGTAAGTGCCGTCTTGGTTAATCCCTTTAAATATTTAACCTTTTGCTCAGTATTTGTGGTTTTTTGTAAGTTGACAGACACTTTTAATATTTTTTATTTACATAAAGGGGTGTTCATTTAACGCATTAATTTATTGTTATAATAGATTAAAATACTTTGCCTCCTTTTTAAACAACACATAAGCATCACAACACATAAAGCAGAATGTCAGGGCTTTCCTGTAGCTCGATGGTTATAGCAGGGTGCCAGCAATGCCAAGGTCATGGGTTTGATCCCCCTAACAATGTGCACTACACTGAAACAAATATAATAAGAAATATAACAATAACAAACTTGTGTTGTTGCCCAATGCGAAAATGTAAATATAAGGTTCTTGAGATGTGGCCACGGCATTTTACAGAGATAAAATTCCAGGTAAATTTACCTGAGCCAGATTAAGTAAAATGTTGCATCATTTCAATAATTCTGTATACACATGATTTGTATAACTCATAGTAGCTGGCATATGGACATCTTTTATAATGCCAGAGGCGATGTTAACCTTCCCCCAGCTGGAGGCTTTAAGACATTAAATGTTTTGTAATGCTGCTTTAAAACTTAACAGCCAGTAAGAGGCCAGGTTAAATTAGGAGTTTTTAATGCTGTTCAAAAGTATAAAAGAAGTCGTTTATCATCAAAATAATAAAGTAAGTCGCACATCATTAAAGTCGATGCTGCAACTGAACTGATAAATATATAGCCTTCAATGTATGACACTTTAAGTTTTTGGAGGAACTTGACTTGTAAATATGCTTTATCATGAATGTATTTCCCAGTGATGTATGTAATGTATGAATGTCTTTCCCAATGATGTATGTATGTATGTAAGAGAAATCCTATTTTACTCCTGTCATAAAGCAGTGGAACAAATGATAGCAGCAGTGCTCTGACTTTCAACCGCTCCACTCTCCAGGCAAGAATCGGATAATTACACCTCCCGCTACCTTTAGCGTGGAAGTGGAGATTTGTTAAACAAAAGATAAACTCCCCGTTCTTCGCAAAGCTTTCCCATTATGTAGTCCGACGTTCCGCCAAATGAACCTGAGTTTTAATAAAATAGTGTGTCGAGTAAATGTTTACAACTGTATTTTTACATTATGTTTTATTTCCATAAGTTAAATAAACCTGGTTGAAAATGAGAAAAAACGTGCCTTACTAGACCGTCTGTAATGTTTGGTACAGTGGTAACATCTGGAATCTATAATTACGTCCCCTCCGCCTTTTTTCATGCTCCTTCACATTAACGCTGAATAACACCTACGTGGATCAGAGTTCTAAAACCACCCATTTAACCCGTATTTTCATACTGTACAGGGATTAGGTTGTTCATGTCTTAAGTAGCTGTCGTTTGCTTTAACATAAGGCAGATCTACAGCGGTGCTAGAGCTGAACCAGTCTGCTTGAGAAGCCCCCCCTCTTTCCGTTTTCTGTGTGTGTGGTTCTTTTATCGTCCATACACTTACAACACTGTCCTATAATGTTACAAGGAAGTATCACATAGCGAGGAGAATGGACCAATCATCTGCCATAGACATTAGCAGAAGTTCCAACACTTGTGCTACTCAACCAACAGACTGGGAGTTAAAGGGTCCAAGTAGTAGCTTTTCTGGCCATCATAGTGCTCAAACACGAGACCAGAAATTAGACATTATACACTCAATTGGGTATATTTTAGCAACCATTTTATTGTACGTTTTTCATCTGAAGAGCTCAGACCACTCCAGTTGACCGAGAGGAGTTTGGTGGACATCGCATTGTATATTAAGTTGGATTGACACCCAACTGCCTATATTGGCAATGCCAAGTTTGTCCCCCAAGTCCAAGTTGTAAATGAGTTAAACAGATGTCCCCATATTAGAATTTAAATGCAGCACTGTTTTTATACTTTTAAGCATGCATACTTAAAATCAGTGTTCGCTAGTTAATGGGTAGGTTAAAAAAGCATGTTTGAGGTTGCCACCACCATCTGGACGCCCCTGAACACATCCCAGACCCCTCTTCTCTCTTTTTCACTCTTTCCTTCCTGCAGTTCATGTTTCAGTTTGCTCCCAGGAGCTCGCAGGTCTGTGCCAGACGGAAATTCGCTGAGGTTGCAGGAGCCCCTCGGAGGCCACACAGAGGAGGGACAGGACGGGAACAATCAAGCCCAGTCCTCCTGCCTCTCCAGCAGCCTGTAAGGCTGCTCGGGTCCTCAGGGTGCCTGGTGCGTTTTTTCCGCCCTTAGCCATATGTAATGCCCCATCTCGCTTTCTCTTTCTTCTCCACGCTCGCTGTATTTCTCCTTCACAACGGCCCTCCTGTGTCTAATCCCCAGGGTGGACCGAGAGGCCATCCAGTCATTCGTTGTCCATCAGATGTGTTTACTTTTTCCGTGACAGCCAACACATCTGGAGCGCATATTCAGGTTATTCCAGTGCCACTAGACACATTCCATGAGATCATTTCAGGGGTTGTTATGGCGATCTTCTCCAACCAGTTGGATGACAGAAATTGCGGGTTCACGGATGAGGGTACGGGGTACGACGTAAATCACTACTATGGCTACTACGGAGGGGTAAATAATTGCATGTCCTGTCCCTTTCCCCGAGCCGTAACGAAGTGCCGCAGTGACATTCTTCGGTTTTAGTTCTCCTTATCGCATTTCTCCTGTTTTTCTCTTTGTTCTCTCTTTTTTCTTATCCATCTGCACTTTTCAGGTCCTGGCCTCTCCCCCTGAACATTCCTGTGTCTGTGTGTGTGACTGTGATGGCTGTCATCAGGCAGGAATGTCCAGCTCTCCCACCTCGTCCACGGTGCTCTTGGATGAAACCCCCCTCCCGGCCCTCCTCCCCCGAAACGCTCGCCTTCAGAAAATGTGTTCCTGCAGATGTTGTCCATTCAGTGCATACCTTTGATTGGCTGAAGTCCACAACAAGCAGAGTAATTTGCAGATATTCAGTGGCTTGTTTTTAAGGCTCGAGAGTGCGCAAGCTATTTTATCTTGGATTGCTTTTACCAGTGCGAGGGAACATTAACTTTGCCATTTGCAGGACACATAACTCCATGCCAATGCGCTAAAGAAAAGGTTTTCCTCTGCTGTTAAGTACAAAAACACATTTCCTTTAAGCATATTGTACCTAACATGACAGAAATGTGGAATATGAAATCTTAACATTTACATTAAATCTTTCTCTTACTTCTGACACAACATCTACATTTTGGTGTGGACAATGAAATGGCTTAAGTATGTTTCTTAAATAAACTTCAAGAGAGATCATTTAGAGTATATAAATCAATTACATCTAAATAGCATAGATATATGCATACATACAAAATGGAGATATTTTTCACTATGCAGGGAATTCCTAAATTGTTACATGCAACCATGACCATGAATCAAGATTTTATGCTCCCGGAATAGAGCGCAACAGCATCCGCCCACATTTTTCCATCTGCCTTGGTTCCGGAAGTATTTTTCCCATTCATTTACTCCGTAGACATTCAAGAACATCAATCAATAAAACAATTTTAAACCCTCTATCAAAAATTGCAAAGCTTAAAGATGAATCACAGATGTACTGGCATGTATGCCAGTTAAGTGTGATCATGCCTTAACAACTGAGTAAACTAATAATGCCAGGATGAAGCATCATGAGTGATGTATTTCCATAGTTACAATGTGATGAATCTCAGTTCAGGACTACAGGAAATGTTCACCGGAAATTCAGCACAATTGAAATCACAGAAGCATGTGTTATGGCTTCTACACAAGCAACCGCACAGCTCATCATCTGTCTTGAATTATGCACATGTAAAATGTTGAAATCAATTCTTGAGAAAATTAAGAGGAGTTTTACTTACAGGACATTATTGTTCATATACAAATATGTTGCTACTGAGAAACATGACTGACCAATGTTATTCAACCCATTCTTTTTTCTCTTAACATATGGTTGGTACATGTTCATTGACACAATGTTTTTGAAAGGCTGCTGATGTAGCATTAATGCAGAAGAGTCTATAAGATTTTTATATTTTTAAATATTGTCTTGTAGTCTGAGGTATCTGGTTGACTGCACTGTGTGGTCAAGGTCACGTATACAGAGGCCCTGTCTACATATACATGTTTGTAAGAAGACCATATTTTACTCTCTGTCTTGCCCTCTGTCTTGTAGAAATTAATTGTTCAATGAAAACATACATAGTTGGGATTGCTTGTCTCAAAGGAGACAAAATATTTACTCACAGTTGTTATTTGGCGTCGTGACATGTGAACATTTTTTTTGCTTTACCAATAACTAATCCTCACTGTCCATCCATTTAAAAATGGCCTTTCATGTACATTGCCATGCCATTTCAAAGAGCCTAAAAGTAAATAAATCTTATACTTAAATGATGCATGTATGCGCAATTTTGCATTTTAGAGTATAAAGACTACATAATAAACCCTATTGTTTTTATTACATCAGAATGAGCTACCCCTGTCTTCAGACACAAAGAGTCCTTTAAACATAAAAAGTCACCTCCATGTTTCCACAGTAGCCCTAACCGGACAAACCGCTCCTAAGAACACGTTTTCTAAATGCTTTGTATCTTTCGGCAAAGAATCAAAATAAAGTTTCAACATCTTTGTCCTCTGACAGCCTCTGTACTGCTTGGAAGTAGGTATAGACTGGTCCTTTAAATGAAAACTCAATTTTCAAATGTTTTCAGGGCAGCGTAGTGTCTAAAGCGATGTATACACAATGTTGAACTGAAAGGGGACTCTGGCCTTCTTTCGTGCTTTTGAACGTTTAATGTGTTGGGTCTCTTTAAGCAGAAAGGGCTTTTTAATATGCTTTGTTGGCCTGTATGGGTGTTTAGAGTTTGGTGTTTCTATGTAGATAATGTTATGAAAAAAGAAATTACAGACTAAATGCATAATGCAAATGACATCAGCATTTTAACATTTTAGAACAATAGTTTTTCTTTTCATAAACTGACACGTTAGTCCCAAAAAACCCAGTTTTTATGAAATTTGTAACAACAGCCAAAACACATAAAAAGTTTACAGCCCTAAAATTAACTACTTTGTGCTACAGTTTGTGGGGCTTTTGTTGTTACCTGTGTAGACCTAATGAGGTCTATACCTGGAGAAAGCATCCATTAGCATTCCATGTCATCTTAATGACCCCCTGCTCTGCGGCCAGGGATGTCCAAGCCAGGTTGTTTTTAGCCAATTACCTGAGGTATAAATGGCATGTGACTAATTACTCTGGACAACAGTCAAAGGCTGATGGTACCAAAAGCATGTGCACAGCATGTGCACTTTACCGGCATCTCAGAAAGAAAGCAAAAATTAAGTTATTTGTTGAGCCACTGAATGAAAATATGCCTACTTCCAAGCTGTATAGGGTGCAAAAGAATCTTAAAAATCTTAACTTACTAATCCACTTTTTTTCTCAGTTTTGAATGAACTAATTTAATGGCCAAGAAGTAGTTTAGTCACTTGGTAAACATTTAATTTTTTCAGATATCCTATCACTCTTAAACCCAACAGTGATGTTCACGTAATAAAATAAGTAAATTTTACTCATATAGCATCATTTACTCAAATAATGTTTCACTAATTTTATCTTTTAAAGTTACATTAAAAGTTTATGTGACCTCAGTTACTTATTATATTAAGCGCAACTCATCTGAGTAAGTTATGAATATATGTTACTTTAACTCCAATGAACACGTTAAAATCCTTAATTCAATCTAGAAAAGTCTTTAGCTAAGAACAAGGAACATTTTAAAGAGACTTTATAAAAAGTAGGTTTTTTAATTTACAAATAACTTTTTGACATAAAGCCTTAATCAAAAAATATCTCCATTACTAATCAAAAGGTAATCCGAGCACAACCATTTATATTTTAAATAATATATAGATTTTCATATTTGGTGCTGTAAACAAAACAAAAAAACAGGTTGTTTTTAGTGTTATACTCTCACCCTGTGAGTGCCATAGACCCTCAGACACCTATTGTTGATTCTAAATGTGTTAATGAACCTGAAAAATAGCAGTAATCATATGTATTGTTTTCAAAATTGGCAATCGGCTTCTTCGAACCTTTTCCTACATTTTTTTTAATTCCTACTAACAAAACACATTGTATATCTACTTTAGGAGTACATTTACATGACAGCTATGTAGAAACAAACTAAAGTCTTGTAAGGTTTCACATATACATACCAACGTTCTCAAAATGTTCCCATTCACGTGTATCTGTGAAAATGACGACAAACGGCGTATTATATATGTTGGGCCAGTAGTTGATGATGTCGGTTGTACATACATATTAACACGTTTGTGTTTTATGTTGGTGCATATGTGTTTAGAATTTGCCCCTAAAATATATCTCCTGTCATATTTCTGCAGAAAATTCACAGCAATAATAGGTATTATGAAAGCACAAACATGTTGACATGGTAACATGCACTTCGAAATACGTTTTCAAAAGTTTGCATTTCAGGCGCTTTAAACATTTTGTAAACACTCATCCAAACACATAACATTTTTTCCAGGATTTCTAAATGTCCACTAAGTCTTGTGAGGTTCCACTGTCCCATGATGCACTTCCGCAGTAGGACTAAAAGCTACTAAGCTACCCCCCCACAAACCCCACCTCTGTGCCTTTTCACCAATTCATCACTCCCCCCTGTTTTCCTTCTGTACCACTGTAAAGTTTCGTGGTTGGAGAGAGCTGCGTGTGATATGTTCGGGGCAATGGTGTTCATTTCAACAACACTCATAAAGCCAAGACATAATATTGTACATGGCTTTGTTCCCCAGTCTTTCTTTTTGACCTTAATAAATTATGTAGATTAGAAAAGTAGAAACACATTGCGCTGATAAGAGGCCTTCTCAGCTCCCATACATCTGGACGTGGGGAGCGGTGGTGGTGCGAGCGTAGGTGGTGTGGGGGTCGGAGAGAGACATGAGCCTGTTTAGTCACACTTTTTTCTGTCCTGGGCCCATATGTTAAGAAGTGAGGAATAACAGCGGTGTCCCAGTTGGAAGAGGCTTTGTAGGCTTCTGCCAAAGGAAAGATGATTGTCTGTGGTGGGAGAATGCAACGGGGGCCTCAAATGGTAAGGAAAAGCCAAAAAAGTGTTACGCTGTGAACCCTTAGTGCGGGTGTGCTAAGCTATTAGGGGGCGAAAAGCCTTTGAGTATAGAAGCTGTTGTGTTGCAACACATGAAAGACTGTACTGGAATGTGTGTGTTATAGCGGGTGTGCATGCGATATTTATCTAAGTGGGACTCTTACATTCGTATGCTGGACATGACACAAGATACCGTTCCCTCTCACGATCATTGTTTCTTTGGTTGGAAGTGACTTTGGGAATGAAACATGAAGGCATTTATACCATAGTGGCCATTGCCCTCGCGGAACAAATAACATGAAAATCCCTTTCAATTTTTGTTCTGCCTTGTCAGTGCTGACTGAAGGAGCCCGACTCACGGTTCTCAGCTGCTGACGCTACAGGAAAAACCACTGGACTCTCACCATCAGGGTGTGACAAAGGTTCGCTCAGGGCCAGACTGGCCCAGCGAAGTAACTCGGCAGGACGACGGGGTAGATCTTTGTTTTAAATGGTGTTTTCAAAGGCCGCCGGTGTGAGGAAAACATTTGAAGATAAAAAAGAAAGCATTTTCCCTCCTCTACACAATTCTGGTACGACCGTGTGTGATCAAAGAAATGTCCCCATGAAATCAGTAAAGCCCCTGCAGTAAAACTCAACGCTCTGTCAATTAGAAGACGCTAATGGTACAGTATCAATCCCAGCAGTTCCGGCACTGAGAGCTCTTCGGTTCCTCTGGGGAATGAGTTAGGTGACAG
Source organism: Triplophysa yarkandensis (assembly GCA_033220385.1). Taxonomy (NCBI): domain Eukaryota; kingdom Metazoa; phylum Chordata; class Actinopteri; order Cypriniformes; family Nemacheilidae; genus Triplophysa; species Triplophysa yarkandensis. Next base: position 22,409,707 of record CM065655.1, on the reverse strand, counting down.
AAGTGCAAAGAACTGCATGTTTACCAATCAGCAGAAGAGCTCATTGGCTTCTAATGAGAGAGAGAGAGAGAGAGAGAGAGAGAAAGAGAGAGAGAGAGAGAGAGAGAGAGAGAGAGAGAGAGAGAGAGAGAGACAGAGAGAGAGAGAGATCGGAAGACAAAGACAGAGAGCAAGTCACTGTGAGTCATCTTAGCCCTGCTCCATATGATCCACATATGTGTGGGGGTGACATACCTGTCCACACAGATGGATATCTCTGACTCGCTTTAGAGGCGCGACTTTGGAAACTCTTGGCAGGTCTAGCAGGGGAAGTCCCCTGGATTGAGGATGAGACAGCGTCTTTGGGTCCTTTTCAAAGGCCAGAGTCTGGAAAGGGAAAGGACATGATGAAGAGATCAGGAAATGCTCCATTTGCATTCCTCAGAACTCCAGTGTGATTTCTTGTGTGGAAGTTTAACAAATTAACAGACAGAAAGAAAGACAGGTCGGCCTAGGATGATTCATGTTTGGTTCTTGTGTAAGTAGGCACTTTTAACTGCCAGAAAACTTGACCCTTTCACTCAGAGCCAACGTGGTGATTTATGTCAGCCAAAGCGAAGAGAATTTCTCTGCACACTTTTCTTTGGAGCGAAATTTTGCCAAAGACAAAAGGTTGGGGGGTATTGTTGGTTTGGTGTAGTGCTCCCTCAGTGGAAAGGCTGCCTGTGTGGGGTTTGTTTTGGTTAGTGTTCTCACCGCCCATCCACATTCCAGCTGCCGTGATACAGCTCTGCGCCCGTGCGCGGGGAAAACACTGGGCTCCTGCCGCGGGTCACTTTATTAATGGGATTGTGCTCTCCCTCTAGTCTGCCATTATTAACCACGTCTTGTCTTTACAGGAGACTTATTTGCGATCCCGCCCCCCTTAACCTTCTGATCTCACCAGTTGAAATATTGCCCCTTTATCAGTCTGATGTCTTGAGTAAGAATGCTTAGTGATGTCGATGGCGTTGCTGGTGGTGGGTGCTGGGGGAGCGTACCAGGGAATATTTTTAATGCACTTGTAAATTTCAAAGAAACGTAATGTTTTCTTTGGAAAAAACTGGCAAATAGGGTGCCGACTAAATGCAAACGAAATAAATTGTTAATCCCTTCCGCAACTCGGAAAAACCCACAGCGTATAAAAGGCTACAGTGGAAGAAAGAGCTGGGACTGGTTTACATGTGTCACTAGTGTGTAGGCAGCGCGAAATCTATTCCGCAGGGTTGTGCTGCTCATAGACACACAGCTGCAGGGGATTAGTGACCCTGAGCGGGTCCAGGAACCAGGAATGCACCAGCCCCCTCCTAAAGACACCACTGGAGGGAGAGGTTTATACTCACTGTAGACAAATGCATTCAATAACACAAACATGTATCTTACAAGACACCATCAGTGTTAGATTGTTTGGAGTTATGTGGAAAGTCCCCATCCATTGTTACACGGAACACTTTATTGTTTTTTGAAATTATTGAAATCTAAATGCTTTAAGTTCTATATGGGGTCATTGGCAGCATCTTTGCCTCTTACTACAGTATGCAGTAAAGCAAATCCTTTGTCTTTTGGGACTGATTCAGTTGTATTGTTTTTTGCTTTATTTTTATAAACAGTTTTTCAGGAGCCCAAATAGCTTAGAGCATTACTGTGATCCCAGATCTTTATCCAAATTTTGTGGGTCACGTTTTTGGCTATTGAAGAGTTTTAAAAAAATATATTTTCAGTTTTTTTGAAGTTACTATTTAAAGGTGATTTTTCTATGAACTTTTCTATGAACTTACTCTAACAACTTCTATTTCTCCCAAATTTCAAACAAAAATATTTGGAGAATCAAGTCAAAGTGAATATTATTTTTTAAGCTGTACAACAGTAATATTTGTACACACATTTACTGACACTGGACTTGATTGGCCACAATACATCTCAAAATGCTGAATAAATATAAATATAGAATGCGGCTGGATATTAAAGATGACATAAGTGTCACAAATCTGCCCTTATCCATAACTTTCAATCATGTCTTCTCACAACGCCCTCTTGTGTTGTTCGGCCCAGTTTAGCTGCTGAGTGCTCATTTTCTCCTAACGTGTTCATCGTTGCCCTACTGATGCTCTGAAAGGCCAGAGCTTGGCGTCGCCGTAGCTCCAGCATGGCACTACCCGTCACTCAAACGCATATGTCAGGTTTGCAACTCAATTACACATCTGCTCCTGCTCTTAACTCACTTCCACCCACTTGAGTCGCAATGCGCTAAAAGGATGCGTTAACCATGCAAGCCCGTTATTAGAGCCTCATATGCCCACAGCCCAGAGAGAGACAGTTACCTTCACTAGCGTCACCGGACAGCTTTGATGCCCATCATCTGAAAGCATTGAATGTCAGAGTAAAATATGCATAATTTGCAAGCGTTTTTCCGCATGGCATTTCGCTCATTTTTTTACACATTTGAGTAACACCTCCCTGTCTCTCTGTCTCGAGTGCTCTTTTATGCCATTTGCTTGGAAGGACATGATGTCTTTGATTGAATTGGCTCATTCTGCACTCGGCGCGGCCGCATTTAAAGGTGTGTGTCTGGTCCTGCATTTCCCTCCTAGATTTAGTCACACCGTCTTACAAGCTCAGACATCTTGTGATAGGTGGAGGCTCAAGCGAGAGCTTCTATCGAGAGTTGCAGGTTTCGTCTCACAAACTGCCTTTCATGGCTTTTCTGTGCCGTGTTGTGGCCTCATATTCCTTCCCAAATTCTGCTGTCATTTGTTCCAGCACAGGTGATATCAAAGGCCTGTTTGGCACTGAGCTGATTGGCTGTCTCTGCAGATTTTATGAATAAAGCTCTAATTGCAGACAGACATGTGCTTTTAATCAGTCAGCTTTATTGGATGGAGTCACATATACTCCACTGCCAACGCTTTGTTGCACATTAAAAGAGCAAAATTAAACAAGCTCTCGAACAAACCATACACGGGTAAATAAATACGAGGGCTGGAACCGCGCATTCACAAGCACTTACACCATAAGATATTTCAAAAGTCCCGAACAATGAATAACGCCGATGATAACAAGAGCCATAAAAGTGTGCGGTGATATTTATAGCAGTAATAACAATGGAGAAATGTAATTTGAGGGTCAGTGGGGGCTCCATTTGACTGTGGACAGGGTCTTCTTGGCCTCCTCTGCAGGGGCACACCATAAGCATTTTGTTCCAAGCGCACATCTGCATTGTTTAATTCGGCTTTCCAGCGCCAAATGATTTGGTGTGAAACCAAGAGAGTTGTAGACGCATTACACGCCGCTGAAGGTAGTTCTAAAGGAGATAGCGTTGATTAAATGTTGCAAATCATTTTTGGAGACCGTAATCGAGGCACTAGTTTTAAAACCTGAGAGTTCACAGAGTGTTTCGGACCACACACTACAGTATCCCACAGTGTGGCATAACCACAGAACCTTTCGTGGAGCCAGGATTCTTTGTGACTTACTGGTACATATATCGAATATCATCTATTGTGTTACAAATGTATATGCAAGTGACATATACATCGAATTACATGACAGTAAACACTCCGGTTTAAATAACTCTGGTATCAATCTCTAACAGGTTTGACAATAGTTGGCCTGCTTAGGTAAATAGACTATCCACCTTAAGATGTTGTTCCATTTTCATGTGTTAGACGAAAAAGAATATTTCTTTTAAAGATGTAAAGTATATAAAGCAAAAGACATCCAAACAAATAATAGTTTGGGAAATACAAATAGAGATCGTTGAACTGTCAAAAGATTTGGGAGTGACTTAAATCACAAGATTTTGGTCAGAAATAGATTTGTTTTATTAATCTAAAATTAATAAAATTGTTATGTCAGCTGCAAAAAAAGGCACTGCTTAGCAGCAAACATGTGTTTGAATGTACTGGAGTCTCAAGATCCACTTTATACAGACTGGCATTGGTGTGTTTTAGCTGCTGTTAACCAAACCCCACAAAGAGAAACCTGCACAGTGCCTGTAGTAACACATAAAGGCTTATTCTTATTCACTGACGAATGTCACACTACAGTGGATGAATCAGATGGGTGGGTTTCTAAAAACTCGTGAAGGAAAAGAGGACACCTAAATGTCCCAGACGGTGCCAGTAGAAAAGGCTTTCTTTTGTGGAAATTAAAAATCCCAGTATTATCAACAAACCTAAACAGTCCATATGGATATTTCATACAGAAATATAGACATTTTCTGCAGCTATGGTTTAAAAGTATAAATTAATCAATGTTAGTGTACCAAAACATGCAAAAAACTGTTATATTACAGCAGCAGGTTGCCAGACAATACTGTAAAATGAATTAAAATGAATTAAGTAAAATTAGATGTTTTTGTGTATTTTACATGTATTAAAGCTATTTTGGCTTCTGAAACCATTTATAAATAAATACAGCTTTTACATCGTGGAGTCACCCTAGTGAATCCCAGCAAATTCACTTTAACAAAAATATCACAAAGTTTTCTAAAATCTGCTTTTCCTTAAACTTCTGATGAAACATTTAACATAGATATATACTAAATTTGCAAAGAGTTGTGGTGTTTGGATAAATGAATTTTATAACATCTTCAACCATTCTTGAGATATGCCCTGCAGATAGGGAGGAGATAATAACTTTGAGAACCACAGGAAGCAACTCTTTTAGCACCTTAATTAATGTAAGATCCAGCATACACACTGTCACTTTTGATGATCTAATAATCTTTGCTGTTTCATTCTGTCCTTTGTACCAGAGGCAAAGAAAGAGGTCGACGTGTTAAGGACCAAATAAATCATATTAGACACTCTTTCTCCAATTTTGAAGTTGTCTCGAATGGGTTTTATCGAATGTAATTCCATTTCATATAGCTTATACGTTATTGTTGAGTTTCAAAATAAAAGCTTTAACATCATTCTCGTACCCTCTTGTCAATTTAAACTTGAATGGCTTACTTTGTGTAACACCAAAGATGTTTTGAAGAATGCTTGGTACTGGCACCCATTCGTATGCATTGATTTGTTTCCATACAGTACAATTGAATGTGTGCCAATGCTGTTCGATTCAACGTAAAAAAATATATTTTCTTTTATGCTCTGTGTAAGAAAAAAGTTGAAAAGATGATGAGTAAATATTATAGCGGCAGTAATTTAGAAAAAGAGAAAAGTAACCTATTAACGCTTTTTTCTGACAGGTTGTATTGTTACATGAACCCAGCTGTATAGATATAAAGAAAAGAGAAACAAAATATGAAAAAAGAATAATGTTGATGATGCTAACAGCAATACTAACAATAAAACACGCTATGTAGAAAGCAAAAAGTATCCAATTGGAATACCCTGAATGACTACACAGTGAAACAAGATAGATGGACTGGACATTGATATGGTTACAGAAAGTGGAAAAATGTAAAAGACAAACTAGAAAGAAAACAGAGAGAAATTTTAATGGTTTGGGCGGCACCCCTGGCGTGCACAGAACTGGTGTTTCTGCCTGACACCTCCACACGTCTGATCCAGCATTCCAACCTCCCAGCACACAGCAGCACGGCCACTCCTGCAAACCACGGGAAATCTGCCGGAGAAAGAGACATCTGGCAGGAGTAACTGTGTTGTGTGTGTGTGTGTGTGTGTGTGTGTGTGTGTGTGTGTGTGTGTGTGTGTGTGTGTGTGTGTGTGTGTGTGTGTGTGTGTGTGTGTGCTTTTGTGAGTTTAAGGCCATGTTTACTTGCCTCTCCCAGACAACTTGGGGCAAGAAGAAGGGGAGGGCATTGGAGGAAAACCTGGTTCTCTCTGTCTCTTTTGCTCACTTTCTCTTTAACCGATTGTCACCAGGAGTACAGAAAACATTCTCAGGGATTTCCTGCCATTCAAAACAAAAAGTCCCCCTGCCCCTCCCGCAGCATGTTAAGGTCGGAATAGAGCAGCGGCCGAGTGCGGCTGCTGATGTGCACTTTCCAGGTCAGGGGCGGAAAAAGGCTCCTGAACCCTCCTGATTGCTTGGGCTGCTGTGTTGTTCCATGGCACGCTAGTTGCATACAGAGAAACAAAAATGAATAACAAAACACCCCGATAACCTGTCTGAGGCTTCAAAGGGTCACGCTTCCCCTTGTGCTCAGTGACAAGGCTTAAGTCTCTGAAAGACAGCAAGTTCTGGTACAGAAGTTTAAGACTGAGTTTACACAATGAAAAATTTAAGGGTTTCTTCTTTGAGTTTTGACGTGCACACAACTGCGTTGTCAATATGACCTGACTTTAAACAAAAAGGCTGTATTATGCATGCCGGGCCTACATATCAAATTTTAAACATTTTTATAATATATATGTGTGTTTCAAATCTGATGATTGTTCAAATATTTCTTTTATGGACAAATGCTAATGCGGCTGTCAAAAAGAAACACACAGGCTGACATTATTGTTTTGGGTACTCACAATAAGACTAAATATGTAATATGCAGGCACGTGACATCAGCATTTCTAGAAGTGCCGTTAGCGGTTGTTACTAAAACCTACCTAGGGTTTGCATACATTAAAACTATATAGGACGTAAAATAATCCATGAATAGTATGCAAAAACAGTAGGCAAAAAATTCAATCAAAAATAATTATGTCTGAGAAAAAATTCTCGTAAATAAAGTTTTTCCCCACGCCTATGTACAAGATGTGGTTGATAAGTCTTATTGTTCACTTTAGAAAAATTGTATAAAGTACTGGCAGAAAATTACCAGTACATTTTCTGTTCATTTTACGACATTTCGGTTAATACTTAAATGTAATATTATGCAGTGCAAAAAATGTAAAACACAAAAAAATAATGAAAATTCCTTCATAATAATACAGTCCTATTTTTAAGAGTGCAGGTCAATGATTATACAGGTCATAATAAAACTTATTTTGGATACATTTATACATTTATTATTACTTAACTTAAAGCCTGTTTAATTTTTTTCCCCTTTTGATAAGGATTTTATGTTTTTTTATCTAAAAAATATTAAGTGTAGCTAAAGGATACTTACAATAGTGTCACTATAGTGCAATCGAATAAATAAAAAATAAATTCATATAAATATATTTTAAGGTCTTTTAAATACCACAAAATAACGGTAGCTGTGCATTTTTACTTAGCATTCAAATAAAGTATTTCAAATACATTTTAGTGTATTCATTTATTATTGCTCACTAGGATCAGTATATTAAAAAGTGTGTTTCCTCACACATACTTTATAAAATTGATTTTTTAACAGTTGATAGGTATATACTTGTTATGGCATGCAAATTCGAAGAGACCCGTTTTAAAAAGTTTACATTTACAGTTCCCGAAAATGCAGTTGTTATGTACATGAAGGAATTAAACCATTAGAAAGTTTTCAAATAAAAACCCTCTTAGAATGTGAATCCGTATGTGTGTTATTTCACCATTATGTAAAGAGTATGCTATTGCTCATTCGATACGTGGATGCGATAGAGTTACACTACTGGGAGATTATTTAATTAAATGCTAAAAGCTTGCTAGAGTTTGGTTTCACATTGGTCAAATCGTCGGTCAGTCTAACAAGACTTAAAAGTTTTTAACCGGGCAAAAACCCAAGGCAAAAACTTTTTTAGGACATCAGGTGGCAAATAAGGTCCAGCCATGCCTGGTCTCATGACAGCATGCAAAGATTGCATAGCCGAACGATAACTTCAAGTGAAGGCCCAATTATCCCCAATCAGACTCTTAACTGCTCCGGTCTGGGGGTGGGGTGCAAAGCTCCCTGAAGGGCTTAACCTTCATTACAGATCAGCACATCCTGACATTAACTTTCTCTCCCCCCTCCTTCTGCCTACCCTCCTCTGTTACTACTTACATGCCCTCGACTTCCTTACACGGTGAGCGGCGATACGAAGAACAATCAAACCAACTAACACACAACTACACATCTTTCCACTAACACGTGGGCATACACTGACCGAAATGTAGTCAACAGACCAAAGGCAGGAGGACAGAAAGCATTTGTGAACGCTTGTAGATGCTGATGGGATGTGTCCCCCTACATCCCCTCTCGAGAGACAGGAGAGACAGATTGGAGCAGAAATCAGCTCAGGTAATTTTCCAGTAGAGAGACAGTGATTACCGCGTTCCTCTCCTGCGGCCCACAGGAAGTTTCCTCTTCGCTGGCTTAGCGTATATGTGTGTGTGTGTTTAGAGGAGGGCATCAAACATTTGCTGCTGTCTTCAGTCACCAACTGATTGGTTGTGGGTCTCAGCGGAGCGGTAGCAGATCCGAGCAGAAACCGTCTCCGCACCCAATGCACAAAACACACTTATCAGCAGTGGCTTGGAGAACAGTGAGAGGCTAGCATGTTTAAGGTTAGATTAGAAGAGTTTGTCGTGTCTCGGGAGTGGGGGATGATGAGAAGGTGTGGTGCCTGTAGGTGTGCTTCTGTTGATTCTTGTCAGGACAGGAATGGCATTAGGGCCCGTGCGGTGGCAAAGCCCTGAGTGTCAGCGCTGTGACAGGTTGCGTCTAATCTGCCTGGAGAAAATTCTGTCAGAGAGCGAGTGTGAGAGAGAGAGAGAGAGAGAGAGAGAGAGAGAGAGAGAGAGAGAGAGAGAGAGAGAGAGAGAGAGAGAGCAGCTCTGCTTCACTTCTTTTACAAGCACAACCCCGGCTATATATCCGTAATGAATTTTGCGTGTGAAATCACACACGAGAACATGAGAATAAGTCCAGCTAAGGGGAGCGTTGCATTTAAAACACCTAACACAAACGGGCACGTTTTAAAGTCTAAAGGTGAACTTTTTTACAACCCCCTTTCCTACATTCATTCCAATTATGAAGGTCTATAAAAGGGATTTATACTGTTAGTTGAATATCAGCGGAATTTAAAGGCACTTCTCAGCTGATCTTCCATCCTCTCAACTCACTGCTGAAGGCACCAAAATGTCTCTACACGTTGAAAATTCAATCAAACCACATCAATCAGACCTTTCATTCCAGCTGCACCTCTTTTTCTTACATCTCGTCTGCTCTTTTCGTCTTTGTGCGTGTCTTTTCTCCTCTAAGGCTGCACAACAAATATTTCCGGATGTTCTCACTTGAGTCACGCGTTAGAAAAGCCATCCTTGTATCAGGGACCATGTCTTGGTGCCTCATCTGATATACAGCTGCTGTGGATTGAGAAAGCGTCTCTTATTAGCTACAAAACCCTGCATTCAATCTCAGGTGCTTATCAGTAATATATAGATCACAGAAGACCACACACACGTACACACACACCATCCGTTCGTAACGCATTATTATTATTATCTGCTGAGTCTCGGCTCTACAAAATGAGTTTTCCTGAACTCCATTAAAAGCAGTGCTTGTCATTCCCCTGGGTCAGATTTGCATGCACCGCTGCAATGCTTCACGAATGGAAGATGTCCTTCCCCCGCTTTCCTCCCCCAGTCTCGTCTGGGACAATCAGTGGACATATGACATTCTGCAGAGACCCTCGTCTTCTCTGCTCCACTGCTGTCCCACCTCTCTCCCGTTCCGCCTCCCCAGCCACCCCTGGCCCAATCATCAGAGAAGGGGAAGAATATTGCCAATGACACCGCCAAATCAGCTGTAAATAGCGGGTAATTTGATTGACATCTGGAAGGCTGTCACGGGCCCGAGTAGACTGGCAAGCAGTTAGTTGAGTACAGAAAAAGAAGGCTTTCCAAGTAAATCACTTTTTGTCCGCCGGGGCTTCTAGAAAATTATAATTACTTGTCATTTCCCTCAGTACAATTTCCCCATTACTGGAGGCAGCGGCATCTCATTTGAAGCGAGGATGTCCCTTAAACATTCTCGTGCCGTTACAGGTCAAATGAAAAATGTCTAAACATGTGACAGACATGAGAATTCCTCGTACACCGCTTGTTCATTTTATTAGAGTACATTGAAATTTAAAGAGCCCCTGTGGTAAAATCAAGTGTTTAATGTTGTTCATATTTCTATGTGTTTTTTTTTTAAATATGTGCAAACCAAATGCAAATTGATCATTTTAAACAATATGTAAGAATTTTGGCTGTAAAAACTGAAGTGTACCAAAGACAGCTCCGGTTAATGACATCCTAGACCTGTAACCAATCACATTGACTCATTTGACCCTGTGGAATAGCAGTTTGAGTCATAGATTTGGGTTGAAACCATTGCTGCACTGATGTCAGCTCTCAGTTTTACTTCCAGTTTCACTTTCGGTTTTAGTGTCAGGAAGTGTGATGGAGTGGACAGGGCTGCACATAAATCTGCCTATTAAAAATAGGCCTGAGGTGTAGAGTTACATTCAAGCTTTATTTAAGGGAGGAAAAAATTTCAGTTTTAAGAGGTACAATCATGGACATTACGCTCAAATCAGTTTAAGGTGCTTGTTAACAGTTAACAAGACCCTGTAGAGTTTCTAGGTTTAAAGGTCATTATTGATCGCACATTTTATAATTCATTAACATTTCTATTACACAGCATAAGCAATTCTAATTTAATTTATTTTGACCACTACACCTTTTAAATTAAACATCATTCCAATATTTCACGGCCATTATCTAGAATGTTTTAGTTTAATGCCACCAGTACTGCAATACTTCATTTTAAATGCTAACCCATTTCATTTTTTGTGTAATTTGTAGTATTTTTATATTTTATATTTAATTTTAAGTCTAAAATGTAAAGATGCATGTAAAACTCAAAAAAACACAAAATAACTTATATAAAACACAAACCTGCATTAATATATGTTATAAAGATCTAATATTTATAAAATTTGAATGTGTACTGATGTTTATTTTGTTTATGGTGTGTTTTGCGTTATAGAACTTGTATTGCTAAAATCTGGCATAACTGGCACCATGTTCATCATTTCATGAATGAGGTGCCGATTCGTGGCTTTTATTTGTTCTTGTAAGATAAACATCTGTCATGTAGTTGAATTTATGTGAAAGTCAAAAAAGGCTTTTGTCTGTAATATTTACACAATTGTTTCTCTTCTTTTCTCCTGGCACGTGTTCCCGCTTTGCCGATTCGCTTCACTACTGCTGTCACACTCTAAAAGGTAAGTGTCTTCACTTTCCCCTACAGGCAGGTAAGTGACAGAATCTTACAGTGCAGGTTAACACAGAAGTTCATTTGTGTGATGTGGGATTGTGCCAGCAGCAGTGCCCTAGGCGAGCAGGTGCAACACTCTGGGCAATTAAACGCTGGTGTAACATAAGTCAATTCAGTTGCACATGTGAGTGTGAAGTCAAAGCTGTGTATCGGCTGTGTGTGTGTGTGTGTGTGTGTGTGTGTGTGTGTGTGTGTGTGTGTGTGTGTGTGTGTGTGTGTGTGTGTGTGTGTGTGTGTGTGTGTGTGTTCATAAATGAGAACTATATGAGCTTGTCGGTGTGGAGGAATATGATCGTTGTTTGTTGTAATTGACAGTTACTGAGCAGAGTAATAGGGGTCAAGTGTGAATAGCCTGCTTGTTATGTAATGTTTAAATGACTCCCAGAGGAGAACTATGTACTGTTGTCTCCCTCTTCCTGCACACTGTTCCTGTGCTACAGCCTTTTAAGGGTTCTATTTGGATAGGTTAGGGTTAATTTTACATTGTCACAAATGTACATTTCTCTAAACAAGTTTATTTGCAAAAACAAAAACAAAGTTGGCCACAAAAGTACAAAGAAAGATATTCGGAAGAATGCTAGCGAATTAGATTTCTGAAAGAACTATTGTCTATTTTCTTATTCTGTGAAAACAAAAGAACATATTTTGAAGAATATCGGAAACCAAACTGTTTTAGGGAAACTTTGACCGCTATTATACCTTTTTCATGCATGGTAGCCAATGATGCACCAGGACTGTCAGGTGTTAACATTCTTTCAGATATCTTATTTGTTGTCCACAGAACAGCCAAGTGTATTTAGGTTTGGAGCACTATCCCTTATAAAAATATAAGTGTACTTGAAGGTAATTTTCTGAGTACACTTATGCAAGGGTCAAGTATATGTAACGTGTAATACATTTAGTTTGCATGCTAGTATGAATTACAAGTGTACATGTGTACTACTTCTGCACTAATAGCGCTTGGGAGTAAATTGGTCCACTTTCTAATTAATAAATAAATAATTTTATGCTTATGGTTCTATTGAATGAAGTCCATGCTTTGAAGGTCTTTACAATATAACAGTATGCAAGTAAACAACGTATTTGGGAAAAAATTGTTTTTTTCATTCAATATGCTTCATTTAAGTATTTTTTTTTAAATGTATCCCAAATAGTTTTAAGAATTTTAGATTTAATATAACCCTTAATTATTATCATCTTGACACACAAAAATATACTGAAAAAATAACTGTAATGAATTAAAATACATAAATGACCTTTCATTTGGATAAGTACAAGCAGTTGCCTGTTTTTGAGGAACCGCGTCATTAAAATGTGAAAATCAAACTGTAAAATACAAGCGGAAATTGGCTACAATGACAATATTTATTATTGTATTTTTTATCAAGAATCGGAATATGTATTGTGGTGGCAGAAAATGTTCTGCAAATATATTGTGTTTTTTATATTCTTATTTGAGGCTCATCCATTATTTTTTAATATTTAAAATGCATGTATGTTTTTTATGAATCATGATTTTTCATGATTTCATTATTCATGATTTCTGTTTTGTAATTTAGAAAAAAAGCCGCCTTGTGTTTGTTATTGTGGTGCATTACAGATGAAAATTTAATCCAGTGGCAGACATGTTCTTATATGCTCATCCATATTTACTTTTTCACTTCCGCATTGGCCACAGCAAACAGGCATGACCTTGGTCATACTGTATTACAACAGTCGTGTGCCACTGTAGGACCAGATAGGATTTCATTTGACTTTCTGATTTTGTATCTAGTCATTTTCTGTATCTTGTATCTCACGTGTGACATTTCCCCTCACCCCAGGAGAAGTTGACTGCACAGCCTGATGCAGAACATTTCAGGCACCGTAAACACAGACATACATCCGTAATAACATATAGAGAGGACTTGAGGAAAAAGAACCACTTGGACGAATTCAGAATGAAGAGGAAAATCAAGAAAAGAATAAAAAAGCCAACTCTAGACAGCGTTTTACCTCTAAACCACCCCACACAAAGTAATTACAGGAAGAACTATTATTCATTGTAGTCCAACAAATCATCCACTACTGTGATTTTGTCAACAGCTTTGAAAGGCTCGACACAGCTAAACATATACGTACACACACACACACACACACACACACACACACACACACACACACACACACACACACACACACACACACACACACACACACACACACACACACACACACACACACACGCAGATGCGCAGACTGAGTGGAAAAGCATGAGATGGCACAGCAGTGGCTACTCTTGTTATTCCATTAGTTAGCTATGGCAGCACCGTCGGCTAAAGAAGCGGCCCTAATGGCTCCTCAGCAATAATTACTATCTTTTTGTCCTCGCTTTATTCAGAGGGAACATATATTTGCACTCCAACAACCTATGAACACCAGGCATCCTTGGTTAGTTCAGGGTCCAACCGCAGCTAGATGGTAGTCTCTATTTGTCTCTTTTACTTTTTTCAACTTCTCTTTCTCTGTTTTTCTTTCACTCTTTTGCTCTGCTTACATTTTCTCTGAATCAACTCCCGATGAAAAAAGAAGGTTACACAATTGTGTCTTAGTCCCTTCGCCCTATAATGCGACAGCTGTAAAAGTGTGTGTGCTCTGTATATTAGTGGCCTTCATCAGCACCATTGAAGCAGACGAACATTAGCAGACATTATTGAATTTAGGTGAACATATATTTTCCCTGTTCTTTAGCACTGTGAGTCTGGATCTCTAGAGTATTCTACATCATACAAGAAACAGAAACGGACATACAGCCAAAAATGAAGAATAAAAACAAATGGCTTGTAACAAGCCATTTTTAATGTCCCAAAAACAGTCCAAATGCTATACAACTTGCACTATGTTTTTGAACTGTATATGTCTTATACACTCAGTATAAAAAGCCTATATTTATGTATAAGTATGTTCATTTTAGGGATGCTTTCATGAAACAGATATTAATCGGACCATATTGGATTCATTAAAAGTAGGGGTAACATGCTATGTCATGTATTCTGACTCCTTTAGATGGTTAAAGAACACACTTCGAGTTTATTAAATGAATGTTCAATTATAAGTCAAATATAAGTTAATCTTTTTACTTAAAGGAAGAGTGGATAGCAAATATCACCTTTGAATCTAGCATTGTATAGTACTGTTTGGAGTTGCCCAATATCGGTATCGTAATCCTATGTCATTCATATACATTTAAAAGAGGCTTGAAAAGTAGTCAAAAATCATATATCTTTTTGTGTGCATTCCAAGTACTATAAATCAAACTGCAGTTTGATTAAAGAGATATAATAACTGTCCTCTTTTACGGACTCTCTTGTCTATATTTTGATACGTTGGTAGTTTAAAACCATTGCTCTCTATTAACATTGGTTTTTGTACATACATTAGAAGTCAAGGGGTACTTATGGTTGGCTACCACAAGATTCCTTTTGTGTTTTTCAGAAGAAAGTCATACAGCTTTTAAAATTACAAGACGGGAAAGGGTAGTTCTTTCGGGGTGACCCATGACTGAAGTAAAAAACACAATAAAATATGATTTATGAAAATCATCATTTGCAAATTAACAGTTATAAAATAAAACATCAAAATATTTAATGTAATATTTTACCATGGCTGAAACTTTCCCTTGACCTTATTTTTTTTTTAATGAGCTTAATTATATTTTCTCTATATTTTCTAGTCCTTACAGAAAACATTTGTACATTTTAATTAAGACATTATTTTGCATCTCTCTTAAGCTGTATTCCTTATGCTGATTATGCACACACACGCACGCACACACACACACGTACACACACACACACAGTCCCCCGTGACTAAGATTCACCCCGTGGCACCCCTCTCTTATTCCACTCACAGGGACAGTAACGTCTCCAGGCGGCTCTGTGAGTGCTCTGCTCAGGTAATTGTTTTAGTGGAGCTGTCAGGCTAATTTAGCAGTATTATAGAGCACAAAGGGTCATTTCTGAACCATGAATCATTAGAGCTAGCCTGGCTCCATCCTTTACCAGTGCTATTACATCTACTTCTTGGAAGACTGGCTTAAAAAAGTCCGATAAATTGCCTGTGTGGAGGAGCTCTAGTAGTTAACTACAGTGGCGGCTTTTCTAATGGCAGTTTGCAACATCAAACATTTATAAAACATAGCCCAGGTTCAGTTTAGTGCTTTGTTCCAGATGTTTGCACTAAAGAGGGTAGTTTTTGTTGTTTTGTTTGTAACCTGATGGTGGGCATATTCCTACCATCCCGAAAAGATAAACCAACATAAGTAGGCACTAAATCGAACGTTAAACTTTCATTCGAAAATAGAAATATTTCCTTCCTGGTTTTGGATCAAGCCAAACATTTTCAAGAAGGAATGATGAAGAAGCACAAAGCATTGCAGTAGTTACTGTTAGGTGTCTCCTGTGCTCAGTGTGATTATATTGACTTATTTGTGTACAGTATGTGTGTATGGGCGTGTGTTTATATGTGTACTGTTGCCTCCCTCATACTCTCACACAGGCCAGAGACAGACCTCTGGAAATCTAAGACTCCCATCTCTCCAAACCGCAGTTTGTTTGGTTTAGTCATCTCCTCTCTCTCTCTCTCTCTCTCTCTCTCTCTCTCTCTCTCTCTCTCTCTCTCTCTCTCTCTCTCTCTCTCTTCTCTCTCTCTCTCTCTCTCTCTCTCTCTCTCTCTCTCTCTCTCTCTCTCTCTCTCTCTCTCTCTCTCTCTCTCTCTCTCTCTCTCTCACTCTCTTTCTCTGATTGGTTTATACACACACAGCCCTTCTCCTTAAATTTGATCATGGGGTACCAGTTATGCACAAGACCTTTTCCTCAACCTTGTTTACCGCAGCACACTCATCGGTGTTTATGTATTTTCGCGAAAAACACGCAAAGTGAAAACAAGCGTTATGAATAGAAAGTCATCTTTAATGGCTTTCTCATGTCCTTTATCTTTTTTTCCCCATCCGTTCTCTCTTTTCCCATATCCAGAGTCAAATCACATCACACTCTGAAATAAACTTTTAATAACTGGATCCTGTGCGAGATTTTAACACTTTAAAATGCTGTTAGAAGTAGGACTTTGTCTCAGGCCCCTAGTCAAACCGAATAATTAGTGGGATTCCTCTCTGATTCCAGCATTTGATGAAGAACATATTTTAGGGATTCATTTAGGAAGCATGATTTGACAGAATAAGACATGCTTAATTACAGGCTTTGATTTCTAATTAAGAAAACATATAAAGTGCTTTATGCATATACTTTATTCCCGAGAGAACTCTGAAAGTATTGTGGCCTTGATGAAGACTTGTAACTCAAGCCCGCTGTAGGGAGACTACAGTTGGTAGACTGTCAATTACTTCAGATGTATTAAATACACTGGCACTCATTTACCTTTTCAGTGCGGGCCAAATAAAATAGTTAAGAAAAAGCAGAAACCGGCCATTTTTGAAAAACTTCAAAGGAGAACTATTGTTCATAAAATCTGTGTGGTCTTGATGTTTCATCACAGTCAGGGGTTTTTACCAGCTTCTATTTTTCCATTATTAAAGATGTAACAGAACAACGGTAAGAAGCAAAAAGAAAAACATGAGTTTGTTATACATAAAATATTAATCTAATCAACTTATTTTGAACAAAACTGGACCTAATGCTGGAGCATTAATAGTATACAGGAAACGTACATATGCACAGATATATATGTAAACAGTTGTGATTTTGGGGCTATTCCAAATTTTTTACTTAATCAGCATTTTTATATGTATTGTGGTTATTCCGAAACCAGTGTCTTTTGAATTTCAACAAAATTAAAAATCGGGAGTGACCAAAGTTATCCAACAGCAACGCAGCAAGACGTAAAAAACTGATAAAAATATGGCAGCACATTAAAATATAATTTTGTACTCATCCTAAAGACAGGGACAAATATTACTGTTGTATTTCTTAAAAGTGTATATAAACTTTTTTCTTTGCAGTATTTGAGATTTTAAAAATACAGAGCATCTTTTCCGCTATTTTCACATGTTTGTCCAGTTTTTATTTTATGCAAATACTTGTAAATATGAATCATGTTTATGTGTGAAGTTTGGGAGAATTATTATAAAAAGTTTACAGATCAAGGCAAAAATTATGGTTTTATATCAGCACATAACTCTAAATAGTAAATTGTTATTGTAGATTCTGAAAAAGTGAAAATGGTCTTTGAAATTATTTCAAATGTTTTCCGTTGCTTTATATCTACTACACTCAAATGTACTTACAAGTAAATTTCAGAAAAAAAATGTTTTTGCAACTTTATTAAGACACTTGGGTTGAATTTCTGATCAAACAATAAGATTTTGTAGTAGTCCCTTCTGATATTGATGCTAAAAGACTAGATTGGACCCTAGAGCAAATGTTGAAAGCACATAAATATTAGAGTTATTATAGTTCTTTAGGCTATTTTGATAAATAAAGGCCAAAAATAATGATATAGAGAATAAATAGAACATTTTTGTGAGACAAATGGACATTATGAATAGAGTTCAGATTCTGTGTACAGTACCTGCTAACTTCACACCATTTATCCCCCTGGAGGACAGGTAGTCTAACCAGAAATGGTTAAATAACACACTCACGCTATTTTCTTAGATCACTGATCACATTCCATCGTTAAAAACTGTAATGTCATAGGAAAATCATGGATAAATGGAGTCAGAACTGCTTTGCTGAAACTTCGGATGCAGTTGTACTGTATAAAAGTCAGAGTCAGAACATATATATAACAGCAGATATACGTTCCAAACATCCGCTTAAACACCACACTCAATGATCATTTTATCTAAATAATATAATAAAGGTGTGCTGGTGGCTCCTGTCACTGTCCCAAATCCAGGCTCACATCGGCAGAGGTGGAAAAGAGGAGGGGTGCGCTTGCTGAGTACTGTTGACAGTGTGTAATGAAGTGCACATGAAGGTAATAGCACCTTGTCACCTCTGCCATAAAAGTAGCAGCATGCCTGTCGTCTAAACAGAGACCGATGCGCACCGTGTCCTCATGTTCCCCCACACCTACAGGCCTAACCTCCCCTGCGTGACCTGACCTACACGTCTCCCATCATGAAAAGGGCACCGCATATTTCACATTCTCCCTAAGACAATTTAAGCCCCAAATCAGACCACTTGACATTGATAAGCCGCTGACATATTGTGCAATGAATGGATCATTGCACATATAAGATGCGTGTCAAGGAAAACGGTTCATCTTGAAAATCAATTACATTAAATATGAGTTCAAATTGATGTTGTGCATTCGCCTGCATGCAAGCAGCACGTTCTGGTCTGTCCTAACAGTGGCCGGTGGTGTCCCTTTTACTACTTTTATATGTCCGTTTGCATCCCAGTGGAAGAACAACAAAGTGCATTGAAAAATCAACACATTTACATGTACTCTTCCTTTCCGTCTCTGTCCTGTGATCTGGACAGGCCCACGGTCTCCTCACTTGGGAGACTGCATGCTGTCCCAACATCTGCTGTTCCCATTCATACTCAAACATTGCCACTATAATGAGTGCAGACAATGGTAGAGTGTCCCCTCTCTATCTCTCTCTCTCTTTCTCTCTTTTTTGCTTCCTCTAATCCATTCTGGTCTGCTTAGCATCCCTCTATTGTTTTAGTACTGGTAGCCCACACCCCCACCAAAAAGACAGGCGCACTCCCTTCTGCGTAACCAGCGTCTCCCTTTATGTGTAAACTGACTGCGTGTGTGATACACGGGTTTTCACGCTTGCGGTTTGTCATGACATGCCATGTATGTCAATCAGACCAGGCGCTGAGAAACACAAGCGTGCCGAAGCGCTGCAATAATTCTGGTGAAGTTTCTCAAAGATTCATATTCTTACATCAGCACCGCTGAGGCGTGCTGATTTAACACACTGTTTTACCACAACCGAGGCTCGTAAAAAGACATATTGTAAACATAATTTTAATAAAAACTACCTTTGAGGTAGCAGCTAGCTCTGACGTTATGGCCCAGACAACCGTCCGATCATTTTAGCAGCGCATTCGCAGAGCTCTGGGCTTTGTGTTTC
Source organism: Triplophysa yarkandensis (assembly GCA_033220385.1). Lineage (NCBI taxonomy): Eukaryota > Metazoa > Chordata > Actinopteri > Cypriniformes > Nemacheilidae > Triplophysa > Triplophysa yarkandensis. The sequence continues at coordinate 22,390,490 of CM065655.1, read as the reverse complement.
GCAATATGTCAAATCGAGAAGAACTTCCTGCTTATATGACTTCAGGGCAAGTTGAATAGTGTCTAGTGTCTTGTGGAGAGTGCCGATTGGGAAGCCTGTGCTGGAAGGATCAAAAGGGGTGTAAGTGTAGCGAAATTGAGTTGGAGAGCCAGAGTGGAGGTGGAGTAGCGCTGCGTATGTGTGTGTATGTAGTGGAGGGAGTTTGAGTGGGGATGTGATGAAAGCATCCCACGTGTTGGAGCACAGGGTAGGGCCACAGCACACAGTTCTCTCTCCGGAGGTATGGAAGCAATTACTGGCACTGAGGGCCCACAGACACCCACTGAGAGAACCAGTCCCTGAAAAGAATGCACACAGTTCTCTGGAAAGCTAAATTACTTTCGTATGAGCGCTAAGAGTAGAAGGTTAGTGTTTCTGCTCCTCGACGTGTTTCGGCTTTTTTCTTTTTTTATTAGGAACAAATACTGAGGCGTATTTAATTCAGATCACACATTTCGAATTTAAGAAAACAAGCCACAAAAATACCACTGCTAATTAGACTAATGCTACTCCCCATGTGCGTGCTGAGCGGGCCAGGGAGAGAGCAATGGCCAGCCACCCTCCAGGCAAAGCAGATTCTGAACTCTCCTCGCATGAGAAGCGAGGCAATTAAAATACTGATGCCTCCATGCCAAACCCCACACTGCTGAGCGAAAGTGTGCGAGCGTGAGAGCGGGAGAGAAGCGGGCGCATTCAGGATTCCCCGTGCTCTTAGCCGCGCACACCGACACACATGAGATTGCTGCTTTGATTATTAAACAGAAAAAATAATGTGCGACCAACCAATTTATTGGAGAAAATCATGGCCTGCTTAGCATTTTTGCCTTAAACTAAACTTAAATGTGACACTAACTATGCTAACTACAGTACGCCACTTAGCCAAAACTGACTGTATAGCGTGATTAAGCGTCGAAGATGTGCTCCCAATGCGGGAAAAATCTCCAATTATAGGAAGCGCGTCGTGCCTCGAGGAGGCACCTTAAGTGTCGTATACATAGTATATATATACATGTGTAAATATACATAGTTTCAACCAATAGTTTGGGCAAACAAGATTTAAATATATATATATAAATAAGATCAGGAGAGCCATAAAAAGGGTTGCATATATATTGTTTTGTTAGCCTAGCTAGAGGCTAATGTAAGAATCAGGTTTAGCCTACACAACACGATTGAAAGTGCCTGTTGTAAAGTGTGTGTGTTGTTTTCTTGTATTATTTCTTGTATTAGTCCGATTAAAGGTTTAGATAACATCTGATTTTTGTGTTTTGTCTTCCACTTGATTTTTTAACTGAAATAAATGGGCTACTAAACCCACTTTAATAAGACCGCTATCAACTTCTGTCTGTTCATTTATTTCTTTGACGACTCTTTTGTGATTGTCATATTCATTTAATTCTCATTCGTAGTTTTTTCGCTTACATTCATGCATAGCTTTAATTTTCAAGTTACGTAAAAATGCTTTTCCTTTCCTGGAGCAAAGATATCTGACCGTAGCAACAGCAAAAGGCATGAAAGAGACAAGTGCTCTTGTTCATAGTTCTGAAACAGCTCCAGTGCATAGCAGGGGCTCCAAAACAAGAGCGAATTAAAATCTCATAATATGCTCTTTTATTTTTGTCGTTATGGTAGGCTTATAATGTAAGTGTAAACACGTCGCTTTCTCTTTGCATAATGACATTGCTTGAATTTTAGCCATGTAAATGTAAAATAAATTATTCACATGTTAAATATTATACATGGGCTCCATTATATAGATTTGCCAAACATTGGTAGTGCTACACCTTTGTACAACAAAAGCTGGAAACGTTTTCTGATGAATCCAACCAGGTGATGCTGTTGATCATTCCTAACTGGAATGGAACTTAAAGAAATCAGATGCAGCTGTTTTTTTACTTTTACAGCCTGGCTCATATACAGCAAGCTTGAGGAAGAAACACGCCGATACAAGAATAGAGTAAAACCGTTCTTGTAGAAGGGTTGAAGTGACACTTGTTCTTGGTTTTTTTGAGTGGTTTTTATTTTATATAAGGGCAACTCTGTAAAAATGTCAACCTTACAATGAGAAAAAGGATTTTTACTATAAAAATAGAACAGATATCAACATTTAATGGTTAAAATATTCTCTTCATTTTGGGTCGGCAACTCAATGATGAGCCATGCACTTCTGTATTATTACACAAGCTACTTTTTTGGGAGACTTCCCTATTGCTTCAATACAAACAAACAGGCACGCTATACGCTGTTTTTAATATATAATGATAACTCACAAGTCAAGCTTTTTTCTCTCAATCTGCTCAGGTTTGGCTCACTAGGTTTGGTGTGTGAACATAATTTATGAGACATAACTAGCCAGATTGGCTAGTGACTTGACAGTGTTACCTGCCATGGTGGATTTTTGCACTTAATTGGCGGGTTGGCGGGTGTTAATTTCAAATAAAGCAACAATGCCATACATCATAAACAGTATATACACACACCTGCTTCTTTCCATCTGAAGTACTTATCTTTAGTCTCTCTGCTCCCACTACTCTCACTTTAGGTCCTCATCACTCAACTGACAACAGATAAGACACCCATCCGTTTCTGGAGCCTTCTACTGGAGCTGCCTGATTTCCACGGCAACCCACTCCGATGTGCTTGTTCATCTGAGTACTTCTCTGTCTAATTCTTTTTTACATGTACTTGAGTCTCTTTTGCCATGCTATCCAGACACGATCTTGCACATTTCCCTCTGAGTGTTTGACAGTGCAGTCTGGAGGCAAAAAGGTTTTGGCTGCGTTGCCACACATTCTGGTAGGCAGAAAATGTGTTGGCTGGAGCACAAATAACAGCACTTGGGGTTAATGATGACCTGTGCAGTCTTCCTGTCCGAATGAGGCGGAAACCTGCAGAGCGAGAAGTTAATAGCTGGAAGAAGGCACTGTCATCTCTTCTACTCCGTTACATGTCCAAAAAGAGAGGGAGTGAGAGGCAGAGATAGGCAAAGAGAACACAGGGAAAGTGAGTAAAAGCGTTTTGAAAGTCTTGCTTTAAAAATACAATTTAATTCTATCGTAAAAGTTTATGGTAACCTGGACCAAAATCCGTGGTGGCAACATTTTGGCTCTGGCAAAGCAGAACAGTAATTATTCATAGTGAGAGTGATGCCTTCCAGGGGTTGAAGATTGATTATGTTTGATATGCTACTTTGTATTTTGTGTAATCTGTCTCTGGCTGGGACCCATCCAATTTGGCCAGAGATAGAACAAGGGGAAGCATCCTCCTAAGAAGAGCAAGGGAGAAAAGGAGTGTGAAAGCCAAGCCAGTATTCCTGAAGTCTCTATCTTTAATCACTAAGATGGTTTTACTTTATAGCCTTATGATGACCATGCTTGTGACTTAAGACAGTTATACAGACATGGAAAAAAAAACATTGAGTAACAGACAGTCAAGTGTGTTTCAAGCCGGGGTGGGTTGAGAGCTTAAAATGTCTTCAAGTAAAAGATCAAGTAATTGTAGAAATAAAGTAAAATGAAAAAATTCATTTGAATACCAGTTTGTAAAGAAAAGAACCAAGTAGTGTGCACTTCATATTTTAGTATGGTTTTCACAGAAGGGATAGAGAACAGGTGAGTTACCTTCACAGAGTTTATTCACAGGATTATGACACTGATCAGATAAGTATATATAAAACAGACCAGAGCTAAGTGGCTTGACCGGGATTTTTGAATTGCAGGCAGAGAACACATTTCTGATCACCCCATACAAACACCACTTTTGGGATATAGACAGGACAAGGAGCCGGGGAACATGACATCTGGGGAGAACACGTAAGACATTGGAGATCACAGGAGACAGGAACAGGTAATATCACAGGTACTAGTATAGCTGACTAAGTGAAGGCGTAGAGATTATTTTCTATACTTTTGAGGAGGCCGGACACTGAGTGCAAAGTGTTCTTACAGGGCTAATATTGAAACCGCTGATGACAGGCAGGGGTAGTGGTAATGAGAACTCAGGTGATTGTGCTCTTTGTGATTGCATTGGGTGAGAGCCTTATCTAAATGTGACATTACCCTCTACGCCATAGTGATATCCAGACCGCCGAAATTCCTCAACGGTGAGGGGGGCCTTCCTCAGACTTGTTAAGCTGGACAATTTGGATGTTCAGATTCTGTGGTTAGAGACGGGTCAAGGATGTGGTCACAGGGTATCCACGACCACTTCTCGAGTCTATAACCTTCCTAGTTCACCAGATACTCAAGTTGTCCCCAATGTTGTCATGAATTAAGGATTTTCCGCAGAAGAGGAGAAGGGACCCTTTCGCTCTCCTGGAGCCCATAATGTACTTCTTCACATCAGATGGATCTCGGGATCATGGAAACAGTGGAGGCTGGTAACTGAGCACACGCTTGAAGGGTGTGAGTCCTGTATAAGGTTGATGGTGAGAATTCGGTGAGCACTCAGCCCAGCCTAACAATTGTTTCCAGGAGGCCTATTGGCTACCGAAGAAGGTCCGTAGGAAACCCACCACCTCCAGGATCTTTCTTTGAGTCAGTCTATTAGTCTGGGAAAGGTATCCGTAAAACAGACTCACACCGAGGAGCTTGAAAACACGAGTAATGTGAACTAGGGTCCTCGATCTGAAACAATATCTTTGGGCAAACTATAACATTAAAGCACATGATTAAACATAAGTTCTTCGTTTCCATGGCAATTGGCAAACCTGTAGGTGAATGAGACTGAAAAACCTTGAGAATCTGTGTAATCAAATACATGTATCACCCTTTGGAGCTGGTAGGTCAGACATGAAGTCCACTCCTAGTTGTGAGCAGGGGTGATCAATAATGGACATGGTTATAGGTTGCCAACTAGGAGGTGACGTAGACTTTTTGACAAGGGGCATTCCTTACTCTCGTGCCCAAACAAAGGCCTCCTGGCTTGTCATGGATTCAGACGTCAAGACTCTCGGAGGGGCTGGATATTCTTATGAACTGTGAGTACCAGGAACAGATGCATAGATCCCTAAAGCCAAAGTCTCTTCTTGGGCGAGCTTGAATGCCAGTAACTCGCCTGGTAAAGGGATCGATAATCCATATAAAGCCTTAACCTTACATCTTTGTTTGGTAACGAAAAAGAAGCTCAAAGCTGCAGGGGACATAAAAGGGTGGATGTATTCTTGGTTTAAGGTTTAAGGTTTGAGAGACCTGTCCATGGTGCACTGGTTCACCCTCAAAAGCTCAATGGCACTATATCTGGTGTGGAGGTAACTGGGCAGCTATTTTGGGGCAAAAGATGGCTGGTAATTCTTGATAGCACGAGGGGATTTTCACATCAATGGGACTCTCGATAGAAGTACTACTAATAGAAAGTTTCTTAATCTTCTGATAACGGGCTTTGGGCACATTTTTAAAGCAATCAGGAAAATAGAATTCTCCAGTTCAATATTTCCCCAGTACCCCAAGAGAGCACTGGATTTTGTTTTACCAGCCATGAGCGTCCAAAGACGATATCAGCTGTGGAACGCTCCATAACCAAAAGAGCGATATTTTCTTCATGAAATAATCCCACTTGGATGTAAACAGACCCAAGAACACAGAGAACACGGAAGACAATGGAGATCACAGAAGATAGGAACAGGTAATATCCCATGTAATAGGATAGCTGACCGGATGTATGCGTAGAGTCCTTTCTTCACTATTGACAAAGCTAGATGCTTAATGCAAGGTGAGCAGTGTTCTTATAGTGCTGATGATGAGATTGGTGATGAAGGCAGGGGTGGTGCTAATCAGAACTCAAGTGAAGTTGCTTGTTGTGATTGCATTGGGGTTAGTGACTGGTCTAACCTGTGAAATTTTTATTAATTATATTATCATTATTTTTGATAAATTAAATTATTGCTATCAAATTATTATATTAGTATAAGATATTTTAAAATAAAAAGTGAACTAAAGGAATATTGGCAACATTTAGCATTAACAATGATTAAAAGTTAACAAAAGTAAAGCACCCCCTGAGATTTGCAGTGCAGAAAATTAGACAAAGCTTTAATAATCTTTGCACGTCTTTTCTCATCTCAAGCACTCACATCTGAACATACGCTGTAGAGTTAATCTGGTGACAATCGACAGATTTCCTTCCTCTTGTTCTTCACATGTGTATTTCTGCAAGTGTGCGTCACTTAGTTTGAAGTGCCAAATGTGAGCTTGTGAAGGTGATTACAAACAACACAGCAACGCTTTCAGCAATTCAATTAAAGTGTTCCTCAGATTCAAAACCTCACTTTTCATAACCCTTTTCAGTTTGTGTGTGTATTGGTACCTGTAAATGATTGTGAACAAATCCCAAACTTCACGATAAAGCGAGTTATTATCTTTAACAGAAAGAAAATATCTTGGACTACAGAAATCGTCAAAGACTCGTTATGGAAGTAACTGGATTAAAATGGATATGCAGGAACTGAAAGCAGAGTTGACCAATAACAGTAGACTAGACGGTATGACCAATCTAAGACAGCAGGAAAGGAAGAATTTTTGTAATGCACAGGTTTTGCAATTCAGGTATCGTTACATTTTCTGAGAGGTGTGTGTAAGGCGACAGCGTACGCTATGTAAAATGCTATATGGCCCTGCACAGGCTACAGTGTATGTCTCTGAGCAAAATGAAAGTCAAAATAAACATCTCATAATGCGTTTAAGTAATAGACATACACAGACTGTCGCTGGGCAGAATAAGGCAGTAAAGTTACAAAGAAACACTGCACATAACAATATACTCAATTAGGAGGAAAAGTAGCCACCTTTATTTGTTCGATCAGTAACATTTTACAATTAGGCGCTAATATAATTAACATTAGCAAATGAATGAACTTATGATTAACTAACAATTAAGAAATTCTTTTTTCAGTGTTTAATCCTTTTTAATATTCACTTCCATACAGTTATTCATGCCGGATTTTGCTACCCACCGCTCTAATCAAGACACTTAAGTTGTCAATCCGGTTCAAAGTATTATTATATTCCACTCTTCATGTACATTGTTATTTGTTATGTACACCAATTTATTTAGAATGAGCATACAAACTCGCACATGTGCACACAACTAGAATACACATGTATATGTTGCAAAGACTAAGCAAGGTTTTTAAGTACAAAGTGATGGCTATAGGTGATCTGTAAAGAAGGACCACCTGGATCAATCGGGTAAAAACAGACACTGGGAAAAATAAAGAGAAAGAGTGCAAAGTGTTTTCTCCGGAGGCAGAGGCCCAGGCAGAAAGTGGTGGCAAAATAGCTCATCACCCTTTCTGTGCTGCCCTCCGAATTAACAGCAAAAAGCATTGGTGTGACCAGGCCTGGACTGAGGCTAATCAAAATCTTGGGGTTCTGTAAGTGAGAGCGAGTCTGGTCACGGCACGCCTGAGAAAGAGAGCGAGAAAGAGACGAGTGAAAGACATGGAGTGGACGGTACCCTAGAGATACACTTCTCTCTCGTCCTGTCATGATGCTGCATGGTGGCTCTCTCTTCGATGTCAGCTCTGTGGCCGGGCCTATTTACACATTTATACACACCTGCTTATTTATTTATTTACTGCCATGACAGAAAGCCACTCAAGCGACTGCTGTGCGCACATGCCCGTCGTTTTAAAACGCCGAAGCAAAGTGAGATGGCCTGACGCCGCTGCGGGATGGAAAAGCAGGGTGGCGGGTGCATTCAAGAGGCTAACAGTTTTAATGGGTGGAGACGTTACCCATTTTTGCTAGCGTGAGGAGAGCAAAGAGTGACTGAATAATTTAGTCATGTCTCTGGGTGAAAGGACTGGAAAGCTGGATCCAAGACTGTGTCATGTCTTCGGAATAAAAGGATAGAGGAGAGAGAGAGAGAGAGAGAGAGAGAGAGAGAGAGAGAGAGAGAGAGAGAGAGAGAGAGAGAGAGAGAGAGAGAGAGAGAGTGATAACACTTTCTGTTAAGCTTGTACATTCTTAAGACATTACAATTAAAATGGCACCGGTGTCAAAAACACTACGAAGACATTTAAGGTTACACCTTCTTTACTTGTGTGCACATTCTTGCGATCTTACTCAAATTGTAAAACTTTGTGACGTAGATGTAACATGGCGTGAGTTCATGATGCGTTTCCTCTTTTTTAAAGAAAGTATTGGTGAGACATTACAAAATGGTTTCTTTGCCAAATTGCTTTAGCTACCAGTATTAACCCCAGTATAAATCAGTTTGTAAAGATAAATGAAAACATAGTTTTACAACATGGCCTAGGCCTGGACTTTGCTGCGGTTAATGAAGTAGTAGTAGTAATGTAAAAGTAATAAAAAATGTGACGTTTCAATTCAATCAAATCAGTTCAGTTTAGTGTTAACGGTATGGGATGCAAGTCACTCTCAATCTGTATAAGTTTCAGGTATTTGTCTGTTAGGGTCATACCATTAAGATCCCATTGTAGAAACCCCCTGCGTGCAGTATAAAGTAGACTCGTCCATGTGTCAAAGAGGAGTAATTGATGACAGGCGTGTGAGTGAGTAAACCTAATCAGGAGCTCCAGGGACATGCACCAGTGCTCCTCATATGCAGAATAGAAAAGCCTCAAATTTTCTGTGACTACATCTCTCTCTGTCTCAGGTTGCTTTATTTCCAAGTTTAGCTTTATTCAGTTTCTCTCTCTTTGTTGGTTTTATTAAACAACTGCATACTGTGAATAACTTCCTTTCAGCATACTTTAAATTTGTGAGAGATATTACAATTTTATAAACTGAACAATATATCTTAAATTACAACAGCCGTACATGTATAATAGAGAAACGATATAAAAATATAACAATTTTAATGTAATTAAAACAAATGTTGAAGAACATTTTGATAACAAAGTAAGAGAGTTAGGAAAAAATGTTAAACACAAAGTTAGATATGTTTAAAATGTAGTAGAACCTTTTTTGGTTTAATTTCGACTAACATTTTTACATTTCCTACTATGGTAGTTAAGGGGGTCCAAGACCTGTTTGGTTACAAGCATTCGTCCAAATATCTTTCTCTGTGCAAGACCAAACACATTTATTCAGGTTGGAAACAACCAGAGAGTGAGCAATATATGACACAAGTTTCATTTTGGATGAACTATCCCCTTAAGAGACGTACCAAATGTATTTGGTTCTGTAATAATCAAAACATTTGAATTCTCTTAACATTATCATATGTGATCAAGCCTTTAACTGCTCTTACGAATGTGTTAAATCCACTAACAGGATGTGATTGCTACAAACATCAGCATCAATAAAGAATGTTTTTACTCCTGTTGCCGGAAGTCGCTTAGCAATATCATACATTCAACAACGCTTCTAAGTATCTTAATATAGTTAAACACACAATTTATGGTTTAATATTTTTGGTAAACATTAATATATGAAATAGAGTAATGGCCCTTAGACAGAACCTTGGGGGACACCAGCAAATCTCATATATGACTGTTAATTTTGGTGGTAGCAATTATATTTTTAGCATAAACTTATGCTTTCCTGATAGTAGGCTCTTATTTATTTCTTTAAAATATTACAATAATCTAAATATTTTGTCATCAAATGTACAAAGCAAGAAAATAAAAGGTTAAAACATAAAGTGCTTTTCACTTATATTAATTTGATTGATTGAACACACTTCCGGACTGAAAAGTGAGCAATAAAACACTTTTCCATTTATATTTCCATTTATGTATTTAGACTGTATTGAACACATTATTTATTAGTTTATTGTCATTTTAGATGTAAATATACATAATCTTACACATAGAGACAATCCCCGAATTGTGCTTATTTCTTACTCAGAAAGGCAGTTTATTTTTGATTTCTGCTTGAAATGAGCTCCACTGTCGTACTATTTTTAGAAAAGCTCTTAAAATGTAGATCAGGTCTGGGGTGCTATGAAACAAAGAAAGTGACAGTAAGACACAGGACACATACACTCACAAGTCTTAACAATGTTGAAGTGTTGAACTGTTCATCTTCACCTCAATTAGCAGAGGTCAGGTGAAACAACAAGGGCTACTTTAATCCTGTTATTTGTGGGAAGGGACGTAGTAAGACTATGGCAGTGAATTAATGATCATTAAGCCACTGGAGCTCTTCTTATTTTGGATGTGTACAAAGCTACAGAATCAATAAGACCTTGAATATACCATAATCAACTACTTCTTTATTCTTTTTTATATACTTAGGTGTATGTTGCATGACCAGAAATCTCTCAGTATAAAAAAAATTGTTTTATAGTTCATCCGTCTAAAAGGAATTCCTTTTTGTGTCGCAATCTGTTTATCTTTTGAAAAGAATCACATGCGAAGTATCGGTCGAGTAGTACAGCACATGAGTTAACCACATATTTACATACAAGGAATCTGAAAATCTGTTGTGATGGAAGTTAGTTATTTATATCACAATGCTGAGTACTGCTGATCCCAAAGCTCATCCCTGTTTAACTAAATGTGGTGACTGGAGATGCAAAAGACACCCCATCTGGATTAGATAATAAAATCTTTGTTCTTGTTCTTCTCTTTCTATTTTCCATTTTTTTCCTTTCTTTTGTCTCATTTTTTCCCTCATATTTTTGACCACATTTTTATTATCTGTTATGATAGTGACTGTGTCAAACTTTGTCATTTTGTCAAATGTTGGTCATGTCGAGGAAAAAAAGCAATAGTCCCTTTCTCATTACCAATAATTTACCTGAATTAGTAAATAGGTCGAATGTTCTGTTCACACTTACACCGGCATTCTCTCTTTCAACTGGCAAGACAGCATTCACGTACTTGCCTTAAAATACCAATTATGTGATGCGGAAGTTTCCTCCTTAACAGCGGCACTGACACCAGAGCTTATAAGCATGGCAGGGTGGGATTTTATGTTAGTTTGAATCCTAATCTTACTCTTGACCCAACAACACTATAGTAAAATTGTAAGAAAACAAATTAGAGATTCTAAAAAGACAACAAATTCGAAAAAAGTATGTGACTAAACTCATCATGTGGGACAAAAAACGAACACGCTTGAACGGTGAGAAGCATTCAAAGTGTTTAGTACTTGTATAATATGACAACTGCTCCTTTGATGGCCTATGTCGATTTAGGATACTTTTAACAGTCATATAGTGTCATGTCAAATTTGGTCTAAACCAAGCATTAATCTTTTGCTCTGTCTGGTCACATCAATACATGGAAACTGAATGAGTGTGATCATGTGTGGTTCTTGAGTTTAGAGAACCTTTACTTTCTCTCTCTCTTTGTCTGCCACACACAAGTGAAAGGTTGTTTCAACATGGTGTCATATGATATCTTGTGGCCCTTTGCGTCTTGGAGCAAAACAAAACAGTGACAGTTCTATCCCCCTGCCATCTGATAGACACACTGTCTTGAAGTCACATGAAGAGCCCATTAATATTACGACTCGTTCACTCACACACTCGTGTGTGTGTGTGTGTGTGTGTGTTTGTGTGTGTTTGTGTTTGTGTGTGTGTGTGTGTGTGTGTGTGTGTGTGTGTGTGTGTGTGTGTGTGTGTGTGTGTGTGTGTGTGTGTGTGTGTGTGTGTGTGTGTGTGTGAGTGAGTGAGTGAGTGTGTGAGTGAGTGAGTGTGTGAGTGAGTGAGTGTGTGTGTGTGTAATACAGAGCCACTAAATAAAGTCTCTGCTTCTGCCGCCTACCTCTGCTTTCCTCACTCTTAGGTTTGCCGATCCACCTTAAATAAGTTGGACACTTCACATACTGTTGTGGATTAAAAGTTGAGAAAATGCCACTGTGACAATTGATTTTTCGAAGGCATAATTGTAAAACGGATTTGGGGAAGTAAGGGTTCACCCGGTTTCCAGTGCATACTCTAAATAAAAGAACAAACCCTACCCACATCATTAGGTGGGCATCGATGTGTAGAGGAGAGATTAGAATCTCAACCCACTTTCTAGAAACACACAATTCTTGTGGACAGATCACTGGCGTGTATATTCTTCCAGTCTTCATTTATCTACTTCATAGTGCTATTCTTCTGTTTATTTTTGAAATGAATAAATGAATATATTTTTCAAGACAATTATATGACTGTTTATATATATCATTTAGATAACTGTAGATGCTTAATATGTCATTTATATTACCTTAATAATAACATCATTATGAAATTATAATAATAATACACATAATAGGATTTTTTTTCGGAAAATCTAAATTTTATATTATTTATTTTTAATAATCTTATAATAATTCAAATCAAGTCAATAACATTATCCATTTTTTGGGGGGGGGGACTTTATCTCATTTGTTTAACCTTTTCTTATTTAAAATCTGTGTTCAGCAGTAAAGCCCACTTAAATGTTTTAAAAATAAAAATAATACATTATTTAAAATACTGTTTTGTAAAATGAGGTCACAATTATTTTATTTATTAATAATTATTAACAATTTTTCAAATTAATTTGGACATTTTCTGTTGTTTGGTCTATAAAAAGCATTGTAGTTAGACTTTCAACTGGAAATAGTTTTTGTGTACATATGAATTTAAATATAATTATTTAACACACCTTTAACCAGATAAACATATAGAAAATCTCAAATCACACTATTCAATGTACAGCAATCATTTATAATGTAAAAAGCAAGGTGCAGTTATCTTCAAAGTGCCAAGTTCCTGCAGTAAAGTAAACATCCTCATGTCTTCTTATGAATAATTAAGGCTGATGTCACATTCTCTTGCTAGGCAGGAAGAACGATTTTTTTCTCTGTTGCTGGCCACGGCAAGCTAAGTTACATTTACTATTCATTTTAATAATGGAGACACCTGGTGAGGCATAGAGTCAAAAATTACATACCCCCACACTAACGCTCATAAACACGCACTGACATGGGTCACTACGAAAAAAGTCAATGCCCTCTGTAGTGCCGCAGTGCCACAGCCCCAGGACTCCCAGCATGCTCTCCTCTCTTTTACTCTAATGAGTTGCAACACAGATAATGTGGCTGATGATCTTTCATTGATTTGGCTATCACTTGCTTGTCTGGTAATTGATCCGTAGCTGAGCCTCTAGTTAATTATATCAGCTTCGACATGGCCCTGGTCTGGGGGGAATTTGAAGGCTCGCAGAATAATAGTTTTAATAAAGGAGTCCATTACTGTGGCACTGTGCTTTTTTGACTGCTGCTAGTGACACCAACAGTATCTGAGCTCGCTCCAGACAAATAAAGAGGACTTGGAGAAAAGGCAGGGAGGTGGTCGGAAAAAGGATTATTGGCAGAGTTCTTTCAAACCTCTCACAAATAACAACTATTAATGGGGAGGTCAGAAGCTGAGCTGCCAGCTTGACACTCAGCGGCACTTGAAAAATCAAGAGACCAGCACATTTCAAACCGAGAGGGAGAAACCGAAATAGAGACGGGGTGAAACTGAGATGGACATATATGTGACTGTAAGATGTGATCATTAAAGCTTAATGAAGAAACAATAGAGTTACTCGTGTCCTAAAAAATGCTGGAATGATGTAATGATTATATCGGTGAAATTATGTCTAACACATTACTATGTGGCGATGTTGTTTTCTTCAAGAAGAGATGAAATGGAGGGGACAAATGTGTGACAGTGGGCTTTGAGCATCTCTCCCATTAGTGTCCATTTGCCTGTAATGGTGTGTGGTCTTTGCTGGCTTTGGTTACTGCGGAAGGCACTAAGAGAGAGAGAGAGAGGGTGAGAGAGAGAGAGAGAGAGAGAGAGAGAGAGAGAGAGAGAGAGAGAGAGAGAGAGAGAGAGAGAGAGAGAGAGAGAGAGAGAGAGAGAGAGAGAGAGAGAGAGAGAGAGAGAGAGAGAGAGAGAGAGAGAGAGAGAGAGAGAGAGAGAGAGAGATGGTGAAGAAACAAAACAAAACGGCATATTAAGTTCTCATTGTGTCGGCCACCGCTACTCTTGCCTTTTTCATTCAGTCAAAAAAAAACGAAACATTAGATTTGATCAAAAAAAATGCTGTGCAGATTACTTAGGTAAAGGTTAGCCAGAGCTGTCAGAGGCTTTTAAAAGACAGTAACAGCTGTCTCCTTCAAATTGCCACAAAATTTCAAGTGGCTTTCTACATAGAAGCCATTTAATGTAGCGAAAGGAAGAAAAGTTAATTCCCTTTCTTTTCTGTTTCATAGAAGGGAGATCACAGTGACATCTCACTCAGACATACTCGCAGTGTCAAGGACTATCATTTTAACAGCTGACAAGAGAGAGAGTGGGGTAGGAAAAGGTAAAGAGGCGCTAATAAAATACATAGAACAATAACTTTATTAATAGACATTTTATCTCTCATGTAAAATGTTTTGGCATGTACGACGAAGAAGAGATGCTGCCACTTACTGTAAGTGCATATGTTAGGGGTTTCTTTCTTTTCCCCACCTTTGTGAGACTGTCTGCTGCAGGGACCAATTTGGCAAAAATGGAGCCTCTTTCTCATTTTTTTCTTAATTAAAATCTGAAAGCATCCACTCGAGGTTTCTGTGTGTGTGTGTGTGTGTGTGTTTGTGAGTGGGAGAGAGTATGTATGATTATGTGCTCTGCCGCACTTCTCCAAAAGACGGTGTGTGTGTGTGTGTGTGTGTGTGTGTGTGTGTGTGTGTGTGTGTGTGTGTGTGTGTGTGTGTGTTCACTCACATAGGGAAGTGGGGGGGTGGAATGATTACGTAGAACTATTAGCTAGAGCTGTTTAATACAAGGGAAGAAAAGCAGACAAAGGAATTAGACTTTGTAATAAAATCAAATGGTTGTGTGCTCAGTTACTTTGCATTAGTGTTGTTTTATAACACCTTCAGGATCCAGTCTGACAATTGTTAACGTGACAAAGCATAAATAAAGGGCTTTTTAAAAAAAATTCTATTACACTTTTTTCATTTTCATTTATAAAACTTTGCACAATTTAAATTCCTTGAGTTGTCCTTTTGTTCCGGGTCGAGGTTATTACCTAAGTTGGAATTTGTCCAGTGGTATTGACAAACACATTATTTGCTTGGAATACTTGTGTGGAGAGTTCAGTTTTGTGTGTGTGTGCGCGTTTACGTATTAGAGAGTGGCTCAATCCCACTGAGGGCTGGAGCGAAGAAGCATCAGGCATGGAGAGCTGGTAATAAGACAGGGACAACCCAGCTTTCTCCTCCTGCTCTCTCTCTCTCTCTCTCTCTCTCTCTCTTGCTCACTCTCTCTCTCAGTGGGAAAGCAGATCAGTGGAGGAGAGAGAGAGAGAGCCGTGTCATTGAGTGCCAGCAAGAAGAGAGGAGCAGTTAACTCAGACGTGCTGCGGCCCGACACACATGCTCTACCTCACACCACACATATGCACTCATGGCTGCCTGCACATGCACACACTGACACGCTGCTATCTGAGCAGAAAGTAGTTAGTGTGGAGTGAGAGGACAGGCAGCTCTGAGGAAGAAAAGGGGCCCAAAGAAAAGAGTAGTCCAGAGAAAGAGAGGGAAGGAGAAAGACAGAGAGAGGAGGGGCTGCTTTGGAACTGACACACTCCAACACCTGATCTCCACACAGCTGGACGGAAAACCACGCTGGACACGACTGGTGAGAGAGACGGGAGATGTTTTTTTTGTAATAGTTTTCTTTACAATTGCAACAAAAAAAAATTCTAGCAAAGTCAATACTTAAGAGTGTAAAGTTCCATAAGTTTTGTTGTCGGAATTAGGAATGATCTCGATGTGATTTAGTTGCGTGTGCACGCGCGTGTGTGTTTGTATCTGTGTGCGGCTTGTCGAGGTGTGTAAGAGGTTGAAAGGCCAGGCCACGGTTGAGTGAGTTTGTTTGATGATTGATTTCTGCTTGGAATGTATGTATGTGTGTGTATATGTCCTTGTATGTTTGGAGGACAGCCCATACACAGCCTGACTGACATTTAGAAAAAGTGGGGGTGCTGCCACAAAAAAAAAGAGACTCCCAACCTTCCCCATCTCCTCCTCCAGTCCTCTGCCATCCCCCTTTTTTCTCACTCTCCTTCACCTCACACCCCCATCCTTCTCTTCCTCCCTCCTTACCTCCGACGCTACGCTCATCCTGCCCTCTACCACCACATGCCCCAGAGGAAATATGCATTGTGCAGCCCTGCTCCTGAATTAACTCAACACACTCCTCCTGCTACCGGCAGGCAAGACCCTCCACTCTCTTCCCCCTCTCTCAAGAGAAGATCGCAGAGAGAGAGTGAGAGGAAAAAAGAAAGAAGGAAAGAACAGGACAGAAGGCAAGAACATTCACCCTTTGCCTGTTTGAACCTCCACCCTCACATACTTTCTTCCCCGTCTACCCCCCTTCCCCTTCTTCTCTGCCGGCAGTCTGAGGAGACAGAGTTGGATGTGAGAGGCAGCGTGGTGTGGAGAGAGCGAGATCGAGAGAGGGCACGCGAGTCCAGAGCCCGAGCCAGCGGCAGCAGCAGTGGTGCAGGGGGAGGAGGAGGAGGAGAGAGCTCCATGCAGTTCAGCACCAGACCGGCCAGCGCCGAGCCGGGCTTCATGGGGACATGGACACAGCAGAGCACTGACAACAACCTCGTCTTCAGAATGTCCCAGCAGGTCAGTGGGACGCTGTCCCTTTCGCTGTCACGCTCCTTCTGTGTGTTCTCCTGTCTGGTTCGCCGTATGTTCTGCTGTTTGTACTGTGCAGCTGTTAGTGGTGTTTAAGTGCATGTTTGTGCGTGTGTGTGTGTGTGCGAATATGTCCGAGTGTTTGTGCATGGTTTGTGTGTGTGTTTGCAAAGTATTTCGGTTATTGATGTTGTGTAGCCGACGTATCAATGATTTGAATGTTTGCTACCAAACTGTTTTCAAGTCCTCGGACCGGTTTAGTGGTCAATACCCACTGATCTTTTTTTGGTGTTTTTTTTTTTGGAGGGGGGTGTTTGAGTTCAAGCCCCTTAATCGACACCAACTGTCAAGTACACTATCCCATACAAACTACAGCCTTAAAGTTTCAAAGTGGGATTGAACAAGAAGGCATTGGGTATTACATTAAATTAATATTGATGCTTGCATACCAGTGCTGGTGTATTGGAAAGATTTACATGTCAAACCATAGTTTTACTTTGTTAAGATGGAAGATGAAGCTGTGGTTTAGAGTTCATCTGTTGGCATCTTAAACAACAAAAAGGATGCTTTATCTTAGATGAGTGTCTTAAATCCATATTTCAAAGCATAATAGTTGTTTAAAAGTTGCTTGTATGTGAAAGGAAGGTTTAAAGGGGGAGTATAGGGGGTCTGAGAGAGGAGGGATGGTGAGCAGAACATTAATCATCAGGGCAGGATTCTCAGTGCCATGCTCAAACTGTTACGAGCTCAGGCCCCTGGACTCCCTTTGGCTGACACCGTCCACATATCAGTCCAGATTCCACACGAACTTTTTCTGTCTTATCTCTGTTTATCCACACTCGACATGCGCCGGTGTGCACTATATTAACGCGAGGTTTTAGTTGTTTCGTTTTGTCTTTAGTACACATTTCACTCAATAATTGAAGATCGCTCATTTATAATTGAGCAGCGGGACTCTCCTCCGTCTCCTCCGCTGGAGTAATGATGGATGGAGAACGGGATCAGTGCGCGCGCATCGGCGCAGGTGGATTCTGTCCTGCGCTTCTTCCCAAAAATCCCCCAAAAAGGTGCTACTCACCCCCTTATCTGTTCAGCATCATCTTAATTTCGCGCATCTTTAGGAAAAAAAAGACGTATGTTCGGCGCTTAAACACAAACGAGTGAATTTAGTTTATTTGAATCTTAATATAAAAATAGAATTATTCATTATAAGCCGGTGGCATGTAATGAGCAATGATGATATGAATTATTCTTTTAAAACAAAATGTGATAAAGACGTTTCATTTTAAACTCAAAACACGTTTAACATTTGTTATTATTTTGTGAGGATTATTATAATATAATACCATACAAAGTCATACACATAATGTCGTTAAATATATTTAGGATATTAAATATAGTCATTAGACTGTTAATTCTATTAGGGATTTTATTGTTACTCTTAAAAAATAAAGGACTGATTTAAATAGGTTTTTTCTATTTTTTAGCAAGTCTCATCACATGTCATGCATGGGTCTTATATTCATTTCGATTTTACAATGTAGAAATAACATCAGTTTAACGTTGCCTGGGACATTTTACAGGTATCACCCCGACAATTGGGAATTTTGTAATGATCGTTAATATTCGTTTGTATTTGTGAAGAAGACTTTAGTGAAGAATGTGTTTTTATTGCTGTATGTTCACACATCGTGCTTTATTTGATGGGATGTGGCGGTGCTGAAACTGGGCATCGGTGGCTTTGGATCGGGAACATCAGCCCGGTGCTGAAACCTTTAAGATGATGGTACGGTCTGTCACAGAAGCCTTCTTTCATTTTATTTTCTAAATATATACAAATATGTTGATAATTTCTCCAAACAAATACAGGATACAAGGGGTTTTTTATCGTGAATGATTAGTTCGGAAACGATCTTTTGTCATAATCTATGATATTTACTACTGCAAATGTTAAGCAAATTCTGTAATTCATAATAATAATTTTATCATCAATTTTAAATTAATAATACAAATATACTAGTTATAATAAAAACGCATCAGAAATATGACATACATGTTGTGTTTAAATATTTTGCTGAAAGTTGTCACTTTTATTTAGGTGCGAAGTAATTAAAGTGGCCATGTCCAAATATTTAGTTGGTTTAAAAAAACTGTGTCAAAATATTTTGTAGGTTTAAAAATGCTTTAACTCTATATTTTTTATTCTTAAATAATACATGAAATGCAATTATCACTTTGAATAAAATCAAACGAAATATGAGACAATACTTCCGTTGCAGGCGAAATCCTACCTGGTACAAACTTCTATAATAAAACAGCTAATAGAAATAACAGAAATATATTAAAGCTGAGGGATTTTTATTTGAATTAATTTATACAGACTGATTAAACAGCTGTCTTACATCGTATATTTATATTTATTATTGACAGGTTATTCTCTGCCGAATAAGGAGCTTAACGAACATTTAGGTAAATTCGTGTTTTAATATATTTTCTGATGTACCGAACACGGTTAGAAAAACAGATCTGGAGAGCTACAAGAATCATTTGTTAAGTGCGGTTCAGCGAGGGCTCGGCTCTTTTCTTTTTAAACCTTCTCTCAATTTGTCCTACAAATAAAAAACAGACCTCTCTTCAGACTTTGGCAACGGAAGAGCATTTATTTCTAGCACACTAGAAATTGGTTTGCAGATCAGGCATGTATGTGTGCTATAACCCTTTCTTTCTTTCTTTCTTTCTTTCTTTTTCTTTCTTTCTTTCTTTCTTTCTTTTTTCTTTCTTACTTTCTTTTTATTTCTTTCTTTCTTTCTTTCTTTCTTTCTTTCTTTCTTTCTATCTTTCTTTCTTTCTTTCTTTCTTTCTTTTAATTTCTTTCTTTTTTTCTTTTTATTTCTTTCTTTCTTTATTCTTTTCTTTTTATTTATTTATTTATTTATTCTTTTCTATTTTCTTCCTTCCTCCCTTTCTCTCTTTCCTAATTTCCTAATTTCCTAATCCTTCCTTCCTTCCTTCCTTCCTTCCTTCCTTCCTTCCTTCCTTCCTTCCTTCCTTCCTTCCTTCCTTCCTTCCTTCCTTCCTTCCTTCCTTCCTTCCTTCCTTCTCTTTCTTTCTTTCTTGTTTCTTTCTTTCTTTCTTTATTTCTTTCTTTCTTTCCTTCATTCCTTTCTTTCATAATTTCTCTTTTTTTTCTTTCTTTTTTCTTTCTTTCTTTCCTTCTTTTTAGAATGAAAACATGCATGTGTGAAAAAGAAAACATTCAGGATTGTGTACATGTGACTGTGGTGAAGTGTGTGTTTTCTTTCCCTGTCTGTTCTGCATGCCTGTGTGGGTGCGAGATGAAACGGCTCTTGCCTATCCTTGGCTTAGCGAAAGAGAAGGGTGGAGTGGAGGAGAGTGAAGTGAAAGGGGATATGTGGTAAGGGAGACACCCACTACTTCTTTTCGGCAGATAGAACCCAGGGCAAGGTCAAGTCCATCCGTGAGGTGCTGACTAAGTTGGGATACTCACAAGAAGCATGACTGTCCCAACCTTTGGTGACAGGACGATGTCCGTGGTGTCTGTATTGGTCTCTGTTGTCAAACCTCATTTAGCAAATTTACCAGTGATTTGAAAATGTGATGGAGAATAAATTGCCAATGTGATTGGTTTAGTAGAACAGGAAGTAAAATAAAGTTTCAGAATGGTCTTTGGAGTAAGTTCTGGTGAATGGATCTGGCTCCTGCCATTAATTACTGATCCCATTAAGTAATGGACTCAGCTGAGGGGAGTAATCTCACCTGACTCAGAGATGCTTTCTTTCCTAAGTCCTCTCGCTCTCCCCGACAGACAGACAGCCTCTTAATGTTTTCAAGCAGAGGCTGGAATGTGAAGGAAGCCGAAAGGGTGGGGTGAAGATCTGAGATGTAAAGTTTATTTTCAATGTTTTTGTTGTAAAGTGAGCGTGTTGCCTGCATGTTTTATTGTTGAAGTCAAGAGTTACGAAAAGGTGCATGAAGATGATATTCAGATTAGAAAGAAGGAGAGAGAGAAAGAGAGAGTACAGCGTGTTAAATGTGTGATGTAGGCACATGATTACAGGCCGCATTCCCTGGCTTTCACCTAATATTTTAGTTGTTAAAAAGATCACCTCATCCATATTTCTGTAATTTCTCATAATTCTAAATGAGTGATTACTTAATTAGTTAATCAATTTGTTGTAGTTATGGCTTTTAATAAACATGTTGTTTGTACCGGTTTCAGTGTTAAATTGGTTTTAATATTCATGATTTAATTGTACTGTTTACAAACAGCGTTGGAATATTAAACTGAAAAGCTCTTGAGAAATATCACTGCACTCTTTTATTGTGTTTCCAATGAACAATAAGTCTAATTTATTTATCTTAAAATCAGTCAGCTGATATTCTTTGTAAAACGATATTTATTTATCCTTTTTTTTCTTAGCATTTGGTTTATGTGAAATATTTCAAAGCCTTGCCTTGGCAAAACGCTGAGGATGAGAGGCGGCGAGTGTGGGACATAAGCGGGTTGTTTTTGGGGAAGGGGTCTCTGGTGGGCAGAGAAATTCTCTCTTCTGTGATACTGGCTTGA
The DNA here is from genome assembly GCA_033220385.1 of Triplophysa yarkandensis. Classification (NCBI taxonomy): domain Eukaryota; kingdom Metazoa; phylum Chordata; class Actinopteri; order Cypriniformes; family Nemacheilidae; genus Triplophysa; species Triplophysa yarkandensis. The sequence goes on along the minus strand of CM065655.1, from coordinate 22,369,292 downwards.
AGCCAGTTTGGATGCAGATTCATCAGCACTGCGCGACGGGGACACCCCCCCGAGCCCGACTCTGAAGTACACACAAATCGATTCGGTTAAGATTTTCATTCAGCCTCACTAAAGATTTGCTCGGCATCTTTCCTTTATTCTCTGGAGCTGTGAGTGGATATGAGTAGGTGTTTGGTATATGTGTTCCTCTGGCTATGATCAATAGCTGACACTGGGCACATCACTCACATGCTTGTGCAGTGCTACATCTCCTCTCTGTCTGTCCTGAGGGGTGACACAGTCACTCACGTGTTCTAAAAAGAAATGCTTCTGGAGTATCAGTAAACAGGGCAGCATTGTCTCCAGGGTAGTGCATAGGCAGTGTTGCACTTTCCACAGCGACGCCAAGAAGGGGTCAGTTATGGCGGTAACGCATGATGTGTGTGTGGTTGAAATATGCAGGCATGATAAAAATGTGAGACCATCTGCTATGTTGTTACTGAGAGGATGAGCATCGAAAGTAGCCATGCACACTTGGGGCATTTCCCATAATTCTGCTCTCCTGGGGGTACATGTCCGCACTCGATTAAACTGTTAAACACTTGACACAAACAGAAGGCTATTGAAACAATTAAAATGTAATTAACATTGCAAAGTGATCACTATTTAATACTTGTTTCATAGGCTTTTGTGAATATTTCCAACAACGGGAACAGTTTATACAGATTTAAAAAATGTTAAGGTGTAAATTCATAATATAAACATTGATTCCATTTTTTCATGTAAACCATATAAAACAAAAGACATTTATTGCGTAAATGCATTGACGCTCTGTTAAACCTAATAAACAAAGTAAATAAATTATAGTGAATTAAACACTGATCAAAGTACATACATTTATTACAGAGACTATAAAATTTAAGTACTATTATAGCTATTTTTAAAAATACATATACTTAAATATTTGTCATTATTTAGGTCTGCTGTTTTTTTCTAAGCAGAAGGGAAGTCCTGCCTAAAAGGGAAACTGCTGTTTCAATACTCTTTGAGTCAGGATGTCACCACCCCTGGCGTGGCGGTAATGAGGGGACATTACCATCATTCTGTGTCTTGTTAGTTCCCCAAGCGCCTGACACAATCAGAATGCAGCAGCTGCCCTTCAGACCTTAGAGAGCTGAGAGGGAGAGACGGGCCTCCCAGACCTCATCCAGAGGCGGAGAGATCTGATCAGGCAAGACCTGAGGGACAATGGTGCCAGCGGTGAGACAGCCGGCCACCTCAATGTAAATAGAAACTGAGTTGCACTGGAATGTGCGTATACATTTCAATTATTTAATAATGTCTCTGAATAATCAGCAGAACGCAAAATTGACATTATTCATTTATGTGTACAAATGAAGGGAAGCAGATATGTTAAAACTGTCCATCTAGATTATATAGTTCAGGCTTTTAGATGCGGCTTTGTGGAAAAAAAACTGGTGCTGTTTTATCTGTGTTGTACTTTCACTTTTTATTAATGATTTGAAATAATGTTTTAAATACGTCCATGCAGGAATGTAATATGAATGAATAACAAAAACCTTCCCATAAAATAAGTGAAAATTTAAAAACACCTGTTTTAAAATTCAGATCAATAGATTTAGCTCTTGATTTTCCATTCCCACAAACCTGTCCAGTGCTGCCGCTGTTACTGTCTGTGCCCGCGAGCATTAGTCTCAGCATGCTGGTAAAAGGTTCCATTATAATATACAATTACTCTAATAGACACACAAGTCAGTTATCAACTACTTTTCACTGCAGCAACATTATTCCACGTCTCATCTAGAAAACACCTGCCCATCAAGGTCATTCAAATCAAATGGACAGACCCCAGAGCCTGCTAAGTGTTTTGAGGTAACTGAGTTTCAGCTGTAGTAAATCTCACATTTCAGTAGATCTCAGATCAGGCAGCCTCAGATCCAGAAAAATCTCTGGTAACAGGCGTTATCACCATTTAACATATTTAACAGGTGTAAGAGCCTTGTGGTGATATCCCAATCAGTCAGCGGTACATGGTGTCATTGATGCTCATATGGTGTCTGCAGTGTCGTGTTCACAGAGTAGAAGGCATTCATATATTTAAGTGATAGTTCACCCAAAAATGAAAATGCTGTCAGTATTCACTTACCCTCTTTTCATTTTGAACGGATAAGATTCGCTTTCTTGTGAGGAACACAAAAGATGACAACCATGCACTTACATTAGTTTTATGTCTTTGCAGAAGAAGTGAATAGGTACCATCACTATTGGCTTTCTATCTTTCATCAAAATATTTTCTTTTGTGTTCTGGGCAAGAAATTAATACAGGTTTGAAATGACAAGAGGATGAGAAAATGGTGAGATATTTTACATTTGTAGTGTGAACTGTATCTATACATAGACACACTCAGTTATCCATAAAAACATTTAAAGAAATATGAAGAACAAAAATTCAGTGGCTACACAATTTTCTTCCAAATTCTAAGTGCATTAAAATGGCAATGTTGCAGTTGTATAAAAATAACTGTACAGTACTGTTATTTTTATACAGTTTACTGCAGTGTAGGTTTTCGCTCAAAAACCACAACATTGTATTTATTGCACATTAAACTCTGATATCAGATCTTTATTTTGTACTTCAATTTATGCAATGTGTGACAATACATATTTCCCTTCTGTTTACGAACATTGCCAAATCCTGTTTCGTTTGTTTTTCCAATTTGCTGTTACAATTCAGTCAATGTAAAGACAAATGCAATTTGTATCATTGTGTTAAAATGCAAGTTTGTTTTTGGAAATGTTGGAAAAATATGCACCTTGATTGCAACGAAATGTTAACATGGAGCATGAAATGAGTGCATGAAAGCTCTAGTTCCTTGCTTCCTGTTTTTTTCTTTCTTGGATTTTTGCCAACGCCGCTGGCACTTTTAGAGGCCGCTATTTTTTAGCTGTTAGTCTATCTCATCTTAAACAGCTAAGAGGGCAATTTCTCCCATCAACAAAAAACAGACGAGAAAATCACACTGCCCTCTTGCCGAAAAGAGTCTCTCATTTTCCATTTTGTTGTCTGGTTTGACTGTGTCACCATAATTTCATCTAATGTTGTGGCTGATTTGCTATTATTATTATTATTACTACCCACGCCATTATTATTGTTGTAGTTACATATGCTTGCAGATAATGACAGTAATTTCAGTTGCTGACAGTGCTTTTCCTCATTAAAGTGACAGCACACGGGTGTTAGGCATTGGGATGTGAACCACTCTGGCAAGACATGTAAGGGATAAACAGCAATGATGAAGGAAATGAGATGTGCAGCACTAGACTTCAACATCTTTAGCCTCATCATTGTAGTCTCTGATCTATGGTTTACTGAAACTCAAATATGTACATCATGCATAAGATTAATTATGCAAGATATTTCTGAAAGGGAAAAAATTTTGTAAAAATTCTGAAAGCATTTGAATACATCTTTCTAAACACATTCTCTTGCATTTACAAACAATTAATCAGCATGGTTAAATAAATACTGAATACTTCTGATTTACAGCATGTGTTTTTTTTACATGCATGACTTTTAGTACAATCTGTACAATTTTGTTTCTCCAGGAGGTCTTTTTAATATCAGGATCTTCTGTGTGCGAGTGAGTTTTGTAACTCTATGCTCGAGAAAATCGTCTTTTCTTGCTTTGTTTGGAACCAATGCTTGGGAGATTATTGCAACTTACACAATCAAGTTCTGCATTCATATAAAATATTAAAGCCACATCACAGTATGACAGATATCGACGAGGATGACTTCAAGCTCTCGTACACGTCCACTCACACACGTACTTTAACATCAGTATGCAGGACACATTTCTTCTCTCTCCTCCAAATTTCTTTTATTCTGTTTGATGGATGTTTTATGGTCTGCTGATGGGCGTTTTATAAATCTAGTTTATTTAATAAATACTTAACATATGAATTCTGTGTAGTCAGTTGTATTCAAGGATGTCCGTTGAATAAAATAATTGAATCAGTTTGCTATTAATTCACTTGCTAAAGCTTAAATCATCATAGTCTATAAAACATCCGAAATGTCACAGCGGGAATTCTCATGTGCACGTCAGATGATTTAAGTTGGGTTTATTTTCAAGTATTGAGCGGCACTGCTCTTCCATCCCTCCGATCCATGGTGTCAATTAAAGCTCAAACAAACTCATTTGCTCTTGTGATAGACTCCAAATGAAGTGCCCAGTGTATCTAGGCAACCAGAGGGGTCAGAGATCCAGTCATTATCAGAAGCTACTTACTGTAGCGGACTGAATCGAGGAATCTGGAATGCTGTTTTCAATAAGGCACTTTCATTTTTTTCTTAAGTGACTTAATAATTAAATAAATAAATTGAAATGTTATTAACATATTTTTGATAAAAATGCACCTCGATGCATCCAGCCGTCCCGATGAAGCCGTCTCATGTTGCATGTGATGTATGTGTGCCGTGAGCAGCCGTGGGCCTTCCTGTCTTTCAAAACTATTGATTTGAAGCCATTCAACAAATATGACATGTTCCAACGGGTAGGGATTATGATGTAAAGTGAAACTCTACTTCCAGGAGCAAATGTCTAGGAGAAGAACATTATCAGGTCTTAAAGTTAATTGATAATAGCCGTGCCATAGACCGGATTATACATCGAAGATGCGTTTAAAATGCTGTCTGATCAGCTAAAGGAAGGCTAATTCCTTTCAGGTTGAAAGCAGTAATAGCATCACAAGTAATGGTATCCTCTGTGAAGTGCGGGTTGAAAGGACGCGTTTGTGTTTTTGCGGGTGTGCGAGCGCGTGTTGTTTAGAGAAGAGTGAGCACATGAAATAATGCGCCCAGAGGTTGCTTCTGGCATTTTCTGGTCACCAGACACCTGTCATAACTCACAAAGAATAAAAAAGAAAGGGGGTGGGGGGTGGAGCGTATGTTTGTCAGAGGGGGCGGGATCTCATGTCCCAGTTCAATTCGTATCTTGACCAAATAATTGATCTTCTCTCATTAGAGCGAGAAAGGGACCGTCGGGCCACTGGAGTCCTTAGTGCCACGGCGTGCGCACACATATACACTCCCCCTCAGACTCATTGCATGCACGATGCTTCTGGGGTAGTTTGGGGAATAGAAAATTGCTTTCTAAGGAAGGCTCTGGCCAATTAAGGGCCTGACCGTATTGAATGTCAAGTGTTAATTTAGGTTGTCTCTCCTGTGACCCCCCCTCCCTCTTTTCCTAGCGGTTGAGCTGGCAGGGGTCTTCAGATGAGCAAAGACACGTGAAGTAAAAGTTGATTGCTTGAAGGACCAGAGGTATTATGTGTCATAGACAAGTGGCAAATGTGTTCTCCTTCCAGCATTTCCCCTCTCCACCTCTCTGACACCCCTGGGGGACAGAGGGGCAGGATTAACTGTACAGCAGCGATAAGAATGGGCGGTTTACTTAGGGGAACAGAGGAGTGTAATCACCTCACGGCTGCAAGGAGGGCTAAGGATGGACTATCTTCGCCTCGGTTTGGGACGCAGTGACTTTGCTTTTGAGTGACTTTTGATTCATGCTTAAAAGAGTATTTTTGGTTTAATTATAAATCTTGCTTTCACAATGATTTTTCATTTAAAATCTTGACATAATCTAAATACGTCGTCTTTTATAGTGTGACATTTGAAAAAACACAAAAGGAAACTTTTTTTTTAACAAATCCACTAAGATATTTTTGGAAGTACAGCGCTCTATAGTTATAAAGCCAGCGAAAGGATGCAGTTTTAAAGGCCTCATGCATCCTTACCTTCGTGATCTAATAGACAGGCACTTAGCCTTAATGGTGTTATTATCATCATTCTGAAGCTCCGGCTTGCTTTCTTTAAAGGTGCAGTCTTTCGTCTTTCCTCGCTGTGCGCTAGCTCTGAGGGGTTTACAATGGAATAAATGTTAATGCATTTTTGAGATTCAGCGCACAACTAATTCACACAGTCTATCGTGCCTTACACCAAATAAAGGCCTCTGGCTACATTTGTTGCTAGAAGGAACCAGCGTGGGCTTCATTCTCTGATCCACATCACACGGACAAGAGGGAACACGCTTCTGTTTTGAAACTGAATACATAAGAGTATTGATGAAGGCCTCATGTGTGTTATTAGTGCCTACAGCTAAAAATAAAGGTCCACACATACACACATGTATAAATACAGCATTGCCCTTTTTCATTTATTTATAAAATTGATTTGATATGTGTGTTCATGACGTTAATATACACTAGCACTCAACAGTTTTAGAACCTGAGTGAAATATTATCTTTACCCCTTAAATGTCTTAGTCTTCAAATTTATGCTAGAATAATATAAAAAACAGCCAACATTGGTTTACTACAGATTATTAACTACATTATAAAAACATTAATAAAACTATACTAAAAACTACTTTTTTGCAAATTTCAAGCAAATGTTGACTACGCTTAAGATGTTGAATATGAGAACCTTTTTTAGTTTTATATTTTTAATCTTTCTAAAGCATGCCCGCTCTCTTCCTGCCACTTAAAGCTGATTGGCTACACGTTTGTTTTGGTACTCTGCCTGTTTTCAGAAACCGGTTACCCCGCCTGTAATATGTTATTGTATAATAAAATAAGTATATTGTTTAAATAATTAAATAATTATTGTATCAAATAAAAAATGTGTTGACAGGGATGTGTAACTTGTGTAATTGCATTGAAGTTTAGCAAGATAACTAATCCATTACTGACAACCCCCCAACTAAAAATACCCACTGCTATAAATCTAATGCCTTATACTAGTTAAAAATCTACAGGGACTGTATTTTTTTATGTGTGTTGGTGGTTAAGTTTGGGCCACAAAAGTTTATTTATGTTGTAGCTTGGAAATCATCTACAGATTAGGTGGCCTGACATAAATATATAATGCTGTTTAATATATTCTTTTTAAAAACAAAATCAAATTCTTTAGGTTGCTTTTTTACTATAGGGTCATTACTGTTGCAATCCCAAAACAGATAAAAACTCTAAAAAGTAGTGTACAGCACATTCCAAGCCTTCTGAAGCCATATGATAGGCTTTTGGAGATGAGTCAATATTCACTGTTAATCTTTTCCTGTGCGCGAGCTCTAAAATTGTAGTCCTGCTCATGATGTGTCAAGCCAGGTTTGACATCACCGATGCCAAATGCTATTAGCACTCTCAAGTGTTGTACTTGTACTTGGATTCCGGTTTAAATATATAAAATGAAATACTTCCAAGATAGCAGTGAGAGGAAGAATCCCTAGCAAACTTCAGTCTGATTCCCGCAGAAAGGCTCCCAGATGGACCGCATTTATGGTGTTTGTTTATTCCTAGAGTTGTGGTTAGTGTGAACTGTCATTGTTAGAAAAAGAGGTACGTATACGTTCTTCCAATTGATCTATTATGTGTTCCACAGAAAAATAGCATGTGAGTAAATAATGACAGATTTTTTGTCATGGACACGCACGCCAAAATACTACAACTTGTAAACGCAAGAATGATTCGATTTACATGTGTACATGAGTCCAAATACACAGATGCAAACAGAGAGCCTTTTTAGATGGGATGTGTTGGGAAAGTACTCCTCAAGTGGCATTGATTTGTTAAAGTGCTGAATTAGCACAGTGCGCCAGCTGCCACCGCCCGCTCGCTGTTGTGCTGCCGTGGGCTCATTTTCTCTTTAACAACTCTTTCCCATTTCCCCTCAGCCCCCATTCCTTCCTCTCCCTCTCTCTCTCCGTTGGGCCACACACACTCTCTCTCTCTCTCTCTCTCTCTCCTCAACTCTCGTTAATTCTCCCTTACACACACACACACACACACACATATTGCAGACACGCCCCAGCTGTGACCCATAGCAAACCCAGCTTCTCCGTGTCTTGAAGACACACAACCACACCCACACAAACACTTACATGATCTTTTGTGGAAAAAGCCGCCCGAGTCCTATAGCGCATCATCATCTAATTTGGATGGTGTCCATCATTTTAAACTCCCGCTACCATGATGGGATTTGGGGGTAAATCTTGGGGAATAATTAGGGCCGACACAACGTAACCTCAACCAGTTTCTGCTTCCAGCTTCTAGTGGAATCTGCGTTTCCCAGCTGTCTAGGACATTGACTCGGAGCTGAAGTCGGTCAAAATACGCTTTTGGCTGCCTCGAGTGTCCACATTTTTATTAGGTAGCCAAAGTGTTCCATAAGCAGTTCCCAAGGTTCCCTTGGAGAGAGTGGCTGAGTCATATCCAGACTGTGTAAGGCCACACACAGTGGCAATACATTTACCTTGTGCTCAGTTCAGCTCAGTTCACAACTGCATTCAAATATTTTACGTGTACTCGATGCGGAGTGCAAGCTCAATTTTGCAGTTTTTTGAAACAGATGCCTCTGTGTCTCTATCAATGGCCTAGCTGTCATAACTGGCTTAAACAATATTCACACTTTTATCAAAAAAAAGTGCAGGTGTTTGGTGGCCCGCAGCTCTCTGTACATGTAGGGTAAAGTGACAGTGTGTGAGTTGGAACCAATGGGAGACCGTTTGTTTTTGGATCTGAACTTAGCCTAAATATCCTCCATCTGCTGACCAGTCTGTGACCTCCACACATGCAAATATGTACATGTATACACAGAAATCAATGTAGAGGGTCTTTATACATATTTTTATTTTTTTTCATTTTCTTGGTGTGTCAAGTGGTTGCTGTTGAAAGGTTTCATAAAATACCATAAAGTAATAGTAGAACAGAAAAGAACAGATTCTGAAAAATGTTGGTACAGCTGAGGCTACACATTTCCTTCTATACAAAATGAATTTCAAATAAATGGGTGCTCTCCCGAATCTGTTACCAGCATTTTTCAAAATATCATACACGTTTGAAATGATGACCGAATTCTTAAAGTGACCGATAGCACTTATAGACAAACAATAGCTTCATTTATTTATCAGATCTTAAGTGTGACCATCTTAATGTTGTGTGCATGGCTGGAGTGTGCGTTTGAATGTGTGTTATGTGTGACAGTAGGTGGAGACAGTCACCGAAGGAAGTCAATAATGGCCCCTGTGCAAACTCAGCATGTACGGGGCTTTGTGTGTCTTTTCTCTGTTTTACCGTTTTTTTTCCCTGCGCTTTTCCCGTCAGAGGCAGCCAAGCAGAGCCAGAAAAGCAGTTCCTTGGCAGAGCCTAATGGCAGTATGATGTAGTCTGTTGTGACTAGTGCATTCCTTTCAGGTTAAACCAGGGAAATTGCATTGTGTTCAGATTCCAAGTCACATGAATGTTTTATTGCCACAAGAGTGTCAAAGGTCCCTGTCTGGGCCTCAGGAGAGAGGCTGAGGAAGCCTTTGACTGAGCGCTTCAAATGGGAGTGTGAGCGCAAGAGAGAGAGAGAGAGAAAGATAAAACACTTGGTTGAACAAATGGCGGTTGAACAAAAAACAGGAGGTGAAGCTAATACATTGTGGCAGTCACTAAGAAGGATTTCACTCTCTTTAAACTGTGACTTTAAAGAAAAAACACATATCCTGTGACAACACAAAGCTGAAGGAAATTTGACAAGACATAGCGGGGCAGGAGAGATCGGCTCCGATCAGAAAGTGTGTATGAGGTTGTTTACCACGCGTGATAGTGCTAAAATGGGTTTGAGACAGTGAGTAGGTGTTTGGCTTCGTAGCTTTTGGCAAGAAGGGCCAAGGCATTTTAAAACCGAGGGGGGTGGGGGTGGGGATGTACAAACCTGTTATCTGCAGAGCACTGACAGGAGGGCCATCGCTCCTCATGGTACCTTGTGTTACAACTCACACTCCCTCATTCCTGTTGTAACCTAACCTAAGAGGACCAAGGGAGGGACAAGAAAAAACAGGAGGAAAATATGTTACCGGTTAGTCAGTGTGTGCATACGTTTTTGGTGAAACTTGTTTTCCGTCGTTGTATTTTAAACGTCCTGATTGACAAAACGCTGACCCGTGTCCACATCTTTCCCTGTTTGCACAATGCATTTCCTCAAGTGCAATGACTAATTAAATTAAGTCGCGTACCTTTAATGACTTATTTCCATCTATTTTTAATGGGTGGCGCTTATCAAAGAGCATTAAGTATATCGTTTCTCAGCACAGGGGCGTGGAGAGCACTTGAGCTCACAGCCGAGTGTTTTCAACAATATCTTTATTTTAATTATATCGCACTATTGTATTGCTTGACTGACTCTATGTTGGCAGCTCTAATTGTACCCATTGAGCTGTTTATATTTAATGGGATTCTGCGCCTAGCCCAGACAGCAAAACAATAAAAATGGCAAAAACATAGCAGCTTAATAAATGGTTTTTATCTGTGATGATCACATGCTAATGGGTTAGTGAGCCGAGGCTTGCAGGATTATGACAAAATATCTTGTTTCTGCCAGCCTGCCCTCAACAAACGCATGACTTTCGTCATGATCTGATACGTCCCTCATATTTAATATCTAGATAGGGGGGTGAATTTTCATTCTGAATAAACAGAACGAAAAGATATCAAAGCTGACAACATGAGAATGTCACTTTTCAAGGAGAAAATTAATGTAATTATGTAATTTACTTAATCAATTGTCATTTTAAACATGTATGACTTTCTTTCTACAGTTGAACAAAGAAATGTTTTTACAATTGATCAATTATACCCATTGACTTGAATTGCTTTTGAAAAAAAGTATTAAAAAGATGCCTTAGAATTTTTCATTACAGAAATTAGTGAATTGAGTTAAGTTAATATGTGACCCTGTCTGTACAAAATAATCACCAAAAAGATCCTTAAAGTTTGATTTTACCTATTAATTTTACTATGATTTCAATCTTTGATCCAGTCTTATTCCGTCAATATTAAAGATATCAATGTAATGTTCTCGCAGAATGTTCTTTTCATTGTGTAGTAGAACGTAATGTATAAATGAGTAAATATCAGAAAAAGATGGGTTTAACACACATTTTAATTTACAAGCTTATTCAAAAACCTGGAAGTCAGTTAAAAAATGTAGATTCACTTGATTTACAAAACTTATTTGATATAAGTAAAAAATGAAGTCTTAGTTTTTAAGATGAAGTTATTCTGTTGCTTTCTGACAATCTTCAGAATATCTTCTTTTATGAATATAAAGAAAAATGTCACGAAGGTTTGAAATGACAAGAGGGTGTGTAAATTATATATTTTTTGTTAAAAATTTTGGTTCTCTTTACAACAGATCAAAGTAGAACGGCACAATCCCAATATTCTGAATACTTTCCCTGCAATTTACTCTGGCTGAAGAATCGGAGGGGCACGAGGATTCGTCTCTATATTCGTCTCCCCTCCTCAATGTCAGACTCATTGGGGTTCCGTGCTTGAGTCCATTTCCATAAAATATTAAAGAGTGAGATTCCTGTAATTAAAGGAATGGGTGCATCTGTTCAGACTGCAGTGCTGTAATTAGCCCTGATCAGAGTTGTTTTGTGATGACAGCGTAGTGCAAACACACTGGCACCACGCAGCAAGGGGCAATAGGCCATGCAACTACACACACATACGCGCCGACACACACAACCGCACGCGCTTCGCAGAACAGCGGCAGGCTTCTCTTTGTCTTTCCCGGTTGCGGAATTATCTCCATTGCTATCCATTTATTGATCTGTATTTTACCCACATGTAATTCTTTCCATCTGTCTTCTCTCCCCATCTAATCCGCACCGGCTCCTAATGGCTGCCATTCCCGCCATGAACAAGATAGTAATGTGCCCCGGTAGCTGTTATGATGTGAAATGACCCTATTGATTGCTTACCCTGCTGACAAAGAAGGTGGCAGATACCACTTATTACTGTTAATGAGGTGCAGAATGCCTTAAGTGACTCCTCAGTCTGAGCACAGACAATAGCGCTGCGGCAGCTCATTAGTGACAGGGACAGTAATCAGCTCTGGAGAGAAAAAAGATGGCGATGCAGATGGTTCGCTTTGACTGTTTAATGTGCCCCCACCCCCCCAGGAGCCCGGAAAATGTCTCGGAGCATTTGTTTGGTTGCTTCCCATTGTAGATGGCTTGTAAGAATCAAGTTCTTTCCGTTTGCGACTTTATTCTCGCCAGTTGGAAAAATGTGACACTCGGTTTGGGGCCGTTCGTGGACCCGCTGGAGAATCCTGTTACACGGAACAGACCCTTGCCGCAGCGACATTGCTTGCCTGCCAGATAACTCACTCAACCATAAATGGAATGCAGAATGTCATCATTCCTTTCTTTTTCCAATTTGACCATGAATCAGATTCAGAATTACAGCTTTTTTCTTTTGTTGAGGAAGCGTTTAAAACCAGAAAAGCAGTGCCATTACGAGAATCATGCACATATGTAATTTATATCAGACTTTAATTCAAGCCAACACAAACCACTAGTAAATACTAGATCATGTTCTTGTCATTCTCAACCACAAACATGTTGATCAATATCATCCGCTTGCAATAACATAATGGTTTAATATATTGCTTGTTTATCGTTTTGCAAATGAATAAATCTATGACTTATTGAATGCTGTAGGGTTGATGATTTATTTTAGCATCTGCAGCATTAGAGGAGGAGAGAGAGAGCCTGTGGGAACAGTCAATACTTTCATTTTTAGGTGGTGAAATGAACGACCAGATCAGCTCTATGAGAAAGCTTGATTTAAAGAGATATTCTTTTGTCTTTATTCCTGTCTTCTTAAATGACGACATAGCCCCTTTTTTCTTAATTGCGCTTCTTTACCTTATAAGTCTATTGTTGCACACAACCGTCAAAATTAAAAGTTGTAAAAAGCCTATTTTCACCCGGTGGACATGACCATATCCAGCCAAGTGTGAATGACGGACGTGAAAGACTGACGGATTGACGGGCACTAGCTGAATCCTTTTAAAAAGATGCTTTCTGCATTCACCCAAATTAAAATGTCACTCCAAATTTGGCAGAGCTCTTTGCTCAGGTGTTTCATTAAGAAAAAAAGAAAGAGACCAAATTAAACTATGATAATTAAATTAGCAATGTGACATATTGCATTTGTTAATGTCTTCATAATTTCAAGATAAGTAGAATGAAAAATAAAAATTGCACAAAATCTTATTTAATATTTTCTTATTGATCTTCCTCCAGTATAGCACTTAAAATACTTTATATCTAAAAGCAGTCGCCTTTATAACAGACACATATTAATGTCAAGCTATATCAAGCTATATCTTCAGGTGTTATTAATCTAAAACCTGACAACACAAATTGTCAGTGACTCTTCAGCTAAAGTGAGATAATAGAGAGTATGCATATCTGTGTGTCTGTGAGGAAGAGAGAGATTTAAAGTCCCTGAACATCTGGCAACATGTCATGAATGTTCAGTGGCTGCCATTGACTGTGATGAAATAATTTGAACCATCATGTTTAAACAAACCTGTGAAGAGACAATTACCCATCACATTTCTTGGGTGACAACATCCTTCGTTTCGTGACTTTATACTTCTGTGACAGACTCGTACAGGAGATATTTTAAAGAATGTGGGCAAACATACACATTTTTTAGTTTAGGAAAACATCACTTGCTGTAAACGTTTAATCAATTTATTTTTGTTGCAATACTCTGTGTATTTTGAGACCTGTGTTTATGTGCTTTGTATGTTGCATATGAGATGTCACAAGCAGGATAGATTTAATCGGAAGAGATAAATTGCTGTTTTTGTTCCATTTTTGCTTTGTGAATGATACAGCACTTAAAATGTCATCTGTCAATATTGTCTGCCATCCTTATAGATCCACGTTCTGCAGAAAAGGTAACGGATTTGCTCATTTCTAGTACGTAAAAGCAAATTAGGTTGCCCAAATTCATCCTTGTAGTTGATATCAATGCTTCCAGTGGCCTTTCTTCTGTGGCCTGAGCAGTGTTTTTTTAAGCGGAAAAATGCATGTGAGGCCACCTCAGAGTGCTGAGTGTGTGCCTAGGTATGTGTGAGTTTTAGTAAGAGTGTGCGTGCGTGTGAGTGTGTGCATGTGTCTGTGAGTGTGTGTGTGTGTGTGTGTGTGTGTGTGTGTGTGTGTGTGTGTGTGTGTGTGTGTGTGTGTGGTGGGGGAGAAGAAGGCACTTTGAGCAGAAGATTATTGGTACGCCACAATTTACAAGAGATGTGCCGTCATTAGAGCTAAAGTTGGGGAAGAACCAAACCGCTGGGTAAATCTGCCATGAAATACTAAACTGAGGCAATAAAACCTGAGCATTTGCAAGAAAATAGAAACATATGAGGGGCAGTAAAGGATACTTGATGAATGCATATGTGTGTGTAGGAGAAAAAAAGCATGGAATGTGAACTGTAAGAACAGACTACAGTATGTATTTGAATATAAATGTGTGTGTGTGTGTGTGTGTGTGTGTGTGTGTGTGTGTGTGTGTGTGTGTGTGTGTGTGTGTGTGTGTGTGTGTGTGTGTGTGTGTGTGTGTGTGTGTGTGTGTGTGTGTGTGTGTGTGTGTTCGTGTGTGTGTGTGCGTGCGTGCGTGCGTGCGTGCGTGTGTTTGTGTGTGTGTGTGTGTGTGTGCGTGTAAACTGTGAAATAATAGTCTTCCAAGTACCACAAAGCCACATGAAAAGGCTTGCCAAAAACAGCACAATTTCTGGCTGATAGCCACTAGCTCAGGAGGATTATGGGATGGTTTGGGACACTCGCTAGACTGTCCTGCCACCAGAACATTTCACACAAGCATTTAATAACAGTAAGGGGTCAGCCTTTAAGAGACAGTTCATCTAAAATTTGTCATCATTTACTCACACTCAAATTCCTCCAAACCTGTAAAAAATCCTTTGTTAGCTTGAACACAAAGTAAGATATTTGGAAGAATGTTAGCATCTGAAATTTCTGTGACATCACTGAAAATAATTTAAATAATTGTCAAAGGTGCCCTAGAACTGTTCTTTCTGAAATTCTCAAAATATCTTCCTTTGTAAAGGTCGTACAAGAGTTTTCTGCTATGATCATCAAAATTTCCCCAGACATTATAATTGCTGGTATTCTTCCAAATATCTTTCCTTGCATCTTTTAACCAAATAAATAGATTTATAATATTTATAATCATAAAATCCTATTAATTATATTTTATTTTCTATTCAACAATTCCACATATGAGGAGTTCTTTTGCAAAAACATATAGTTTCCTCAAATGTTCAGAAAACATGTTTTTAATGTTAATTTAATTAATTTCTAAATGCATTTAGTAATTATAACAAAAAATATAGCCAACTAACATCATAAAAGCAAGAGTTATGTGTTTATGCAAATTCTTCATATCTATGCTAGTGGAGAAAAGCAACAAGACAGATAGAGTTGAAAAGGAACATTTTGTTGGCATTGCACCCCCCAACTTTAGCTCAATGCAAACACGGCAGAAGGAAAACTTTACCTTAAGTGGTTCTACCTTAATTTTGTTGTTTTTCACATAAAAGGCAAACACAACATGTTTTCATTATTTTGCATTCAACAAATGGCACATGACTGCGACACACAAAAACATATCCAACTATTTTTAACAAACAAAAAACAAAGCACACAAAACTAGTGGAAACCATGTGTTAGAAATTTTTGTTTCATTTTTAAATGTAATTTAATCATTTAAAGGGCGGGGTTAGCAACTCCACCTTTAACGTAGGTTTAGTTCCTGTAAAGTTTCTACAAAAATCAAAAGTCCAGTGTGATGCCACCCCAGGGAAATGAGGCCTGTGAAACCTTATCACAAGAGGGCTGTGTCCCTATACTACATAAACTCACTCAAACATTGTTGAAGAAGCGGCACGCCTGCATCCTGGCTGAGTTCAGGTTCACCCCTAGAAAAACAGTATGTTGCTTTAGTAAAAGGAGACTTTCGCATAAGCTGGCTCTTGCTCCCAGAGCACACTAATGGCTAAGTGTAATATCTTGATGCTGTGTAGACAACTATTCTGAGTGGACTATCAGCAATCAATCATCCAGATCATTTAAAATGCAGATGGTCTGAAGCCTCAAAGGGGCCAAAGCTGCATCTATGCATTTTGTAAATGAGTGTGGAGCCGGGAAGAGACCGAGTGGCATGACTTCAGGGTATCAAGATATGCTTTGTCCCTTAAGTGTCTTGTGTTACCAGTTTAAAAAAAACAGTAAAAGAGTTACATATTATAATCCAGCAGTACTTGTGCTTTGCAGCATTTGAAGAATGTAATGTAAATCCCAATCACCTGCACTGGTTTTGGGTCCATACAATGGAAATAGAAGTGAATACCGTCTTTTGCGTTCTGCAGAAGACACACAGATCTAGAATAAGTGACAAGGATGGGGTGAACAATCACTCTAACTATGTGTTAACGTGAATGTGCCTGCAGTAAATCTAAATCAAGGCATACTGACCTCATTTATTTGTTTAATCTCTTTCTATTTATTTAAGCGTTTGAAACATGTGTATATCCCTTAAGTCTTTTTATTTAAGAGGGTAGTAGTAGGGAGATGGTGTGTATATCCAATTAATGCTACAATTCACTAATGGAGGGCAAATGCACAAAGACTGAGCTTCTTTCGTTATTACTGACACCATACTGAGAAAATGTTATGTACGTTTATCAAAGTCATCCCCGGCGTTGCTGCTTAGTGTAGGAAAACTGTGCTTAATGGACTGGAACTTGAAGGGTTAACATCAAAGAGTCATTTTAATGTCCCTGTTGGGTTTAAAGGCCTAGGCTGGAAAATCCCGGGTTACGGTCTCATTGTGTCATATGCTGACTTAAGTGAATTTGAATTTTTTAATGAATGGTTCAATATCCAATTCATTAAAGTGGCTCTTTTATTTGATGCCCTTTCTGTAGGTAACTGGAGAGAAATGAACTGCAAGCGTAATTTGGATTGAAGGGAATGAGAGCCCTTTCATGATCATAGTTGCTCCTAGACGCACCTCTCATTGTATCTCTAAGCAATAAACAGTTTGGTCGATTCCTTCCAGGGGAACGGGATAGAAAGCAATAGAAATTAAAACAGAATCCCACTACATTATTTTATCTTAAAAGGATGACAAGTTGTTTTGTGCTGTTTTCGGGCTTCGGGTCTTTTGTCTTCTCTTTCAGAATTTATTTAAAAGATCGCATTCGAGACGTATGCAGTGTATCGCTGTATTTTAAAAAAACTGCTGTTTCAAATGCACACACATATCTGCACACATATAAATAAATATGCTGTTTTTTTCTATTCCACACATGTGGGAGACAAACTGTATAACAAATGGAATGAAATGATGCTTAAGTCAGAGATGATATGAAAAAGAGGATCAAGGGGTAGAAAGAAACCAGAGCTGCTCCTGAATGTGTCTCAGATAGAGTTTTGAGGGCTTGACATTGACTGGAGACATGTCAGATGTCAAAGAGTAGTGTTGTTGTACACTGAGGGCACAGCCACAGTCCGAAAGTATTGATTTCCCTGCTTGTAGGAAGCCAGTAACTGTCATGTGGAGAGGCCTGACCTTGGAACAGCCAAGACAACTATTCCCCAATTCCCAGCAGCCTGACTGAAGCTCAGAGCAATGTAGTCAAGACAACAACACAGCTCTGCTTGATGGCAGAGAGCGTGGGCTCATCTCACACCAGAGGAAGGGTAGAGAAAGAGAGAGAGAAAAACATTCAGCACTGTCCAGTTCCCTTGAGTTCTTCATGGGCAGCCTTGAGTCTAGTTATCACAGTGTTTGAAATGACAATAGCTTGACTTAGACCTCCCTCCCGAGACTAAAATCTGCTCTATAACTCAGCAATGGACAGGAAGGAAGAGTAAGATGGTGGAGGGAGGGAAAAGAAAGAGGGTCTTAGGGTAGGAGCTTGAGGATGCAACAGAAATGATTCATATGGGACTGTAAAGCTGAATAAGATGCAGCCCTGTCACCTGCGGCACTTCTTATAGACAAAAGCTCTGGTGTCTGTCTGTATCTGTTATCATCAACAACATCAAAATAATGAAGTTATGCCAAAGATTAATTACGTGGAACCAAATGAGCACTAACCTAAAACATGTAGACACTCTTAATAATTACAAATACAAATGTAAACAGGCACATAAATTGGCCTAACTATTTATGCATAAACCCTGTGGTGCTCACAGTGATTCATCACATTGACAGGGTGTGTGTCAAAGGCACAGAATTGATATCATCTCTACCCTGTCATTGGCCTTGTTTACCAACACTGGCATAGATGTTCTCCATTTCCATTTGCACTCAACACTAGAGTGTGGTCCTGTCGGCCTGAATTATGCATGATGCTCTGCAGCAAATGCATGTCACCAGCTGCCTAGATGTTTTCACACATTGATGAATCAGTTAAGCAGCACAAAAGCTTATGTCTGTGACATTGTTTCTTATCCCTGCTGCAAACTGTTGCACATTTGCATGTCAGCCTCCAGTAGGCTCGCACTATAAGCTCGGTTGGCCGAGAGGAATCTAGGTGATTCCTGCCATGTCATTTGTTTCTGAATGGTTTAATCTCTTACACAAATTTAAAGACCGAACATGTCTGTGTTGATCAGAAGCGCAAGTTCCGTTTCGAACAAATTATTAGGCCTTGGCACAGGCTTAAATGCCTTGAGAAAAGAAAGCTGGAGGAACTAGAGCACTGATCCATTCAATAACTCCTCTCATCACAACCCTCTTTTAAGAAAAATAATATCAGTTCACACTGATTGCTTCAAATAATATAAAAAGTACATTTTAATATTTTGGCTTTCCTTTATCAGACTTGGTCAGAAGAGCTGCCAAATCCTTAAAAATTTATACATTTCTTTATTTGAAGTTTGCATTTGTATAAAATAATGTTTCATACATGGGTCTGTTTTAAGAATTGAGTGTATTTATTAAAGATGTGGTGTATAATGCACTATGGTCGGACACGTTCACCTTTGTTGTTACTGAACATATTTTGAATGTTACAATTAAACTGATGAAAAAATGTAATTGTAGATAAACCTCATAGGCAACAGATGTGAGATGTTTAGTAACAACTAAATGTGTAAAAATGGTAACAGTGGTTAGTACAGTGTTTTAACCCATAATAATTTTTACACAGCCTTGACAATCTGAACTCATTTAATCTCGCCATCTCTTTGCCAAATTACAAAATTGATATGTAATGTTATCCACAGCCATTCTTGTGACACCATACAAGTGTTGCTTTTGCTATCTAGAACTAAACAATCATGTCAAAGTGCTTTTATTGTAGCAACACTGAGTAAAAAACTCATTGCAAAAATTATATTTTTTCGACAAATGTGCGGTCGTTGATATTTACATCTCTGACTATGGTTGAGCTAACATGCTGATCTGCTACTCTCCCTGAGCTTTTCTGGCTCAAACAGCTGGTGCCTTGGAATGAAGCCACCCACTTTAAGTGGACTGGATGTTCAGGACTTTAGGCAGTAGTCCAATTAAGTTGCTTTTGCTTAAGTTTTAATTAGTCCAAGTTCAGTCAAGAATGTGCTCCAGAGTTTAGTCATGAGTGTGCACCCGAAACTAGTCAAAAGTCCACTGCAGAGCTTTGTCAAGAATCTGCTCCAGTATTTAGTCAAGAGTCCACCCCAGAGCTCAGTGAAAAGTCTTCTCTAGCTCAGTCAAAAGTCCTCTCTAGAGTCCCCTCCAGTTTTACCCCCAGGGTCCACTCTAGAGCTTAGTCAAAAGTCTGCTCTAAAATCCCCTCCAGTGTTTAGCCAAGAGTCCACTCTAGAGCTTAGTCTTAAGTCTGCTCTAAAATCCCCTTTAGTGTTTAGCCAAGAGTCCAATCTAGAGCTTTGTCTTAAGTCTGCTCTAAAATGCCCTTCAGTGTTTAGCCAAGAGTCCAATCTAGAGCTTAGTCTTAAGTCTGCTCTAAAATCCCCTTCAGTGTTTAGCCAAGAGTCCACTCTAGACCTTAGTCTTAAGTCTGCTCTAAAATGCCCTTCAGTGTTTAGCCAAGAGTCCACTCTAGAGCTTAGTCTAAAGTCTGCTCTAGAGTCCCCTCCTGTGTTTAGCCAAGATTCTACTCTAGAACGGGGTCTTAATTCTTCTCAAGAGTACCCTACAGGGTTTAGTCAAGACTCCACTCTAGAGCTTAGTCAAAAGTCCGATCTAGAGTCCCCTCTAGAGATCAGTTAAGAGTGTTTAGTCAAGTGTTTCAGTGTTTAGTCAAGAGTCCACTCCAAAGCATCCAAAGCTAGAGTCTCTTCCAGAGTTCAGTCAAATGGCCTTTCTAGTGTTTAGTTAACTCCAGCGCACCGTCAAGAGTCTGCTCTTATGTCCCTATCCAGAGTTAAGCAAAGAGTCCGCTTCAGTGTTAAGTCAAGACTCCACTTCAAAGCTTAGTCAAGAGTCTGCTTAACAGTCCGCTCCAGCGTTAAGTTAAGAGTCCTTTCTATTGTTCCGCCAAGCTTTCTAGGAGCAGCCTGGCACCAACTCTAGTCCCAGAGTTCAGCCTGGTGTTTGCTTTTATATTAGAGCTTATACCTGGCACCCTGAGCTACCTTCATAGTTTTTGCTCCCTTAGCAACCTCAACCACCATGTCTGGTGGATATATCCCCACCACAGTGGTTCCCCAAGCTACATCCACTACCACACCACCATGCTTGTAAGGTTGGCATTGCCACCTGGTAACTTGGTGTCCTGCCTGTATACTGCTGTTCTGTCTTTTGCTTCAGCTTCAGGATGACCATTTGCACTTATTTCACAATCAAGTAACCTTTCTTCACTTTTTCATCTCAACTCCATGGCATTTAAGTCTGCAGCACACACTAACAAGCTGTTTGGTGTCATCAGAAGGAAAGAACTGCCAAAACTCTTCATGTTGTATTTGACTTAATACTTTTCTCTTTATTCGTTATCGTTGTCTCCAACTAAATTTCAGTATCTTGACTCCTTTCATCATCGTCTATTCAAACCTGTAAAAGAAGAATACCTGAACTAGATTTACTACCATTTGATAGGTTGTGTGTGTGCGTTGAAACTTACCTGTTGAGCTGTTTTATTAATTATCGCTCAGGGTGATGTTTTACCATTCAATCTTCTTGATCATGTTATTGTGAACTGTGCACTTTATTTTGACTTACCATACTGCTGCAGTCTGCTTTCCCTGACACTCTTATTGCAAAATGAAATCCTTCAGACTTGATTTAACGACCTGCTCTAAAAATTTCGTTACTTTACTTATTAGATATACATGTTGAATGACAATCCCTTTTAAACGCAATTATATAGTGTTTTAAGTAATTCTTCATACTTCCCAAAAAAATTATTCTAAAAAATGTTAACTTTTTTATTTTTTTATTTATATTATTATCTTGTTTTAATTTGTTAAGTTATAGGAAAGTGGAGTCCAAATTGAAATAAACAGAATTACTGTCATGTTTATATATTCAAAATTATTATTTGTATAATTGTTTTTTTTAAATGCAGTTTCTTGATTAAAATTTTCAGCTTCACTGCCTTTTTAATTAATTACTGAGGTAATTTTGAGGATTGCTTCTGCTCTGGTTAGTCTGAAACAGGCCTTGATGGTCATCATTCTGTTCAGCTGTCGTTGTGGCTTCTCCCCTGGGTGCCTCAGTCACATCATGCTCCTGCTGTGGAACCGATGCCTGGGAGTACCGTCAGGCAGAGTCCCCCTAATTGTCCAGTGATCTCTTTCTGAGTTGCTAGTGAAACACAGTGTCAGTAATGTTTGACATCAAGCAATATTCCAAACAAATTAAACGAACAGAACTAAGGTTAAGGTTTATAAAAATCTGGCTAGAATGTAATCGATAAACAGTCTTAAAAGCTGTATTTCCAAAAGTCCACGGACATCCCTTTCTGTGCAAGCTAGAATTATTATCTAATACGGTATGTATACATACATATTTGTGAAGACTATAATGTGTAATGGAATGTAATAGTAATTATATATACATTTAAATGATTGTTTTTATCATCTGGACTTGGGGATTCATATTTTTAGTTGATGGAATCTATGTAGTTGTGTAGGTAACAGACTTAAGTAAGTTCAAAATGATTTGTTATAAGCGTAGACTTCATTTCCACATCAAAGGAAGGTCAGATGCTGAAACCGGACATCAGCAATCCCTTCCCTCCGAACTTCTGTCTGTGGCTGTCCAAAAAAAGGTCTGGTTGTATTATCTTGAAAGATCATGGACAAACAAGCCCAATATTGGTTCTCTAGCTAGTGTCCTTGACTTGCCTTCATTTGGAATTTCGTACATACAGTATGCTACTCAACCAGAATTATGCTTAACTGCAATACTGCAAGTGGCTTAAATCACTCATACTAGACCAAGGAATCAGTAATGCTCAATAATAAGTAGCATAAAATGATAAAAAAAAATTTTTATAATTGTTTTGAAATGATCTCAAATCAGTGTAAATAAAACTGAAGACAAACTGTAAATATGAGTGTATTTCCAACATTTTGAAGCGTTTTGTTCATACAACATTCTGTATGTTCACTCACATACGAGACTTCTAATATAAGAACTGCTTAAAGTGCAAGTCCTGGGCTTTTATTTTCTAATGTCTGTTTCTCATATTTTGTCGACATGAGTAATTAATTTAGTCCCTTTTTGGAGTAATTCCAAAGAGCCCAATTAACATGGCTAATGTTGCTGCATCGTGTAAAAAACATTGGTTTTTAATACCTAGAGAATAGTTAAATGACTTGCCTTCATTATTCAAATGTCTATGCAAAGTCGCCACATGGGGATGGCACAGACAAGATAGTCATGAAAAAAACATGAATGGCAAAAACAACACTTGATATCCAAACACCACTCATTCCTCTCCATCATTTGCTGCAAAATAATATCTCACGATCCTTTTAATCGTTTGATTTTGCTTTTGTGTCATGATGTTGAAGTTAGTGTGTCAAATTGTGTTTTCTTGCAAATAAATGAACCGTCTTGCAATAAAAAACACAGACATGTGGGATAAAATAGATGATAAAAACCCAACGGGTACAATATTAGTAGTAGATGTTTATTTTCATACGATTCAAAGAACATCTGTGTACTTGTGGGTTTTAGTTGAACAATTTGTATTTGTTTTTCATGCAGGTGAGAGGCCCCCATTAAAAGCAGTAAAAGCAGAATTTGGCTGTGCTATCCACTTCATATTGCCCTACAAAGTAAATATTCCAAAGAGGTAACACATGTCGAGGTATGCTCAAAATTCAGCGCACGCTGAGTTCCTAGATTCGAGGTACACCCACGGCGTCGAAAGAATGCGACCTTCCCAGATCCCTGCATCTGACGGAAACCTTATAACAAGGAAAATTTCATCATCCCAAATCTTAAAACTTTAATGAAATACATAAATAAGGAAAAAGCGCGTCGGCTGATGACCGCTTGCAGTTATGCGCTGTTCGCGTAACAAGAACAAGACAATGTGGACGCGCGATGGCGGCTTTGTGCACACAGAAGAAAAGAAGTTTGTTTTGTTTTTCCCTTACCTCAGCACATCTGAGAGAGGTTTTTGGAACTGTGGAGCCCTGTCAAAACAAATGGCTGGAGAGGGACAGGGGCCCGAGAAAGAAGGAGCCACTGAGAAGGCAGCTGGAAACTTAGAGCATGTGGTTTCCCCCTAACTACAGCTGCATTCACATGTGCCTGACTTACTTTCTTTTTCTCCTTCTCAGTATTTCGGCCTTTTTTTCCTGTTCTCTCGCTTGCTCTCACAGGAGACAGTCACAGCTGGTTGTACTTACAGCCTTCTGTGGTAACGTGTGTTTCATTAGTCTTGGATGTGTGTTTTGCACCAGTTGTAGTCGTGTTATTGTTAGGATGTGGTAAAATTATAAATATGGGATGCAGACTTGGGGAGAGGTGGAGCGAGGATGGAGGTTGGCGTTGATGTTTGGGGGACGTGGGTGATGCGGAGGGGGGTTTTGCGACTCGTTAACTCCGGGCCACTGCTTGTTTCTCAAGACTGTGTAGCAATAAAAGGTCTGCCACAATTTGCAGTGCTAATGACTTAATACTGCACAGCCTGGAAGACGTGCAAACATCCGTCAATAGTATTATAATTGTATTGGCCCATCTTAGTCAAATGAAATGGACCATTGTAGGTTCCAGGGAGTGGGGTGGTAATTTTGCCGGGTCGATTGCAGGATGGCAATCAAATCCCTGGCAAACATTCCCTGTTGCATATGTGCAAAACAGACCTCCCTATAGCTTCAAGTGCTGTTCCATTGACGTTGGAAAGTCCGTTTTTTACGTAATAAATGCCCTTATTCTGCGAATCTACTTTCGAACCTTTTGTCCTAAATTATATCTGCATTTTTATTTTCGTACACACACATTGGTCCACTTGCAAAGAATGACCTGTGACTTGCAGATGATCTTCCTCTCCTCTCTATCTCTGAACTTTGTCTGGTCGGATAAAGAGAGCCTGATGGACTTTCATTGAGTATCCCTCCTTCATGCACACACATACACACATTCCGGTAAATATCCAGATTGTCAGAGTCCGGTGGAGTGGGAGGGACAGTCTCACAGTTGTCACTGTGGTCATGTAGGAGTGCAAGTGAGCCCAGGATGAGTCTTAATATCTCCTCTGTCTGTCCTCGAGACTTCTCATTCTCTTTCTGTATGCACTTAATTCTATGAAGAATACACTCTTGAAGAAACAATATCTTATCAGAGGGGGAGCGGTTACAGTCAGAAGTTGGCATTGCATCATGCAGACCCAGGTAACACACACACAAACACACACGCAAAGAGTGTGTTCCAGGCAGCAGTCTTGACTTTGGGGTAATATTTATTTCTCTTTTGGAATAAATTAGCAAGTGAAATGAAAGAGATTCAATTTGTTTTGCACAAAATGCTGTTTAGTGACATTGATTATAGGGAGTTTGTATGGAGAAGAGAAAATTGGGCTTAATTCTAGAACACCCAGAGGTCTCGTCTGTGTGTCTACACATCCTCTCCTGTCCCGTCTAGTCAATATGGAGCTGTCCTCTCCTTCTGGGGTCAGCTTGGGTGCCAAATGCTTGTGCTCTGACTAATGCTACTACTGAAGTAGTGAGGGGATCCACGGTTACTAACAAAAAACATTACACTGTTGCATTGGTCTTTGACAACTATGTAGGGAGTTTGTTTAATATGCATTTTTTTGCATGCAAGACTGTCCAGTTTACTCCAGTCCTGGTTGTAATCCCACACATTTCTCTATGGGGTAATCGGAGCAGGTGGCTGGGAATGATTCTTTATCAGTAAAAATACTGATAAGAGTGAGAAGGACTTGGAAATTCACATGCTGAGTGTTACAAACCTTGTATTTGATTTATGCAAGTACCCTTTTAAGAGTATGTTTCAGACAACTTTTTACATTTGTGTTTTTAAAAAGTTCTATGCACACACTAGAATGTATATCCAGATTTAATCCCAAACTGCACTTTGAATTGTCTTTGTTAGCATATTAAGAGTTTATGTGTCATTACGGATAACTTAATACATTTTTTTTTAAAGTTTAGATTTTGACTGTTTTGATAAGAGTTATTATTACTTATTTTAGAATATTGCAGCTTCATTAATTTTATCTGGAGTGCAGAAAAACATAACTTTTGCAAATTTCACAAAATGTTGTTTTTCAGGACAAAAATTGATCAGATCATAAAAAATGTAAAAATATGAGTTTGTTCTGTAAAGAGCATTTTACTGAATGTTTCTTTGTGAAACTAAAAACACTTCTTTTATGGCAATACTTTGCAGACCTGTTCAAGTATCTTAATTGTTTTTGGTCTTTACAGCGTACATGTTCTTTACAGTAATGCCTTAGAAGAACCATTTAAAAAAAAATTGGGGGGGAGAAAAACATTTCTGTCTTCCCTTTTTAAATAACCATTTAAAGTTCTTCTCCAAAGTACCTTTATTTTTAAAAGTGTATTTGTGTTTTGAATTTGTTAGATCGCCACGTTGAAATTTTCTAATAAACACATTGTAAAATTCTTGGCTTTACTTTACAATTAAGTCTTAACAATAAAGCCTAACTAAAGTCTAACTAAACTGTGTTTAAAAAACATATATATCTTAACACTTCGATCATAATATCCTTTCAGCACAAAAACAGACCTGGAACCTGGTCTGCTTTCAGTTATTTGATACTTGAAACTTTGTAAGAGATCAGTAGATTCAGATTCCATTTATTTGAAGGACAATTTGTTCTACAAACTCATAATACAGATATTTTTCTTTGGCCCTGTTCCTGTATACTCAGTAAACCAATGCAGGCCGAATGTCCTGAAAGTTTAGAGTCATTAAAAATGTCTTAAGGCGTGATCAAGAGAGAATATTGTTTACTATTTACATGTTACATGAGTCAGAGAATGTAAAATCCGAAGACAAGTAGTGTAAAATTCAAGGTTGCTAGCTTGTTTTAATGTACATCTAGTTGTAGTTAGTTTAGGTTAAATTCCTAAATGTGAGAAAATGGCTTTAATTTAAGCAAGATGGGACACCTATCTTAAACTTTGTAATTTCAAAATCCTGCTGAACAGTTAACTTTGCTGTCTAAAAGAAAGTGCACACTCTCCTGAGGACTGGAGAGAGGTATGTGGATTGGCGTTGTCCATAGTAGGCCTGTCCACCATCTGGCCCAGGAATGTGCAGCCCAATCAAAAGGATTGACAGAGGCCTCTCTTTGTCTGAATGCTCTGTGCCTCCAGATAGCTATAAAACACCTGGATCAATCAGCGGGTGACAGCACAGAGACAACAAGGTAGAGGGAAAGAAGATCAGTCGTTGGCAGGAGAGGCTTTCCTCCCTCCCCTGTCCTCCCGAGGCGGCCGAGTGCCCCCCTCCCTGTGCCCCTCATTCCAGCACTTTGAACACAGTTATGTCTCTAGATACTGCAGCAGGCTGTCACTGGTTTGATCTCTGTCAGCTGAGGTTTTGAGAGGAGTTCACAAGGTCCTCACTGGTCCGTCTTGGATTTCTCTTTGTCCTTTGCTTCTGGTCAGTGTCCACTACTATCTGTTCTCTCACTGATGCCTAACCGGCTAATGTTGGATGGGGACGTATGTGGACATCTTTGCTATGTCGTACCTACAGTATTTAAGTGATTTTTCTCTTTTGTCATACAATATCACAAACATGTTAAAACAAGCCTGTTATATAACATTTTATGTGTAGGCTGAGGTTAAGCATCTTAAGGGATCTTTGGGATAAGAGTTTTGTTAGGTAATGTTTCACATTAAAATAACCTTCCAAAGTCATATATATGACACAATTGACAACACAAATATATTCCAGGTGTGGTACAAAAGGTGTTTTGTTACTTGCGCACATTATGTTACTGGCTGCATGTAATGTCATTAAATGAGATAAGTGATGTAACTTAAATAACCTTATTATCAATTTTCACAATGCACATTGTATTAAACATGCAGAAGAATTCTCATGACAATCTGACCTGTGTGGGTTGTATTTGACAAAATACATTATAGAATAAATGTCAATTATTTTATTTCTTAAAAAAATTAAGGCTGTAAAATTTACTAACACAAAATTTACAAACACTCTAACACACAATCATTTACTAAAATTCCCAGAATGCAACACAAAACCTGGTGCGGATCCGATGTGCCCTTTCAGACAATAATATAATAAATGACCAATCTAACCAAAAGCAATTGAAGCTTTGAAAAAAATGTTTTACTATATTTTAAATGAAAACATACTTTTTGTAAATTATAAAGTTTAAGCAATCAGACAAATTGAGGAAACTGAGGCTTTATTTTTAAAGTTTAAAAAATTGCATGGTATTAGTTTATCATTGATAAAAAAAATGTGAAGTTGTGTTTTAACTTTGCTGTTAAGTTCAATAATATTAAAGTTTAACTATTTAATTAAAGTTATAATATAATTTGCTTTTCCGTTAGACTTTCCAACTCATTTTTACTCCTGATTATGCAAATCTTCAAAACCATTAATATAAGTATAACTAAAACCGAAAGCATCAAGATATAAATTGAATTTACAATATCTACGTTTATTAAACAATATCAATATATTCGTAAATAACAATGTACACAATGCTGAAAAATTATCACATAAGAAAACTCACTTTTCAGTTCATCTCGTAAGGACTTTCGACATGAGAGGTGTCAGCAATGTGGCCTCCCCACCTTTCCTCTCTTCCTGCTGGAGTACTTTCAGTGACTTTCAGTGATTAAGAAGATGTCTTATCACACAATACCATTGTTTGGTCCTGCCGTGCTGGCTGGCTCTTTGGGACACTTAACCCCTTGTTGCTAAAAGCTTTAGGGGTCAGAACTGATTCAGTCTCCTCATCAAATAATGACAGATTTTGTCAAAACAAGAGAAATTTAAATGGGGGAAAAATATTCTGGTTTTCATTTGAGAGGAAGAAAAAGCTAGTTTTAATGTGCCCAAGTTAGAAGGATACGAGATAATGGAAAAATGTTAGTGTGATGTCAGTGCATCATAAGCATGTACAACATACACATTTTTGAGTGAAAAAAGAGTGTATATACATGCGTTAAACGAGTGTAACAAATTAAATAATTGTTTGTATGACTTTATTAAATCAATGCAGAAGTGCTGCAGGACAAACTTCTCAATTATTTGATTGAAAAGCACATCCAGTTTATTGATGATTCATTTGTGTATTTGCAGGCCATCCGGTGTACTCTGGTAAACTGCACATGTGAATGTTTCCAACCTGGAAAAATTCACCTGAGGACATGTGACCAGTGCAAGCATGGATGGGTCGCTCATGGTGAGTGTGAGTCAAAACTGTTAGAAATGTATTATTTTTGCAGTTATTAATCGTTTTTTTATTTACCTTTATTAACTGTTGATCATAAATCTATTTAAGTGAAGATATATTCTTTTAAGTATAAAAATACAAAGCACCATCAAGTCACAATGGTACATCTAAAATGTAGAAATGTTGTTATAAAAGGTGTTTTAAAAGTATTTTTAAATTATATAAAATACTACATATACTTAGTGCTGGAAGAACTGTAATTCAGGAGATTGCTCAAACATGTAATATTATTGTATATGTAAATACATATAACAGTTTTATACAGTTACAATATTATATATTAGACATTTCTGACCTTTTATGAAGTTTCCCAGCTTTATTGAGTATGAAAATCTAATGCCGTCTAATTATTTTTATTGGAAATATTGGTTAGTAAATATAAATAACTTAACACAATATAAAAAAATATTTGATTGTATATATATATATCCTCCTGGTTCTTTGCCAATTTATTAAATTCATTGTGTCCCTTTGTTCTCAGAACAAATGTGGTAAATGCTTGATAATGGCAAGTCGAGCAACATAAACATTTTTATATATTTTAAAAAGAATGCTTTTAAAACAAAATTTTTTTTTTTTTGTCTTTTTTACCAATAAAACAACTGCTGAAAACCATAGAAAGGTCAAAAACTAGTTAAAGTTCTGGTGTAAATCAAATGAAAGAAATGACAGTCACAAAGCACAGAGTAAAAGAAGGAAAGACAGTTGAGTTGGTACAGAGACAAAAGAAACACCTGTTGGGTTGGGATGAAAGTAAAAGAGACAGGCCTAAAGGGACCATCACATGAGGCCTTTGACTAGTCTTAATATCACTCTGAACTGTCAGCCACTATCCTTCCTCCACCGCTCTTCTTTTCACCCCACTCTGACACAGACCTCTCATTTTGTTTTGTAGTGTTGGCAGCAATTCTGACATGTAGTTCTTCATTTTTTATCATGTTCGATTTTGGCTGGTTCAGTTGTCAGCCAATAACCTAGTCACAAAAATCTGCCCGGCTTTGGGGGAAGCAAGCAAATGTCACTAAGACATAAAGAATGAGTAAAAGAAAGAGAGAAAAGCAGACAATTATAATAATGTCTCTGCCATTTCAAGGGTCTTCATCTCATTGTGTTTTTTCATTGCATATAGAGAAAGTCAGACAGGATCATTGTACTGGCATAGAGTAGACATAGAGTGCAAAAAAGGTCTGTCTTCAGTTATTTTTGGTGCATATTAATTGTGCATTATAAAAAATCCTGCATTGTTATTAGTATGAAATGTAGCCCAGTACCCCTAGGATGATTTATTAAACACATGTTTGTATCGGCAACGGTTGAAATTATTGTCTTGATACTTTGTACGGTTTAATCTGACGCATCACATTAGCAACGCATGATTAAGTGGTTAAATCTCAAGAAACACACATACTAGTATATACATTAAATGCACTAAGGACCAGCCAAATACAAAACTCTTAAAACAGACTTTTTAAAATTAATATTATGAAAACAGTGTTCATTTTACGTATAAATAAAAACACGTTTAAAATGTAAGTGATGATCACATATCACTGATCAAAGATATTAAATAGCACAAACAACTTATGGTGTGTGACTCTTACGGTGTGTGTATTTGTTCTTGTATTTGTTGTATTTGTTCGTATTTGTTTATATGGGATTTTTATTACATTTGAACAATAATTCACCAAGATGTCTTTTTATACCATGGACAAACGTTCTTTTATTGCCTTTTTCACCTGTGTGTGTTCAAAAGATAGTGTTACCCGGTCAAGACTGAAATGTGTTACAAATATTAACAGGCCAATAAATCGTTTATAAAAGGTTAGTTACAAACCTCTGTTCAATTTAACATTTAATAATTTCTTGAATTGCACATTCAAAACTAACTTTCGTATGTTTAACATACATTTAATTGTTTTATATAGAAATGTTATTATTAATTAATGTCTTAAAGAACGGGGTGGTGTAAATGCAGTCCTTAAAACTGTTGTGGAAGCATCACTTTGATAACAAAAACATCATCCCTTTAGGGAAGGTAGTAAACACTGGTTACTGCGTTCTGTGTGGGCCTTGTAAAATAATTACATCCTTAAAATGTTTATTGATTTTTCAGTCCTGATGTGAAATTGCCTTATTTACCACACCTTTTTTTCTTCTCTTGTTATTAATTTTTTGTATTCATATTCAATTTTACACAAATGTGACCCAGTTTGTAAAAATAATTTGTTTTTTCATAAAATCTATAAATGTGAAGAACATTCTGCAAAACTACGTCCTTCATATTTTAATATTGACCAAGTATTGCCATCTTAAAAGTCTCAATCTGCCTGCTTTTTTTTACAGACCGTGTCACACTTACACTTACGTCTTTTCCTGTATTTGGCATCACCTGTGTTACAATTATTTGATAGAAATAATTTTTTTGTGTTTGTTTTTGTGATTGTAGCACTAGACAAGCTGAGCACACAGCATCTATACCACCCGACACAGGTGGAAATCGTGCAGTCCAATGTGGTATTTGACATCAGCAGTCTGATGCTGTATGGGACTCAGGCAGTACCTGTGCGGTTAAAAATCCTGCTGGACCGGCTGTTCAGTGTCCTGAAACAGGAAGAGGTTTTGCACATCCTCCACGGTCTGGGGTGGACGCTTCGAGACTATGTTAGAGGCTACATATTACAGGTAAATTAAAAACATTAAAATACACAAAATAAAACCACTCCGGAAAAAAATGACGTGACTATATCCTAGGGCAGATAAACAATAAACGAGTGCATACATTTATTTATCAAAATTTTCCCTTTCAATCTTCCATGGTAGAAAAAAAAGGAAAACAGTACAAGAAGAAAAAAAGCGATAAGAAATCTGCAGCTGGTAAAAAAAACACTATAGAACCGCTATCCTGCAATCCTTCGCTCTTGCTCCTTTAATTGAAATCAGACACATTTTAATATAAGGTACAGGGCTTTTGGGTTCGCAACAAAACCAAAGTGTTCCTGTATGAATTAGTTAAGAGCAACTCAACATGTGCTTGTGGTTAGCCTTGTATGTCCAACGCCAATAGCAGAGAGAGGTGGATGGCTTTGGTTTGGAGGCCATGCCTAAGTGGAACAACATGCTGAGCCTGAAGGCGGTTTTGAGGCCTTGTACGAGGAAATGGCTTCTGTGAGTAAATCTCTCCCTCTCACACACTTTTTTTCTCATCATTTGACGGGAAAGATTTGTACAAGGCTGCAGTTTTTTACAGTTTCTTACATATTTGTTTTGTGGGGAATTTCTGTTTGTGTCACTCTGATATAACGCCCCAGACATTAAAAATGACATGACAAAATATGGACCGCTGTATCTCATGTAGTCTGAAATTTGAGAATTAAGCAATGTCTTTAAAGGCCAGGTCCAACATTTTTGTGGGTTTGAAGTCAAGTAAGGACATTTGGTCTGTGGGGATTTTGGTTAAATATTGTTCCAAATGTAAAGTAAGTATGAAACTCAAACAAAAGGCTTCAAGCTGTGATATAAGTATTGCTTTTGTAAATTATTTTATTTGTAAGTGAAACTACTCTGATAGGATTTAGAGCTCGGTAGATACTGCCCCTAGTCCACTACAAGACCAGTGTATTCATAACTGTAAGATCCGATCGGTATCAACTAAAAAATAAGATGATTTAAAATATGTTTCAAATGTTTGTATTTTATAACAATTAAAACTAAACTTCACCTCTTAGGCTAAAAAAGTTGCGACTCTCCCAATGCCAGGTACTGTAAGAGCTCATCTTCAAAACTGACAAAACAAAGAGCACAACCCTGGCATCAACACTAATGAATGCTCCAGTCTGTTTGTTCTCTGGATATATGTGACTTATTTTCCTTTTCCGAGACGTTTTCTTGTTATTTACCTGCTCGCTTCTCTCTCTGCCTCATCTGTCTGTCAGTTTGGAGACAGAGTGTTGAGTATTGTTAATCAGAGCCTTGACACATGATGTCACAACCCACGGAAGGTGCCAGCAGGAGCATGTGCGCAAGAATCTTAATTCTGCCCTCATAAATATTTCATGTTATAAAAGACAAGAAAAAGGTGTGGAAAGAATCTGATCTTGCAGACACAAAGTGATCGGGGTTATGTACGTATTCACATATCAGCGCGTGTGTGCTTTCAGGGTGCATCGAATGTCACATGTCAAAATGTAATTAAATGTCAGTTCTACTTTGTTGCAAATCTCTGGAATTAAGAACGTTGCACAGGAAATGCTAAATGATTTTTTCACATGTGTATCATTCCTCAGATAATTTAAGTTATTTTTTTTGTACGTGAAAGGAGAGAGTAGTAAGTTGTCTGTTAGTGAGGAGAACTTTGTTTGTTGGTCATTGTTAAACTTCTTGGTGGTTTAATCATTTTTTCTTTTTTTGCTTACTGTCAAGCTGTCTTCTAGATAGCACAGCTGTCAGCAATAAATCGGCAACACTTTCTCTCATGCTGTACGTCGAAGCTGTTACCTGTCACATTGTGCTTATGCCCAGTTATTGTCACAGTCTGATGCATCAAACACACTTGTGATTTCCTCTTGTCTAGCTTTTGTTATGTGATCCACTTTTTACACTTTTCTTCTCATCCCTTTAACATTTTTTTCCTTTATAAGATCTGACTAAATTTAGGCCATTTTATGTACAACGTTGTGTTATCGGAAATCTGGAGAAGGCGGGTGATGCCGTGTGTTTGTAAATGTGCAGTGCTGTGTTGCTTACACATGCGTTGGGAGAATATCACCCCGTGCTCATGGTGTACAAATAGGAAGAAAAAGGAATCAGGAAAAAACTAATAAACAATTCAAATTTAATAAAAATAAAAATAATCAGAAATACAATATACCCGGCCCTTTTCAAAATAAACTTATTAAAGCAGGTGATCCATGAAGAAGTTGATAAAAACAATAAAACATAATGGTTAAAATAAAACTATCAATTGAGAAAAAAATTATCAAACCCATGCAAAACATCATATCAATACCCAAAACAAACTGCCTGTATGAATGGAGTTTAAGATTGACAATTTTACAAAAGAAAATTTGTAAACCTAGAGCCAGATTCAACAAAATAAAATGTATAAAGTATTTTTACAGTTCAATTTAATTCAATATAATTGTTACTAGTCCAATATGCTTTCATTATTGTAAAATTGTAAAGTTAACTTAAACAACCTTCTATAGTATACCACAACCACCAATATAGATTTTTCATATAATTTTTACAAATGTATAAACATTTTTCTTAAATAATTTAAATAAGCCAAAAAGAAAGAGTATTGTGTGTATTGACTTTGCTTCGTTTTCATTGATCAGTAGCAGATATTCAATGAAGCGATATTATTTAAAACATAAATGACACACAATTTAAAACTATTATATTCAACATTTATTCCTTATACCATCCACTACACATGACGGTCAGTTTGTCAGCTTTTTAACGTGTTTCACCTAACAAAACAAACAAAAGTCAATTTCCCTCCCATAATGTTTTGTATTGTACACCTGCGAAATTTAAACAGTTTCCTGATGCAGAAGGGCTGATGCAGGTATTAAAAAGAATCGGAGTGATCCATCGAGTGAATATGAGCTCATATGGGAGTAGAGGAGCACGCACATGTGCGTGTGTTTGAGCGCATTGGCTGCTGAAGTCCTGCCTGTCGGCTTTGTGTGCTTCTTTGTTCTTTTGCTTTTGTTCTGATCTATTGTCAAGGTCTTGACTGTTGATAACTCAGTGATCTTTTTGGGCCCTTCACAGGAACCTGTGTGTGTGAGAGGTGAGCTAATACTGCTTCTTTAGGCCCGATGGTCATAGCAGCATAAGCACCTTTCTACACATCTCCTGTTATGATGTGGGGTGATACGTAAAAAAATTTGAAGAAAAACCTTTGGATGCCAACACAGACCCCTTTTCTAGTCTTTTGCCAGCACCTTCTCCTCTCCCTCATCCTTTCCCAGCTGTAAGATGTAAGCTGGAACACCAGCCTGACAGAAATGGAGACCAGATGCCTGTATTTCTCTGCTGTCACTTGGCTGCTCCCCAACAGATGGAATTCAGATCAGTCTGGGCCGTCTCTTGTTCTTTTGGAAAGAGGCAGCGAGGAGGAGTAGGGAAAGTGGAGGAAGGGTCCATGGCGGCCAACTTGTGATTCGCCCCAGGCTGAGCGACATTCCCAGTAATGTTTTTGTCCTTGTAGAACATTCAGCTTCCGCTGACTTCCTTTAGCTCTTTTTATGAGATGCAGTTCCTCCGACTCTGACAGAGGTTCCAGGGGAGCCAGATGGAAGTGCTAAGCTAAGCTAACTACCTTCTCTTCCTCCATCCCCTTCATGCACCGTGTGCTAAAACCCCCCACAGAATTCATTTACCCAGCCTCCCTCCCTTCTCCCTCAGGGACCAGCCAGGGTGTCCACACAATGAGTCTATTTTATTCAAATAAACCTGACATCTGGGTGCAGTATGCTTGGCCCATCTTGTATGGCGCAAAGGAATTTGTAGGGGGTACAACCCATCGTGCTTCAGCCAGGCACAATGTGCTCCCTTCCTGATAAATTTAATGAAGGATGTCCTCTGGCCAAAAGACATGATTTGATTAAGAAAGGAGGTAACAGACCCCAGAAAACTGCAACCACAAGCAGCCTGACAGTCATTACACAGACAGAAACACATCACACAGTAGCCCTTCAGCGCCATCAGTATGCTTTACTCAGGCTCTAACACTGAAAAACCAACAGAAAATTGCCATTCCTTTGAATGGTGGCATTAACATCAAGCTCACGTTTATGTTTAAATGTATACATATATACAAGTACATTCATTTGTAACACTGAAGCATCTGTCAAGTTTCTAATATAGATTATCTTACAGTTGATTAGCTCCATTCACAATTCAGTTTAGACATTTACAGCATAGGCTTACTAACAAGATATCTTTTGGGTGGTGAAACTCTAGAGCAAGTTGACATTGTTTTTTGTAAATAATTGTTTTTCGCAAAATTACAGAACTAAATTACTCCTTACAGAACAAATGTTTATTATACACACTTTCTAAAAAACCTTAAACTGTACATTTTCGGGGGGTGGGGGGGGGGGGGGGGGGTGGGTTGTACTTTTACAGGCACAAAATTCGTGTTGGCCTTAACCGAACAAATCTCTGTGTTATTTTTTCAGACAACTTTAGTTGAAAAATCAACATGATGTGAATAAGATAAGATACTTTAATAGTGTGATAATATAGATTATAAAATAATGTTTTACCTTTTGATGACCTACGTGATTGTACCCAAATATACACAAAACATTTTAAATAATATTTCATGTGACTTAGTAAAGAATAAACAGTTGTATTAACTTAATAAAGTCTTTTAATGAAGATTTTTTCGTGGGAGATTATTAAAACAATTGATTAAAATCGAACAGTTTATCTCAATTTTACAAATATTGTAAAGTTCATGTAATTAAGAAATATATATACGAAATATACACCAATATTCCTGGCAAATTCTTATAGAAATATTTAAGTTAATCAGACTACCTTAAATTTATACAGACTTTAAATTTTAGAGCTTTAAAAGTTACCCTTTATTTATAGTAAATAGTTTGATGTAAAAATACCGTGCCATTTTATGTACCCCAAAAGGTACAACCTTTTATGTGATGTTTTCCCGTAAGAGTCCAATAAGGAACTAAAAAGGTTACCCACCCAGCGATAGAAGTGGTACAGTTTAAGGCTTTTTCTAACACTAACACTATGACTATATCTAGTTGTTGCTCTGCAAGTTAAAATACATGATGATTTATTTTGAACGTGTTTCATCAACTTTCATTAATAATTCCCTTTAAACCGGTTTTGTTCTTGTCCCTTGTCCCCACTTTAAAGTATACTACACAGTCTAAATTCATTCGACCGATGGTTCTAACTCTCACTTGGCCCCATGCTTCAGATGGTCCTAAAATACTGTAAGTTCAACTTGCCCCTTGTTTTTGAACCAGGTTTGTTTACCCATAATGAGAGAACTATACCACTGCGGAAATGCACTTGTTCACCTGTAACATTACCCCTAAAGACTTTCTCTTGAACATTCCTACTTCTCGATTTGTTAGTCTGCAAAGTTATATTTTATGCTTTCAATGTATTTATGGTGTATTGTACATACAATTTGGCATACATTCCTTTCTAAACACTCCATTCAGTGTTATTCACTAAAATGAAATCCCATTTTACACAATTACCTAAATGTTGGAATACGTTTTCAGCCACTTACATTTTTTTCTTCTTCTGCTAACCTTTGCCTCAACCTACCTCTAATCTCGTATGAGAAACTTCCATTTTAGGTAGTCAAGCTCTGCACAGAAATTTTGGAAATGATCCTTAACCAAACCTTTTTTGTACAACATGCCTCCTGACACCCCTTTCTGTGCCAAGGCCCATCCCTTTACCTCCTCACCTCCTTACTGGAGGTCAGATGACTCCCACCGTCATCTAACCTGCTTTTTGTTATCGCTGGCTTATGCCTCATCCACGGGCTGCGCGGAGCCACAGTGTTTCTAAAATGAATTCTTGCATATGGTTATGATTTCAGGACGTCAAGCTGGATTTGAGTTTTTAAGGCATATGCTTTGCTCTGGGCTAGTCGAGTCAGCTTCAGGCACATCAAAGGTTTGGTGCACTGAATCAAGGTGATTTCACCCACTCGATCTCCCCTTCATCCTCCGCCTAAAGCAAGCTCCTGCCCACACAAACATATGGCCAGCTGGAGAGGAGCTCACACATCAGTTATCACAATCACTTTTTTTTTGTCATATCATACTTTTACAAACACGAAAGCATTGCTTTGCTTCTATCTGGTACGCTTTGTAGAACTCTGAAATAAAAACGTCTTCAACAGTGCTGAGCGAAACTTTACCTTCTGCCTTTTCAGATCCGGCTTGAAATTTTAAAGTACCTTTATGAGAGTTAACATGATTCGTTTTTCAGCACAACTTTGCTCTTTCTGCTTTCTGTTATTTCAACCTGCTTTCGTCACCATACACCATATGTCCCAGGTTACGCGACAGAGAAATGAGGAGTTGTTTTCGAAGATGTAGGGTTAAATGCAGGTCACAATGTCCAAAAGAATTTGGAAGTAATACTTCTTATATTGGATATAGAAACTGTTCCATTCTGCATTATCCATGGCAGTTTGTGTAAGACTTCAGTGATTCAGGGAGACTTCTGAAATGGGGAGCAGGTGATCTTGTGGCTTAACTGGTAGAAAGTGGCGATAGAAGTGCTTCGGCCGTGGATTTGACCCTCATGGAACACAAAAATTGTCACCAAATATTTCTGACAAAAATGTATTTTCAATGCTTTTGGATAAGATATTCTGTTTAATATTTCAAATCTGATTGCCATGTTTCAATCAAGTGATGTTTTTCTGGAAGTAAAATATATCAAAAAAGAAAATATATGATATTTTCTTACACTACATTTCTAACATTGCTCAGATTCAGGTACACATAATTTGATGGTGTGTATATGTTACGTCAGTTTTTATTTCTATATTGTGTGAATGCACTGTTTGGCTTTATGAATCTGTAGCTTTTAAACAGTTTAAAGATTTAGAAGTACCTTTGTGCTCAGTTGACATGTTCCCACAGAGTGTGTGTGTCTCACGGTCTTAGAGAGTACTAGTCCCTAGCAGTGTCATGCAGTCAAGTTTTGGATCTGGCCTTCATTAGAAAGACCAGATCTGAGCAGTGCCTGCTGGAGCCCAGTCATTGATCCTCCATGGTAGCAAGAGCAGTGAGATCATTCAGGTCACGTCATGGTCCCCTCTCTCTCTCTCTCTCTCTCTCTCTCTCTCTCTCTCTCTCTCTCTCTCTCTCTCTCTCTCTCTCTCTCTCTCTCTCTCTTTCTCTCTCTCTCTCTCTCTCTCTCTCTCTCTCACTCTCTCTCTCACTCTCTCACTCTCTCTCTCTCTCTCTCACTGATCACAGCAACAGAATATATGCAGTACAAGATGAGGTGCATTCCTATATAAATTCTTGCTAATAAAGAGGGGAGGTTTTACAATCTGTTGACAGTAAATCCACTCTGTGAAAGTAAAGTAAACCTTTCCAAAGTGCAGCTCCTTGGTTTCTGCATCTCCTATCTAGGGGGACCCTCTAAGCAACAATCGACCATGTATCATCGATACAACTTCCAGCTATCATAATAATAGCTCCACTACTCTCACTGAAAGGCTTTGCATCTGAGATGAGACACTCTAAGCTAGGCTAAACAAGTGCATTAATATGTTTGTGGCCTACTGGTGGTTACAGTAAAGCATAGCTGATTCTCCTGCAGGGAAGCATTCTATGAGGTCACTTGCTTTTAAATTCAAAGTCAAAAGTCAACATTACTAATGTGTCCTATTTCTATATTTGTACATTTTTTATTGTATTGTATTTAACTTTAGTTTTTAAGTCTATGGTTATTAGCAGTCGTAAAAGCCTTTCACTTAATATCATACTGCGTATGACTGTGTATGTGACAAATAAAATTGGAATTTGAAGGACTGCCATGAAATTTTAACATTTGGTCTTTATTTTCAGATTTTTAACCACAGGTAAATTGTTAATGACTTATAAAGTGGTGTTAGGCAGATTTATTTAGATTTAAAAAAATATGTTTTGTCTTATTTTCTGGATTCAGATTGTGCTCGAATTGAGCAAGGAAAGCAAATGGCTGGCAGGGCTGAAATGGCTGTCATTATTGAATGGGAGGAAAATTGAATTTTCTTCAGGATCAGCAACATCAAAGAACGTTGGAATCCAGTAATTTTCCCTTAAAGTTGCTGGATAGGTCTAGTTATTGACTGGTCAGCAGCCTACTGGAGGTCTGTCAAAGGTTCATCAGTCTTGGAAAGACAAGGACCAATTTACTGTTCATTACATAAGGGATTAATTATAAACTCTTCTGTACATATAGAATACACTATTCAAATAGTTTTTAATACTTTATAAATCATCATTTATATATTTATAACACACCTTATGATAAAGGATGAAATAAGAGTGTTACACGAAAGTGTTAGACTATGAAAACTTCAGATGTTTCTTCATATGATACAGTTTACCCATAAAGTAGAGGAAATGAGCAAGACAGAGGGGACTTCCCAAACTGTTGTAGGTAGAACCACAGTGTTGTGTAATGCCCATCTGTGTTTGATGACCCACAGCCACCCAGAACATTTGTTATGATGTCAGTGGCACATTGCATCACCAAGCCAGTATATATTTATACAGAATATATTTTATACAGTAGACAAAACTCCTTAAAACACTGTACCATATATAACAGACTGTATAACCTCCAACTACAAAATATGTCTTACCGTGGATAGGGGCCTTATATATTGGGTTTTTTATACAATGTGACTCTACACAATAACGTGAGGTCTGATTTTGTCAATGTTTACTTAACTTTAAATTCTGAAATAGGCTTATTGATTTGTTTATTTCTGCAGTTAGATTAGATATGACATAAATTAAAGTGCATTTTGGGAATGCAAGAGTGAACCAAAGAGATTAAATTTTTCATTCGAAATTCAGACAACAATATTAAGTGGCCAGAGGCCAAGATTGGGGATAAAAAAATCTGAAGCTATTAGAGTGTAAAAAGGCAGAAAATATAGCACAAGCCCAAGTCCTGTGTAATGTTAAATATCTAGAAAGTAGACCTGCTGAAATAACACTTATCCTTCACATATTACAGACGAATAAATCCTAAAGAACTACTGTCAACACATTGTTGCTGATATGACATAAAAAAAACCCCCACCACAAATATTAAATGTTAAATAGTTCATGCCATCACAGGTGTACAGTTTATGTAGTTTTGTTAAAGTCTCCATGTTTTTGTAATCCCATTACATGGTCTTTAGTCTATTTGAAGCAAAAAACACATTAAAGTAACCCACATGATGAGTGGGTAAACAAATATTTACTACAGCAAAATGTGGGTTTCAGACATTTAAACAATGGCTTCCGGGTAATGGCCAAGCACACGTTCACGAGAGAGTCGAGTTCACACTGCCTCTCGCATGATGTAAGTGTAATCGTGAAGCTTGCGCAACAACCCATGCCTCTTA
This sequence comes from Triplophysa yarkandensis, assembly GCA_033220385.1. Taxonomy (NCBI): domain Eukaryota; kingdom Metazoa; phylum Chordata; class Actinopteri; order Cypriniformes; family Nemacheilidae; genus Triplophysa; species Triplophysa yarkandensis. The sequence goes on along the minus strand of CM065655.1, from coordinate 22,328,334 downwards.
CAAGAAACGTGCATAATCTTAGTATTGAGTATGACCAAACATCCACACTTGCGGTGGATGCACATGTGTATATGGAGTATTATACACACTGTGTATTCCTGTACATTGGTAAGATTTTTGATTAATTGCAAATCTTGTTTTAAAACGCTTTCATGTCTAATCTAAAGCGTTTGATAAATGCATGTACTAAAACTTACTGTGTACTGTGTAATTACTATATAGCCCTGAGACTTATGATGTACACATGATGTAAAATGAAGACCATTTTTTCCCCATTATTGTATCTGTCTTTTGTTGAAAAAGAAATAAATCTGTTGCCAATGTGTCAGACTCAGGCACCTTTTCTACACTGGAGGGAACACGTGACATGCATTCACATATTGCACGGATGTGACAGGATGAGAGGCTGAAATGGGTGTGAGAGAGTGATGATAAACAGGAGATAAAAAGAGAGATACGTTGTGTTGCAGCGACTGTTTTCCTCTAATCTTTTTGTGTGAGAAATCAAGGAAGGGTTTTGGAGCATGTGCAGTGCTCAGGGGAACTTCCTTTGGGTGACGGCCTATGATGAGAGACAGTGCTACACCGCTGCTCGCTAGGGTGTTCCGGCTGGCTCCAATTAACCTTGCACTGATTGCCCCGAGGAGCTTTGCACACTAATTAGAGGTGAGAAATATGTCTCTGATTCGGAATGCCACAGACACATGGAGGCACTGTGATCCTGAAAGACAAGTCGAGATGTGAGAGAGACCTATTGTGAGCGGGAGTATTCCGTCTTTAACCCAGCTGGTGACAGTTAGCAACCTTGACATCCTGATGATCCTGCTGTCTTTTTCTCAGCCAGCCATATGGATGACATCCCTTTTACATGAGTGTGGGGATGAAAGTACTCAACAGTAAAACTCTTGATAGTCACTCATTCATTGTCAATGCCAGATGGATAGTTGAGTGATGCTGCAGGTGTGAGGTTTTTTTTCTTAGGAATCCTCATGTCAAGTCGAGCATTGAAAAAAGCATTGTTGGGTTATTTTCAAAATGCCGGGTTGGGTCAAAAGAGGAGAACCCAGCTGTTGGGTTCAAATGTTTAGATTTGGCACAACCGTGGGTTGAAACAACCCATCATAGCATAATTCATAACCCATTGGTTCTGTTTCTTTTTGACCAAGCTACGAGTTGAATCTAGCATTTCTTAGAGTGTCTGATCATAAAGTCTTGGAGCACATCCTTGGTGATCATCTATTCTGTTTGAATTTGTTCTTTAAAAAGTAATGAGCCTGTGTGCATGAGAGTGAAAGAAAGACGGGGAGAGGACTAAAGTGTATATCTTAAGGGTTCAGAGTGTATGTAGGCAGAAGACAATGCCGCTTTATCTTACCGGCCTAAAGGTTTTATGGTGCGGAGGGAGATGGGATGTTCTAATGGCACTCCCATGTCTCCTTCTGAAACCTTCAGTCTCAGTTGGAACCATCTGTGAATAAGAGTGGTCCATCTCTTTTTGTTTAACATGCTGTTAGTGAAGGCAGTAGCTGATACAAACATGTTTTGGGAGTTGTACAGCAAACAGCCATTTGTACCTGAATTTGAACAGAGGGACTCATGAGAGGGAAACAAGAGGAGGGGTCGAAGGAATGACTTCTGCTTAATAGCTCTTGAGTACTATGGCAGTTGCTCGGCAAAGAGTGTGTCAACTCCCCCTGGATATGGGCAATCTCCTTTCTGCCCCTTGGCATGACTTTTCACTTTGATTTTCAGGCCAGCTTGTGTGCTTAAATGACTCCATCCCCCAGAAACCCCTGGGACAATAGGAGCTAAATATGTGGTAGCTGAGTGCTGCGCAAATGCTTATGGATTATCCAGTGTGTGTTTATATAGGTTTTGCAAGGACCGATCTGCCAGGAAATCAACCAAGTCGAGACTTTTGTCAAGACAATTCAACTTCAAGTCACAAAAAACTGGGTGCAGTGTTAGGCCCTAAATATCCTTTATTTTTACCATCATAAATGGCAAAAATGGGATATAGGTGCTCATGAGAAAATGGGCTAAGTTAGGGTGAAAAATATCTGGGAAAAAATCCTGTAAAAATAGTAATATTCTGTTAGAAGGGTCACCTAAAATATGTAGAAAAATATTTATCTTATGTAAAATAACAGGATTGTCTGGTTTATTATAAATGTAAATTTTTTTAAATGTAAATCACGTTTTAACCATATTTTCAAAATAGCATCCCAAAAAAGCAGTAATTTTCCGGCTGCTGTTGCTCCAATAGAACACAGTAAAATATCAGTTTTTCTACAGTCCATGTTTTTCTTGGGGGTTTTTTTTACACTCATTTTGTAAAGTGGCATTCAGTTTTTGTATGTTTTCAGTTATGTATAAATAAATAAACTACAGAAAATCATTCTGTCAAATTATTATTTTAAAGTGTAGATTTTTTCCGGGTAGGGAGCAGAGTCTATTTTTGACAAACGCTCCTTCCAGTGGCTCAGCATCAGTTCATGGAAATCAAGAGGCATGGTACTGTCGCTCCAGCAACCAGGCTTGTCAGGCTATTATACAGGAAGTTGTACAGTTTGCATGCACTGCACCAGACCAATCTTTCAAGGAGGAGACCCCTAATGATTTAGAGGCGGCAGTGACAGGGCACAATTACTGTCAGGTGTGCATGGTCATTTGTCCCCACAGATGTGTTATTAGTGCACCCCTCCTATCTTACCCAGCCGCTCCAGTTGGCAGCCTGCCTGAAGGGTGGCAATATATGGAGGAGATGGTGGTACTGTTATCTCTGTCAAAAAAGCTTAAGGTCTTTTTCAGTTAATCAGATGTGTTGCTTGACATGTTTTAGGTCAGAGGTTGTTAAAGGGTTTGAAAATGAAAATGTTACATGCCAGCGCAAATTCAATGCAGTCCAACCTTTTTTTCACTTCTTTCCAGACTCTTATATAGTTGGAATGAGGAAATTAATCTAGTGTGTGAATATATATTCACTAGCCTGGAAACATTCTGTAGTGTGTTAAACAACTGGGTTTCAAAGCTGACTGCTATATAAATTGAATGTGTTGAATATATTGGTTGCACACTTAACTTTAATACATATTATGATGAGTGCTTTGATGGTCTACAGATTTTCTTCATGTTTAACTTACATTCCAAAAATGCAACCCCGGTTAATGTTTTCAACAGTTAATTATGTTTATTTTCACAGTAAGTAATCACAAATGTCTGGAGCTTACGGCCCCCATCTTTCCAAAATTCATATTTGACACACAAACCCGATATTCTGCTTATGCATATTCAAGAACATAATTGCACACAAGACTTCCAGAAACCTGCATGACAGTGCCATCCAGACACTAAAAGACAAATACACTGGCAGACACACAGCCCTTCCTCTTTAATGGGCTTATTTAACTAGACCAATCCCCTACACATACACACACAGTCTCATTCACTCTTAAATGCGTATTGGTTTCTATGTGTCAGCAGTAAATAATGCTGCTGGTGACAGTCACACTAGCTTTGTATCTTATGGGTCTCTCTGGAGGCCTGAAGGCCGGAATAGTGATGCTGCCGAGGCAGATAAGGGAAGGAAAAAGCCATGTCTAAGCTAATGGTCTTGCATCTTCCTGGCAGCATGTCAATAATGGCTCTTATCACATTAGGCAAAAGTCCATTAGCTTATTCTCTTCCCCTGCATACGACGTGCCAGTAGCAGTTTGTACACAGCCCTACCTAACAGTCTGTGTGTGTGTGTGTGTGTGTGTGTGTGTGTGTGTGTGTGTGTGTGTGTGTGTGTGTGTGTGTGTGTGTGTGTGTGTGTGTGTGTGTGTGTGTGTGTGTGTGTGTGTGTGTGTGTGTGTGTGTGTGTGTGCGTGTGTTTGTGCGTGCGTGTTTGTGATTGTAATGCAGGTCCTTAAGATACTACATCTAAAGCAACTGACACAATACCTGAGCTCACTTCACAGTGAAACTAGGATCAGGGAGAGGTTAAAAATAGTTTTAATATCAAATTTAATATGCAAACAAAGAAGCATACCCGATGTGGTCATTTCAATATCCCATTTATATCCGCTAGAGATCTATGAGATTAAACTAAGCAAACTTTTACCTAACTTTGCTCTGTTTCTTTTGAGAAACAAATCTTACAATAGCACAGACGGAGCTCAGATATGCCAAGGCTACAAAAACCAACATCACTGAGGATCTCATTATGAGCTTTTTCCTCAATCTGCTCATTTCTCATCTATATTATAAATTGGAACAATGCAAGAGATGGGTTAGTGACCATTTTAGGACTAACAATTAGGACTCTTGTGAGCTTTTCCTTAGATGTCATGGCTTCAGGACCTGGGCTTTGACTGAGCATTTCCCCCTTTTTGCCTCTACTCTACTCAATTATTTATTGGGTACAAAAAAAAGTCGAAAAGTAGAATACTTAGCAATTCATTGGTTCAAGTCCTTCAAGATCACAGGGAAACCTTTGCTTACACAGTTTTTTGGTGAGATGAGAGCTACCCCTTGATCAAAAGTGTTTCCTTGTTGCATCCACTGATTCCTGTGTCCTCTTGTTTTGCCTTCCATAGAGCTCCCTGTATCAGCTTCCAGGCCAGTTATCCATGATAAATCCGTATTTTTTTTATTTACTATAAAGTAAACCATAGTAAATGAACAAAATACTGATTCTCCAGGAACAACTTGTCTGGGTAGTGATACAGGCTTTTTAGGTCTTAATGATCCCTTGGCATTGATAAGTGATGATTGCTAAAACGACAGAATCCTGTAACATAAGACCAGGAAATGCTAATAGGATGTTGACCAAACTGCGTAATTGACTGCTTTGTTTTGCTGACAGCATTGACACGGTGAATATGTGGCCATCTTTTGCTTATCCTCGAAGATCATTTACAAGGCTTAGGCCTCCAGCATCATTACTGGGCTGTAGTAAGTCACACCAATGGCAGCGAGATAAATACAGTCATCAGAGTTACAGCCATACACGGTTGCAGCATTTGCCGACTGCACCACGGATGGATGAGACGCTGTGACTTAATGCTGTAATTATTAACTAATTGTCTTTAACCTCACAAATAGTGTTCAGCCACATTATGTAAAGGAGTCAAGAATGTGTAATGACAGTGTAATCCATCATAACAGGGGGCGTGGGGGACGCTTCTAATGAGATTTTTTTAGTAAGTATGGCAAATCTGCAGAACGCATAGATAAAGGCCACATTAAGCTAATTGGTGTAATGAGTGCCTTGGTGTAAAAGTGCTTCTAATGGAAGGTTTCTTGTCGGGCTAATGCAGAGGAGTTGACTGGGCTGAAGGCTGATTTGTGGCTGGACGCACTAATATTTTATTGTACTAGTACATCTGAATGTAATTGAAGTTTTTGAAATAGAAGGAATAATATACTGTAGGTTTATACCTTAAAATAAAGATGCTTCACGTTGCTTTTTTTGGTCCAATTCCATACATTTTCTTTTTATCATCGATATAATCCTTCTGTGTGGTGGAAAATGTTCTGCAGTATAAAAAGGTAAGAAAAGTATTTGACTAATTATTTCCTTGTGTGACCAGAAAAAAGGTTCTTCTATGGCATCATTTTAAAGAAAGTTTTAAGCACCTTCATTTTTAAGAGTGTATGGGAAAGAGTTTTAAACATAACCCAAAGCACATGATGTTTGTCTCAAAGCAAATTCTAGTCCAACTTGCCCCCTCCTTTTTGCCCATTCTGTGTGTTTTCACGCAAGTTTGAGTCTCTCTGTATGTTTGGAGTGTGGCTCTTGCTTTGGCTGACTGGTGTCCAGACTTCTTTGGAAGTGAAGACGGATGTGATTGCAGAGCTCGTCTTAGACAGACCCTCCAAAGAGTGTAGCCTGTGACCTGTATCGTGACAGCTGGCTGGCCTCAGCATTTCTAACTAACTCCATTTGGTAAAAATTACAGCCCAGTGCCTTTTCATGCTTTATTTTCTGATTGAAGAAAATGAGGAAGAAAAACGAGATAAATTCGTAAGTGATACTTGGCCATGTCAGATTTGTTTAAAAAGCAGTGCTGAATAGTGGCAGCATTCCAGGCAGCAAAGGGTCATTCTGTACATTGAATAGGTAGTGATAAAAAATGTAATTCAAATGTATTACTTTAGTGCTTTGCTTATTTTAACATTTTCATTTTAGATTCATTTTCATTGATACCTTGATTTTATGGTATGTGAAATGACAAACAGAAAAATTGGAATAGGGATAATACAAAAATATACATGGCACACACATAAGAATACATGGGATCATTGCACACGTAATTTGCATTTTTCTAATTGGGAAAATATTTTTTTAATGTGCATTATGATAGGTCAGATATAGAAGTGCACAAATCCCTGTACAGCAGCACATGGAGCTTGCTGTAACTTCCCTGCATTCAAATTTAAAAAATACACTAAAATATACACTTTCTCAATCCTCATAAGTGTTTCAAAAATGATGAACCCCCACCCTGTGCCATACTATCAATATAGTGTGTATTAATCCTCTAAATCCAATTCTAAAAGCACAACATGTACTGACAATTGGGCTTCCTGTTTCAATAAGCTTTGGAAAACCTTACACTTAATAAAAAAACTGTCACTATTTGTCCTCTTTTTAACACTTTGCAACACATAACACCCCTTTGAATAAACATGCATATATCATTCTGGTAATTCCCATTAAAACATGAAGGGTGATTTATACATTCATACTTAAAGCTTTCCATTTATATATGATATGTTGGGATAGAAGAATAAAGATATATTGATATATTACTTTGAAAATATCTGAGGATATAGTCTAAAAATATATAATCTGAGGATACAAAAATAAAAATATTGAGAAATAATAAAAGCCCTGAATTATCTGTTTCTGGAAAATATTAAAGCACACAATTATCTGGAATATCATATGCTATAGCAACAGGGTTTCTTCTCACGGATTTCACCAGAGTTATCAAATCTATTCAACAGAAAGAAGCACTAAGATCTAAAAAGCAACATCAAAGTCAATTTGTCTCAGTATGACACGTATCATACAAAAATAAAATATGGATTTTTTTTTTCTCAGCAAGAACAGATGATGAGAGATCAGGAGAGAATTACAATCATCAATATTTTCACATTTTTGTGTATCTTTTGCATTCTATTTAAGTTATGCCGACGTTATTAGAATGAACTTTTTTGGTAGATTTTTTGACTTCAACTCCATCAAATTGAAACACAAGTGGTCAAACCACTGCGCAGTAAAAATAATATTGTTGAGGCTGAAATTGAATGTCTACCTCCAGGCTAAACTCATACTCAAACATTGAATGAAAGAGTAAAGTGTTTTTTAATGTATATTTAACAACAAATACCCCAGTGACTATTGATGTCTGGTCTCTGAAGAATTTATCCGGCTTAAATTTCTGAGGCGGTGTTGCTGTGAAACTATTCTGTATTCCCACCACTCACTCGCTCTTACCATCTTCTGTTTTCTTCACTTTCTTCCATTCTTTAATTCTCCAACTCTCTTTAAACATTTATTCTCTGACTGCACCTTAAAGGCCCTTTGTGCTTTGTGCTTCTGATTTTTACAGCTCTTAAAATTGGGGTAACCATTTATCATTCATAGATCCTAGCAGGCTTCACAGGGAAGACAAAGCCTACAACAGCCTTGCGTCGTCTGTAATTGTCATGAGAACAGAAATTGCTCCCTTGATGTTGCCATGTTTGGTGCCAAGGGGAGTCTCAAAGGACCGGTGGACAGTAAACTCAATCATTTATGTAGCACACTTTTTTAAATGCCTGCCACCTAACATTTTTAGACCATTTACGATATTCAGTGCGTAAAACAGTGTTTGTATATTTCAAAACCTGTTCACTTTCATTTTATTTGTCTGATTTGTCTGAAATGCAACAATGTTACAATTAAATCATTGAGTGTTGGTAGTCAAAGTTATATGCAGTTATAGTACACTGAGATCATTCATATTGCAATAACAATTGCTTTCACCTTTAAGGATTCTTTAAAGGATAAAGAATTGAGTGCATATACGTTTTTGTTTTGATTCAAAATGAATAATTTTAATATGCTGTTAAGTGTGATCATTTATTTTGTAAGCCATATTTTAGAGATATTTCAAAAATAGCAGAGGTTCACTTAAAGTCATTCTGTCATCATTTGCTCATCCACTTGTGAGGGCAAACCTTTATGACCTTCTGTTTTTTAGCAGAATATAAAAAAAAGATGTTTTGAAGAATGTTGGTAGCTGGTGCCTATTTACATGGTTTGGTGCATTGGCATTGAAATTGGTTTTGTGTCCTTAAAGTACTTATACCAATACTTTAATCTTTAATCAATGTTTAATAGGTAACTCTTTTTTTATTTACTTTAGCTCTTAATGTATTATTTTGGGTGTCTTTTGATGCATATATTTAGATTAAATTTGTCTTTGCGATTGCTTGAGACTATGCAGAAACAATAAATTGTTGTGTTTGTCTTCTTTCTGATATGGCCTCTAGGATTCTGCAGGCAAGGTTCTGGACAGATGGACCATAATGTCCCGTGAAGAAGAGATCATCACTTTGCAACAGTTTCTGCGCTTTGGTGAAACCAAATCTATTGTGGAATTGATGGCCATCCAGGAAAAGGAAGGCCAGGCGGTCACTGTGCAATCATCGAAAACTGACTCTGGCATTAGAACTTTTATTGAAAGCAATAATCGTGCACGTAGTCCCGGGCTTCTTTCACACCTGGAGAGTAATAGCCCATCTAGTATCCACCATTTCGAGAATATCCCAAACAGTCTTGCCTTTCTACTGCCGTTTCAGTATATCAACCCAGTGTCTGCCCCAATGTTAGGACTGCCACCAAATGGACTGAGTATTGACCAGTCGGGTCTCAGAATGCGAGAAGCAAATCTACCCGGTCAGAGTGAGCCGGTAGAGACCAGTGAGTCTGAAGTGTCACTTTCACCATTTTGTAGTGGTCAGAGCCCCAGTCGGGGGGCAGTGGGGGTCCTGCCCAACTCTATTGAACTTAAGACAGAACCCAGCAGAGCTTCTTCCATCTCCCCAACACCATCCACACACCAGTCCCAGCGCTCACAAACACCACAGCAGCAGCAGCAGGTCCAGCAACAGCCAGGCAGTATTAACAACCACCAAATCCATCATCATTTCGAAAAAAGCGAACAATCCAAGACTATAACGCACTCCTCATTCTCTTCCAAAATGCATCGCATGCGTCGTATGGGGGCAACCTCGCGCAAGGGTCGTGTCTGCTGCAACTCCTGCGGCAAGACTTTCTATGATAAAGGCACCCTAAAGATCCACTATAATGCTGTGCATCTTAAGATTAAACACCGTTGTACTATTGAAGGCTGCAACATGGTTTTCAGCTCACTGCGCAGTCGGAACCGCCATAGTGCCAATCCCAATCCTCGCCTCCACATGCCCATGTTACGAAACAACCGGGACAAGGACCTAATTCGTACCAGTTCTGGTACAGCCACACCTGTCATATCAAGTGCCAAAAGTGGCTTCACTCTTACAAGCCCTGGGCGGCCCCCACTAAGTTTTGCCACCCCTCCTCTTGACCCCATGATACAGTCACCTTTGCAGAGCCCTCTTGTCTTTCCTTCCCTAAAATCTGTGCAGCCAGTGCAACCCGTTCCACCTTTTTATCGCACACTGCTTTCTCCTGCCGACCTAGTTAGTCCTCCGGTGTCTCTGCCCACCAGTCCTATACTGCCTACCACAACAAACAGCACATCTTTGACAGATCAGCAACAAAAGATGTTTTCTGCTGGCTCCCACAACAGCCATCTTTCAGAAACGGCAACATTTACTCATTGCCTTCCCGCAACTCCCACTATCCAAGATTCCACCACTCTTGATCCCATGCCCAAAAAGAAGCCACGCAAATCTAGCATGCCAGTCAAGATAGAAAAAGAAGTGGTAGACGTTGCAGATGATTTTGATGACAAAGATGATGATGATGATGAAAATAGCTGTAACCATCACCACCACCATCAGTCATCCCACCTCCATAACAATGTCAACGGAAACTGCAACAACAACAATAATAAAAGCAGCAGCAGTTATCATTGCGAGAGTAGCGGGCATCAATCCCCATCACAAAATGAAATTAGTCCAGGTCTAGCCCTTGGAGGCATACTTCGGCCTGACCCAGCGGAGTGCAGTGGGAGTCTAAGTGGTAGAGGCAATAATGACCTGCGCTGTATTGACAGTTTTACCTCAGAGGACCAAGATCATGAACGAGACTTTGAAAACGAGTCAGAGACATCCGAATCCAAGATGCTCTACCGTGATGAAATGATGGACACTGAAATTCAGCAGCACGTCCTGGGGAGAAATTTACATAAGAAAAATCACAGGGCAGATGATGAGGAACACCAGGAGGAACGAAGTCATTCCCGATCCTCTCAACACCAGCCTGATATCAAAATTAAGGAAGAGATAAATGATCCCACTTATGACATGTTCTGCATGGGTCAGTACAGCCTTTACAATGGCGGTATGGCCGTGGCTACAGCCGCAAGTATGGCTGCCTTACATGAAAGTTTTATCTCTTCTATGGGGTATGGAACGAGCCCACCAAAGTTTCCCTCTCAGTCCCCGGAGGGCGATCTGTGCTCCAGCCCTGATCCCAAGATCTGCTATGTCTGCAAAAAGAGCTTTAAAAGCTCCTACAGTGTCAAACTTCACTACAAGAATGTACACCTGAAAGAGATGCACGTGTGTACTGTCGCTGGGTGCAATGCTGCTTTCCCCTCCCGACGGAGCAGAGATAGGTAAGACCGATCAATCTCATGTTCCACCAAAATCAAATATGTAGATTAATGTAATTATAATAAAGAGTTTATAATTAATAGACTAAATGAAGGTACATTGTTTGAATAAAGCTATTTATAATTGACAGTTCAATACAAATATTTAAAGAGAAAGACAAATTACACATCAACAAGAGGAACATGTGTTGACTGTGCATTTCCAGACACTTATTTGATGGATTAATGTGCTGTTTATCTGTTCTTGCTCACCTGTCACTCTCAGGTAGAAATGCATACATTAGCAGAGGTTGAGGCTTGTCATACCACTGAATTCATTAGCACGTAAGGAAGTGTGGGCTTCTCCCTCTTGTAGGTAACACATATACCACCATAAACAGTCCTGGAATACATTTATGCTTTTTTCCCTCGACCGAAAGCATATGGATTTTTGACATTGGAAAGTTTGAAAGGTTTATGACGCTTACAAGTCTCACAATGCCTATCAAGATAATCTTTGTAAATTAACAAAACAATTATTTACTATGAATTTGAGGCCTAAAACCATCGACAGGAGTAAAAAGCTATTACGAAGCAACACACCCTCACTATCAACTTTTTTAAAGTGTGTTAAAAATTTGTTTTCCCGCTAAATCTCTATCCACTTTTTAAAGATTTGTGTCTTGCTGCACTATCAGTTGCATTAATTTTATGCGTGACGTCTAGTGTCCCCGCCAAACAAATGCAGTTGATTTTAGAAATTTACAACATAATTAAGCTTTATAAATTCTATAAAACTGGCATGTGTCAAAGAAATCGCGTAGCCAGAGATGTTCTTACAGAAGATGTCAAGCTTTGCTAATCTGCAGTTGGAAATAATGTAGTGTCAAGCACAATAACAAGGGGCCTTTTATATTAAATTTTAAATTAGATTTTAATCTGTTCATTAAACCAGCTCTATCCCCAATTTATATAATTGATTAAATTCAATAAAAATCTAATGGTTATTGATTACATTTATATTATGATAGAATATATTATTATACAAAAACAGCTGAAATCACCTTTACCCCATTCACTTGACTAACCTTTATCTAACAATTGAAGCACATTTATTTGCATGTGTGTTTGGTACACATCTGCCCGTTTACTAGACTTTTCTGAAAACACGTAAATTTCCCTAAGGGTTTCAGCTGCACTAAAACCCCTTCCATCTTACCTACGTTTGGTAAGTTCCTGTGAGGGTGACATCTGTTCCCAGCCTTGTTCGTTCATTAGTAAAATGTACACAACAGTCCTGAGCGTTGGTTTAGGAAGAGGTGAGTAGAGACCTTGGCGAGCAACTGTTATGTATTCTCCTAAACAATTCATATGCATAGCATCGATGGAGGGCAAAGGTTATTGGGCAACAGGGACGTGCACGCACATTTTAAAGTGCAGGTGCTCAAACAAGAAAACAAGACATACAGGCCTATATGCAATGTGGTTAAAAAGCGATTGATCTAACAGCATTTGCATATACCCGGTATTAATTACCAGAACCCCTTATGAACTAATATAATCTTTTTTCCAGAAATATCTAAGCTTAAATTTGACAAATTTTTGTCTCCCATCTTATATTCTGATTTTTCTATTCATTAAATATATATGTTTGATAGGGAGTCAAACACTTTAACTGCATGCCAGAATGATGAAAACAGGCAAAAACCTGTGTGCAGGTTTTAAACCCCACGCACAAAGCCTGAGGTGTGGGAATAACAAACTCTCTCCCATGTGGAAAAGTCGGACCCCGCACTTTACAAACGATAAACTCTCTGGAGCAAGCAAAATCTAAGCCACACTCACCTTACAATCTCTCTTACACAAGTAAATGCTCATTCATTTAGTTTAAATAGGGACCCCAGAAAAAGGGCACTCTCATTTGAGAAAGAAATGAGGCAGGTGCTTAAGCCCCCTTAAATATCTGTGTGTGCACGTGCCTGTTGGGCAATTGTGTTAGAGGGATGCTAAGGCCCCGAGAACAGAATGCTTCAGGCAGAGTATGCTTAGGGTCTTGTTTGCAAATGGGTCAAAAGGTTAAATATATTTTTGTATTACGATATTTCAAATGCTTTTCTTTATTTTATTGATATTCAGATCCGAACTTATAAGCGTTATGTTTTTTTTTGTTTTTACAGCACTAACACTTCACACCCAGTGTTTTATTTGAAAAGCATAGGATGCACAGTATTGCTTTTCGATTACGGCGTTGAAAGCATTGTAGGTAGTTTATTCTACACATGAATCAGTTTTAGAATTTATATTTGCGGAAGATCTACGCTTTTACATATGACTTATAAAATATTCACAAATGTCTCTTATTTACCAAGCACGTACTAATGTACAGGCAATTTCACATCTTTTACATCACATTTTACATTAAAATATTAGGATATTAAAGCAAATACATATCATCAGTCAGAATCTGAGTCATTTAAAAGTCAAAAGCATATGCTAATATGGTGATTAAATTCAGCGTTAACAGTGTTTTTTCCCACACTGACTCTGAAATGAGCTCATGACATCCTTGAGGAGGAAGACATTTGATAAATTGCTTCCTGATCATTGATCTCAAACAAGTTTTCCTTTTCAGTTGCGATAATCGATGGCTTGAGGAGATTTGGCAAGCAGATTTGAAAAAGAATAAGGATGAATAAGGATTAGTAAATCATTGTTCTTTTTTTTTTTTATAAAATTTACTCAACCAGACACCTGTCATCCACAACAGCAACCACGGGCATTTATTTCATCGAAAAGCTGGAGCGACAATACACAAAAATTAAAAGAAACTTTGAACAAATCGTCACTATTGTGCACTGGGAAAAAATTTGGTGCAAAAAACCATAATTGCCAGCTCATTGAATTTAGATATTAAAGGTTCTTTAGGGAACTGTTCCAAAAAAAGTTATTTAATGGCATTGTCAAACATCTTCCTGTAAGAGTCAAGGATTTAGTCCAGATTGGATAAGAATAAAGTATTTGTGTTTGGATTAAGTGAACGGATTCAGAAGATGAGTAACAGCGTCCCCTACCGTGCAAACATTTAAACAGTGAGAGGCTGAACAACTTGTCAACCTTTTACATCATATACAGTACATATTATATAAATGCTCAATTTTCATTGTCAGTATGTGCATTAATAGTAGAATGAAATAGTGAAAATTTAAACAAAGTGTGAAGATGCAAATTAGGTCTTTTGGTATTTTTACCACATGGTGGAAAAAAATCAAGCAATCAAAATACCAAGTAATGAAATAATGAAACACATTAGGTTTTGTTTCACTCACTATCTTTAAACAGAAAATACATAAACCATTTTCTGTTTCTCCTCAAAGTCATTAGATAAAAAAAGATTATGGAGACTTAATTTGAGAATTCTTTCTCTTGCATTCTTTTATGTTTCCTTTATTCCATGTCAAGTTTGGCTGCACTTGGGTTATTTTAATTCCGTAAATAGAAATACAACTAACAAACGAAGTAAAACACATTAAAATCTTTATAACAAAAACAGTTTTTGCAGATAAACCTTTCAAATGACTGATTCTCTGGTCTGTAAATATATTTTCCGCCTAGCTGATAGGCCTCCTTCGAATTACTTGTTAATTGTAATCAATTTCAATATTAAATAAATGTTTCTTAGCTATTAAAGGAAAAGAAAAAATTAATAACCCTCATGCTTAGGCATACATGATTTAGAGTTGTATTATTAATAGTATAGGATGCTTTTTTGATGGCTGGGTAACCTTTTTAAACTTCAAAAATCCACGCAGTATTCATCACACATATCTGAGAAGAGTGTGGATACTATTCAATAGAACTCTGTGTTTGGGTCGGGCTGAAAATGTAATCCATATAGAGTGAAGAAAATATTAGGTAACTTTACATTAAGCAGTTTTCATCATGTGAAATATAAATGCTCATTGTCTCTCACAGTGCACATTTGTTGGCGTAGTCTAACCACAAAACATAAATCTTGCAGCCAACTTTAACTATCAGTTTGTGTATGTGTTGGTCAGATTAGTATTAAGAAGTACAAAGGCACTCCTGGACTGCAGTTTGGCACCTGTATATTAAAGGAAAAGATAATAGCAATATAAAGCCGATCTTTATGAAACGCAGCTCACATTCCCTTTTCAATTTTTTTAATATTTCAACTAATTTCACAAATGTGCACGGTTGGCAGGAACAGAAAGTGCCATCAAATCCTAAAGATGATTAACGTTCCCGGGACAAGACACATTAAGAGCCACACCTCTCTCCTCTGCAGAGTTAAAAAGGATTCTCAGGAGACGCCGCCTCCAGCTTTGGGCAAATTGGTTTGGCTGCCACATTAAAGGCTGAAAAGGAGAGAGATAGCTGAAGAGGTGTATCGGCATGGAGGAGGGGCCTGAAATAGGTTTGCAGGGGGGAAGAAAATAAGACAGAAGACCTTAGCGTGATAAATGAAAGGCCTATCTCTACCAAATAGTGGAAATGCTTGAACTCTACGTTTATACCCCATTAGTCGAAATGAACTTAAAGGAACAGCTTGCTATACACATGTTGTTACACATAGATCCAAAAACAATGGCTTTCCTGTAGCTCAGTTTTTAGGGCATGGCGCTTCAACTTGAAGGTCATGGGTCGATCCCTGGGATTGCACATACTCAGAAACAAATGTACAATAGCGAAAGTGACCAATTTGTCAGATATGGTGACCCATACCCGAAATGTGACCTCTGCATTTAACCCATCCAAAGAGAAGTGAACACACGCATTTATATAATGCATTGTTAGTCGCTCTGGATCTGCCAAATGCGGAATGTACATATATAATGTTTCTACACATAATATAATATAGCTGAAGTCTGTGTTTCTGTGTACTGTGTGTTTTCTAATTAGTTGTGACAGTCTAGAGCTTATGAGCAGTGTGAGGGTACAATTTTCAGGAATGGTCACATGCTGCAAAAGGAGTTGCCAACATAAGTGTCATCAACAGTTTTAAAAACGACTATGATTAAAACGGAAATAATTTCAACTACAAGTATTTAAAAAGGTAACATCTACCTACCAGTGTACCATTCACCTACATAACAGTTCATTCCTAAAAATGTACAATATCTCTAAAGTATTTAACTGCTTTGATATTGCGATGTATAAATATACCAAAAGCAATATTCAAGAACAGATATGTATACACATCAAACAGCTGACGATCAGTGTTGATGATGCTTTGGTGGTCCGCTCCTGTATATCTCATGAACAGAAAGGGTCCCTCTATTGAATTTATTTTTACTTCTTGCAGGAGAATGTCGAATAGGGAACTAAATAATTAAAGAAAAGGGACCCTTTTTGACTGCATCAACCATGGCACTGCTGGTAAGCTCTACAACATTGTGTAATGTTTTTATCAGTCACGTTTAGGCTAACATTTAATTTCAGTACCTTTTGCATGGCCAGGGATCCCTTAGGTCATCTTTCGTTTTGTTTTCCTGTTTCCAAGTATAAGTTTGGATTGCAAATGGCGATGGTTGATTGGATTTTAGAGACCCACGAAGGCTCTGTTCCCATTCTTATCTCCGTTGTGTTTCCCTTTGTTTTTGTCACCCCATTCTACATGCTAGAGCCGTTGGTATGGTTTTCTGTGAAACTGCGACATTTATTTTATTTCCGTTGACATATTGCATGGTGTCAGTTTTGTGTGCGTCAATTCTTAAGCACGTGTTTAGTGGCAGACCGAGTTCTATGAAAATAAATCCAGACTTGAGATGTATCAATGCAAAGGCACTTTCTCTCACTATGTGCTATGCCATCCTGCACTCAGGTGAGAGAAAGTCCATCTTTATTAAAGTGAGGCCTACATGAACAATGCGTTTATGGGTCTCGATTAAGCTACCTTTAAAAGTGAGTCAATGTGCTAATGCTGTCCAAGTCTGAGTTAATATGATATTGAGTTTCCCTCGAATATTGCATTACCACAGCTCAAATCAATTGATAAACTCCCATTCAATGTGGTGGATTATTTAATTGAGTCAGAGTCAATTGCATTTGTGCATGCCTGCAGACGTGCTGACAGGAGTAAACACTTTAGCAGAATACTGTCTAAGCAGCTTTAGAGTGATTGAACTCCCTGCTGTGTCAGAACGTAGTGTGCTCTCACACGAATTCATGCAGTCACTCAAATGAAACATAAAAATGCAGTAAATGCAATAGAGTGGTTCTTTACTGATGTGATTAGAAGCCCCACAGTAACAGAATGTGTAAGATACGAGCACTTTCAGTGTCATACAGAATAATGAGATATTCCGTTTTTTTATGTACACTATGTTAGCACTGAGCAACAACTTGTGTATTTCCACGGAAATAAATAACTACAAAGACCTGTCCTTTCTTTTTTCAACAGACATAGCTCCAACATTAACCTGCACCGAAAACTACTGACCAAAGAGCTGGATGACATTGTACTTGACTCCCAGCTTGTGACCCTGCCTAAGGATCTGCGTGCTGAGTTTCTGTCAAAGATCTACGCTGGCCACCACCTGGGAATGGAGGGAGTTGGGAGCCCTGCCAGTGTCCCACCACAAGGCATAGGCCACCGGGATATGGGATCATCAGCCACCACCGAATATTCACTCAGCAACGGCTATTACCGTGGCACCAACGACGACTACATGGTACTTGACCTGAGCACCACCTCAAGCGTACAGTCAAGTGGCAGTGTGCAATCCTCACAGGAGTCGGACGAGGGTAGTGATGAGGGCATCCTGCTGGATGACCTGGATGGTGCTAGTGACATTGAGGACAGCACCCTCAGCACAGGGGACCAAAGTGTGGGAGGGAAAGAAAAGGACGAGGAAGAGACCAGAAAGTATGAAAGAGGAGCAGACACAGAGGACGATTTTCTACGCTGTGATCCCAACATATCACCATCCATCTTCCCATCTAGTGGAGGTAATGGGGCCGGAAGTGTTCTATGCACCATATGTCACAAAATGTACAGTAACAAAGGGACCCTTCGGGTGCATTACAAAACTGTCCACCTGCGTGAAATGCACAAGTGCAAAGTACCGGGCTGCAACATGATGTTTTCCTCTGTAAGAAGCAGAAACAGGCATAGCCAGAACCCCAACTTACACAAAAACGCCCCTTATACCATAATGGTTGATTAGAACAGATCCCTCCCTACCCTTTTGCCTCAAACTCAACATACTCCATTCAACAGCCTCCTCTTTAATTGACATGATATTGCCGTGGCATAAAAAAACAGCACTGCGTTTCTCAAAACTTGTTTTCAAAAGACAAAGCCGCATTGGACATTTGGTTTGTTACTGGAAGCATACGACTGAAAATTAGAAAGCGTTGATCCCGCCGTCCCTGACTCAAACTTCTCTTCGATCTTTTATTTGTGACTGTTGCCTGCAGAAATGATAATAATTATGAAAAAACCTTGATGTATTTGTGTATTGACAGTTTTTAAAAGAATCCCATAAAAGAGCATGAATGGCTTAAATATGTAAATAATGTCCTGAGGGGCTTTGGTGTAAAACAGTTGTATTGATATGTTTTTTTATGTGCGTGTTAAGGGTGGGATGGTTGTTTTTATGTTGAAGTCAAAGACATTCACTTCAAGACAAAGTAGCATTTGCCTAGCTTGGTTCTTTTTTTTTGTTTTACGTTGGCTATCTTTAAAAGAGAAAAGGAAATCATGTGACATGTGATTTGTTTTATCTACCTGTTAGATATTGAGATGGAGCTGGCATGCTTTCAGCTCTAAAAAATGTACCTTACCTTTTATTTTCTTATGTTTATAGCTTTAGCTTTATAAAAAAAACTTAAAAGAAAAAAATAAGTTTTGCACTTTGCAACTATATGATTGGTATTATTTAGGATAAGAAACGCCTAACAGTGATGGTTGTCCAACATGAAGGGAACATTTTTTAAAGATACAGTGCCAGCAGTAATAACTGTACCTTTAACAGAAATGTGCCAGATCTTGATATGGGAGTAACCACATTTGACATGATTAAATCCAGTATCCATTCTTTTAAGTTAGTGTTTTTGGTATTAATTCGTTTAAATTAATAGCAATTAATTTGAATGCAGTAAATAAATGTTACTAAGGAGTACATGTGTACGGTTACATGCTGAATTTGCCTAAAGGTAAGGAAGGCAATCTGTGAACTGCATGTAGTGTTACTTTGAAAGCTTTAGTAAGATTATATTTTCTATTTACTAATTAATAATCAGTTTTAACATATAACAATACCATTTTGTTTCACATGTGTTGCACAAAAGCTCCTAACGTGGGATCAAAATCAAATACACACTCCATCCTCCTCAAAAAGTGATGAATGAATAAGTCTAAAGGTTTTCCTCTTCTCTGTTGCTTTATTTTTTAGAAATGTAAGTCATTGTAAATTGTTTGATTGGAATACATAGAAAATTGATTTTCTAAAGAATGAAGCAATTTTGGTACTCCAGACAGTTCAAAAGGTATTCATGCTGGAGAAAGTCTCGCTGGATTTGTCTTTGTTTTATCTGAAAGAAGTGTCAGTGTGCATCCATAAAAATATAGAGAATCTGATGCATTAGAAATAAAAGGTGGGTAATATGAGATTATTAAAGAAAACTAAGTAAAAAAACCCCCGGCTTATATACTTTTAATATTGTAAAAACCAAAGACTCATTAGAAAAATACAAGCAACAATTACACAATGGCAAAGTCATCTTAAAACAGGAGAGAAATATAGACCATGTTACATAGGGATCACTATAGGGACATAAGGAGAGTTTCAATAAGTATTACAAAAAAGTTTCTTGAAAGAGTGCCCTTCCAACATACAAAATATTTGATTAAGAAGTTGATTAAGCCCATTGTTAGCATTCTTATATAAAAGCGTGTGTATTTAAAAAAAAATCTGAAAGAGTGGCCAGATAGCATGTAAAGAGATTCTCATGTCTGTAATTATACTGGAGAAATTGATTGGAGAGAAAGGACAACGGATTCAGGAAGAACCAAGTTAAAGAAGAAGCGGAATTTTTTAGGAAATCCTGGGTTTTGAGGTTCGTCCACGACTTTCTGTTCACAGCAGATTTGGGCATTTAGTAATGTCCTAATGTAAGACTTTGGGTTTAACAATGAAGTCACCGGCTAGAAGAGTCTAAGTGAGCCATAAATATTTCAGTAAATTGCTGCAGCTCTGAGAACAGGACCATCACACACCATTAATATCAAATTTAATCTCTTACAAAGTGTGCAAGCGTGTAAACAATGTGAAAACTTGGAATGAAACAACGTAAACGCAAACATGAAATTAAATTGATAAGCCTTCTAATATTTCATGATTCACTATTTTCACATGATGAACTTCTTAATTAAACAAGTGTAACTGTTGGGATAAGTTTACATACTGTATGCTTGACAGACTCTGGAATAAAATCTTAGAACCTGGGAAAAACAAGTGAAATTATGAAAATTGAGGTTGGTTTTTAGTTTTGTAATGACCTGAATAACTTAAACATAAAGTCCACAACACAGAATAAAACCCAAATGTATTTAGTAAGTTTTGGGTTTATATACAGGTACTCTTGATATTTAATACTGGAGAGGAGAGAATTCCAGGTATGGAATAACATGAGGGTAAGTAACTGCTCATTCTGCTATTTTTGGTTAAAGTATCCAGTATCCAAGAGTCAGGTGAATGTAAACCTTTCTAAAAGGAAGATTTATGTGAAGTGTTTGTTTGTATTCTCTTTACATGTAGTTTCTAACATCACTATAATAATTTAAATGATTCTGTCCCAAAGCTTACATACACCTGACTTTTTTATGAATATCACACTGCCTTATAGAGCATCAGTAAATGTACAGTATCGAATAGCAGTGAATGAGGCCCTCAACATCACATGGCAACTGTTGGAAGGAGGTCAAATATGCAGATGCTGAAAAAAGTGCAGAATGTGCAGGATTTTTGTATGAAACATAATGGCAGTGATTAAATAACAGATTGATGGGCTATTACTAAAAATAGAAAAATAAAGCATATGTAAACTTCTGAAATGGGTTATTTTCTTGTGCTGTGGACCATGTGAGCATCTGTATAGCTCTTTAGGAACAAGAAATAAAAACTCAACATTTAACAGATTCTTCAAGGTGTTTTAAAACTTGTGATTTTAACTTAATACCGATATCAGTAAAATGAAAGCCCCTATAATTAAATGCAAGTTAAATATTTACTACTCTTTTCTTGTGCAACATCAATAAATAAGCTTGAAATTTTGTGAACTTTTTTATATTTTGTGAACCTGTTCTAATGTGATGTTTGTAGTAGATGATTGTTTGACACTTTTTTTGCCCACTGATGAAAAGTGAATCTACATTAAAAAGTTCACACAAAAAATGTACTAATGGTGACATTGATAGCCTACCCATGCAGTCCATAGTTTTTTTTTAATTTACACAAGCCAGAAAGTATGACAACATTTTTAACAGATTTAACATTAATGTCCTTTGTATTATATTCATTTTGTTTAGTTTGCATTTTATTTTATTATACTTTATTTTGCATAAAATGCATATGATTTGGGGTGTAAATGGAATTTTATTCATATTTTGTCCAAATACCTCTTGAACTTTGTATCAGAATTCTTGTACAATTTTTATATTAAAGATTTATCAGTCACTGGCAAAAGTAAGTTGTACTTAATTTTTAAATACTGACAAGGGTTAAAAAAGAGCCTAAAACAATGTTTTCTTAAAGAATGGGCACTGTAAACATTTAAACACTTCAAAACAGAAAATAACTAACCAGGTAAAATATTTCAAATAAATCATCTTTTAATTTATTGAAAGTAAAATTACCTTTTTTTCAAAGAATTCTTATGACAAACAATCAAGTTGACCTGGTTACTACTGTCCAAAAACATGCTTGAAGAATGTTTTGCATAGTTCTCACATAAACACATCACATTCAATTTTTTTAATAGATTTTTTATTATATCAGTGTTTCATGCTTACTTTTTCTTTATTAATCCTTCAGGGCACAAGAAGGGCTTTGATGGAATTAGTTATATTCCCTTTATCATTACCCATAGCCATGAGTAGACCAAGGAAGAGTCTGCCCATGCACAGTTTTATGCTTTAACTGCTAGAGGGCCACAATGTACAGTACAGTTTATTTATGCATTCGAGTTGTTAAAATGAATGTTTACTTTTTTTAAAGGTGTGACAGCAAAATTTAGGACAGAATTGTAAAAAAATACCTTTATTGATAATTTAATTTATAAAATAAATATTACAATATAGAAAAATTACAATTACAAAATTACCAAAAAGTACTGTACTTCAGAATCAGATTTACCCCTTATTGTGACAGACATTTTCCCTAATATAATATACTAATGCAAAAAAAGTCATTTATAAAGAATATCATGTTTCTTGAAAATAAGCTGTAAACATTAAAAGTGGGATCTTAACAAAACTCGGCTCGAAGAGGAACAATGGCACATGCAGAGGATGAAGTAAGTGAGGTTTATTGCAGTTGCTCACAAAAATGCACAAAATAGGTACTCCACGGAACAGGTACAATCGGAAAAACAGAAACATCCACAGCAATGAGTAATTTAACAAACAGATAAACATTAAAAAAAAACGGGAATCCAAATTATAGGCGATTATCCACAAATACAGATGTCAGAACTAGAATAACTTTGAGTCTGCAACTTACAACATGAATTACAACACATTTAACATAAAGACCTGACAATGTCCGTAAAATGGAAGTAAAATCTAAATAACGAATTTCAGGTGGGGTCAAATCAGCGAATGGTGGGAAAACTTAAGTGCATTGAGTTCGGGTAATGAAGACCAACTAAAAGTTTGGTTGGGTAAATAGAAGGGGTGCAACACTTCTTGGTAAAGAACCCGTTCTCCTTCCAGGGTTCAGTGAGCCCTGTGATCAGCGGTCCAGAATATGCATTATTCGTATTGGTTTATTCAGGGAAAACAACTGCAACAAAGCTAAAAGGTTGCACGTGCAAAGACCTTCCCGTTGTATGCCAATCTGTTATTGTCATCACGCTTCCTCAAGTGTCAGTTTGTTTAGTTTCTGATAATTCAACATGAGAGAAGCGGCAAATAAAAGCAATGGCAGCTTCATTTAAGTCTGCAATTTAACAACATTTAAGATCCCCAATGCTCCACTGCACCGACTGTAAAAAATTGCCAAAATAGTCACTATGTGCAAACTTTTACGTATGTTCAAGGCAATTCATCTTATCTGACAATTCGTTTGCGTTGTCCTTCCCCGGATGTTAAAGAGCACAGGCAATACAAAGATATAGCTCGTTGCCATCATCGTTTCAAGCAACACTAAATGTAATTTCAGAAAAATACAAAAAAACAAATTCATTTATGCAGCCCGGTTTTTGCCAATGGGGAATTTCAGCATACGGAGTAAATGGTTGCTGTAGCAATAACGAAGAGACCGCTTAATGCTCTGAAGCTACGAGGAGTAACTCAAAACAGTGGACTGGAGCAGGAAGCTTTGGACATTGGACTGAAGCGGTGAGCTCGGGGAACACTGGAGCGGGGAGCTAAGGGAACACTGAAGCTAGGAGTTTGGAAAACGTTAGATCTGGGTCCAGGAAGACAACTAGAATGGGGACCATGGAAATGATTGCCTTCTGGAGGCTGAACAGGGGGTAAATTCAAATAGTAGTCCATCTAGAAGGGAGTGCTTAGGAAAGGTAAGACGTTATGGGTAATGTTAGGTGTAAGGGATAGTTTGAGTGTGTTTTAAATCACCTGTAACAGAGGCAAATGGTGGGAAGACTGGAAAGCAACTCAGAGGGGCTTTTCCTGAGTCGCAACATCTCAACAGCCGTGTACCTTATGATTCAGTGCTGGACCGCTGCTCTTATCAATCTACATTATAGCCTTGGGATCCGTTTTTCAGAAAGCTTTTATATCACTTTTATTTGGATAACCCGGAGCTCTGCTCCGTGTTCCAGCCTAAAAATCCAATGGTTTAAGCCTGCATCTTAGGGACGAGTGACATCTCACTCTGGATGAAGGACCATAACTTGCAGCTGAACCTTGTGAAAACTGCTGACATGTCCTTACTCCTCGACATCTCTTCTTACACAAGGATTCATACTAACCTCTCCATTCAACTTGAAAAATCAATCAATGCATGGTAATCGACGATCAGCTACATTCAAGGATTATGTTACCAACACAACCAGGTCCTGTGAATTTCTTCTTTAGAACATCAGAAAAATTAGATGTTCTCTTTCAGTTGGTCTCTCAACGTTGTGAGACTGACTGGGGTTGTACTTGAGAACCTGTTTATGTCTGAACCTATTAAAAAGGCCAATTAATTTGGCGAATGAATCAATTCATGTCCCCACCCGGATGACGGGTATAAAAGGGGATAGAAGAGATCACTCCATTTCTTCGGAACCTAGATGATTGTGTCTGGTACCGACAAAACTTGTTGATGTGACGGCGTGGTGCAGCGGATGGTCCTGGACTCCCCTGTGCGTTTCAGCAAATATTCCCAGAGGTTTTTATATTCCAACTGTGGGTACAGTGTGTGGTTCTGTAATGGGACGCCGTTGTTCTCTTGGGTGCAACCAGCACATCAACGAGGGAGATCAGCACGAGATTGGGTTTGGGTCTCCAGCACGCCGAGGACACTCTCGCGCGGTTGTCATGTCCTCATTGCGAGGCTATGACGATTGAGTTGCTGTCACGGCCTTTTTCTTTACGAAATCGGTCACCACCGCGTCTGCTTCCGGCAGTTTGTTCACTGCGCTACGGCACGAGTAGCAGCTGCCGCGAGTAGCAGCTGCCGCGAGTAGCAGCTGCCGCGAGCGGCGCGGGCGATATGGGGACGGATGTGTCTCCGTCAGCCTCTGGCTGGCGGGACCGTCACAGTCTGTCACACTCTCCATCTCTCTCACTGCGGGACGGTTCGCTGTCTCGTGATGATGTGATTTCGGTCGCAGCATCTGAGAGCGAGCTGCTTGCTTCAGATCCGGAGGACACTCTGAGCCTTCCGCTTCTGGCGGCTTGGGACGACTCGGATCCGGAAATGGCAGCAATGCTTTCCCGGGCAGCCGCGAGTATCGGCCCCGCCTGCACTCCCCGTCTTTCGTCTGGATGCATGGCATCTCGGTGGCACCCGGAGCGATAAGCCCCGCCCCGGCCCAATACCGTTCTTCCAGTATCTTTCGGTATTCGGCAGGCAGCTCGGGTTCCGAGGATTGCATGGCACACTGGCAACAGACGGATTCACATCACGTCGAGATGCCGGAGTCTTCTTGCTCCATGGTCCTCAGTGACCTTTCTGCGGGCGGGAGTCCCGCTAGGGCAGGTCTCGAGGCACGTCATGGTGACGACGGACGCCTCCCTGATCGGCTGGGGTGCAGTGTGTCACAGGCACGTAGCTTCGGGTCGATGGACAGTTCCCCCATTACGCTGGCATATCAATGCCTTGGAGCTATCGGCAGTACACATGTCCCTCATGAGGTTCTTACCTCTACTGAGGGACAAACACGCGCTTGTCCGCTCGGACAGCACCACCGCTGTAGCGTGCATAAATCATCAAGGTGGCATACGCTCGCGGATACTGTCATTGCTCGCCCGATGCCTTCTCAAATGGAGTCAGCGGGTCATCAAGACGCGCTGTGCACCTCCTCAGGGCTCTGAACCAGACAGCCGATGCTCTTTCTCGTCAGCAGATCCGGCCAGGAAGCTAGCGACTCCATCCTCGTGCAGTCCGGTGGATATGGGATCACTTCGGCCAGGCACAGGTAGACCTGTTCACCTCCCGAGACAACCCCATACTGGCCCAACCACACTTGGTTCTCGGAGCTGAGGGCTCTGACGATCACTCGCCTCTGGCCGATTCCCCTGATGAAGGACCTTCTATCTCAGGGGAAGGGCACGTCATGGCACCCCAGACCAGACCTGTGTAACCTTCACGTCTGGCTCCTTGACGGGACGAGGAGCTCCTGAGCGGACTGCCACCAGTTGTCGCAGGTACAATCGCTCAGGCTAGGGCCCAGCCACTCGGTGTCTTTACAGCTTGCAGTGCCGCCGCTTCTCGTCTTGGTGTTCCTCACGGTGTAAGGGCCCCCGGAGATGCGAGATCGGAGTCGTGTTATCCTTCCTACAAGAGGGGCTTGAGCAACAGCTCGCCCCCTCCTCCTTGAAAGTGCATGTAGCCGCAATAGCCGCTCATCACGATCAGGTGGATGGGATGGACGACATGACCTGGTCACTAGGTTCCTGAGGGGCACATTGCGGGGGAACCTGCCTAGGCCGCGCCCCGTACCCTTTTGGGACCTGGCTGTGGTCCTACGGGACCCCAGCAGTCCCCCCTTTGAGCCCTCGGATCGAGCTAGTCTTCCTCACCTAATGATGAAGACAGCTCTCCCTTTAGTGCTCGCCTCTACAATTGGGTCGGGGACCTACACGCATCCTCTGTGTCCAGTGACTGCCTTCAGTTTGGGCCGGCTGACTCTCACGTTATACTGAGACCCAGGTCCGTCTACATGCCCAAGTTTCCCACCACTCCTTTTTGGACCAGGTGGTGAGCCTGTAGGCGCTCTCCAAAGGAGAGGAAGAACTAGCCTCATCCGTGCTGTGTCCCGTGCGCGCACTGTGCCTCTACGTGGAACGCACACAGAGCTTCAGAAGCTCTGAGCAGCTCTTTGTCTGTTTCGGAGCGGCAAAAGGGGAGAGCCGCCTCCAAACAGAGGTTAGCATACTGGATTCTAAACACCATAACAGAGCGTATCAATCCCAGCTCGTCCCTGCCCACTTGTAGTGAGTGCACATTCCACTCGGGGTGTAGCCTCATCGTGGGCACTGGCGCAGGGTGCTACTCTGACAGACATATGCAGAGCAGAGGGCTGGGCTACGCCCACTACTTTCGTTGGGTTATATAACCTCCCAGTGGAGCTAGGTCTCAGCTCGGGTCCTAGGTGGCAACACTTAAGATCAGTGTGGCGTAGGCCTGTGAAAGCGTCATCTCCCCTAGTAAGTTCGCTCTCTTTTTAGCCCCTCTACTCCCCCTCTTCAGTGCGAGTATGGGCACCCTATCCTTCACTAAGCTCATTCTATAGTAGCAGGCCGTGTGGAGCGGCCCTGTTACTCAGCCAGGCTCAGGAAGTGTTCACCCCCATAGGGCTGACCCCTGACTTGAGCTGGGGCTCCGTACGATGTGGTTCCCCCAGAAGGGCGACCCCGTTACGATGAGGACTTCCCTATACGGCGAGTCCGGTGATCTCTCGTAGTGTGTCGCGTGATTATACAGGGACCCCAGTTAATCTCGTTCCCTCCTTCAGGGAACTAATGATACCATTCGTAACCGGAGACGTTCCCTTTCAGTCAGTCTCTCAACGTTGTGTCCTTCATGCCACAACACAAGAAGTATAAGGTAACATGAATCTAAGGTAACAGGTAACAAGGATACATAGAGTAACAAGAGTAAAATTCTGCGACACAGGACAGAAAACACAAGGGCTTTAACTAGGGGAAACATAACAAGGGATAACGACATGGGGCAGGTGTGGGGATATAGCAGTGACGGGAAGATAGACAGGATAACAAGGGGGTGGGGTCAAGACAAGAGAGCACATGGCATGTCATAACAAAAAATGCCATGTAACACTCACAAAAACACAGGTCTGCCATGATTCTGCCAAAATCAGGAAAAACATGACGAAGAGAGGCAGAACCATGACATTTTCCTACTTAGCTTTGTAAACTGTGGTTGAATTGTTGATGTGTTGCCTCCTTTACTTATTGCTTGAATTGTAAGTTGCTTTTCAAAAAAGCCTCAGCTAAATGACTACATGTAAATGTAAATCTAAGTGGGTGTGGATGGATAAATGATCTTGACCTTCTCGCAAGATCTGTTATGTATGCACAAGGATTTTGTGCTCTGGCACCCTAACCATTTGGGCCTACAAGTCAACTGGTACAAGAGCAATCTCTTCTCCAGCGCAAAGCCTCTCTAATCTGGGTATGGAACGGGACTTTGTATTCATGAGTGTTACTAAGCGTTACTATGCGTGCAGAACAACCCCCCAGTAAAGCATTACAATAATCCAACCTTGAGGTCATATGTGCACGGGTTGAACACCGGGATTGTTGAGTATAGGGATTAACCTGTTTAGATTTATAAATAGATGCAAAATACGTAACTTTCTTAAATATTAGATAAAGCTTGACAATATGTAAAAAAAAAATTATTAACAGTTTCACATGTTATTATCCTCCTTAACAATGTTTAACTAGGAATTGAAAATAGCAGTAAAGCAGGCAGGAGAAGCATTTAAACAGCAATTAGAAAGATCATACTTTCAGGAGAAAGCTGTTGAAAAAACAGAACTGGTCTAAACCAGTAATAAAAGCAGGCAGAGCAAGTATCCAACCGGCGCATGAATAGTTTAGAAGGAATTGTCTATTTTCAGATAGCCAAATAACCTATCACCAGTATACTTAACTAGACAGCAATTGACCTTGCATTTTCATCACCTTCATCCTGTTCAATGTCAAACTTTACATCCAGATTCAAGCACAACAGTTTCCACCAGAGAGTGCCAAGGTAGCATTTCTCATATGGAACTGTAACAGTACCCTAATAAAATATAATGACCAGTTTCACCAATCACTTCTCCAAAGTGTTCAAGTGTTCTCGACTGTTGCGCTCTCTACATCTGATCAGTTATTCTTTCCACAGCAAGGATCTTCTTCAATGAAACAGTATACTCTCCAATTCCGCAAGCTGGCAGCGACTAGCAGTTTAAACGAGATTGTGCTGCTGGGACTCTATAGAAAAGGACTTAACCCTAAGAACATTGGAATTTGACAGTGACTTAGCGCCTGCCAGCATACATTAATTGTTTCAAGTTGTCTCATTCTCAATGTGTTCCGGTACTAATGGCTTCCTTGCAGGTTGAGAGTTCTGAATCAGTGTTCCTACCTAGCAGAGTACAAGATGTTTCAGGATGTATTAAGTAAACAATCAGCCAACCTCCTTCCACCACATGGACTGTGCTATCAACTTTATGCTTGGAGCTAAATTTCCTAAAGGAAGGGTGTATATACCATCCATACCAGAGTGCCAAGCAATTTAGGAATGTGTAGCAGAGACTCTTAATCAAGGATTCATTCAACCACCTCACCTGCATCTTCAAATTTGTTCATCATCAAGAAGGATGTAGGTCCATGCCCTTCCATTGATTACTCGCAACTCAACCCCCAGATCTGTCAGCAACCTTATCCTCTTGCATTTGATCCTACTGCTCTTGAAGAACCTTGTGTAGCCCAAATCTTTATGACTCTAGACCTGCAGAGAATTAGTAATCTCTTTTTTATCCAGGCAGGAGATGAATTTAAAACAACTTTCAATGCACCCACAGGACACTTTAAATATTTAGTTATCCCTTACGGCTATCAATCAGCATTTCTGTCTTTTAGATGTTTATGACATTAACATTTTACATCTATTCAATTGGCAGACAAAGCAACTTACAGTATTACGCCGTAAACAATCATCACTGCAGAGCAAACAGGGGTTAGGTTTCTTGCTCAAAGACACCACAGTCATTGTTTGCTAACCCTGGGATCTTTGCCCGCAACCTACTGCTTACAAGTCCAACTCTCTAACCACCTGATCACGACGGACCATTTGGTATTTTGTTCAATTTTCTGATTTTGGCAAAACATCCCCAATACATCCAGCAGGTCCTTTCTTAAGCTCCAACAACAATTCCATTTCCTTCAATAAATCACCAGTGCTGAGAGTGTAAAGCTGGATAAGGGGAAGATTCACCATCTATGAATGGTCTCTACCCAACAATATCAAGGAATATAAGCATTTCTTTTCTCAAACTTCTACCATCACTTCATAAAGAATTTCTTGTAAACCTGGTTCAAAGAATATTCCAGCATTCCTCAATTGCTTGGCACTCTGGTATGGACGGTATATACACCCTTCCTTTGGGATATTTAGCTCCAGGCATAAAGTTGATAGCACAGTCCATTTGATGGAAGGAGGTCAGCAAAGAGGAAGGGCTCTCTCCAAACAGAGATTGCTCCACTGGATCGTTCATGCCATTACAATGGCCAACCGATGCCAGAACCTGCCCTCTCCGCTTGCAGTGAGGGTTCACTCCACCCGGGGTGTAGCCTCCTCGTGGGCAGGGGCTCAGGGCGCCTGCAGACATCTGCAGAGCTGCGGGTTGGGCTATGCCCAACACCTTTGCAAAGTTTTACAACCTCAGGGTGAAAACGGTGTCAGCTCGAGTTTTACGCAGGTAAGACCAGCGACTGGCCGGGCGTACGCCTGCGAAAGCGCCTTCTTCCCTTTTCAGGTAAGTTCCACGCGCTCATTTGCCTCTCTGCTTCCCCCTTCGGGTGAGTATAGGCACCCTATCCATCACTCGGCACCTCCCTGGTAACAGGCCGAGCGGAGCAGCCCTGTTTACCAAGCTGAACATCAGCGAGATTCCCTCTTCAGGTGAACCCCTTTCTGTACATAATGGCTCGCCCCTTAAGGGTGGCCCCGTAAGTTGTATTTCCTTCACCAAGATTATCCTACCAGTCAAATTTGTGACCTCCTCTCACCTTTCTTCAAAGCTCTGGGACGTCTTACAATTCCCCCACTGGAAGGTTACACTGTCGCGTAGAAGTGCTAACCTCTGACCCACTTAGGCCTGTCAAGGTCGCTCTGCTGGAGATCGTGACATGGCACAATGCCGCGGCGTGTTACAAAGGAAACCCATACTGTCGTCTTCGACACAACGTCGAGAGAGTGACAGAAAGGGAACATCTAGGTCACTAGTGTAACCCCAATTCCCTGATGGAGGGAACAAGAAGTTGTGTCCTTTCATGCCACGCCGCTGTGCCGCTCACTGCAGCGTTCAGGAGTCATCCTCAGGTTCCTCAGCACAAAAGGTGAATTTCATTCGCCAAATTTTATTGGCCTTTTAAAATAAAGTCAGAATCGATTGGTTCTCAAGAGCTAAGACAATGTGTTGAACTGTCATATTCGACACATTGTCTCGTTCCCTCCATCAGGGAACCAGGGTTACACCTGTAACCTAGACGTTCTGATGTTTCAGACCCTAGAATTATCACATCACAATGAGACCTCAGACCACAGTATCAAACAATAGAAATATATAAGTTATTATTTTAAAACAGGAAGTGCTTATGGAAGTACTAAGTACTAACTATTGATTGACTCAAACAATTTTTTAAAACAGTTATAAAATAAGCATGTGTCCTCTGCATGCTAATCTTCTGAACATTGGCTCTCATATTTTAGTTACATACTTCCTATGGTTAAACATCCAAACCCTATTGCAAAGATTTGGTAACATATTTGCATTGAAATAATATTTAATTAGTGCCCTTTTCTGATTTTTGGTTTAAAAATTGTTAAATCTTCAGCACTGAAATGCAATTTTATCACTTGCTCTGGTTGTAGCCTAAAGCTTTCATCTGCAATGTGGATTGATATATTAACTGAAGAAGACAAAGTGCGCTGTACATTTGAACAAAAATATAATTAAACAAGAGCAAGTATTGTGTAGATCAAAAATAGATAAAGCAATAAATTAGTATCTTTCAAAGTACAGTATCCAAGCTTTTAATTAAAAAATTCAGATGTACTGTAATTCCCTTCTGTTAACATTTTTATTAATAACTGTTACTTCATTTTTTTCATGTCAGGGAACAGATGATAGTTACGTACATTTATTTACATGTTACATGGAAGAGGAATATATCTGCCATTCAACACATTGGGGTTTGAAAAGAGACCCAACTTCTGCTGCCATCCATAACACAAGTTTGGGCAATTGTGGACATGTCAACACATTAGACATTTAAGTGAATGGTATTGATTCTGTTCTACACCCGTTGAACTGAAATGCTGGTTAATGCAATTGATGAGACATCAGTCTTACACTAAAGTGTAGAGGCATGCAGCTTTTTTCTCACAGGTAGAGAGGTGTGAGGGAAGAAGGTTAAAAAAAACAATGGACATTGAAGGAGTGCAGAGAGGAAGGCTAAAATGCAAGTACAGCAGACACATTTAGGAATCAGTCTAGTTTGAACATAATAATTTACACTGTTAACATCTTAATATATCTCAACTATCACATGATATGACCAAAAGACACCAGGTGTGAAGGGTGGCTTTTTTAAAACATAAGATTTATAAATGTAGTTACTCCAAGGATTGGACATGTTTGTTAAGCACATCCCACAGATGTTCAGTTGGATTGAGATCTTCATTTACATTTACATTTAGGCTTTAAGCAGACAATTTTATCCAAAGCAACTTACAAAGTACGAGGACACAATGAAGCGGTAAATAGCAGAGATAACTAAATCCGAAAAAGTGCTACAAAGTTACTTAGTTACATAAGGCAAGATAAAAATCTGTAAGATGGAAAAATAGAGTTTTTATAAGAAAGAGTAAGTGGGTTAAGAAAGTGTTTTTTGTGGGTTAGGTGTAAACAGCTTTCTTTTTAAATAGAAACCGTGCCTGCCAAATGTATTGTTAGGGGCAGATCATTCTACCATCAAGGACCTGATGCAGATTAGGTGCGACAGAGTGATTTCCTTCCCTGGGAAGGCACCACAAGACTTGGCCTGTTAGCGGAGTACAGGATTCTGAAGGGCATAAACTGGTCAATCAGCGAGTGGAGGGAGCGGGGTGTTTCACCTGTCTTGTGGGTTATGAGTATAGCTTTGAATTCAATACGTACTACTGTCATATCCTGGCTCTGTTGGGGGTTTTCGGGGAGCGTGTGTTGGTTTCGTCTTTGTGTTTGACAACACGCCATGTGTACCGTCTGCGTCACTCACCCCGCCCCCGTGTCTCCCTCGCGGAATCCCCAATATCTGGCCTCTTACGCCATCACCGTCTCACCTGTTTCACATCCTGTCACATATTTTCTCCCTTATTTAATTCCTCTTGTTCTGTTGTCTTGTGTCAGTCCGTTGCCTCTTGGTGCCCTGATCCCTAGTCCTTTTCTTGTCTTGTCTGGTTCTTGTTCTTGTAGCCGAGTTCTTGTGGTTTTGTTTCTTGCTTTTGTTTTGTTCATTTTTGCCCTTAGATTTGCGATCTTCCTGCCCTGGATCGAGGAGTCTGCGGCATCCACCAGTTTTTGATTTTCGTTCATTTCCTGATCGTCCCGGGCTGAGGACTATCTGCGCGCCGGGCATTCCCCAGGGCTTGCATTACCCCTGGATCGGTGAAGCAGTGCAGGCTTTGGTTATCTTTTTCCCGCAGCCTCCAGGGAGGAGGTCTTTTGAATTTCTTTTGGACTTTATATCTTACTTTGTGTCCCAGCCCTGTCCTGTTTTTTGTTTCTTTTAATAAATCCGTTTACCCGCACTTGAGTCTCCGTGTCTGTCATGACAACTACTTTGGGGAGCCAATGCAGCTTAATAAATATATATATTATTTATATAAAGATAAATATAGATAATTTCGGTTCCTTGAAAACCACTCTTACTGCCACATTCTGCAGGTTTGGCTGTGCAAACCGGGAGTACAGCAAGCAAAGCATTGCAATAGTCCAGCCTGGACAGGACCAGAGCATGGACTAGGATTTGTGTGGCATGCTCCGAGAGAAAAGGTCTGATATGACTGGAACCACTGGAGGGCAGACACGGAGACACCCATTGCAAAGATGACTGCAGTTGTTAACAGTGTTAAAAGCAGCAGTGAGGTCAAGAAGGATAAGAACAGATGATTTAGAGGCTAACCTTGCCAATCTCAGGTTTTCAATGGAGCGATAGCTTGCAGGAGATGGGTGGGGATGGGGTCTTACAGGCAGGTTTTTTAGGTGGTCGGAGCATGGTCCAGCGGAGGCGGAGCTGGGAAATGACTACTGATGCCGGTGTTTTTCTTCACAAAGAAAGTTGCAAAGTCAATGATTCAAGAGCGCACAAGTAGTTTAAGAGATACATACGGTATATATAGTTGCAAGAATAAGTATGTGAACCTTTTGAGTTTACTTAGATATCTGCATAAATTGGAGAAAAAAAGTGTCCTGATCCTCATCCAAGTTATAATAATAGACAATAATAGTAATAATAATTGTTGTCCCATTGCAACACTGTTTAACTGTTGAGCTTGTGGTTTATTATCTCCTCTTGCCGGTTGCTTTGAAAAAAAAACATGTTATCTGCAGAGGTATCTGCCTATTCAGGATTTGGGAGTTTTGCCATTGGTCTGAGGGTGTTATTCAAAAGACAGGCTGATGGTTACATCTAGAAGGTAAAAAAAAGCTTTGGGATGGCACATTTTTGGAACCAGTGGTTGAACTATCTCCATGGCTGTAGGGTGATCCATGAGTGGTCTACATGGCGGACCTTGAAAAGCTATTGACTGCCACAAATATACAGCTTCGACCCTCTTAAGGAGACAGGTCTTAAAAAAGTATACCCCTGTATGGGACCTGGGACGCCAGAGCATAGGGCGTGCAATTGGCTTCCAAGAGGAAAAATGACGAGTGGTCTTCCTGGCCACCAGAAGTGATCCCTTAGAAGCGAGACTGTCCGGTTGGTCCCCATATGAACAGTGTACTGGGAGGTGGTAATCTTCACATATGTTCCCCCTTAGTGCGGAATGTGATCTGCAAAACGTATGCCCTCGATACCCTACCTATGCAAGAGGGGTTATTTTTCCCAGTGTTTACAGTGTCGGCTGGCTTTTAAGGTAAAATATTAATAAGTAAGACACGGTCAGTTTGAGTCTCTCAACTTCCAGCAGTAAGCTCTGAAGACCCCATACTGGTATCTACTGGATGGTCCTGACTTCACTATGGTCAGGAGACATCCTGGGCATCATGGCATGATAGTATAGGGACCCCATTCAGTCAACACAAGGTCGAGAGGCTGACTGAAAGGTTAACATCTCTGGGTACGTATGGTAACCTCAGTTCCATGAAGGAGGAAACGAGGCGTTGTGTCCTTCTACACCAAGACACACGGCTGCCGCTGCAGCAACCGGGAGAGACCTTCCAGGTTCCTCAGCCCAAAAGGTAAGAAATGATCTCCTCCTTCCCCTTTTATACCCGTCAACACAGGCAGGGAAATAAATTGATTAATTTGCCAAATTAATTGGGCTTTACAATGGGTTCAAAGACAAAGGGTTCTCAAGATCAACCCCAATCAGTCGACACAAAGTCTTACCAGGTTACCATACCTAAACGGAGATGCTTTTCATCCCGCATTTAATTAAGGCTATTTGAGAGGTGTGTCAAACTTTTCAACTTTAAAGCTCTTAGTAGATCAGCACTTAATAAGTCTCAAAAGTCAAAATCATGAAAAAGGAAATAATTAGCTGTCACTATTATGACAGATCTTTTTCAGAACCAGCCGCTATCAAAGTAGTCTGACAGAGACTTTGGTTAATGTATCATGTGATTATTGAGGAAGGTGAAGACTGTATTGTTACTTCAGATGAAATCGTGGTAAATATATGCAAATCCGAGGAATTGTTTTCTGTCTTTGATTTTGATGAGTATGGGCCATACCCAGTGTTAATCTTGTACCCCAAGAACTGAATCTCTGGGTTATGGAAAGTACACTTCTTTGCCTTAAGGTAGAGGTGATTCTTGGGAAGCCTCTGGTGGACCTTAATGACATGGAGATGATGGTTGGTCTCGGTCCGGGAGTAGATCAGGACATCATTTATGTACAGGATCACAAACTAGTGGTCAACTTCCAGAGCATCATATTCATATAGCCTTGGAAGATGGAGAGGGCATGGACCAGACAGTACCAGACATGGTTTAAGTCGTACTTAACTGATCGTCATTAAATCGTCTCAGTTAATGAATAGCTATCATATCGATCACAAGTGTAGTATGGAGTAACTCAAGGCTCAGTTCTAGGGCCGCTACTCTTCACGCTTACACGTTACCGCTGGGAGTCATCATCAGGAAACATGGTGTTAGTTTTTACTGTTCTGTTAAGGACAGTCAGCTCTATATTCCATTGCGGCCCGAAGCAAACCAACCCACCAATTTAAAAAAACAATGGACAGTCAATATAAAAACTGGATGAGGAGTAATTTCCTAATGCTAGACTTTGAAAAAATGGAAGTGTTAATTATAAGACCTAAATATTCTGAATGTAACAACTTAAAACACTGTCAAAGATTTTATGGCTGTAACCTCTTCATCATCAGTTAGGGACCTAGGTGTTCTATTTGATCTAAATCTTTCCTTAGAAAACCATGTTTCTAGCATTTGTAAAACATAATTTTTCCATCTCAAAAATGTATCCAGATTACAGCCTTTACTCTCGATGTCAAATGCAGAAATGTTAATCAATGCATTTAAAACCTCATTGTTGGATTATTGTAATGCTTTATTGGATGGATATTTTGCACACTTAGTAAACAAATCACACCCGGGCAAAAAATGCTGCAGCAAGAGTTCTTACTAGAACTAGGAAGCATGAACATATTAGTCAACTGTCAACACTGCACTGGCTCCCTATCAAACATTGTATACATTTTAGAATCTTGCTTATAATTTACAAAGCCTTGAATATTTTAGCACCTCAGCAATTGAATGAGCTCCTGTTACAAATAATCCTCCACGTTCTCTGCCTTCTCAAAACTTAGGCAATCTGATAATATCTGTAATATCCAAATCAACTCCAGGCAGCAGATCCTTTTCCTTCTTGGCGGAAACTATGGAATAACCTACCAAAAAGTGTTTGGGAGACAGATATACTCTTGCAGTTTAAATCTAGATTAAAGAACCATCTCTTTAGTCTGGCTCACAAATAAAATAGTTACATGCTTCTGATATCCAAATCCGTTAAAGGATTATTAGGCTGTATCAATTAAGAAAACACTTTCCACAACACCTGGTATATTTGCAACAACATTTGAACAATTGCATCTACGTTAATATTGGTCTGATTCTTTCTTCTTCGGAGCTCATGGAAGCCAGCGGATCCAGTCCGTATCCAGATCAGAGGGCGTTGCAGTCACCAGGATCTAGTGTGTATCTAGACCTACTGGTTATAATCTAGTCAGAGGAAAACTGGCTCCGCAACTATGCCTAGCTTCGCCCCCAAGGCCTAGATCCAGGCAATACCCAAATCAGAGGGACATTGCAGTCACCAGGATCCAGTGCATATCAAGACCAGATGGTTGATCCGGGACTAGAAAAGCACTCTACAGCTCTTAAAGAACGCAAAAACAGGACAACTAAAGCCCGGATTCAAATTCCACTGGATACAGATGTTTCTTCTCCTTTCTGCTGCAGCCTGAAATTGAACTGCTATTTCGTCTGGTCAGAGGAGAACTGGCCCCCCAACTGACACTGGTTTCTCCTAAGGATTTTTTTTTTTCTGTCAGCGATGGAGTTTTGGTTGCTTGACGCTGTCGCCTATGGCTTTCTTTGTTGAGATCACTTCATTTACAGCGATATCGTTGACTTGATTTAAAATGAACACACAGATGCTATTCAAACTGAACAGAGATGACATCACCGAATTGAGAATGAATGCACAGAGACTATTTTAACTGATCCGAGATGACATCACCAAATTCAATGATAAACTGCCTTTAACTATCATTTTGCATTATGGACACACTGTTTTACAAATCAATGTTGTTTAGCTGCTTTGACGCAATGTATTTTGTTTACAGTGCTAAATGAATAAAGGTGAATTGACTTGACAGCAGAGCATAAAAGATCATTCTAATGGCCGTAGGGTGCACTCCATTCATCCCCCTTGTTTACAAAAAGAGGTTTATATGCACTTCTTAGATCCAGCTTTGAGGGCTATCTTGATTTACTTTTCCATGGCCTTCTGTTCTGGAAATAAGAGGGAATACTCTCTTTCTCTGTGCAATGGCTGGTCAGGAAAATGTTCAATAGCACAGACCCATGGTCAATGGGGTGGAAGTTAGGAGGATCTCTGGGGCAGAAAACGTAACTGAAGGGGATATAGTCCTCAAGAATCTCCATGGAGAGCTATTCAGGAGGGCTTTCTATAGATGTTGCCTGAACTGGGATTAAGACACACAGGATCTTGGGTTATGTAAGCTTTGGAAAACATTGATGGAAACATACCTTGACCACTTCAGGACTTCAGGGCCCACTTGAGGAGGTGCAGAGAGTCTTGCAATGAGCTAATGGTGCCCTAGGACATTATGCATGGTGTAATCCTCCAGAACCTAAGTATGAGGTTAATGTTTATATGCTTATTTTGGAAAGTTAATTAGTTAAAGTTGTGGCAATGCTATTTTATGAATACAGTCTTTTCATGTCTAACAGGGTTCAATTGTTAAAAACAGAATTGTAGTATTTCTGACCTCAATACCTTATCCCAGCACTGAAACTTAACTTAAGTTAGTTTCTTGCTCTTTACTGGCCATTCACCTATAAACGATCGCCCATGCACTAATTTCAGCATATGATGCATCAATGAAGGGGGTAAAGATCTGTGACATATTTAACTTAGTTTTTAGGAATATGTTTTTACTTGATGTTATTCTTATCTGTTTCTTGTGTTGTGGCAGAATTATTGTCAAACTGATTATTGCCTGACTGTTAGATTTATTGTGTTTTATATAAAGCTGAATTTTTAGGTGTTTTAATTTATCTGTTGTATTATGTAATAATTATAGTGAGTATATTTTATGTTTTAGAAATTATAATTCTTTTGTAGTAAAAGTTCTCCTTCCAAGCATGCACTGTTACCATGGACATTAATTTATTACTTTTGTTTGTGAATTCGGGGCAGAGGAAAGGCCAGGCCCCAAAAATGTTTGGTTAATATTGATTTCACTGTCATACGGATTTGTGTTCGTGCTATATGCATTGCCAACTTTTAATTATGTTTTTTTTTTTTTTAGGTTAAGTATTGGTTTTCCTAAACCAACGGATGCCTCTGAGTTACCCTCACTGTGTGGATGGGCCTGGTAAAAAGACTGAAAATGTTTGGTTGTTTGATCACTTTATCTTTGTTTATTCTTGTGTGATTGCTGTTGGTTTGATATAATAAAAATGGACATTAACATCAATTGAATTTATGTAATGACTTTCAGCACACTGATCATTTTAATTATTTTTCTTAGAGGATGAAAAGCTGCTGTGACAGACAGGTATAAATATACAACGCACACAGTTACATTTACAATGTGTCATGTAACATTATTAATTAATTCACATTCATCCATTTTCTTTTGATAAACTGTTAAACATTAAACAAGTATCTACTTACATTGCACTCTTTTACAGTTATAAACAACCATGGCTTCTTTTAGCAGCAACTCCCGCTTTCCTCATTTGATTGGCCACTTTGATCACCAAGCATTGAGGGAGACTATATCTGACATCAGTCGTCTATGGGTTTTATGATATTTTTACAGTATTAATGACTGTTTCTCAGCCGACTGTTTCTCAACTTTTATTTAGAAACTACCAAGGACCTCAATTGTGGGTGTGGCCAGGACTATTTTATTATGTACTTAAGGAGCTATGTGAAATTTTTAGCAGGATTTACAGACAGAAATGCTATATAATATACAAAAATGTCTTCAGAAGTGTTTGAAGACCTTACATAATAATAACACACATAGAATTCACCATATTTTACCACCATGTTTTTTATGGATGATTGAGAGATTGGTTGTAATTTTTAAATTCAAAACTAAAGGCTCCTATAAGTGCCACTCTTTAACACAATAAGGCCTTTCCTTTCATTGTGTTATATCATATAATGATTTATCTAAGATGTATTACATAATATATAGTTGGTGGAACAGAATAATGAGATTTAGTTAATTAAACTTTAAATTGTTTATTAAGTAGTTTATTAAGATCAGCTCACACAATTTTATTCAAAGATTGTTTGATTTAAATGCTTACTTAAAAAGTAAAATGTATAGTTAGCTTTGTTTCGAATGCTATATTGCATATAGTATTTTGGGTAATAAAATACACATCAACATTTATGCAGATTGGCAGATACTGCTTACAA
The DNA here is from genome assembly GCA_033220385.1 of Triplophysa yarkandensis. Taxonomy (NCBI): domain Eukaryota; kingdom Metazoa; phylum Chordata; class Actinopteri; order Cypriniformes; family Nemacheilidae; genus Triplophysa; species Triplophysa yarkandensis. The sequence continues at coordinate 22,288,464 of CM065655.1, read as the reverse complement.
AACAACCTACCAAGCATTTAGTTTATGTCTTTTATCAGTATGTGTGTTCCCTGATATCAAACCAACAACATCTACATTGCTATAGCTCATTAATCTACCAAGTAAACTATTATAAAGTAACTCTCGGATTATAAACCTCTTTCCACATTTCCTTTGTGTTTATGTGTTTGTTTGTACCTTTAAACCAGCTGTTCAGGATAAAGCGAGTTATCCTCTTATCCACAGGAATCAGATGACTATAGAAAACACTAGGATTGCTTGCATCCAGTTATTACTGGAACGTGTCGTAGGCGATCTGTTATGGAACTTACAGGATTCATATGATATCGCGTCGTCACTGGTGGTGATGCAGTAACTGAGAGTCGAGTTGATCAATAACTATGATGGGGTGGATCTCAAAGAGTCAGGAACTAAATGAGAGTGTTTTAAAGACATGAGGAAACCCACAAAGCAAGAAGGTGAATAATAAAACAAAAAATGTGTTACTTTAGGATTTAATCCCATTTATGCATAGTTGGGGAGACAAAACAATAATAGTTAATAATTTAGAATTAATAATAGTTTTATAACAAAATTAGGGTTTCTTTAACACCATTTTAACCAGAATTGTCCAGACCTTTTCTTTCCTTGAACTAAACTAATATGAGAAAGTCCTCAATTCTCTCCTTTATCCACCCCAAACTTAAAACTCTCTGACTCTCTTGTTTGTATGTACATTTATTTGTGATTGATAAAATAAAATAATAAATGATTTTTTTCGTGAACAATTCATTAAATATGAATTAGTAAACACCATGATTTGGTTACATCTAATTGACAACACTAAGGGCTTACACAGCAGATTCAGGAGCTTATTGGGGAAAATCCTGAATTGGGAGAGTTACAAAAATTCCAAGACATTAATCATACAATGGAAAAATGTGAAGACAATGTTCAACAAAGTGGAGAGTATAGGGGACATCAGTGACATTAGTTAGACATGAATATTCTACTTAAGTTGATGAACAGAATAGAATAAAACAAGTGTCTGCACCACATAGAGAATTTATATTATCTTGCAAATATTGGTGATCTACACATGTAACATTAACAAAAAACACTAAATCTCCCAAAAACAATTGGTCCACAACCTTAAAGCTTCTGTCAAAACACCCAAGATAAAGAAGAATTTTATGTTTCAACATGACAAAGATCTGAAGCACACCCCAAATCACCAAGGAACGGGAAACACGTTTTTGAAATGCCCAGCCAGATATCAAATCTAAATCCCATTGAAAATGATTGGTGAGACTTGCAGTCAAATTTTACAACCCACCTGACAGAGTTAGAATGCTTTTGCAAGGAAGTCAAAATTACAAGTGCAAAAGGATTGAGTCTTATCCACAAATACTGCATGCTGTATTAAAAAGTACACGTTTTTAATTAAACTTTAATTCCTGTATGCTTATGCAAACTGGTTAGTTTCATTCCTTCCCCTAAATTATTCTTTTTCCCCTGCTCTTAAATATATAGATTGCAATTTCACAATTGAGATGAAACAGATTCTAACATGGTTCATCTTGATTTTATTTTTAAATGAAAAAGAATTCAGGGATTTCAACAAGAGGGTGTAGACTTTTTTAAGATATACTGTAGCGAGCTGGTGATTTGAAATTAATGGGTGAAAAATCCATCAGAGTTTAGAAAAAGCAAGTAGAGGTGCATGCTGAAAAAATATGGTAAAAATGAATGTCCAAATTGTTGGAACTCTTAGTAAATATAACTTAATAAAGCTGATAAAAACATATTATGTTCATGTTTATTAAAAAATGACAATGGTCATTGAACTTAAACAATTGAAAATAAGGGAAATCATGTTTTAAAACTTGTTTTTGACCATTCAAATGTACATGTTTTAGCACAACAAAGGGACTGAGGACATAGCCTTGTAAGACTGTTTTATTTTTGGAATAAGTATAATTTCGAGGTTAACACAAATAACAAATTCCCTTAATGATTTATCACAATGGTAAAGCAGAGAATGTATTTCCGACATGATTACTAAGCTTTACAAAGTAGAGACTGGCTGTAAGAAAATATTTTAAAAAGGACAAATTGAATTTCCACTATTGTTAGGAGGTTGTAATATACTGGAAATAAAGAAGTGCGAGAGGTAAAAACTCTACAAGGTTTACAGTTGGAGAATTTTTTTAAATTTGGGGTTCAGAAACCAATAAAAAAATTCAGACAGACAATATATATTGTGTTATGTCATTTTACAAATTTTGTATTTATTTGATTTGATTTATTTTATGTATACCCATCTGTGCACTGAATGCCAACATGGATGTGTAGGTCGAACAGGCAGTTTAATTGTTTTATTTAAAGCTTAATATTGTATTTTATGTTTTGAATTACAATTATTATCTAGTTAACACGTTTCAAAGTGTGATATTATATAACAGGAAAAAGAACAATGGCATGCACAATCCTATAAAGCCATGTTGGAAAGCATTAAAGCTCCATCAGCAATTCACCACTGACACATTGTTAATGACTCTACATCTTATAGAAGGGTTCTACTGCCCTCTAGCTGAAACACTCAAAACAACACTTTTTCTTAAAAGAAGGGAAGATTTCATTTCATTACTTGAGAATCTAAACACACAATAATAGATTACAACGTGGTTAGTAAATACAACAGAAATTAAAGTCTGTATAAACATAACATGTGATGGACAAAAGAATCAGAAGAGCCAGGTGGGTAATTAAGAATGCTCGTGGTGGAAAATTTTGGAAACGAAACAAAACCAAGCTGTCAATATTTTTAAAACTTGTTTTTTTACACAACTTCTAACATTAATGAGTTAAACACACCCTAAAGCAGATTCATTCTTTCTAAATTAACAGACTCTGATGGTTCACCAGGAGAGAAGGCACAGGATGGGCATAGACAAATATATTTGCATGCCACTTTTCAAGCTGCAAGTGGCTCCACCGGACTTGTTCTTCTTCTGAGTCTTATAACCTCATGGCCTTCTTTCCATCACCCAAAAGAACAGTATACTTGCAGAACATCCCAATGTGTCATGGTCAACTTTGCCTTATTTATGAAATTGTAAATGACATGCAACCAAGATCACATTGTTAAAACACATTGTTGTAGTTGAGTATATTATATTTTTAAAAGGGCAAACATGATAACTAAACATAGATAGGAATATATATGCTCTGGGTGACTAATGAATGTAGAAAAGAATGTGCATTTAAAACAACAATATACACAACAGATGCCAACTATGTAAAACATTTATATACAATACAGACAAATTAAGACATAACAAGCACAATGAGAAATAAAACAGATAAAACATTTACAAAGTTATACACAACAATATACAATTGGCTCCAAAAAGTGAAATAGCGGTGCATAAAAGAGAACAAAATAGCAAAAATGCAAAGGCCATTTAGGTAAAAATGGCACAAAAGAAATAAATAATTGCCAAATATGGTTTTGAAAACAGCATAAAATGTCACAGGGTAAAAAGATGCTCCTCTGCCATCCTTTAAAACATGAAGGCTAAAGTGTTGTTTTGTTGTAAGGTTAATTTTGACTTGTTATCATCCACAATAGTTTCTTGATTTCCATGATCACTTGACATGGTGGACAGAAAATCTAAAACTCATACGTGGCAGATGGGCGAAGCAAGAACAGGCCACTTTGAATCTTAGACAGTCAATTTCACAACACAGCAAAATTACACAATCAATGCCTTATTTCACCTAAGGGCCGTCATAAAATGGAACCCATGGTAGAGAAACTGAATTAAGTTCCCTTTCTGTTGGTCTCTCAAAGCTGTATCGATCTGACAGTATTGGGTTTGAACTGTCCCTTTTCAAAGACTTCCCCTTTGGTTTTGACCGGAGCCAGAGATCCTAAAAGAGCAAATTTCTGTACCACATATGGCCACGTATGGCGCACCACTGTACCCTGGGTTGCATCAAACTCATCCCGGATGGGGACACCCATGACGCCTGCCTCACATGTTTGGTTCCCGAGCATATGTGAATGATGACGCTGCAGAAAAGGGTGGCTACTTTTAGCCACAACCTTATCTTATACTGCCCGCTCTGGGTTTGCTGGCTGCGGGTACAACACATTCCGCATTCTTAGCGAGCGTCATTGGTGATTAACGCCACGAGCAGGCAGAACAAACCCCAACACAAACTCGTGGAACACCCCCTTTTTCGCATGTTGGACATACCATCTCCACGTGGCCGCAGCAGGATCCTGCCCCATTGCCCCTAGCGCCATGCTCACTTCAGCAACTGGTAGCCCCCCCCTCTCATGACTTCCTTACTGGGCAAACCTTACTGCCAATATTATCTTCCACCTGATGGTCTGTGGCTGTCCGACATTGCGTCAGTCCGGCACTATTCTTGATTTGCGTCCTATGAATTGCCATATGCATAGATCACCATTCAAGATGGTAAAACAGAAGTGCATTCTCGAGCATCTTTTTACATCTCAATTGTCCCTCGACACTGACCGTTCCTATGTTGTCAAGGGCTGAGGGTACCAGTTCAAAGTCCTGCCCTTCGGTCTAAACCGCATTTTCCCTGCTCAGAGAGCGAGCCTCTGGGTACTCACTGACTAGCTGATCTTGGCTTACTCGCGAGATTTGGTGTTTACACACAGGGTGCTTCTGCATCTAGACTGTTGTGCTAACAGGTCAACCGAGAAAAGAGCAAGCTCTCCCTTGTGCAGATGTAGTACTCCTTTAAAGGAGAAAAGAATAAAACAACTCGTCACACGATGCTTCTCCACAAGCTGACTTTATGTGAATGAATCATCGCGCGGACGCACAGGTGATTCGTGATGACGTACCGGCGCACATTCGACCAATCACAATCATCACACATCCCTATACTTTCTCCCTTAAAACCAATAACTACTTTAAATGAAAACTAAAATATATTAAACAACACTTAGTTGAAGATCAGCAAAATAATAAATACATAAACACTTTTAATTGTGAGGAAATGAAAGTAATCATAAACAATGGTACTTAAAGTCCAAACTAATATTGTACATTACAGGATACCACACTCTCCCCATCAAAAAACAATGTCGTCCCGACATTAGTTAACTTAAATTTAGTCACAGCCATGCTTATTTTACAATATTTCTTGTAAATTCACATAACATCAATTTCAGTAATCATGTTTCAGTATTTCAACAACAACAAGCATTTGTAATGAAAGTATAGTCCATACTAGCACACAAGAGTCTCTGTAAATCGATGCACAAAGGCATTTGTTTTTTCAAACAGTCCTTTAAATTGAAGTAAACAAAAATTGTTCCACTTGAGGAAAACTGTGCGTAAAAAGTGTTTTAGGAAGAAAAGGTGAAAAAACAGCTCCAAAAAAATATTCAAAGAGTTTATTATAAATTTAAACTGTTCACAGTTTCACAACCTCACAACAGTCCTTTCTTTTCAATGGGTTTAAACTGGAAACTGTTACATCCCTCTGTGATTTGCAGTCAATAGCACGGGTGGGACAGCTGAGGGTAGCTAAATGGTACTGGCAACCAGAGGTTGGGAGCTGACGTTGCCTTAGATGAAAAGTGTGGGTAGTAGTTTCTGTTTTCTACCTGTAACTTATAGCATGATGGGGCCCCAAGGGTGTCGTAAGTAAACCTTCTTGGTGGCCTTCGTTTTCTGCTGGACAACTGATGACCACATTCTGGCTCCGAGGCACCCTTTTGACTCTTCCCAGTTGTAATTGGTCCATCTGTAGGCATGTTTTGTTCCATGGGGTCTACATCTTGCATGTTTTCGTTACAGGTTTGTTCAATTGCAGGTGTAGCGTCTGGATTTTTTGTTGATAACTGTGGTTGTGACTCTGCTGCCTTGGAACTGGATTGATGCTCGACAGTTACTGATGGCTGTACTGACTCATTTCTATCCCTTAGGTTGTCACCCAGCTGCTGAGATTGGAACTGGTATGGCTCTATTCGGTAATAGTGATCATCCTCTTCGCTTTCATCATCACTCCCTATATCACATCCTCTTTCATCGTTGGTTGGGAATTTACTTTTCCTGAGTGGTTTCTGTTGAACACGTTGCACTGGTGTGATATTGAGTGGCAGGTAGTCACATGGGAAGAGAAGATTACGATGCAGAATTCTGGTTCTTCCTTTACTTTGTTCAGGTTTCACTTCATAGATGGGTGCATCATCAGTTACCTGGCGAACAACAACGTATATTTCATCTTCCCAATAATTTCGTAACTTTCCGGTACCCCCCCTTGGGGTCATGTTTTTCACAAGGACCCTGCTCCCTGGTCCCAGATCTGTGCTCCTTGCCTTTTGGTCGTAATTCCTCTTGTTTCTTTGTGCACACTTGTTTGCATGTTCATTGGCTATTTCACAAGCCTCCTGCATCCCTCTCGTCCATCTTTCCATATACTCACTGTAACTGTGTGAGGTGTTTTCCGGTTTGAGTCCAAAAAGGGAATCGATGGGCAGTCTCGGAGAGCGGCCGAACAGCAAACGGAAAGGTGAGAAACCAGTTACCTCACATCTGGTACAGTTGTAAGCGAACACTAATTTGCTAAGTGCATTTCCCCAACTCAATTTTTGCCTCTCTGTCAGGGTTCTCAACATTTGCAGCAATGTCCGATTAAAGCGTTCTACTTGTCCATTGCCTTGGGGATGGTAGGGGGTTGTCCTGGAGCTGACGACTCCACTGTACTTGCATAGATAGGTAAAAAGTTGATTTTCAAACTCTCCCCCCTGGTCATGATGGATCCTGGACGGGAAGCCAAACTTAAGGGCAAAGTCGTTGAATAGGCGGTAAGCCACAGTTTTTGCTGATTTTGAAGTTGTGGCATAAGCCTGTGCGAATCGGGTAAAATGATCCATTATCACCAAAATATACTCATAGCCCCCCTTGCACTTGTCCAGATGGAGGAAGTCAATTGATACCAATTCAAATGGATAGGTAGTTTTGATACTTTTGAGAGGCGCTCTCATCTCACGGCATGGTTTCTTTTGTTTGATACAGGAACAAGTTCTTAGTACGTAGTCTTCAATGTCCCTCTGCATATAGGGCCAGAAGAAACGTTCCCTGATGAGGCTTGTAGTGCGGTCAAGGCCTTGATGCCCCATATCATCATGCAATTCCTTGAAAACAGTTTTCTTGAACTTAGCAGGCAGCACAAGTTGGGCTTTTTGAGAGGTCTGGCGATACAGAATGTCATGTTCATCCAGCTTTAGTTTGTCCCATTCTCTAAGGAGGACCTTTAATGGCGAGCTGACCGAACGCCTATGCAGGGATGGCCTCGCTCCAGCTTGTAAGTGTTCAATAATTACTCCCATGTCCATGTCCTTCCTTTGTGCTTGTCTAATCTCTCCCTTTGACAGGGGTTTAAGGAAATCTTCGATCTCCTCCCCACACCCCAACACACTCTGACAAACGGCAAAAAGGGGCATGTCTGGTTTGTGCTGATTCTCGACAGCTTGGGTCACAGCTATCATGCAGTCGGGCGAAAATTCCTCCGTACATTCGTTCATCATCGTCTCCAGATCCACTGGCATCCTAGAGAGCGAGTCTGCATCAATATTCTCTTTGCCCGGTCGGTAACGGATGGAAAAGTGAAAGTCTGCCAGTTCTGACACCCACCGACAGCCGGTGGCATTCAGCTTTGCCGAGGTCAATACATAGGTAAGTGGGTTGTTATCACTGAACACACTGAAAGTTGGCGAGTAATAGAGGTAATCTCTGAATTTTTCAGTGATGGCCCATTTCAGAGCTAAGAACTCTAACCTCCCACTGTGTAGATGATAGTTTTTTTCCGCTGTTGTCAAGGTTCTTGATCCATAAGCAATAACCCTCATTTTACCATTCTGCCTTTGATAGAGGACTGCTCCTAGTCCTTGGTTAGATGCATCCGTATGTAGAATGAACGGCTTAGTGAAGTCTGGAAACCCTAGGATTGGTGGCTGGGCTAAGCAATCGATCAGTTTTCCCAGAATCTCCTTATGGTATTCTGTCCACTCAATTGGCTTGCCCGATGGCACAACATGACTCCTTCTGTGCTTTCTCACTTGGGATCTTCCGTTCCCTTGTGGTTGATTGCCATCTGTGCTACCTTTCAGAAGGTCATAGAGAGGATTGGCGATACGAGAGAAGTCCTTTATGTATTGCCGGTAGTAACTAAGAAGACCTAGGATTCTACGCAGGTCTCCCACCGTGTTTAGTTTCTGCTCCTTGAGTGACGTTACTGCGACAGTGTCTGCAGGATCCATGCGACTGCCCTCCGCTGAGACTATCCTACCCAAGTAACGCACTTCTTTTTTGAAGAGCTCACACTTTTTTGGCTTTAATTTTACTCCATAGGATTTCAGTCGTTGCAGTACTTTTCTCATTGCTTCCACATGTTCATCGAAAGACCCAGTGAAGACTAGGGTATCATCCAAATAAGGTATGCAGATTTTGTCTCTCAGCCCTTCCAGGCATCCCTCCATAAAGCGTTGGAAGGAGGCCGGGGCATTCATAAGGCCAAAGGGAATACGAACCCATTCGTACAGCCCCCATGGTGTTGTAAACGCAGTCAGATATCTACAATCTGGAGCCATAAATCCTTGGTGGTACGCCTTTCCTTGGTCCAATAAGGAGAACCATGCATTACCTCCCAGACCATCTAGGACATCCTGTATTCTGGGTATTGGCTGATGGTCTGGAATCGTTTTTCTGTTCAAGTCTCTGTAGTCAATACACAGACGGAGGCTGCCATCCTTTTTCCGGATGCAAACAATAGGTGAGGAGTAAGGAGAATTAGACTTAGTCACCCAACCTTGAGCTATGAGGTCATGTAAGTAATCCTTCATTTCCTGGTATAGCGGTTTAGGGACTGATGTATAAGTACGAGCAACAGGTGTGTGGTCACTTAAAGAGATATTTAATTGTAATCCCGGGGCACAGCCAATATCATCATCTGACTTTGAGAAGACAGAACATTCCTCACGTAGCATCTGTTTCACTTCGTTTTGTTGGGACTGAGTTAAATGGCTCAAATCAACTGGAGGATCCCATCGCTCCTCAATGCCATTTCCACTAGTAACTTCTTGGGGACTTTGTATAACTTTGTATTTGTATAATTAGAAGGAGCTACCTGTAAGACAGACTTCACAGACTGCAGTGTTCCTAGCTCAGTTCTACCATGCAGTATGATGTCATGATCCGTTCCATTCTGAACGCTGAGAGTAATCACTGGGCGGGATCCCTTTTTTAGTGTAAAGAGGGTGTTGAACAACTCCAGCCCATCTGGATACAGTGCGTTAACAGGTGGTTCAAACATTAGTACACTGTCTTGTTTCAAGCGAGGCAGTTTGACTTGACATTGAATTTGCATTACTGTGTGTTTTCTGATGTTAACTGATTCTTTCAAAGTCCTTACTTTGTACTCACTAAAGCTATCAGCAGTCACCAGATTGATGAAAGCAGCTACTTTATTCTTCTTGATGCTGGGGAAGGAGTTCCTGACCGTGTTGTATAGGATTGCATTCGTCACACCATCATCTGCTCCACCGGTTTCATCTGGCTTTATTATTTGTTCAATGACATTGTATCCAATGATGGGTCTTACTAATTCGTGGTCTTTGAGGACAAGCACCGGAATGATTAACTCTTTCTGGGTGGTGACAGGGGAGGCCAGCTTAAAAGACATTTCCACCCATCCGCTGTAGGGCATATTTTCTCCATTGGCCGCCACCAGGCATAAATCATCTGGGGCATCTGTTACTTCTTTGATGCTCCTCAGCGTCATATTTGGTGCATATCTCTCTTTCCCTTTTTCATCCATGATGCACACCTGGGAACCGGTATCCCATAATACTTCAGTTTTTTTTCCTTGCAGATAACAGGCGACCAGACATTGTTTGCCTACTAAAGAAGTGACAGCGGAATGCTGGTTAACTTGGTAAGGAGTGGTTATAATACTATTGAGGGACTGCAAATCAAGCTGTTCTCGATTGTTCAAAGGTTTTTCATTCACATGGGACTTCTCAGTCGCACGGGTCACACCCTGTCCCTGGGGGGCAACCCGCTCCTGTTTAACGGAATTCCTGCTTTAGGCCTTGTAGCCTTTGCCTTGCAGCCAGCTGAGAAATGCTCGTTACTTCCGCAGTGGTAACAATGAGTGCAAGGTTCCACCGCCCTACGCTGTTGGCAGTGAAAGCACAGTCTAGCTCGGGGAGGACGAGTTGGATGGAACTGATGAGAGGGTAATTGGGGTGCCATCACATACGGAGGGGGGTATTGAGGATAATTTGATGGCTGGGGTGCATAACCAATGGGCAGGAGCGCACACTGAGGGTTAGGGTACCCACACTGAGGTCCACGAGGAAAGCCTGGTACTGCATACTGCTCTGGCCCCACAGCATATTGCAAATTTGGAAGTGATTGTGGTTGGAAAGAGGGTTCTTGGGAATCTAATTTACAGGTCTGCTGCTCATAACTTTGGGTCCACACCGCTGTCTGTCCAGAGGCCTGGGGCATGTTCCGATGCTGAGGGAACATCGATGCTGCTGACTCTTGGTTGCAGACTGCAAAACATTGCTGAGGGGTAGATAGAGGGTGCTTGATTGTTTCTTTGATTTTCATAATGTCATCACTCATATTTTTAAGTTGCGACATAAGGTCAAATTTGGGCTGTTTGAGTTGGCATTTTGGTTCAGAAACAGGCTCATCTATCTGCACGACATGGACAGCACCACTTCGCTCATGTTTTCTCTTTGTCTGTTTTTCAGATTCATTATAGCAAGCAACATTGAGTTTCTCTAGCAGTACTTCATCGGGGGTCGTGGAGTCAGACAAATATTGTTGCAGGTCACTTTGGATGCAATCGTTTTGCAGTCCAGTTAAAACAGTGTGCAAGAACATATTTTGGACCAGTGAAACTGCACATGATGGCAAATGGAACCAGGTGTGGTTACATACAGGTGTAATTAGCAGCCGGCATGGAGTGTTTGTGCCACTCTAGCTTCTACCTTCTTACCAAAGCATTGTTGCAAACTAAAGGACGTGCAAACCTGCACTAATGCAACTTTTTTTAAAGTACCTACTTAAGGACAACTGGGAAAAGCCACAATGTAATCATCAACTTTGAGACGCTACTGGTAGGACTCATTTCTTTAGCAGCGATAGACTTGCTAAACAAATGTTATGTACTTTATATATTTCAGATTATGTGACATTGTTAGCAGTTTAGCATTTAACTTGTGAACACCCTAGCAAAATTGTAAATTAATCAAACAACTTTAAATGATACCATGAGTAGTGTTTTGTATGGTAATGTTTGTATATGGTTTGTTTGTGTAGGTTATTAAGCTGAGTATCTACGAAAGTATTGATAAAGACTTTCAATAAATTGCATCTGTGATCAAGAAATGAATCTGACGCTTTGAGTTGATCCATGCACCATTTCAAATTGGATTGGGTCAAATTTGGGCAGACATTGTGACAAATAATCCCCAGGAAACTTGACACCTAATAACCAACGTGAGGATAAGAAGATGAAAGGCTTCTGATGGTCCAAACTATAAAGCTGGAGCAACATTAAGCCATTTGATAATCAACTTGTTTTTGAGAAGACGTGCTATATTGATTAAGGATGGCTGTAGAAGCTTTGGGAAAACAGTGGACCAACTTAAGAGAGATAGGACCACTGCAAAGATGTGTTTTAACAAGCAAGCTAACCTGCTCATTAGAGAGTCCAGTCAAATAATTGAATCTGAACTCCGGAAAGATTTTCAGAAACTCTCTTTTGTGCAAGAGCACTTTTTGATGCTAATTAAGATTATAAGATGGGAATGCTTGCAGATCTGGAAGCTAAGATTGTTGAGAAAGTATGGCATGCAGCAGGCAGCAGATATTGAAAAGACTGTTCATGACTGTTAGACAAAGTTGGAAGAGGTGCGGAAAATTGTCCAAATTAACTTGTGGCAGAGGCATGGCCAAGAGATATTAACTACTGCAGTCAATGAAGCTAAGAAAGCCTGTGATCATTCTGATTCACTACCTGTGGCTGGAGTCAACTGTGAAGGATATGAAGTTCCCCAAATTCATCTGGAAAGACTCGGAACCATAGTTGTCAAGGCCTTGTCCAATTCGGAATGATGGATTCCTATGATTGAGAAGGACTTTGAGAGGAGAGTGAAGCAGTAAAAAATACAGAATAATCAACTTGTTTCAAGAAACAGCAAGTTTATCACTGCACGTACTCAACACCTACTGGAAGGTTACGATTTCACGTAGAAAAAATTCACCTCAACCGGCGCTGGCCTGTCATGCTGTGCTGGAGATGGTGACGTGGTGTGTTACATAGGATCCCCATAATGTCGGTTTGACACAACGTCGAGAGGTTGTCAGAAAGGGAACATCTAGGTTTCGAATGTAAACTGGGTTCCCTGATGGAGGGAGTGAGAGTTTGTGTCCTTAATGCCACAATGCTGTGCTGCTCACTGCAGCGTTCGTGATACATCCTCATGTTCCTTAGCACAATGGGGGATGAATGAGTACGCCATCTTTCCTTTTATACCCGAATGCTCCGAGAGGGGAATGGCATACAAATTAGTTCGCCAATTTTATTGGCCTTTATCAAAGGTCAGAGTTCAAAGTTTGAACCACATACTGTTGATTCCACACAACGTCCTATCCCTTCATCAGGGAACCGACGTTTCATCTGTAACCAAGACGTTTTTTAATCCATAGTCCACAAATTATGGTAAACTATTTAGTGTGTTCAAATTTTTGACAAAATGAGTGGGATGCATAATTTTGGACAAACGTATTTCACAATTATCATACCAACAAAATATTAATCCAGCACTGATAGAAATAACATTATGCCTCACTTTCAGACATCAGTAGATGTTGGTTGGACTGCGCAAAACACCTTTGAGAGGTTGTTCAATCTTCCTGTGTAGCCAGGCATAGCCTGTGTCTTACACAGCACAAACAAATAAGATTGGAGACCGATTATAAATACCACCTGCTAAGTGCTCCTCTCGTTCAAGTAAAAACACTAATACCTATGGTCACTACTTTATATATAGTGACTCCTCCAGGTGTGTTCCCAGAATATGTGTTTTCGGCACTATAGTTACCTTTTGGATAAACATGTGTCCTTCTGTAGCTGGAAATGATTCAACCTCAGTATCTCTGCACCCCAAAGTTGACCCCTCCAGGCACGCAATTCCTTACAGGTGTGCCTGCCCGTTGCTGAGACCATAATTGTATAATCATATGGTAAACTAACTGCGCTTGGATGGTTTTCTGTAGAACTCCTAATCCAGTGTGGGCAAGACTGTTTAGTTGGCTTTATCTCACTATATTGAAGAAGAAGGCCTGTGACTAGTTCGGGCAAGAAGACTCGCGGACATTTGTTTAGCATAGTTTAACACTCGTATAGGGACCCCTAGTCACAAGGTTGAGTGAAAATCAGAGAAGGAACATCACATCATGACGTTGTCATGTAAGGGGACTAAAAGTTTGAATCAACAATTTTTCAATAGCTTTTATTATATTTCTTCCTTGATCATTGTTTCATATTTTACTTAGCATATTTACATATACTAGAGGCTTTCCAGTTTAATACATGTCTAGAATAAAGTACAAGCGAACACACTACTTCAAGAACACACACGCTAAGCAATCCAATCCTTTTTTTTGTGCCATAAAGTTCCATTCATTTCATGAGCAAGCAGCACCATTTTGATGTTATTGCATGTTTTATGTTCTCCATTTCAATGTGTTTAACACAATCAAGCCGTAACATTATTACACTTAACATATTATTAGTCATTATAGAAACAGCACTCTAAATTCTATGGTTTCAGTTCGTTTACAGATTAATCACCGTAATGGTCCTCCTCGTCCTCGTCACTACTGTCACCATAACTGTCATTATCATCATCATCATCATCATCATCCTCAGTGTTGACCTTTCCTGAGAGAACATCATCTATCCAGTCCTCCAGCTCCTCAGCTGATGGTAGATCTTCATCATTTGGCATGCTAAACCATATACTGTCAGCCTTTAAAAAAAAAAAACTTGCATTATAAATTAGAATTAATAAAAGAATTAATCTATGATTAATTAATGCATTTGCTATTGAGTTTTAAAATGCAGGCCTTCACACACAAGCATAGTCCAGTAAATAATTAGGAATACTTATTAGAGAGCCCCTTACCTTTAGATAAAGTAAAAAACTCTTTACCTATTGTAAGTAACATCACTTATGAGGCAAAAGAGGCAAAGCTGTTCAGTTTTGCATATACCAGTTATGGTCGGATGTTTTTTTGTCTGGTCAGATAATATGTTTTCAGTGTCTTTGATCCAAAACTCAGAAACCTCAATGCTATACTTAAACACACTGTATCAAACTATTATGACAGTGACGTGCCAGATTGTCTAACAGCATTTATAAACTGGAAGATTATCCGAATTTCTATTTTTGAATATTGTTATATTCATCTCTGTTTTGTACACATTCTTTTATTATAATTCATTTACTGTCTACAGTGCTTTTTTCTATAAATATTAATTATTGGAAATATTGAAATAATGGTCTGGGTCTACAGAAACTCTTAAAAAGGAATCAGCAGTTTGATGTTAATTGTCGGTTAAATATCGGTCAATAGTAGAAACTTGGTATAAGTGCATCTCTATATAATGTTAACTAACTGTAAAAATCCCCCGTTCATAGTATATAGTATCATCAGGTCACATTTTAAGCATAAATAACTTACATCAGTCACGTTGACTACACCAATCTGTGGTCTAAAAAGGTCCAATTTAAAGGTCTTCTCCCAGTAGGTGGTTAACTGCAGATGAATTTACTAATTAGTGACATTTGATTAAATAAATTATATTCAAGCAGAGATATGCTATATGTGCTATAAGTGTGTGAATTAACGTCTCACCAAAGGAAATTCATCAGGATCAATCCAAATTATGCTTAGATCTGGGTTTTTAGTATTGTCCCTTGCAACTTCCTTTAAAATCTCCAGGAATTCATAACCATCTATTAAAAAAATTATCACACATACCTTAAACATTTACTGTACAAAAATCTTCTGTGAAAAAACATTTTCTTCGTAAGCACTAAATTAACTAAATGACTGTGTTTTTAAGGAAATTGTTTCAGCATGAAATAAAAATTTGGCAATTAAAGGATTTAAAATAAATCAACATGTATTAATTTTAAATTGAAATAGGTCATCACCAGGATCCTCCTCCTCGGCAAAGGCAACAATATGGATTCCATCCATGTCATCCTCCTGTTAATTGAGAGAAGCTACATCACTTCAAACAGTTCATCAATTAAGGCCATCAGATATTTCCACAATATGATTTTACTCACCCATGTTTCAAACATGTCCTCATTTCGTAGTTTTCTTAAAGTAGGTCTGTGTGAAAGTAAAACTGAAAATTATTGTTTTAAAGTATTATTTTTGTAATGATTTATCCTTTTATCTAAGATGCAAGGTTCTAAGAACGTTACTTAAGTCACCTTCTGTGTTGATTAACGAAGTCCACTATCTCCTCTACTGAATTGGGTTTGCCAGGGATGATAACAGGCTCCTCCATAAAGGGCTCATAAAAATCTATTTCATTCATTTTGAGAGTAAGTTGTTTAGCCACCTGCAGGGTAGGACAGTTAAAAATGAGCATTAATAAAGTTTCCTTAAAGATGGTCATCCAAATTTTCACAATGTGGGTAATAAATACACTGAATATAACTGTATTTATGTATTTACAATATAAGAAGAAATAAGATTATTGATTATTAATTCTGAATGAATTTTATTTCTTATTCTTTCTCTTGTGAATACTGAAAGCAAAACCTAGGAGTTAAATTAATTTTAATGTACTGAATTTACAGCCCTACCATGGTAAGATTCCTTTTTGTACACACCTTTTTGTCAAACGTTGCAAAAAACTTCACATATGGTTGAAACATTTCTGCAGCCACCAGGAAAGCTTTATAGTCTACGGAAAAAAGATAACAATACTGTGCATTATTATACACCTCAATTCTTTAGCGCTTTAAAAATCACTATATTAAACAGTGAAAAATAATAAACATGCGGGATATTCTTAAGATTTACTAATTTAAAAAATATTAATTAACTACACTTTTTAAATACATAGAGTGGTCAAAGTAAAAGCTCAAAACCTCTTTTTCTCACATCTATACATTAGGGTATTTTTATTGGGTTGCTCTAAAGAAGAAGACACAATAAAGCGTTGGCAATAAACTACATGAAATATACTGTATACTGTAATGTCCAAATTTCCATGCAAGTAAACAGACAAGATAGAACTTTATTATAGAACATTATAGGACACTCACATTCTGAGTCTTCACCCTTGAAATAACCAATAAGTCGAATATCTTCCTCCATTCTCTCAAAGGCACGCTGCTCGGTTGGATTACTTATCAGCTCAACTGGGTCTTCTAACAACTAAACATAATATGCATTTAAACACACATACACATATAAACTTTCCAAAGATCTTCATATGTTGGCAAGATCTCTGAAATAAACTTTACAAAAATAATCTGTGTTAAGAAAAATACATCCACAATAACCATGTCCATGGTAAACACAAACATCTTTAAAATGCCACAATGCAAATAAAGTTTCTGCTAAAATTTCACAACTTCCCACATGAGTCCTAGATACTCACATCTAATAGGAACTCAACAAGTATATCCGCAGAGAGCTCCCCATCAAACTCAATCACTCTACCATCTTTAAACACATATATGCTGCCCTCCTCCTCCAGACCTAATGAACAAAGATCACATGGTTCACTGGGCATGGATAATAAAATGTTATTACATACAAAGCAATGTAGTGGCCACAAAGACCCATCTTACCAAGCTTTTTTGCCACCTTAGCATCTTTATGTGCATCTACCATTCCGAACCCAATGTCCTTGTGTTCTAGAACCTGAGCAGTAAGCTAGAGATACACAAAGTGTACAAATCAATACATTATCTTTAAATATTTTTTTTTTTCAATAAATATTTGATCTTTTAAGTTGATTTCAAAACTCTGCAAACATTTATTGGTTAATTTATAATGTTGTTGCATGTAAAAGCCCTGGGCACACAAAATAAAGTTAAAATACTACCTAGAACATTAGGAAACTGTGTTCATTATTTACACACTGTGTTTTGTATTGCTTTTCAATAAAAATGAACTTTAACACAATCTGTGGTGTTCCTAAAATAATATTGATGTGATAAGTGTGTTCAGAGTGTGTTATGACAAGGTGATATTTTTTTCATGAAGTTTGATCACAAAAAGCAAATGAGGATTAGTATGGCAGAAAATTTTTGGACACACTACACTAACAGTTTGGAAGAAGTTGTGAAAAATGCTCATTATCATTGGTTGCATTTATGAATTATTTGGTCAACTTAAACAATTTCATAAATATTTTTTCAAAACAAAAATCTACATTTCTAATGGAACAAATTTACATTTCCAGAAGTAATTTGAAACATTGAAACATATACCATTAAATGAAAATATTTTTGTGATCTTGACTATTCAAGTGATCAGAAGCATTTGACAGGTACTTTGTTTATTATAATTTAAAAATCATTTCAGTAAAATTTGTGATATTTTTTCCAAGTGAATATCTAGATAAAGGATCAAAAAATGCATTTAGTGGATGCAATTACAGGTTTTTCAATATAGTGTAAATCCTCATCCCCTTACTGTACCTCCAGTATCGTCTCCCTTATCCGAAACTGCTCCTGGAGCTCCTTGTCTGAAGACAGAGGCTTGTGATAGAGCAAACACATCATGCCATAATTCTTCAATGCCTTCTTATAATTCCTCTCATTAACATCAATGACTCTGTCCTTTCCGTCAAAACTAGGAAACTCCAGCCCCTGTGGAAAGGAGAATGGGAGAAAATCCATGCAGAAAAGAGACAGCAGCCAAACCGACATCATAGTCGCAAAGAAAAGTGAATGAAAAGAATCCTGTTAAGACTTAAGATCTCGACCGAGAGAGCTATACTCTCAGTATATCTTTTAATATAACATTTATCCCTTAATGGTCAGAGCGGAAACAATTAGGCAAAGAAATGATAGGCTGATAGAAAAACTTAATACCTTCCTTTGGGCAAGCCTCTATGGAATTTCGACCTATTTCTGTGACATAGTCATTTAAAAGCTAAAAATAAATGAGGAGCTGAGGAAAAAGAGGACAGGCATCAATACTTGAGAGGATCCCTGTAAAATGACAATTTAAAGGTAGTGCAGGCACTTTAAAAGATGCTAGCAATGCATTGTCAGAAGAAAAAGGTAAAAATAAATACCTTTTTGTAACTTTTGCAGAAACGTATCGAGCAGTTCCTAATATGTAACATAATGTACAGATACGAATATAATAGCTGTGTTCCTTTGTACGACAAAAATGCCCCTTTTGACCACAAATATGCACCTTTTTAGATGCAAATGAAACATGTTTTCAACTATTTACATAATTTTTTTAACAGTGCAGCAAGTAAGCTTTGAACAAAGAGACCCATACAAGGTCCTAACTAAATTAATAACCCCCAAGTTGTTGCAATGATTTAATATCAATTAAAACACAACTTTGTTTATAAACAGTGACTATTACTGACTTAAAGAAAATAAATCAGCTGATTTGGTGTATTAAAAATAGATAAAGCAATAAAGTAAATAAAAAAACACAAATACATTTCTTGCTGTAAACCAATTTACAGTTCAACAGGCCCAACAGTTCTGTGGCACTTTTCGACGCAGATTGTCATTCCTAGTAAGCGGTTGCAAGGTAAACTAATATCATTAAGTCCGGCCGCCCCATGTCTGCTGAGAAACACAACAAAAGTTGATCTCAATATCACTTTTAGTTATATAGCATTTTAGACTAAATGCATTGCATCAAAGCAGCTGAACAACATTGGTTAGCACAACAATGTGTCCATAATGCAAAATGATTGGTGAAGGCATTTCATTATTGAATTTGGGGATGTCATCCCATTCAGTTTAAATATTTGTCTTTGCATTATTCATCTGTTTTCTATTGTCCCATCCCGATGGTCATCTGAGGCAGGGTCTTGCAAGGGATCTGTATCTAGGGTTCTAGTTGTCCTTGTTTCCGCTGTCTTTCTGGGCTGTAAGGATCTTTTCTCCACCATCCGGTCTGAATACGCACTGAATCCCGGTGACAGCAATGCCCTCTGATCTGGATATGGACTTGATCCGGTGGTCTCGGATCAGATCTGCCTCCTGAACACTGATAAGTTATTCCATAGTTAAGGCGACAAATAGGAATAGGATTTTTTATATTCTAGGTATTATCAAATTGCGAGTTTTGAGAACGCAGCAACGTGGAGGATTATAATGTGACCGGAGCTCTTCCAAATACTGGGGTGCCAAACCATTTAAGGCTTTAAAAATAATTAGCAAGATTTTAAAATCTAAACGATGTTTGATAAGGAGCCAGTGCAGTGTTGACAGGACTGGAGTAATATGGTCATACTTTGTGGTTCTTGTAAGAACTCTTTCTGCAGCATTTGGACTAACTGTAATTTGTTTTCTAATTGTGCAGAACAATCACCCAATAAGGCATTACAATAATCCAACCTTGATGTCATAAATGTATGGAATAATAAGGCTGTAATTAAAATATGTTTTTAAGGTGAAAAGAAACTTGGTTTTCTAAGGAGAGATTTCATTCAAATAGCACACCTAGGTTCCTAACTGATGACGAAGAGTTTAAAGAGCAGCTATCAAACATATTTTAGGCTGTTGCATGCAGAGGTTTTAGGTCCTATAATTAAACTCTCAAAATTTTGGAAGAGTTTGGAAGTAGGGAATTACTCGTCATCCAGTGTTTTATATTGACTATGGATTTCATTAGTTTTTCAAATTGGTGTGTTTCACCGGGCAGTGAGGGAATATAGAGTTGAGTACCACCAGCATAACAGTGGAAGCTGACACCATGTTTCCTGTTGATAACTCCCAAAGGTAACATGTATAGCAAGAAGAGCAGCGGGCCAAGAAATGAGCCTTGAGGTACTCAATACTGCACTTGTGATCGAAATGATAGTTCTTCATTAACTGCTACGAATTGATGGCAGTCAGTTAAGTATGACTTAGAAATGCACTTCCATTTTTCCCCACAAAGTGTTGAAGTCTATGCAAAAGAACGAGCCATTTGTATTGTGGCGCCGAGGGAGCTCAATTGAGGGTACAGACAATGGCGTAGCGCAAACTGCGTTGGCCCACCCGCAAGAGTGGAGGCGTGGCCCCTCACCGCATAATTAGATGGGGGATTCACCTTTTCATTCAAAATCGGGAATTAGTACTGTGGAATTTAATAGTATGTAATTATTTCGTATTTATTTATTAGAACTTTTCACAAAAAAGAATAAAAGAAACACCAACAATAAAACAGCATTTACATTTACTTGTTAATAAGCAAGGGAGCACATGACGTCAAAATATTTTTTCTATGTGCAGTATACATCAAAGATTCATGACAACATTCAATAAAGGTAATATATATTACCTTTAAAATCCTCCAAAGTGCCCCTTTCTCTTAGCATTTTTTTGTGCAAAATCCCTGACAATGTCTGTTATGTCCATCTGAAGTGCGTACTGGCTTTCAATGCTGAGTATTGCAAGTTCAGAAAGTCTGTGTTGGCTCATTGTGTTTCTCATGCAGGTTTTTATTAGTTTTAGTTTAGAAAAAGATCTCTCGCCACCTGCCACTATGACGGGGACAGTATAAAAAAAGCTTCAGAGCTGTAGCCACATCTGTGACACTTACTTGGTAGAATAGAATAGAAGTATGCTTCAGAATCAGCAGCTCTGCCAGATTTTTAATTGAACCCATTTCAAGGAAATTCGGAGGAAATAAGTCATCGTTGTAAGTCACTGCAAATGTTTCGGAACAAGCACGCAACTCATTATCAGTGGGCCCACTGGGTACAGTACCTTGCTCAAGGGCACATAAGTCATAATATTGATGGCCCGAGACTTAAGCCTGCAACCCTAGGGTAAGGAGTCAAACCCTATAACCACTAGGCCATGACCTCCACTTAGAATCAAAGAGTGGTTCAAACTCAGAAAAGGGATGTATGACTTCTGGAAGCACCTGTTTTAGGAGCTTAGATGGAATAGGGTCTAACATACATGTTGTTGCTTTAGATGATTTTACAAATGTACACAATTCTTCCTCTCTTCCTATCTTATGCGAAACAGTAGCTGATGGCTGAATGGTTACGATTTTATTTCTAATAGTGTCAATTAATTTACTCAAAATCATAACAAAATCATCATTTTGGGTTTATCATAATAAGATGCACCAGTGAGAGGTAAAACATAGTACTGAATATACAGCACTAAGGGGTTTTCTACTGAGCACTTTGCAAGCTTCCCCTTATATCCCAAATGAGACAAAGAGTCATACATACCATGGTCATTGTAAAACTAGACACAGCATCAAAAGGGGATCACCTTCTTTATTTAAGATTTCTTGGAATGGATATGTGGGTAAGATATGTAGATTGTGTTATTTACCTTTACATTTATTCAGTTGGCAGACGCTTTTATCCAAAGCAACTTACAAGTTTTATGCAGTGGACAGATATCACTGCAGAGCAAATGGGGGTGAGATGCCTTGCTCAAGGGCCCTTTAGTCATTGTCTGCTGACACTTTGATTCGAACCTGCAAAGTTCTGCTTAAAAGTCCAGCTCTCTAACCACCAGATCAAGATTAAGTTATAAGTTTGGAAACTCAAAGGGGTGAACAACATCTACACCTGAGACACTGTAGGCATGTAAGAATTACTGTGCGTTCACACCGAACGCGGCGAGAGAGTCATGAAACGCTCTCGCCGCTCTCCCTCCGCCGCTGGAGCAATAAACTCCTCGACGCTTTCGCCGCGCTGCTGTCTGCTCTTTTTTTTTACTTTTATTTAAAGGAGCTGCAAAGCAAACTAATTAAAAGTTATGAAGAAATACAAACTATAAGTTAAATTATTATCATAAACTTAAACATTTTACACCAGCAACACTCTTTTGTGTGTTCTTGCACAAACACGCACACACACAATAAAGAAACACGTCATAAACTCAAGATTTCAGGCATTTTGATTCAAACATCACTTTATTAATTCATGTCCCTGTTTATGTTCATGTATAACTGAAAATATGAATATAATAAACAAGTAATAAGGATTTTCTCGTCTCCTCTGCATGGGAATTAATGAGGTCTGAACTAAAGTTTACATGTCTCTGTTCTTTTAACTCTTCTGAAGTGGAGCGCTGCTGTTTCCTGATTGGTTGTCGCTCTCATGAGTTATGACGCCATAACTCATTAGCATAAAGTTAAACTCATTTTAACTCTCCCTTGACGCTCCTGCTGGCCTCGCCGCGCCGCTCCTCGCCGCCTCTCGACGCCTCCCGCCGTGGACTACATTGAAAATGAATGGCACCCGGACCCTCTGACGCTCTCGCCGCGTTCGGTGTGAACGCACAGTTAGCATTTACATAGAGGCACCTCTATACAACAGTTTCTCTCCGGCTACTGTAAGGATATTATCACTGGCCTTTGCAAGTTAATTTGTGCAAAGATATTTTGTGTAAATATTGTGAAAAATGTTCCTTCATTGAGCAGAATAGTTAATCTTCCTCTAGTCCTTCTAGCCCAAAAAAACATTAGGTCAACCGCAATGGACTGTTTTTTACCTTTCAGTGGTTCATTATCTGGTTGGATTCAGTTTTTCATTTTATTCGCTGTAGATGACAAAGGAGACCCTATAGAAACCTAGAGACTAAGGAACACATATTTTGAAAGGAGAGAGAGGTTGCTTATAGATTTTTTTAATCATCTCTGCCCTGCCCTTTAAAAGTTTCTTTCCCACAGAGAATTTAATGAGGTCTGACCCGGATTTAAATTTACCACCAGAAGACATTAAACTGGTGTCTTTCACAGTTGTATACATTGGCTGATTTTTTTATTGGTCCAAAACAAGAGAAAACAAGAAAATTAATATAATTGTTACAATCCAATGAGCTTAACGATGCAAAACAGCTATCTGAATGACATAAGTTGACCAACTGAACGATATTCAATAAAATAAACAGCTGTGGAAATTCTGTAATAAGAAAACAAAACTCTGGAGTACATGTTGATATTCCCCATCCTCCATTAGTTGCAAAGGAGGAAGGAATTCGTCCATTCAACATTGAGAAAATGATATAATAAAACGTCACATGTTTATATTAAAGTGAAAGTGACATGACATACAGCCAAGTATGGTGACCCGTACTCGCAAATCATGCTCTGCATTTAACCCATCCAAAGTGCACACACACAATGGTGAACACACACACACCAACCGTGAACACACAACTGGAGCAGAGGGCAGCCATTTGTGTTGTGGATCCAAGGGAGCAGTTGGGGGTTCAGTACCTTGCTCAAGGGCAAATAAGTCATAATATTGACGGCCCAAGACTTGAACCTGCAACCCTACGGTAAGGAGTCAATCTCTCTAACCACTAGGCCATGACCTTCCCTTAGAATCTAAGAGTGGTTCAAACACGAAACTGGTTTGATATTTCTGAGGCAATGCTGTGAGTCAATTTATTGTGGACATGATAGAGAAACAACCATATACTATACATTGAATAATACTGCATATGATCTTGAAGTACCTCAGAATCTCATAATTGAATATTGAACAGATTTTATATTATTATATTATAAAGATTGTATGGCATAAATGTAAATTTGTCTTAGCGCAATATACCTGACAAACTTTATTACATGTTTGCAGAGCCTTTAAATCATTAGAAATTCATCTAAATGAAGAAAGATGAATAAAATGAATAAACTTATAACTGAAATTTTTAAGTTTGGTGAGACAAGATGGGCATGTAAATGGTAATGTGTCAGTTCTGTTTGATAACAATAACAAACACCCTGAGAGAAATGAAGGGTAGCAAAAAAAGAACAATCGATGCCACCAGCGCTTATATTAACATGAACAGTTTTGAATTTATGCTAAATATTGTTGTATACAAGGACTTCCTGCATGTCTCCTGCAAGACCCTTCAATCCACCTGTTTTACTATAGCTACTGCAACCAAGATTACAAGCAACCTCAGGGCTCATGTGGTATATTATGAGACCAGGATGCGTGATTTGCAGTTAAAGAATTGTCCAAAGGAAGCAAGATTAAAAAGCTAGAGCATGGACAACAATAATAGGTTACTAATATATTTCTGTGAAAACAAAAGCAGGTCACTAAAGAGTCCCTTGTACCTTGGACAGTTATGTAGTTCATTCTTCACTAGGGGAAAAACACAACATGAACTATTAAAATAAATTATTCCCCTCGATCAGCTGCCTCTACAAAACAGTGCTACTCGACTGGCCTGTGCTAACTCCTTTGCTCTGTGGCTATCTGATGTCCTCCAGGAACATAGATCCAAGCATGGTGGGAGAAAGTAACGCAAATCTAACAAACCTTTCAACCTCTCTTTCTATCAGACTCTTCTTTCGTCTAGACCCCACCACCCTCCTCAGAGTATGCTCAGACTTCTGAGACCGAATTGCTCCCCTCTTTCTCTCATCTAACTTAGGATGACGTCACAAGGATCATTGCCTCTAACCACATAAATACATGCCTGCTAGATTGCGT
The DNA here is from genome assembly GCA_033220385.1 of Triplophysa yarkandensis. Classification (NCBI taxonomy): domain Eukaryota; kingdom Metazoa; phylum Chordata; class Actinopteri; order Cypriniformes; family Nemacheilidae; genus Triplophysa; species Triplophysa yarkandensis. Next base: position 22,263,708 of record CM065655.1, on the reverse strand, counting down.
CCCCACCCATCTCCTTCAGGCTATCTCTCCATTGATCATCCCTGCTTTTACTCACATCGTCAGCTTATCTCATCTCTAAACTCTGGTTTATTGCCTACATCTTTTAAAGAGTCTCGCATCACCCTACTGTTAAAGACACTGGAAAATTACAGGCTGGCCTCTCTCATGCCCTTCACTGGCAAAACTCTAGAGTTTGTTGTCTTTATTCCTCATATGGAACAACCTCATGGACAGCAACCACTCAGACTTCAGGAGTGTACATTCCACCAAGACCACACTACTCTCATTTTTTGAAGACATAAGTCGGTCATCTGTTCTTATCCTGTTAGATCTTTCAGCTGCTTTCACTGTTAACCATTGTCATCTCTGCCGACCCGAATACTCATCACAGCCTCTCCATTAAACTTGGATCATCAATCATTGCGCGTTCCAGGACATACGGAAACTCGGAAGTGGTCATCGACGATCAGTTGACATTTACGCGTTATGTTTGAATCAAAAAGAGCGCATGTCACACCTCTCTTCATCAGGTTACATTTGTTCCATATTGGTACTCACATTCAAAGCTCGCCAAAGCTCCACCCTCCCCCCACCTTCACTCGCTGATGAAAACATATGTGCGCTCCAGATCACCTTGCTCGGCTAATGATCAATGTTTTGTGGTGCCTTACTAAGTATCATTTTCTCGCACCTCCTCTGGATCTTCCTCTTATAACACGTCTAGCAGACTCTGTTCCCATTTATAAAATTGCCTAAAAACCTAAGAACTGTAACAGCCTACTGCTGGGCTAGTCAGCTCATAAGTTTCTTTTCACTACTGGTGATGATCTGTGCTTCTATTTATGTCTTAGTGCGGCTGCTGTTTGATCTGCTGTTTGTCTCTCACTGCTGCTGTTCGTTGCTGCTGTTTCTATTTGGTCAGTGCTTCAGTTTCTGCCGCTGCTATTCTGTTCTGCTGCTTCTTCTTAACTGCTACTGCTTCTGTTGCTATTCTGTACTTCTGGTTTTATTTCAAAGCTGCTGCGTCCGTTCTATTTTGCCGATTCTCTCTCACTGCTGCTGATCTGTGCTGCTGTTTCCTATTTTAAAGCTACTTTTCCTATTTTAAAGCTGCTGCTTCTGCTCCTGGTGAGCCCTTTTGTTTCTCCCTTACTGCTGCTGCTTATATTCTGATCGGCTGTTTCTCTTTCTCTGCCATCACTGCTGCTGCTATTTAATGCTGATGTTTTTATTTCAAAGATGATGATGCTGCTGCTGATCTGCGCTGATATTTATGGGTCCTGCTGTTTCTCTCTCACTGCTGCTGCTTTTCTGTACTGCTGTTTCTCTTTTAAAGCTACCACTGCTTCTGTTCTTCTGTATTTCTTTCACTGCTGGTGCGGCTGCTATTCTGTGCTTCTGTTTTCTTCGAATGATATATATGTGTTTTTTTTTATGATAAATATATAGAGTGTTGTGGAAAGTGTACCCAGTCCCAGTTTACCTAATAAATGCAGCCTAAAAATCATTTAACGGATTTAGCTGTTAGAAGCATGTTAGTATGTTATGTGTAAGCCATGTTATAGAGATGGATCTTTAATCTAGATTTACACTGCCAGGATGTGTCTGCCTCTCGAACACTGTTAGGTAGGTTAGAATTAATCTGCGCCCTCAGTTGATTTTAAAATTCTAGGTATTATCAAAGTTTGAGAATGCAGCGAACATGTGGGATTATAATGTAACCAGAGTACAAAGGTGCTAGGCCATTCAAGGCTTTGTAAGTAATAAGAAATATTTTAAAACCTATATGATGTCTGATAGGGAGCCGGTGCAGTTTGACAGTTGAATAATATGGTCAAACTTCCTGCTTCTTGTAAGAACTCTTGTCGCAGAGTTTTGGACTTGCTTTAGTTTGTTTACTAAGCGTGGAGAAAACCCACCCAATAAAGCATTACAAAAATCCAACCTTGAGGTCATAAATGCATGGATAAAAATGTCGGTATTTGACATAGACATGAGAGTATGGTCCGTTAATTAGATGTGTTTTTGAGATGAAAAATTTCAGTTTTACAAATGCTAGAAACCTGGTTTTCTAAGGAAAGATCTCTTTCAAATAGAATACCTAGGTTCCTAACTGATGATAAAAAAATCTAAAACAGTGTTTCAGATGTTGCATGCAATGGTTTTAGTTCTTATAATTAACACTTTTTTCAGAGTTTATCAGTAAGAAATTACTCATCATCCAGTTTTTATATCGACTATGCATTCCATTAGTGTTTCAAATTGGTGTGTTTCATCGGGACAGGACAAAATATAGAGCTGAGTAATGAAAGCTAACACCATGTTACCTGATGATATCTCCCAAAGGTAACATGTATGGCTTGAAGAGTAGCGGCCCTAGTGCTGAGCCTTGAGGTACTCCATACTGCAGTTGAGATCGATATGATCATTTACTACTACGAATTGATGACGGTCAGTTAAGTACGACTTAATCAATGCTAGAGCACTTCCATTTATGCCCACAAAGTGTTCAAGTCTATGCAAAAAAAAGGTTGTGGTCAATAGTGTCAAAGGCAGCACTAAGATCCAATAGCACCACAAGAGAGGTCATTTTTACTCTAAGGAGAGCAGTCTGGGTGCTATGATATGGTTCGAAACCAGATTGTAAATTCAAACAGATATAACTTTTCTCTAAAAAGGAGTATAATTGTGAGGATACTTCCTGTTCTATTTTATTGGACAAAAAAAGGAGATTTGAGATTGGTTTATAATCAACTAGATCTTTGGGGTCAAGTTGTGTTTTTTTTTTGAAGAGAGAATTAATGACAATCAGTCTGAAGGATTTGGGGACATATCCAAATGACAATGAGGAGTTAATAATAGTCAGAAGAAGATCAATGACTTATGGAAGCACCTCTTTTAGGAGCTTAGATGGAATAGGGTCTAACATACATGTTGTTTTTTTAGATGATTTAACAAGTTTATACATTCTTCCTCTCCTGCGGTGGAGAATGATTGGAACTGTTCCTTAGGAAGTCTATAGTGCACTGTCTGATGCAATACTGTGGCTGACCACTGAATAATTACAATTTCATCTCTTATGCTACGTTCATACAAGGCACGAATTGAAGGGGGTTGATGCGACACAACGTAGTTGGATGCTTAAGCATTTTAGTTTACTCACTTCATTCGTGGGTCGAATTCCACTTCATTCACGTGTGCAATTTGCTCCATTCGTCCAATGTTACGGCATTTAGAGAAAGTCTCAATATATGTATACAGCTCAATTCAAGTAAAAAGAGTTTGAGTAAAGTTAAATGTGGACGAGTGATGATTTGCTGCTTAAAAGGGATGGCTAGCAGCTCCAAAAGCGAAGCCCTAAAAAATTTTACGATTCCGAAAAATTCAACTCCCCTCCTTCACCTCATGCTACATTAACATGTTATCATATAAGATAAACATATTTGATGTGCGTCCATGGGAATGGCTCCAAGCCTGGAATTTGCCCAAACCAAGAGTACTCCCCAAAAAATATGGTATAGTTTGCGCCATTTGCATTTGGTCGCTCGGCTGGGAGGGTAAGGCTGGGATAATCACACTATCAGTTGGGAAGATCCCTCCTGAGATCGCGTATGAGCACTTCTATGACCAAGCATTGAAAACATATACATGAACGTCAGTAGAATGATGGCGCTATAGAATGGTGTCTACCATCAAGGTAGGACCCTCGCAGCATCCAATAGGAGCTTTGATTAATATGCTCATAGCATTGGACAGGTAGACCCCATCAGTAGTAGAAAGGTGTCGCTATAGCATGATATATGGGATCAAGAGTATGTGCTCACTCAGGAGGACCCTCACAGCTTTCGATAGGAGCTTTGGCTAAAATATTCACTGCATCAGACGGGTAGGTCCCAACAGCAGTTAAAAGGTTGCTTTCTGATGTCTGGGAACAAAATTAGACCTTTTTTCAAGAGGTCCCCAAGACTGCACATACCTAGAATAAAATTGCAAAAGTATAAGACAAAGCAAGTCCACTTGATAAAAGCCTCCACCGAAAGCACAAATGCGAATGTTAAATCAGGAGGAACCCTTGCAGCATCCAACGGGAGCTTTGGATGAAATGTCACAGCATCAGACAGGAGTCTCTACCTGCAGCGAAATAGTAATATTCTTGTGACATACCATGACATTGATAATCAAGGTAAGCTGTTTGATCAGAAAAGGAATTGAAAAAAAATTGGCCCCTTGGTAAATATAAGAAAAGAATGCGGTGAAAATAAAAATGTGCTTTGTTTGTCCTTTTTTGTCTTTTATTTAGATAAAATGCTTATAAAGGTAAAACAAATGAACATGGGGAGAATATCACATTATGAAATATATATATTTTTGGAAAAATCTGATTCATTTTCACAGCTTTATATTCTTATATTTACCAAGGGGGCTAATATTTATATATCTTAATGTGGAAGTAATCTAACTGTGGAAGTAAGTTAAATTTGACTTTTTTACAAAAATGTAAGCAACGGTTTCTTTTGTTGTTACGATATGTTAAATGCTAAAATGGTTTTCAAAATCTTATTTTCTTAATTTTTAAGCAAGAGAGAGTTGGGGAAATCTCTCTTAAGGCAAAATCAGAGCATGGGCTGGCTCTGGAGGCAACAAAATCAAGAGCATGTGTTTCCTTTATTTCCAGTTTTATTGAATACCTGGATTAGTAAAATGTTAATCTTTGCAGTACTGTGTGTTATAGAAATAAGGGCTTTTTAAATGAGAGTCAAGCAATTAGAAAATGATAGATTAAAAGGGATGTTAAAAATTAAACGTAACCCAATGCTGATAATGTTTCAATGATGTGGCTCATGGACAGAAGGTGCGTGCACAGGGGAATTACACACAATAATCACTGTGAGTTCACACTGTAACAGAGCTAGTTGTTCAGAAAATTATAGGCGACTAAATGGTAGGGTGAAGAACCACTTTATGGAATTTTAAATATTGCTGGAAACTAAAAGACCCGACTGGCCTAACTGTTTTGCCTGAAGCTTGAGTTCAGCAAGCACTTTGTTAGTAACTTGGACTCGTCAAGTGGATTTAGATGGTGGGGAATTGAAAAAGCTCTTTACAACAAATTTCAACAAAATTCTTATTTAATACATTTGTTACAATAAAACGTGAATATACATTTAGAATAATATAAATTACATAACATGTAAATATTTTTATTAGCCACTGATCAAACGATCAACGAACAAACTGGATGTTGACTTAGGGTCAGCTCTGATGATCTAGTCTCATACATTATTCGCTAAACATAACCTGCATACACGGACTAAAAATACAATCCATAAAACTTAAAAATATAAAAGAAAGTTTTATTTTATGTAGACACAAATTTCCACAAAAGAACAACAATGCAGCATCTTGTGGGAATTTGCACAGAAACACATAAATGCAAAACGACACACAAGACATGCACATCACAAAGACAAGCACAGTGGGAAGAAAATGGGTGATTGTGTAAAAGGCCTCCTTAAGTTTAGATAGATTTCAACAGATATAGTCCAACCTTAATCATTGTACATGAGTAGATTTCACGTCACTTATAAATGGTGCCTCTTCCAACCAAATGTTCGGTAGAACTTTTCTATTAACAATTGTAGGCACCATTGTTTGAAACTTATTTATATAATCTTTAGCTTCTCAAAAAAAGATTTTGTATTCACTTCAAGATGACAAACTCGTACAATATAATGAAAAAAATTTTACATCCCTGTGATTGCTACTTAAACATTAAGGCTGTGATTATAGCTTAGAGTGTGTGGGCTACAAAGTTCTTCACAATAGAATATTAATGCACATCAGCAGGACATTGCAATTTATGATGAAACTTATAGTTTCCGGACTAGAACGAATGGGAGCCAAGGATAGAGTCGGGTCAAGATATATGGGAAGCACACAACCAGTGTGTAGATTCCATTCTTAATTTTTTTTTAAATCAAGTTAACTTTTATAGTTTTTTAACAATTATACTTTACATTATGGAAATAATGAGGCTAAAAAGCACTTGGACTTTTCTATAAACGCTACATGAGCCTTAGGGAAGAATTTGGTAAGGTTTACATACCATTTAGGCACAAAACTTAGGTGGTAGATTCATCTGAAAAAATTGGGTGATAAAAATTACTTTGTTTGTCATTACCATGAAAGTGGTTTACTTTCTCAATGCACTTCAAATAAATGAGAGCTTCCTAATATAGGCTGACCAGAAGTATTATTGTGTAACTGTGCAATAATCAACCTCGCTCACTGACAAGTCTAAATTTAAATATTACGATTTTTATGTCAAGATTGTAACGGTTGTGTATTATAAATAAACAGGACAACGGCTGGAAGACACCTTTCTGACCCTTGTCAAGCAGCACTCCCAAGCTATGAATAAATCTGCAAGATAAGCCTGCATGGCAGACCGAAGAACAGAGTCATCATCGGGAACGTTTGCGAGTAACAAAAATTAGGACTCTGTGAATGGCAACCAGTCTGTCTTTAAGGGAGTTCATGGCGAGGATGGTGAGTTGGGCCCGATTTTCCAATGGCAACACAGCCAACAGCCACCAACACCAAGCTGGACCATTAGGGTTTGCCTGAGACGAAAAAGACAACCCATGATTATGAAAATATACAAATATAAATATTAAAATAAAGCTAAATATTCCAATCAGCCTTAGTATAAATGCAAACCTGATCTAACTTGATGGAGATTTACCTGTATGTCTGGGTCTTTACCAGGCAACTGGCCAAAGTGGCTTATGATTTGATTCTTCATGTCATCTTTAAGCGACGTGAACCAGCTTGTGGCCCGGTCATAGACAGAGTCATGCAACTTCAGGACCTCTGTCAACTCATCTCCTTCAACCTGAACACACATACACACTAGGTCAGAATAAAAAAAACTAATAATTTGAAAAGTAATTCTCTTACAGTGCTTGCGTACACCAATAAAAACAGATGCAAAATAAAGTAAAAGTACCTTCTTGTCCTCCAAATATTCAATCTTTGCAGTGTGGTACCCATCTCTCTGACCGTGACTGAGAACTTTGAAACGAGCAACACCAATAGTGTCCACCACGGAGCGTCCATCAGGAAAAAACTTCACATCCCTCACCTCCAGCATACACCCATAGTCTGCAAACCTGTTGTATAATGTATTAATACAATGTTATAATTTCCTCAATAATGATAAAACCTTGAACTCATAAAACAGTAGTAAAATCTTAAGCTCCTGTAATAATTCTTATATTTTGAGAAATGTATTATGAAATCACCCCAAACAGTGTCATAGTATAATGATTTTAATAACTCTGTTGTACTGGATTCCTTTACCTTTTGGTACATTTTATTTAAACATGTACTCATTCATTTTATAAACAAGTGAAAAAATTAAGAAGAACTTTGTTTAGGAACTTTAAAGTTCAAAGTTACATTATGAATTTCAGAAAGTTATAACAGACCACATATACATCCATTCTACAAAAATATACAAGGGCTCTTACCCTTTCAGTTCATCAGCAATGCACATGCCAAACTGCTTAGTGCCCGTTTCCATGGATCTGCGAATCATAAGCCTGTATCGAGGCTCAAAGACATGCAGCGGACATGGAATTGTAGGAAATGCCATGGTGCACACAAAGATGGGCACTTCTTGTTTCAGGCTGTATAATAAGAATACAGCATCTGTACAGTTAGTACAGCAAAAAGGCAGTAGTGATTACTACACTTCCATTACCAAAACCCACTCACTTTGACAGTTCTTTCATTTCTTCTTCGTGAATCTTTCGCCTTTCTGACAGCTCATCAGAGAGGTAAAGCTGCAAAACTTCTTCCATGAGAAAAGTTTTGTTGTATGCTTTAGTGGCCAGATACTGCAGAAGAATGATGGCTGATGTTAACATTTTGGAAAAGAAAACATTTTAAAGAGACTAGTTCAATCTTATAATATATTCACCCCAATGTCATCAAAACTGTCTAATAATAATATAAATAACTTGAAGACCTTCCGGAAATAACATGCATCCAACATAGTGCAGTAAACAAATAACTGTGTAACAAAAATGTGTCTTCTAAAGCAAAACAATCCATTAAGAATACTATTCATATTTTAAGCTTTATTAGTAAAAATATGGTGGTTTGCATCTTATTTGTACGTGTGTGTTTTGTGATTAAGAAAAGCGGACGAGTGTGTTGCTTGGTTGCTGTGAAATAAGTTCAGCTCTGTAGACAAACTTACCTCACTTAGGTTCTCTTTGCACAGGGGGCAGTTGGGGTTGTGGTCTAAGCAGCGCTCCAAACACTTTAGGCAAAAAGTATGTCCACAGGGAGTGGTGACAGGCTCATAATACAGTCTAAAAATGAAATGTAAGATTTTTGAATCAACATTAATTAAATGTAACATTTCTTTTTAGAAAAAAATATTACCTCATGCAGAGAGAACATTCAAAGTCTGCACTGTCCAAAAGTTGCAATGGAACCTGCCTTTCTTCAGAAAGAGTAGGCAGAGATTGGGATGATGATGCATCATCTGGAAGCCAAACAGAACAAGGGAAAAAAATACTAAGTTAGACTAACAAAACATATCATGTCAAGCTGCAAAGACCCAGCAGACACTATTAATAAGCCAAGTGACATCCCCATATGCTGGCTTTGGGAAATATAATGCACAATAGAAATGTATTAAGACCACTTTGGAAGTGCTAAACAATTTTGGTCAAACACTCGTTCCAAAAAACGTTCTGTTTCAAAACAGAATACAAGCAACAGAACATTTTTAACTAATCAGAATGTTAAAAAAATATGTTTGCCATTTTATTATATATGTAAGAAGTGCTTCTGAACGAGTGTTCACATATTGCAAAGTGGTCTTTAGTAAAAATGAGTGAGAAAGTCAATAAGACCCAACTGTAAGGGATCACTGCACAGAACAGATTTGATTTAGATTTTTTTTTAAAAAGTAGTGCTTGGATTCTTCAAATAATTCTTAGAAGACCAATAAAGTCACTTTTCAGTGATGGCTTTCATCTAAATTCTCAAACCTCTTTTGAGCTGTTTGTTGGGCATCTGAAACTCATTTGTGTCTTCTGTCCATTTCCTCTTAAGTACTCGCGAAACAGAAAGTGGCGTGTTGCCATGAGAGTTTATACTGTTTTCAGTCCGTTTTAAGGAGGAACTCCCATCTTGGAATTTACAACAACTTGATTCCTAACACAAAGGACAAAAAAACAGTTCAGACCTTTGTTTGTACACTCCATAAAGGTGAAGGGAAGCCTACAAAAAAGCAATGATAAACCTGAAACATTTCCTAAAATAAAAAATTTGCAATCACTTAAATTTATCAATCGATCAATCAAATTAAATAAACAATATTAGTTCATAAAAATCCCTTCTTAGCATTTTTTACAAAAGTACAAGTTATTCAAAGCACCATTGTGTGAGCACCACTATTAATGTGAATGTGGATTTCATTACTGTAGCCAAGTCGGAGGGTTTTAGTTATCATATAAATATGGATTTGAATATGGATTTTATGTCTGCAAAATTAGCATAATTTTGAATGAAAAGGTTGATACAGTCAATATCGAATTGAATCTAAATTAAATCAAAACCATACAAATAAGATTTGAATCCCTTAAAAAGTCTGAAGACCCAGCCCTTGAGAACAAATGCAGTAACCTTTGAGCTCTCTGCCCTGTCACCATCCCTAGAAAGAGAGGGGTGAAGAGAACTGAAGAGGGATGAGGGTTTGATCCGAGAGGAGGAGCCTGACGGAAGAGGTTGCAGTGATGTGCCCAAACCATCGTTCACAAACACTGAAGAGAACATGTCACTCAGCATCTGTTAAAAAACACAAAACCATTAAGCATCTGAATAATTATGCTGCCCACTGCTCCGGGTGTGTGTTCACTACTGTGTGTGTGGGCACTACTGTGTGTGTGGGCACTACTGTTTGTGTGGGCACTACTGTTTGTGTGGGCACTACTGTGTGTGTGGGCACTACTGTGTGTGTGGGCACTACTGTGTGTGTGGGCACTACTGTGTGTGTGGGCACTACTGTGTGTGTGGGCACTTTGGATGGGTTAAATGCATAGGACGAATTCTGAGTATGGGGAACCATACTTTGCTGTATGTTACATCAATTCACTTGACAGAGGAGATCTGAAGAATAACAACAAGAATACCTTCTGAGCCTCCAGTTTTACAGTGATCCAGTCAGGTTTGAGAGCCACACAGTATAAATACTCCTTCAGAGCATCTTCACTTTGGTCTATTCCTCCTAAAGCAGTGGCCTTTATGTAGTGAGCCTGAAAATAGGAACATGGTAAGCAACCAAACCAAACTTTTTTTCAAATAGTGGAGCGACAAGACAATTGACACTTAAGCTGATTTCACGGAACAGAAATATGCAGTGGTCAGTCCTGTTTTTGCTTCATTTCTATGGCTTTGGTAATGCTGTGGTTGTTGCCAGTAGATGGCACCTGGATCTCACATGAAGTAATAAGAAGTTTTGAGCACATGGTTGACTTGATAAAATATCTGATTGCAGACGTTTAAATATAGTTGCAGTGTAGTTTACAGTATAGTGTATAATAAAAACATGATATATTTACATGTTTGTGAAATATTTTTCAGTAAATTAATACATTTACATTCAAATGTGATATTGATCATTAAGAGGAAAAGAATGGTTCTTCTAGATTACTTGATTAATGAACTACTAGGATGGAATGCCTTTTTTGGTACACTATGGGGCCATTTAATTTTTTTGTGAACGACCCTTTAAGGCACATTGCTTTCCATATCACTGCTCGGCAAATGACATGCGTCTTGTCACTGCAGCAGATGACCACATGATCTCTGCTCTTTCCCATCATCTAGAACCTGGATAAAGGAATGTGACCTTCAACTCGGCAGCGGAAAGTCTGAACTCTCGGTAATCCCCGCTAATCTACAAATTTACAGTTAAACTTAGATCTCAAGGATAAAGCATAAGGTCTAGTACATTTTGAGAGTATTCGTATTGAATTAAGAGTCACAAGCATAAATCACCAACGATAAAAAATATAGATATGGGATAAAAACGTTAACATAATTGACAATGAATAGATTATATTCTCAATGCCAACCTTTGGCCACAGGGGGCGTAGTCTGCAAATGGTGTGTCCATCCTGAATTGCTTGGTTGAAATTCTTCATTTCTATGTGCAGCTCGGCCCGCCTTGCAAGGAGCCTACATATAAAAGGTGCTAAGCACAAAAGAAACAGATTTATTAAAAAGATTGTACAACAAAATACAAATAGATGAAAGGATCAATCCCAGAATATTTCTCAACATCATTAGTAATAATTCATTACTTGGACTAAAGATTATCCTGCAAGCTCGAAATTATATTTAATAAACTTAGTGAGAAAGACAGTCACACATCTACTCTTGCTTTTATATCATAGTATCTTATTTTGGAATATCGTATGACAGAAAAGGCAAAAGTGCCAAACTTTACAGTAGTAGTTAAAACATTTTCTATTGTAAAAATATTGACCACAAAACTGAAATAACCATAACAAATGTTCCAGAACTTGAGACTCTGTCATAATCGTGCAGCCCTAATATGTATAAAGTATTAATACTACACATGTACGCACACAAATGATGCCGCACGTGAACACGGGCAAAGAAATGGACCAACAACAGTAGACAAGACCATATGACCAACCAGAGTACACCGGGAGGCAGGCCGGAGCAGGCAGGCAACAAGGCCAATTAAAATAATACTGCAATAAATTCAATCACATTCGGGTATGGTTGAGGACTTAAACAAAATTAATAATATGTTCAACACCAGCGATGAGTCTCATGAAATACAGCAGACATCGGGCATTTTCAGATTCATAGGGATATGACTCAAGCTAGAATATTGTTGGCTAACACAGAACCAAGAAGCATATTGGGAGAGGAAAAACCCGCCGAAAGCGAGCCTACACCGCCACAATCTATGAACGAGACCAAAGGAAAACATGCTGGCAGTCTGGCTCGCAGTGCTATGTCTGTGTTTCTCGATCCCATTCTTTAACACCTCCACGCTCATTTTAGATGACTTTTTCTACTTATTAAGTAGTAAGAGTTAGTTTAGGAAACATCTTCGGCATCGCTCATGTTCGACTTCATGCGGTATCTGCGTATCTCACATGATGGGGTGCGATGGTAGAGTGGACTCTATAGGTGCTGATCATAGAATTACAATATGTTCAAAAAGTTGATTTGTTTCATCATATACATTCATTCCACACAAACCCATTTATTTCTGACAGCAAATGAAAACCCCAAAATCAGTATTTCTGAAAATAAAAACACTACTTAAGACCAATACAAAGAAAGGATTTACAGAAATCTTGGCCAAGTTTATTAAATCCATATTTGCAGATACTCGATCTTAAATGGGCAGCAGAAAAGTAAAGATCTGTTTGTGTTATTCATTAAAATACACAGGACAGGCCTAAAAACACTCAATGATAGGAGTCACTCACAGCCAGTATAGAAAACTGTACACATTAATGTACTTGTTAAAAATTATAAAGATACTGAAGTCATAAAATAAAGTTTTTGATAATCAATAAAAACTTTTTACTCTATAACTACTTTCTAAGTTCTGTGTTAGGTTAAAGTTGTCTGTGCATTTATCGCAGGAAATGTGTAATTCAATTTTTATGTAATTTCTACATTGTATAATATGTGTAACAAGAAAGTTTTAACCAAATACAAATATGGTTATAATAAGAATCCACGTAGCCTTGACAATTAGGTCCCGCACATTTTACGTTCGAGAGAGCTTAAGTAAATTGGTCTCACTTTTTTTGGTTTTAAAATGTGTTTTTATATTTTTAATGACAATCCTTGGAATCACCAATTAGAATAATTAAAATCACCAAATATATTTTTCATTAAAAAGATCTCTCATTACTTGGGTCAATTAGCCCAAAAATATTGAAATTAAATTTGATGGCTAATATTTCATTGTGGATACATGGTTCAGTTAAAAAAATAAATACTAGGGACGGGAATCCTTCATTCCTCACAAATCGAGATTAAATTCCCAAACGATTCATGATGCACTAAGTAGAATATTTGAGACATCCTTAAGTCAAGTGTCTGCTCATTTAAACTACACTCGTGTAACAGAGACCAAACATTGAAACGCTTAGTAAAATACACATTTATGGTTTTTATCTTAAAACCTTATCGCAATGGACGTTCGGGCCGAGCATTCGCTGGCAGTCTGTAAAGATCGAAACAGGTGAATGTAGGTCTCTCTCTCTCTCTCTCTCTCTCTCTCTCTCTCTCTCTCTCTCTCTCTCTCTCTCTCTCTCTCTCTCTCTCTCTCTCTCTCTCTCTCTCTCTCTCTCTCTCTCTCTCTCTCTCTCTCTCTCTCTCTCTCTCTCTCTCTCTCTCTCTCTCTCTCTCTCTCTCTCTCTCTCTCTCTCTCTCTCTCTCTCTCTCTCTCTCTCTCTCTCTCTCTCTCTCTCTCTCTCTCTCTCTCTCATGCACGTGAGCTGTGGGTTCTCTGAAAGGTCTGCATGTGCTCTGCTCTCATTTACAGATGTAACATTTACAGATCGATTTTTGATCTTTGTCAATCAATTCCGATCACTAAAAGGTTGATCCGCAAATCATATGCGAAGAAACTAGTCTCCCACATTATATTATGATCATTTGACTTCACCAAATCTTTTAAAGAAGGTAAAATAAAAAATACTTAGTATACATGATCAATGTTCAATGCATACATTTACACAAGTTTTAAATAGCTACTGTAAGATTTGCGTTTAAAATATTATACTTTAATTGTAGCTGGTTTCAGCCAAAGATACCTTACTGTAGCACAAGGTGACATGTAACTCAAGATGAAATTGTACCCTAATCAGAGTATGACAACCAGGACACATTTTACTTTGTCATGTTAGAATTAAACATATAGAGTAAAAATCCTCCCGGGATAACTGAAATCCGTATTACAAGTACCAAATAGCCTTTTTGTAGTATAAACAGCATTAAATCGATGAGAATTTAACTTCAGATGTCACAATGTTTCTCCAGAGCGCTGAAACCTCAAGACGTCTTGAGATCTGGTCCCATGTAACCAATACTCAACAACCATTGGCCCATCTGCGTTTAAAGAGAGGAGCTTACAGAAAAATTGTTGGATTGTAACAAATATTTAAGATCCAAGATTTTTTAAACAGTTATTCCCAGTTTATGCTCATATTACAGTGACGAAACCTACAAGGATAAATATTAATATCCTAGAAATGTTCAGCAAACAATAAATCTCCATCCACCATACATTTCTACAACTTTTATAACTTCTATCCTACTTTTTCCAGCATAAAAGGTGGAAGACAAACAGATTTGTTCTGTACTTTTTTCAGACAGGTAAAGATAAGAAATTATTCTCGACATTTCCTTTTTTTAACCGATTAGTGCTGATACTAGGCCTTAATATAAGGGGACTATAGACTTTAAAACCCAACATGTTTGAATATCCATCATCAGCTTTGCTTTAATGTCTGCCCTATATAATAAGCATGTACATTGACCTAACCTACTTTTGAACACCACGGACATAAGAGCCACACTGACAAACCCAAGCCCTTTAAAGCCAACAAACATACAAACAACTCAAATAAAAAGAATCATGACCTGATCTTCTTGTGATAGAAGTTCAAGACTAGAAGTGCAAGTCTACATTCACAAGCACTTGACAGCATTGGCCAGTGCAAGATCAAGATGTTAAAATCTGTCATCATGATTAACAAATGAATCAACAAATGTAAATTTAGCTGCTAATAACAATTGAAGAACAATTGAATATGATTAATAAAACAAAATCATCAAATAAAATCACACGCATAAGCCAAGACCACAGTTACAAAACCATCCGAGTGCGCAGTGTCGCCCCCTAGCGCTGTCTCGCAGCCATGGCTCCGAAAGTAGGGCATGCGATCTCTCACCTAAACCATCAGCCGTGTTCAACCGCTCCACGGCGCCCGACAGATCGCGATCTCTCCACAGACTTTCCCCTTCCAGCCAGCATCTCCTCGCTCGGCTTTCCGCGTGGAACCACTTGTCGATCAGCCCGCTGACGATGACGTTCACTCTGAGGCCCTCGGCGTGAAACTTCCCCCGGCAGCTCGCGCACTCCCGGTCCGCGTCGTCCTCCAGGCAGCGCTTACAGAACGTGTGTCCGCAGACGAGCGTCGCGGGGTCGGTGAGCAGGCACTCGCAGAGCCGGCACGAGAACAGTCCCGGCCGCGGCGGCTCCTCCTCCTCCGGCTCGCTTTGCTCTCTCGCGCGTACGGTCCGCGCTATGACGTCGACCAGCGCGTGCAGTTCGTCGGGTCGGAGCGCGCCGAGGTTGGCGGCGACGCGGTACGACTCGAGCGCCTCCGCGATCCGCCCCCCGCGGGCCAACGCGTCGGCTTTGCGCAGGCAGAGGCCGCGGTCCGCGTGCTGGAGCTCGGCGAGCTGGCTCGAGTAAATCTCCACCGCGAAGTCGAAATCTCCGGCGCCGCAAGCCTCGTCCGCCACCCCGAGCATCTCCGCGCGCAACCCGTCACGTTCGGCGTCCATTTCTGCTACAATAGATAAAAGCGTTTAAAACAAGAGGCAGAGAAGCGGCGACATTAGCTGCACTCGAAAACAAACAGGCCGCGGTCTCTACAGCGGTGCCCCATCGCGTCTAAAGCGCCCGGAGCGCGTCCGCCGGTCCGCCGAACTTTAAGGGTTTCATTCGAGCGAGCGAGCCGGCGACAAACGACACAAGAAACAGTTCGGGACAGCTGACACTTGATTCGTTCATACTTCACATGAGTCCCCTGTGCGGGAGGATATTTCGAGAAATGAAAGTCCCGATCTCTTGCTCTTCAAAGCGATCCCGTGTGACGATCCTGTGATGATGAATCGCGCGTGTGGTTTCCACGCTCCGATCGCACGATGATATGCGAGACGGCCAAACAACAACACGACGGCATAACAGCTTGCGCGTCCGCGATCACGTAAGGAACACGTGACGTCAGGGCCGGTGTTCTATTGGTGCGCTATGTGGCGCACTTATGAAACGAGCGCTTGTGTAACCGAACCGGGGCGAGCCGTGAAATCATGGAGAACGTTTGACGTTTAAACATGCGGTGGTGATGCTTTGCGCTGACTTTCGCATAGGACTGATTGGTTTGGAAAATGTTTAATGTTTAAGACATCTATAGGAGATCTATAGGAGATCTATAGGACATCTATAGGAGATAAGGCACAGTTTCGCCCACATCATGATGACCTAACGTTTATGCAAAGCTTTGTGTAATTGTTTACTTTACGTAAGACGCTTTCTCGAATAAACTTGTTATGTCAGATATGAACCATACATTAAATTGAATTTTCTCGCAGTTTAATTGGGCTTGATCTATAGGTGTGCTTACATTTGGGGAATAAACTTAATTACAAACTTCAAATGCTTAGTAAAAAATAAATTAAATAATTAAAAAGGGTAACTGGTTATAGCATATAACACATTTAAATATTTTTAAAAATATAATAACATTTGACATTTTTAAATAAATCATTAAAAGAGCGATTTCTGCAACCGTAGGCACACGTTGACTGATGTAAAGGTGCAAATGTAATTATGTAAAAAAATAAATAAAAAAATGTTGAGGATGCAAACGTTTAGGAACCCCATGCAGACACTGTTAAAGTGTGAATAATAAAAAAAAATAGAGATCATACGTAATTATATAATTTATAAAATAAAAATGTAAAATATATAATTATATAACTGTTATATAAAAAAGATTATGTACATCGTATGGTCTTTTCATGAACAATGTATGTTATTTGAAGAAATTAAAGTGTATCTAACACTATGCACACAATACCATTAAAAACTATAAAAAAAATTCTTCTCATATGTGACCCAGATTTTTTTATATATTCACTCCTTCCTGTTCATGCATTCTAATATGGGCATTTCATAATGCACAGTACAATAGAAACTAGAGATGTGTGGCAATGGGACCTCGGTCAAGCAGTCATATCTGAATTCATGGGACTTTTGCATCTCTGTGGACCATGCCACACAATTCTGAGCTCATTCAAAGCTCCACTCTCGATTCTGGCGAGGGAAATGCACCGTTAGCTGGGTTGACCTCAAGCATCGGCCTATTAAACAGGAGCCCTTAATCACTGTCTACATTAGTGCAATGTAATACGACAGAAGAATGCATTAGAGGGCGCTGGTTTATCGGTTTGCCGACATTATCTGCTGATTTAAATCAATCGCCGATATGTGGGAATTGGGGTATGAGCCGCAGATATGCAACCAACATAATCATTTTACAGAACATAAAACACATATTGTATGAACTTTCTGTCCAGCAAAGCATGTCCCATTGTTTGCTACTGGTTACCCAGGTCAGTGTAGTTAGCAGCTGAGTCTACTCTTGCATAAACACAAGCATTATGTGACTGGTCCGACAGGATAAGCTTTGCTGCTTCAGTCCTAAAAGTTTTGCTTAGAGATGTACAATGCAAAATATTCTCTATCCATTCCAATTTCTAACACACACCTACAGTGTTCAGTGCAGTCACACATGAAAAACTGCTGCTCGCTGTCTATTTTCCTACAGTCTCACATGCGATTGATCAAAACTCATTGTTGCTGATGTTTTCGACTGTTTTGGTATGACGTCTAGAGAAAAATACTGAGATGAGCATTGAGCATTTAAGGCCATTTTGTACACTTGTGTGTGCAGAAAAGGG
Source organism: Triplophysa yarkandensis (assembly GCA_033220385.1). Classification (NCBI taxonomy): domain Eukaryota; kingdom Metazoa; phylum Chordata; class Actinopteri; order Cypriniformes; family Nemacheilidae; genus Triplophysa; species Triplophysa yarkandensis. The sequence continues at coordinate 22,245,873 of CM065655.1, read as the reverse complement.
TATGCACTGATGCCTGATGCACACCAATGCAGTAATATAAACACAAACAGACAAATAACCTACAGGGAAGAGGCTACAGGGGTCCGCTGGAGTACCATAAATCTCCTTAAGACTTAAGTGTACATGTAGTAGGATAAAGAGGGGGCTTCTCTTTGGTTCAAAGTACTCACAGTGTCTCTAGCACCCGTGCTTACTGCTTTTATAAAACTATTTAAATTATTCAATAAATGTATCAAGGTTTCATTAAAATAAAACAGACTCAGTTAAGTTCTTTACAATTCAGTCAACACGCAAATACAACAATTCACAAGTTGGGCAAGGGCAATTTGGAAAATACAATTAACATAACTTGCATGTTTTTGGGCAAAAAACAAAGTAAACCTACACTAACCCAGAAAAAGCATTCAAACTTCATAGAGAGAAACCTCCTGTCCCAGCCAGAGCTGAAACGATGGACCTTCTTGCTGTGAAGTATTAGTGCTGACCTTAAAGCCTCTGTGCCACCCTAACAGTGTCTTTGAGGCTGTGTTATTCACCGCCGTGTTAGTGATGGTGGAAGACACATTCATTGCATTATTATTTGAAAAAATCTATAAAAGTTGTTTTGCTTTTTAAAAGGTGGGTTCAAATTGTAGGTTAGAGAGATCAAAACTTACTGATAAAACGTATGTAATGACTGGGCTGAAGCAGGGTTAGAATCCATATGCCGAAGTTTAATAGATTGCATTCCAAAAGTCGTAAATGCAGAGGGGGCCAAGCACAGTCAGGTCCATAACCCTCCCAGTACACCATCTAATGGTGGTGGTGGTGGTTGCTGTGGGACCTCGGATTTGGGTGGACAGGTTTCACGATGGAGACACCAAAGGAAGTAGAGATAAGGTAGTTTGCAAGAAGCTCAGATTGGAAAGTAACCTCATTTATCAATCTTAAGATTTTAAATGGGCCAATATACCTTGGGCCGAGTTTCCGGCCTTGTAGTTCGATGTTCCTTAAAGAGAGCCTTAGGGACTAAGGAGGTCGTGGACCCTCTCACTATGTCATACCCATTCGTCTACTGCCGTAAGAAGGTTCCCCTTTCCAAAGGAAGAAGGGGAATTGGCCATCGGACTTAAGATGATATACTAAGGTGAGGCTTACATTAATGTCAAGTTGGTTACAAGAAGCTTTTCAGACTACAGATGTAAACTGTGTGGCTCGGTCACTAACAATGTCCTCTGACACACCATAAACACAGAAGACATGATTGACAGGGCTAGACCGGTATCCATGGCTGTGGGCAGACACTTAAGGAAAATTAATCAACGTAACTTTGGAAAATGTATCAATGGTCACCAGAATGTTAATTAATAATAATATTAATAATCATTGTCAATATTAACCCAATGTATATTGCCCATTATGTGAGAACATTTGAGACTTTGTTGTCCTGGTTCACTGCAATAAAACACAGCTGACATTGGCTTTATTATTCACATTCCACTTCAGACAACCGTGTTGTCCCTCACTGCATTTGTTCATGACAGGCCTTGAGAAGTTCACTTTGATAGGCGAACACCACTTGTAGACTGGAGGCCTGTGCCGGAAGGCGATTCAGCCTGGAATGATTGGGCTGAAGTAGGGATAGAATCCATATGCAGAAGTTTAATAGAGTGCATTCCAATTGTAAACGTTATTCACGCACACACAGACATAAAACAAGGGATAATCTAAAAAGCAGTAGTGAGTGTACAGGCAGAAGGGGAAATCCAATCCAGGCAAACCAAACAAAGTGGTAAATTAAACAGCCAGTGATCAACATAAAGAGGCAGATACATACACAGAATAGCACTTCATAATAGTAACCAATAAAGTCCATGAGCACATGTGCTAGCTTATGAATGTAGAAAACAGCACGTAACAATAGAGGAAGCAGAAGGATTCGTATTGTAGCTCAACTTATGTAACAGATCTAGTGGACACCAGACTTGCTAGAAAGGGCCAGAAAAAGTTATTTAGGTGTCATTTTTGCAAACATTTTAAAACTTACAAATGAGATAATTTGTCCAACTCATTAAGATACTGGAGCACGTGTGTTGTATTCCAGGGGGATTTGGGGGCATATCTTGTACACCCCAAGTCTTATTTTTTTACAATATCTGTTAAGAAATATGGAAAAAAAAGATTTTATCTGATCTTCAGAACACTTAAAAAATTTAAGAGCAACTGAAACTGAAATCTAATTATGGCGGGGACCCCCCAAGTAAGATGAAGTTGTGAGGGAACCCCTCTTTAAAATACATATCTATCTAATTTGATATGCAAATTGTAAAGACAATGTTATAAAGGCAACATTTTGCTGAAAACTCAAAGTTGTTTTACTTTGAAAAAAGTAATTCATGTACTCATTTTAATAAACACTGTATTTAAGTTTTTTACATTTACATGTTCATAGAAACATTGTATCAAAGCTACATGATACAGGCTTAAATAAAATGATCAAGTTTCAGATTTATCTTTGTTTCTTTTTCATTTTCATGTTCTTACATGTAATTAATTGTCAAACACGTTATTGGAATGATCTTCGCTGGATGAGCGAAAAAAGTGAGTAAAAAAGGAATGAAAAAAACAAATGTTGAAGGGAGCTTGAATTCCATACTTGCACATCAGGCGAAGGTCCACAAGGATGAAGCCGAGGAGCTGAAGGTCTGTAAGTACATTTCCTTTTTTACAGACCACAAAGACAGGAGGATTGTGCCTTAAATACAAGAGAAAAATCACAGAGAATTTGCTCAACTGGGGTAAAGGAGAAATTGAAGCTGTGGCGGGGCTAATGGATGTTCTTTTTACCCAGCACCTTATTTTGTGCAGAACCTCTCGAGAACAAAAGGACACGCGTATTCAATCAATGTTAATATTATGATGTAGTTTTGAAAGACAAAAAGGGCATTGAAACTATATGTCAGAGACCAAAAAGTCAACATGTGGTGAGTTGTTTGTATTTTAAAATGTCTTGATATGTCCTGGAGGAGAGAAGATGCTAGATAAGGGCACACTACTGAGTCGGCATGCCGTCCAAACTCTTCCTGTGCACCCTGTGCTGTCACTGGGATGGAGGGGAGGGCTTTGGATCCATGACAGCCTGAAGATGGCACACGGAGCCGTTTGTCTGTTAGGGCTACCGTATTAACATGATGATGACTTATTCCATGAAGAGGACCTGCGGCCTATGACATAGCTCAATGGAAGGTAATAAAAACACAAGGGTTGATTAAGTTCATCATAGTCACGTAGATAATATTGCATATCTGTCAATAGATCTTCCAAAAAGTACACATTAGACCTCTAACATCCCACATGTTTAGTGCATCACCATTACAAGACATTAAACCATACACAATCCTACTGTGTTGTGGGCCGGGTTGTTTTTTTAAGCAAACTCTCTGTTTGATTTATTCTACAAAATAACGTCGGATTTAGAAGACTTTTTCATTAACTTAAAATATATATTATATCAAAATTATTATTTGAAAAGGTTACTAACATGGAGAGCTGCTGTTCTGATCACATACCCTAACAGTTGGTGGCAGTATAACACCTGCACATGGTCTGTCATCCACCAGTTAAACCCAAAGAAGAAGAAGAAGAAGAAGACTGTAAGAACTTCCGGGTTCTGACATGTTGTGTTGGAGGCTTGAAGATGTCGGACCATGATCATCTGACCACCTGTCTGTGCGATTTATTTAGGTAAAGACTTCATTTTACTGCTGTACATTTTAAATGTACTGCTGAATCTATGATATATACATACATATACATATATAAATATATATATATAATTATAAAGCATTGTATTGATATAAATCATTTACTAATTATTCACTCACTGTATATTATTAGATGTCTTAGCTCTCCAAGCCCAGTTTTTGCATATAAATCTGTATCTTTATGTTAAAACATCAGTAATCTTTAAATATACACAAGTGAACTGGCAGCCAGTGGGTGGTTTATTATCAGACTCATTCCAGTCATATTTCACAACTTGCCCTTCTGGTTTGTTTATGTAATTTTTCTATAGTAGCAGTGGACAATATACAATAAGTCTGGTTGTGTTGATCAATTGTTATATTTGCTTGTTGAGAATTGCGATTAAATTGTGTTTTGGTCTACTTTAGATTGCTGTGGACACTGCTGTTGCCATGCATCTATCTGAGTCTTTTCTTCACGACCGTCCTCTTTGGCCTCATCACCGGTGCAAGAATTTATTTTCATACCAAAAGAAAAAACAGGAAAGCTGAGGACGGCAAGCTAACCGTGGCGTTCTTTCACCCGTACTGCAACGCCGGAGGTGGAGGAGAAAGAGTACTGTGGTGTGCTTTGCGCACGCTTCAAAACAAGTGAGATATTTCATGGAAAGAAGTGTGAAATAACTTGATTTGTTTTAGATCATCTGGTTAAATGAATGCCATGATATCGAAGTAACCCTCAATAGAGTCATTCAGTGTATAGGAAGAATAGGCAGAAGGTTGTTGGTTCGAACCCCAGTGCCAGCAGACCATGGCTGAAATGCCATTGAGCAAGACACCTCAACCCCATTTGGTCTGCAGTGATAATTGGCAATTGCATAAACCTGTAAGTCACTTTGGAAGAAACTATCTGCCAAATGAATAAAGGGGAATATATTTTCTGGGCCTCACACAATAATAATATGGATAAAAAGAGGCAATCCAATAACTTTGTCTTACATTAAACAGTTGAAATCTTTGTTAATCTTAGAATAAGAATCATGCCTGATTAGTCAACCAAATAACATATGCTAAATATTTTCCTTAGATTAAATGTGTTTTTGCAGAATAGCTTAAAGTACAGTTTGTACAGTAAATTCACATACAGTGGTCGTGTTGAAAGAATATGATTCGTGCACAAGCAGAATTCAATTATACGCACTCATGCCACTCCATACCATCAGCATTGGGGGTATAGGTGATCTTATCTCCATCTTGACTACAGAGAGACACTGCCATTCTAGGACGCTCTTTTTTTAATTTTATTATCTTATTGCTACCCATCCCAACTTATTGGAATGTGTAGCTCTTATGAAATCCAAAATGAGGCAATGTTTGGCTTGACATTTCAAAATGTCTCACTTTCAACATTCGATATGTTTTCTATATTTTTTTGTGAATAAAATAAGTTTATGAGATTGTAAATTATTGCATTACTTTTTATTCACAATTTGTACAGTTTCCCAAATTTTTTTAAATCAGGTTTGTACCTAACAATTGACCCAATGTAAATTTAAGCTTTGATTTAATCTGAAATGAACTTATTGAATGATAACATACTGTGCATTTACCTCTTGTTGTTTTATACACACAGGTACCAGAAAATTTCCTTTGTGGTCTACACGGGTGATCAGGGTGTAACAGAAGAACAGATCTTAGATGGAGCAAGACGGAACTTTAATATCAGACTTCCCAGAGCTGTTAAATTTGTGTTCCTGAAACATCGTGAACTAGTGGATGCCAAACATTACCCATACTTTACTCTTCTGGGGCAGAGCCTGGGGTCCATGTTCTTAGGATGGGAAGCCTTGACTAAGTTTGTCCCAGACCTCTACATTGACTCAATGGGATACGCGTTTACCTTACCTGTGTTTCGTTACCTTGGTGGGTGTCTTGTGGGAAGCTACGTTCATTACCCCACCATCAGCACTGATATGCTGTCTGTTATTAGTGAAAGAAACTCAAGGTTAGTAAAAGTGATCAATGATAAAAAATGGAAGTTCAAACGGTGCAGAATGACCACGTAGTTTATGTGTAATTTTTACTACAAGAGTTTGCAAAAAAGATGGTCTTTTCTTTTCTTGACTTAACTTACTATTTGTTCTCTTAAACACAAAGAAAGATATTTTGAAGATTTCTTTGGGACTATTGACTGCTATAGTAGAAAACCTGGGAAAAGACATGGTCTGGCTTAACATGTTATCAAATCTCTCTAATTGAACAAAGAAATATATACAGATTTGGAACACTATAATTCAGGGGATAATATACATTTTTGGGTCAATTACCCCCGTAAATAGACTTCCCACAGTCGTAACAATAGTTGAAAAAAGTTTTTGATGTAAGCTTCCAATTATATGATAAGAATTTTAATTATAAAAGGGAATAATGATTGATTACAAAGATTGTTAACATGACAAAATTCTAAAACTTCCTTAATGTTCTAGCGAAGGGAGTAGTTTTTAACAGACTTGCATTTCAGGTCTTTCTCCATTCTTTTGTGGTCTCATCACATATTTGCTGAATGTTTTGCACTCTTGTATTTTATATAAATGTTAGGTGATAAAGAATACACAATAACATGTGCGTTTTTTCACCCTTATCTGCAGGTTCAATAATGCAGAATACATATCAAGTAATCCTGTTCTGAGTATGATCAAATTCATTTACTATTGTATCTTCGCAATATTCTATGGCCTCTCTGGTTCCTGTTGTGATGTGATCATGGTAAATTCCACTTGGACACTAGATCACATTCTGGCTCTGTGGCGCGCTTCTAACCGCACCAGTGTGGTCTACCCACCATGCAATGTCCAAGCCTTCCTAGAAGTGCCTCTGACGGAAGACAGTGAGATGACGAAAGATAAAAAGTGTCACTCTATAGTCTCAGTGGGTCAATTCAGACCTGAGAAAAACCATCAGCTGCAAATTAGGGCTTTCAAAAAACTACTGGACCAGATGAAGACAGAACCTGCTGAACAAGAAACCGTAAAACTGGTGTTGATCGGTGGATGTCGTCATGAGGATGATGAAAACAGAGTACGGATGCTGAGGGGCTTGTGTCAGGAGCTGGGTGTGGCCAACAGTGTAGAGTTTAAACTGAATATTTCATTTGAGGAATTGAAGAAAGAAATAACAAATGCCACAATTGGGTTGCACACAATGTGGAATGAACATTTTGGTATTGGTAAGAATATTCGCATTTTATGCGCACCCAGTTTAAAATTAGAGCCTTTAAAACACAATGTAAAACTCACCTTTCTCCTTATTTTGGCAGGTATCGTGGAGTGCATGGCTGCAGGTACAATCATGCTTGCTCATAAATCTGGTGGTCCTAAGTTGGACATTGTCACACCATATGATGGTGGTTCAACAGGCTTCCTGGCAGATGATGAAGACAGTTATGCGGACACCATGGAACGAATCCTTTCAATGACTCCAGCTGCTCGGATGGAGATTCGACGCCGGGCACGTTCCTCTGTTACCCGCTTCTCAGATGAGGAGTTTAAAAATTCCTTTCTCGCTGCCATGGAACCTGTGATGGTTGCACTGGGCAGTGAGAGTGAATGACATTGTTTAGACCAAATATAGAAAATAAAATTAAAATGCATGGCCCGGTCTGTAAAGGCCCAATTTCCACAATTATAGTGAGAAATTAACTGACACTTGAGTATTTGCTGTATCATAAAGGTGATGTTGATGCATAATGGACAATTATGACTTGGGAGAGATGGTGCTTTCAAGTGTATAGTTTTGGGCCTCATGTCATAATGAGGATGGTCATTGCCTCTATTTTGGTGGGGATCCAAGTCTTTTCTGGTTGGAGTTTGGCAGTCTGTATCTATATATCTATATTGTTTGTGACCAAAAAATTTAGACTACCAGTTTGCAGTGATAGTCCACCCAAAAAAGCAAAATTCTGTTGATATTTCCTTCCCCTTTTGTCATTTCAGACCTGTATGACTTTGTTCTGTAGAACAAAAAAGAAATAATTTTGAAGCAAATTGGTGATTGACCCCTTCACTTCTATTTATAAACACAAAACCACAGTAAATAGAAACCTTTGCTGTTCAGTTTCCATCTTTCTATATATCTTATTTTGTTTCTGCGTAAGAAAGTCATAAATGTTCGAAATAACAAAGCTGATAAAAAAAGACAAAATATAAATTCTTTATCGCTTCAATTTTTGCTTAAGCAAAAGCTTGCTGTCTTTTATTTAACCTCATTGCAGGTTTTAGATGGTTGCACAAAAAAATTAATTTTATTAATAAATGAACTTAGTTAAACTTAAAATTCTATACAGTTTCAACCCTAAAAATGAGAACAATGCTTTTTCCAATCTTTGTAAAAAGGGTTATATGTAATGCCAACGACACTATTCTTATAGCACACTGGTTGTGTGTTATTATTATAAATTTACAATCCTAACTTTACTAGAGATACATATGTTATTTTTCATCAGAGCTGTCCTCTTTTTCATAGAATTAAAATTTTTAAACCAACACTGAACAAATGTGAATCTAAAGTAGCCTTGAAATCCTGTTGCAAGGTTTTGATAATAGGGGTACATGCAAATGAATTTGGGTGATTATACATAAGATTATCTTTTACACATATGCAAAACATAAATAATATATTTTTTTGTATAACCATATTTGGGAGGACTGAATCAGAGCTCAAGTTTCATGAGCATTTAAACTAGAAGGTGAAGGCTTTCATTTATTGATCTGGAACAGGTTATAAAGGCTTATTTTTGTTTGGTAATCAGAAGGCCATAAGAAACAGATTTTTCACCAGTGCTTGTCACCATAATTCCAGTGTAAATTGTGTCATTGTTTTAGTAGTTTAGGCCTTGCATGGTCTGGCTCCTGAATATATTTATGACTTGCTTTAGTTTTGTGAAACATAGCCATTGTGGTTATCTCAAACCTTTATCCTGCCTAAAGTGTATAGTGGACCATGTATTACATATTAATGATGATTAATCACATGTTTAATTGATAAAAACTATTAAGTTTGGCTCAGTGTGAAGGGGTCCTGAAGGCAGGGTTGTTATTTTCCTTTCGCAGGTATGCGTGGTTAAAATTTTACCTATTTTACCCTGCTTTGTTTTCATTTGAAGGATGATATTTTGAATAAGTTATTACTAGAATTGGTCATACATGATGACTACGGTGCAGTTAACTCTGATTTGAAAACTTGTGTTCATAACCATCTAAAATAAAATCTACTGCTGAATGTAATTCAAGTCTCTATGAATTTGTATTCTTCAGATTAGAGGCAACAGCCATTGGGAATCTAGTATGTTCTCAAATATATTACACATTCCTTTTGGGCTAAGGGATCCTTCAAACACAAAATACAATACATTTGAGGGACTTTAATGGAGCTGCAAGGTAGTTCTCAAGAGCAGATTGTGAGTTAATTCTGTGTTGGCATGAGGGCACAAGGTAAACTGTAATGTAAGTGTTGTGCATAAATGTAATGGGTTATTGCTTATACAAGTTTTTTTTCTTATGTCTTACGTCTTTTTCTTATGTTGCTAAAAATTCTCTTACAGTATAACATCAGAACAATGGATGAACTTAACTATAGGCAAATATATTACAGTTTTGAAATGGGTGAACAAATCCGATTTAACACTTGTTTCATGAGATGTGCATTTTGATTTAAAATTGTAGACTAGGCTTTCTGAAGCCAACATAAAGGTTGTTCACAACCTGCTCATACGTTGTTAATTATATTTTATGTTGTTAATTTTTTTTTCTTAATTAGAAAACAACCCATCAATATCTTACAGGCAACTATAATAATCTTAATACACAAGTGGAAATTACATTTAATGTATTTGATGATGCGCAATGGAAAGTGAGTTTAAAGAAATTCAATTATTTTAAACAAATTTAAGCTATATAAAGAAATCTAAGTAAAAATTAAGTATAGGGACAGATTCTCAACATAAAATGCTTGCCTATGAGCATATTCACTTCTATTAGTGCCTAAAAATCATGACCATATTCTACATACTTGACACTACCCAATACCTAAACCTAACAATTAACTTACTAACTATTAATAACAATGGTGTATTAATAGTAAGAATTTATACTTAAAATAAAAATAACCAAACTGTCCTTCTTGTCACGTTTTTCCAATTCTATTGTATGAACACAAACGAACACTTTAAAAAAAATACTTTCATAGTATATGTAGATTAAACAATTACTTGCTTAGCTAAACTCATGGTACTAAAACACTTCAACTATTAACAAAAGAATTTATTGTTTTCACGAGTGTAACACAGTATAAAAAGCTAACCTTGTAAGATGACTATAAAATTCTGAATAAATGTACTGAACTTATAATGTATATTTTAGCTTTGAACACCCAAAAAGAACAGTAGTGGAGTAATAAGAGCAAGTATTCCTTTTGTGAATCCCTCAGGTCAAAGTTCGGATCTGGCGGGCTTGGAAATAATCTGAGAGTAGGTTGACTTTCTTTTGGGTTTGTATTTAAGGAGTTTACCAAAGTCAGTTAGCAGCCTCTCCCAGTAAAAATATATGTCCTCCATGCGGAGGTGATCCAGAATAAACTTCTGTCCCCTAAAGGAATAAGAACAGATGCACAAATTCATTCTGTGTTTGCATTACAACCAGTCAAATAAATTATATTTAAGAATGAAAAATACCTCATAGCAATTTCTTCCGCCACGCCATCATTTTCTTTTACAAACTGAAGTAGTTCCCTAACAAGAGAAACCATTTTTAATGAAAGAATATTTTGATTAATACGAGCGACCTATCGTATTTAGATGATAAGAATACCTGAGGTTAGACAAATTCTGTTTAACAGGGATGTAGTGAACCCAGGGCTTGAGCTGAGGATAGAAGAACTCAAGCCATTCCTCCCCAACATGGAACACCAGCGAGCCACACAAGAACAGATGCTTGAAACGGAAACTAGCAGCGACCCCTCGGAAGTTAAAAAGGTATCTGAGGACAGGATAAGAGTAACACATACAAATGAAAATCTAGAAACACAAATTATAAATGTATGAAAGTCTGGTTAAGTGAGCCCAAAGAATCCTTTGGTGTGTTAACCACAAAAGATTTGCTGACTACTATTCTTAAACTAGAAAGTCATTAAAAAGATGGCTCATGTCTTACTTATATTTACAGTGGTCAACTAGGGGAATCTCCTTGGCTGGCGGTCTTCCAAGAGTGTCCTGAATTTAAGGAAAATAAAAAGGCCAGATAGAACAACTGTCAGATGATAAGGGCCTGCAAACTTCTGCAAAAGTATTTCAAGGCCGAATACATCACTAGGCAATGCAATACACTAGAGTATATTTTCACAGGGTTCTTCTTTAACGTCATAAAGACAATAGTAGCATGTGTTTATTCAAATTGTAAGAAAAAAAAACATTGTTCATTTTTAGTGATATTTGCGACTAGTGTGAATTCCACATTCCGTCGGCATCACAGGTTATGACGTGGAGTCTACAAATTGGTTGATTTCTACATGATTTCTGGGAGATTTCTAAGAGAGGTGCATGTCACTTTCTTTAATGGTTGTCCTGGAAACACAAAGCTATCGGATCAAAAAAGCTCCTGACTAAACACTATAGCTTTTTCGAGAAGCTCGTAAATATCAGCCATGGTTCGCCTTTTCTATACAGACTACACATCACCATGGGATGCATAAAGAGGGCATCTTTCAACACAATGTTTGCTTCTTTTCCTCTGGCAAAAGAATCTAAAACCTTGAACACAGAAGGTTAGAATGTCATGATAAAACACCTTTTCTGATTTCCAGGCCTGGTTCTTGGTGTACTCGGCATCCACAAGATCAGGAGCCTCTTGAGAAAGAAGTATCAGAGGGTCCCTCTCTGAGCTTGTTCTGCAAAACAAATGTTCAACAGATGTGAACAATAGTAAATACATACACAATGTTCAAATGGAATACGTGTTTGAACACACAACTAACCTAGAGCCCCTGAAAAATCCTTTGGGGATCTTCTTCTTCCAGGGCCACTGTGTGGCTGATCTATGTTAAAGAAGTACAGAAAATATTACTCTTGATATTAACTTGCCAAGAGTATTACACTTTAAAGGCATTTGATCTCTTTTCGCCGATGGCCACCCACTTGTTTAGGTCATCCCTCATTAGGTCCCATCGGCCTAGTCCGGTAGGATAAATGGGCCATACAGCAGGTCCTCCCTCCCAAAATGTCCATGCAGGATACATGATGTCCTTGTACTCTGATGTCTAAAGATGTATATGTTATAACATGTTATATGTTATAACATGTTATTATTCTTATACATGTCATAAGAATAAGTGTTCTTTGTTTAAAAACACTAAGCTACAATTTAGGAGCATGTTGTTTTCAACATTTCAAAAAATGATAATCACAACAATATTTATTATTGCTTCAAGTGTGTTAACATTGTCAAATATGGTAACATTGCACTAATGTCACTGGAAGCATGCTTGTTGTGATGTCAAGTGAAATGTCAAATGAAGTCGAAGTTGATCGATTTGGTCAAAGTTCAGAGGTTGAATAACGATTTTGTATGCCGATTCAGATGTTTACTTTCAGGATTGAGGGTGGAAATCCTCGTGTTCTGGAAGGCACCAAAAGTAAATGAAAAGTGTAGTGTTGTTATGCTCAGGCATTAAGATTATATTACGGTATTAGTTACATTTAATAAATGTACAGTATGTAAAAAGCTGTGTTTATATTATAAACTTTGAAAAAGTTGGACTAAAGCTCTGTTTATGAGGGTATGACATCAAAGTACAGCCAATAGAGACTCCACCCAGTTTTAAAGTCTTTAATTGTCCAAAATCGCCTGGAAGCCTTGAAAGAAAATGCTAAGAAAAACAACAACTGACAAAATGAACAAGTTTGCATACCTTGCTGAAGGACAATACAGGTAGGGCTTGCTGAACCCATTCAGGAACCTGAGGATAGTCACGCACATTAATGACCACCTCCAAATCTGGCAACCTGTCAATCACTTTTAATATGAAGTGTTCAACCCCACTACATCTAAAAAAGGAAATACAAAAATTTGGCCCATTTTAAGTTAAATATTTAGACACACACAAAAAATGTTGACCATTCTAAGTCTTATGTGTAAAATGCCTAACAATTTACCTTGCTAAAAACATGCAGCTTTGTTCCCTGTACAGCTTGTGATCGATAATCTGGTAATGTGTTCCAACATCTCTGTGGACAGTATCTGCCATCAGCCTCTCAGATATACCATTCTGGAATGGCTGAAGATCATCTTCCAGGACACTGCAATCAAAAAAAGTGATTCACAATTGGCACCACATTCAAAAGTTTAAAGTAGGGGCAACGTATTGTTTCATGCATTATATGTGCTTTCGACTGTCGACGTGTCGGGTTGTCATGTTCAACGTGGTCAATTTATGGGCTCCAATACACTTCCCTCGTACGGCCAAAGGCTTCGGAGAGGTTCTTTTAAATATTCAACCTGTCACTGTCAGTAGATTAAGAATTCTTTATTGGCTATTCGCGTGAGAAGATCAGAAACAGTTGTAAAGCTCGATCTCTCTTCTGTAAATGTGAATTGACCGAAACTTTTCGGAGCTACGGACATCGCAGCTCTACACAACAGAGGGATTCCCCACCATTAAATGTTTTTGTGATCCTGAGAAATATTTGAATTTGAAGATTTAAGATTTATATACTTAAAATTACACTGAATGTATATAAGTTGTGCCCAAGTATTCATTTTTGAAGAAAAAAGGCAATAAAATCTTGAATAAATTGGAACCTTTTCAATAGCGTTTAAAAAGCACCCCGGTTAAATCTTAGCAATGCTGATAAAACAGAACATTTGACAAAGATTAAGGTTGGCTACCAAAAAGATACTAAAACATATCATATAAGTTGGATAATTCCAATAGTTCCATCTGTGTTAATATATTGTTATGACAAGCACATGATTATGCAAAGTCAAAAACTATACATAAACAATAATTAAATGTAAGATTTCCCAAAATCATCATTAGCCAACTATGGTGGCAAGTTGCGTCGTTTCAATATTGTTTATCAATTCAATTGTTTCCAAAACCATCATTTTAATGCACAAACAGCACCGTTAATGTTAAGTTGCGTGGTTGGAACTACAGGTGCTTAGAAGCATTCCTTCTTAATGAGTGATGACAGTGATCAACAGCATTATATTCCACGGGATACAGCAGGATCTAAAAGCAGATGATCATACTTATTAAGTTCCAAGTTGCTTTATTGGCATGATAATTGGAAGGTAGAAAGCATTTTGTAAATGAAAGTAATATATACGTGTAGAAATACGAAATGAAGAACTGTGAAGTTCTACAATTACAATAAATAATAACAATAAAAAAATCATAAATTCTTTTGGTGAAATCCCCATTGTTGTCTGCACATCTTCTGTTATCGTATTCCGTTGCCAAATAGATTTTTGTGTTTTTTTTAATCAACAAAACATGAAAATCTCTTTCTTTGTTTGCCCTTAATATTTTGAGTTAAAGTATAGAGTGATAAATATGTTGTTTGGTGTCCATTGGTTTAAAAAAAGAAAAATTATGATTTATTTAAGATGTTGTGTTGTGTCAGAAATGTATATATTTGTTGCTCATTATACGGCAAAATGTCAAATGTTCTTCGTTTTTAATTATCGGTGTGATTAAAAGTTCAGACCAAAGACCAAACTGAATCATTCTGTAAGGGCTTGAATAACATTAGCGCTGATGGGATTCAGCATTTCATTAGTAATATTATCTTGCCTTATTTTTAATAAGTAAATATATCTAATGGATGTTGTTATTTATTTATTATTCTAGATAAATCTTTTCATTTCTCCTTTACATGTGCTTGAGACACATTTTTGGATAGAGATTTTAAACATTTAAACCTCAGATTGAGCTGGTCTGGAGAAACCGATCTCGTTTAAGACATTCCAGAAACTGCTTGAGTCTACAACTGCATCAATTTCTTCAATTCTACCTTAATAATATTGAATTCTTTTTGTTTATATTCAATTCAATATTTTTTATATTATTATTTTGCAGGTGACAAACAATCCTCTTGTTGTATGGGATGGAATCTATATCACAGAGAGGTAAAAATGCCTCTCTGGTCAAATCGATTTGAAGACTAATTACCATCCACTGCAATACTGTAAATTATGTTCATAGATCTGTCTATAGTGTACATACACTTTACATAATGTATAGTTTGTTCATAGCACACCTGCCTGTATATCTGCCTGTATATTAACCTGTAAATCTGTCCATAATACTTATCTATATTCTTATATTCTGTATAATTATTGTATATATACATATATAACCTGTATTTACTGCTTATTGCACTTCTGGTTAGATGCTAACTGCATTTCGTTGCCTTGTATCCTACATGTGCAGTGACAATAAAGTTGAATCTAATCTAATCTAATCTAATCTAATCTAATCTAATCTAATCTAATTAAGTAACTTTCAATTTTGATGAAGTAAAACTTCAAATCTGTGTTGACATTCGAAATAACCAATCAGACTCGCCCCTGTTTAAATAGCCCCGCCCCCTTGCATACATAATCAGTAACTCTCGGCCAATCTTCCTCTCCACATCATGCAAGACACGCCCCTCACAGCTGATTGGCTGCACAGTTGTTTCCAAAGCATTCTTGAAACCCAGAGCTTTAAAGTGGAAATCTTCACGAAGTCCCAAATTACCATCAGGGAAATTAATCGAGTTGAGTACTTTGGTTACCTGAGATGACAGTTGTAGTCTTTCTGAACACAGGGGTTGTAGTTCTTTGTGTTGTGTGTGATGTCGTTCAGGTATGACTGCCAGCGCTGGTCTAGTAAATCAAACACACAGATCAAGAGATTGCTTCCTTTACAACACACACATTGTGCTTTAATTAAACAGCAGAACAAAGTGTGAAAGCGTGAAGTACTCACTAGTGTGCGCGAGACAACACTTTAATCTCATTAAATTAAAGATGAGAAGCAAACTGAACAGAAGCGGAAGCTCCATTTCTCCGCATCGATTACTCTGCCTGACTCAGGCTTCTCTTCTTCTTGTTGTTTGATGGCCGTTCACAGAAGTGTTACCGCCACCTACTGTACAGTCTGCTCATGTCTGCTCGTTCAGCTGCTTATTATTTATTATTCATGATTACTTCTCCACCCCTGGATAATAAAATATGGTGTGAATTAAATTATTTATTTTTTAATCACTGTGTAATCTTCTGTATTATTCTCCACCTGTGCTCATTATTATGCTGTTGTTTACTATCCATTGTGGATGGTATGAATAAGAATAAACATGTGATCTGCGTGCACATTTCATGTTTTTTTATTTTATAGATTATTAATCAAATGTTTTTTACCTATATAATCGTTTTCTTCTTAAACCAATTTGTTTAGGGGGACTTTTGTGTGTTATGGCTATCTCAGAGGTACTTTTATTTTGGTATGCGAGTGATGCACCGGAAGTGTTATTGTACACACGTGCGTTTATGTGCTGGAGCTGTCTCACGTGTGGGATGTTAATAAATCATTAATAACATAGCACATATTTCTCTGAAAACATGAAGTTTGCTTACAAGGTACGAGACTCAGTATTATGCACGTGATAATGTCAAGACTTTGGTAGTTTTTGTGTTAAAAATGATAATGATAATAAATCAACTGAACTCTATTTCCAGTTTTCCAACTTATTAGGGGCATTTTATCGTCATGGGAACCTGTCTTTCTCCAAAGATGGCAATTGTGTCATAAGTCCTGTTGGCAACAGAATCTCAGTGTTTGATTTGAAAAAGTAAGTGTGAGTTTCTTATACTGCATTCAAACACTTGCTGTTGGATCTATAGTCACACATCCCATGTCTTGTACATCTTGATTCTTCAGCAACACATCTGAAACCTTCCCAGTGTCCACCACCAAGAACATCAGTTGTGTTGGAGTATCTCCCAATGGAAATCTTGCCATTCTCATAGATGAAGGTATGTGAAATGCATTCATGCTGCAACACATCCTGATAAACATATGGGTTGGCATGGCTTGATGGTTAACAATAATGTGTTTCAGATGGAGCATCTATACTGGTCAGCCTGGTTACTAAAGCAGTACTCCATCATCATCACTTCCATAGGCCTGTTCACAGTGTTTGCTTCTCTCCTGATGGCAGGTAGGCCGCCCTGTACACATCTGTGCTTATTATTGATCAAACATGGCTGCATGCATATAATACAACTGATGTCTTCGTTTATTTGTTATGTGTCGTCCTTTGAAAGGAAATTTGTTATAACCAAAGAAAATGTGGCTCTATTATACCACGCCCCTGGAAAAAACCAAGAGTTTAATGCTTTTGCGTTAGACAAGAGCTATTATGGACCATTCGATGAAACAACTTGCATTGACTGGACAGATGACTCCAAGTAAGTAACCACTTAATATTATATAAAATACTTAATATTTTTCCTACGGTATGTTAAGACATAAACATGTTTGTAGATGAGTTGGTAGAATTTGGCTGAAAATATCGGCGCATTCAGATTTTCATGAATGAGGATTTAAAAAGAAAAGGATTTGGTTTCTAGGACTTACAATTTAAACATTATATAAAACTGCTGTTTGAGTTTGAGAGGATTCCGTTATTCAATGCAAATGATAAAGGAGCAAAAATAGGATCAAAGTAGTCTTTAGGTAAACTGAAGTGATGCTGTGTTCCGTACAACTGGGATGATGTAACCTTTAGCTTCAACAAGATAATCTGTATTTAATGCGCTTGTATAAATATTTTAAATGTAACAAGGAATTTTAGAATGATTGCAGGTATGACCCTACCAAGTGTTGAATATATTTGTGTTCAACTGGTGCCGGTGTAGGATTCCTACACTCCACAATTCCGTGTCAGTTTAGAGCGTTCACTATCCAACTGGAACTGTGCCGTACTTGAGTGCGGTTGTCCGCCCTTCCCTCTACCCAACCTCGTCTGTACTCACACGGTCTTAAAACAAACTAGACCCGAGCATGCTTCCGTCATTATGATACGACAACTTAAGTTAACATTAAAACAAATGTGTCTCAGCATTATATTTTCTATAAAGTATATTGTAATATTCAATATATTTGTAGTTTTTCACTTTGACAAGTCATCAACCCCCTTATACTAAACCCCGTAATAATTGTTACAAGGAGTGTTGAATTATGACTGTCGAATGTGATATATTTGGGAGAGTTTTGGGTGCATGTGTTTTTTAGATACATGTTAGAGTGGTAGCTGAAGTTCACAGAGGAATACACAGTGGCATAATGTACTTCATGCTTTCTGTGTCACGATATGGCACAGTTGGCGTTCACACTACCTGAGATCTGGACACGAGTCCACCTGAACTGTGCTCTGCCCCAACTCTTCAAAGTGGGTCAGAGACGGCAAACGAGCCATGCCAGGGCACGGCTCGGAGCACTCACGCTAGTAAAACGAACCACGCTTTGGTGGTCAAACACACTTGGGACAATTCGAACTGCATAGAGTGAGTTCACCCTTAGATTGTGGGTTCCAAAGAATGCAAATAGATTATCAATTTAAAACAAAATAACCATATTTTATATCATAATACACTGTTACTGCTTTTTAAACAACATTAAGAACATTTTTAACTCGCTCTTTGTTAACTCAGGTGTTTTGCAGTTGGTAGCAAGGATATGACCACATGGATCTTTGGAGCAGAGAGATGGGCAAATCTCATCTACTACTCATTGGGTGGACACAAGGATGTAATCATTGGCTGTTTCTTTGAGAAGGACAGCCTGGATGTAAGTGTTTAAGAAGTTATTAGTTCTTATTAGATTATATGGGCTACCTGCAGCTGTGAGCTGGCAGGGTTTATTTTAAGTTTAAGACAACCTTTATAAAAGGATGACCCCCTCTGTTTATTATGCATGTTTAACTTAACAAGTTTCACAGAGAACTCAAGAAAACCTAGTCTAGGTCTGTCAAAATGCTACTACATGCCAGAGGCCTAGAAAATCCAGCTGCTCTCAAACAACTTTCTTTGAGATGTTTTCAGGTTCATTAGGCATACAAGAACTGTGTGTTTTGTCAGCTTGCTATGTACATACTAAACATATTTATGTTTAAACACCATGGACAAATTAATTATGGATGTGGCCCCTAAGAATTTTCTTTGTTTTTAAAATAGATGTACACAGTGAGTCAGGATGGCACACTGTGTATATGGGAAAGTGACACGGAGCTAAAGGGGTTAAAAAAGGGCCCAAAATTCTCTGAAAGAAACAAGGTGGAGAAGAAGAAGAAAACCAAAGACAGTGAGGACAATGGGGAGGATGACGACATTGAAGATGTTGGAGATGAGGAAGGACAAGCAGGAGGAGAGGTTATTAGGGGAAGTGCAAATGCACCTAAAGAACTGCAAGGCATCAAAAATGTCCGTTATACACACATAAGCAAGTGAGTCAATAACTGAGGTTATAAAACGTTCAAGCTGGTTTAGCTTTTAGGTTAGTGAAAAGACATGGCTGCCACTTCTGTGTTAAAGTGCCCGTAAGATTATGAACCTCGTTTTAATTTTATGTTAAAGTTTGTAATCCCAAAGTTCATGATAAAGCAAGCTATCCTCTTTAACAGAAATCAAATGTCCTGGACTACACAAAACACCAGGATTGTAGGCATCCAGTTACTCCTGTGACGTGTAGTCAGATACATGATCGACTCTGAGCTGTTTCGTTCGGACACATGCGATTGAGAACCGATGATACTGCACATATGTAAAAGTTTTAAAGCGGATAAAAACTTAAGACATTGTTTTTAAATTCAAATGTGTAATATTAAAAAACACATTAGAAAATATGATAAAACCATTTAACAAGATAAATCCATTTAATAGTTTTCTAAAAAATGAACAAAAAGTAGGAAAGACAAAAGCAACGAGGTGAATAATAAAATAATACAAATAATGTGTTCTTAGAAGATTTAATGGCCTTTATATACAGTTGTGGATTCAAATAAACCATTTATTAAAACGTTTATCACTATTTTGGGGCACTTTAAAGGGTTAGTTTAGGGTTAGAATGAGAGTTACTCAAGTTGTTTACAATCTTAACCTTCTTATCTTGAATTAGGCACTATTTTAACAAGGAAGGAGATTTCAGCAAGTTGACAGCAGCAGCCTTCCACAAGAAGACACGCATCCTGGTGACAGGCTTTTCATCTGGAGTCTTTCACCTGCATGAGCTGCCTGAATTTGATCTCATTCATTCGCTCAGGTAGGTTTGTAAAACCTGTTGTTTTTTTTGTCTCCCCAGCATAAACATTGTATTACAAAGTTGATGCTTATATTTCCTCATAATTAATTTATATTGATAAAGTGTACTGATATTTTAATGCTTAATTTCATACTTAGTATTTCAGATCAGAGGATTTCTGCCATCGCTTTGAATCCTACCGGAGATTGGATTGGCTTTGGCTGCTCAGGTAGTAAACCTACAGATAGTTCAGAGCACAATAAATTAATGATTTGCTTTATAAACATTTGTCACATTTTTATTCTTGTTTCATCTGGTTTTCGCCTGTAGGTGTGTTCTTTATTTGATCTGTTAATATCAACTTTGACAATACTGTATTAGTAATTTAAATTATAATTCTTATACCCTTTTCAAAGTATTGGTTTTGGATTTTTTTTTATGATACCCAGATATTTAAAAACAGAGTTTACAATATACCAGAAATACTCTTTATCTTTTAATGAGAACCTCACCCCTTGACATTAGGATGCGACTCCCGTGCTGGTGGTGTGATATTAAAATATGAATTCTAGAACCACAACAGATATAGACTCTTTAGGCTTCCAGGTGTAAAAAGTAAAACGAAACGTCTATAGTCAGTAGTTTTTAAAAAAACAATAAGGCTGAATAAAGGGGACTTTTAAAGGCATAATACTAAAGCTTGGTGGATTTTTATCTTGGCAGATTTGTTCATGCTGAAAAAACATTACAACACTACATAGCAAAACAAATAAGAGTAAAGGGCAAAACGGGACTCTTTTAAGTGGTTTCCCTTTCCTATAAAGTAAATCAGATTTCCGATGTCATAATAACAATCCAGCATGTTGTGATTTCCAGTGATACATTTCTGTTGTGTTTTTTAGGACTGGGTCAGTTACTAGTTTGGGAATGGCAGAGTGAGTCGTACGTGTTTAAACAGCAAGGACACTTCAATAACATGAACTCTTTGACTTATTCACCTGATGGGCAGTATGTTGCCACTGGAGGCGATGATGGCAAGGTAAGATTTCTAGGGTTCGTTTTTTTGGATCCAGTGAAATAATTGGCAGATTAAATGACCACTATTCTTTCAGGTTAAAGTGTGGAACACTAACAGTGGCCTCTGTTTTGTGACGTTTACTGAACACACCAGCAGCGTAACCAGTGTTGCTTTTACGTCCAGTGGCTTTGTGGTGGTTAGTGCATCACTTGATGGCACTGTTCGAGCATATGATCTACACAGGTATCATTTCATATTTTTAGAATTATTTTCCAAAGAATGTCAAAGGAAAAGTGGTTTAGTAGGGTCAGGCCGTACCCAGAATTATGGTTGTTGAATTTGGGGATTTCTTTTTTAAGTAGTAGTCCACTGTTAAATACTTTTAAATGTATGTATTAAACAAACATATACTACTTTTCGTGAATTTTGTAGTCATTGTCTTAAAAAAAACGTTTTGTTTGTTTTATAGATATCGTAACTTCCGTACTATGACGTCTCCACAACCTACTCAGTTCTCCTCACTGGCAGTAGACTGTAGTGGGGAGCTGGTGTGTGCCGGTTCTCAGGACTCTTTTGAGATTTTTCTTTGGTCTATGCAGACTGGGCGGCTACTAGAGGTCAGAGACCCTAAATTAGTTTGCTGTTTTTACAGTATGTGTAATGCAGTTGTGATTTTGTGGATTATGATGTTAAATAATCATGTCGTACAAAGATATTTGATCTTTCAAAATATGTTTAAGAGACTATTACAGGTCTGTCACATATGTAATGCGTTTTTTTCCTTCTGGTGCAGGTTCTCAGTGGTCATGAAGGTCCTGTGAGTAACTTATGCTTCAGCCCTGTCCAGTCTATGCTTGCCAGTGTGTCATGGGACAAAACTGTCCGGCTTTGGGACATGATGGACAGCTGGCAGACCAAAGAGACTTTGTTGCTTACCTCAGATGGTAAGTTCACAACATATTCATATTGCATATGGCAAATATGCAATAAGTCATTTATAAGTCATTGCTTTGAGCAAACCTTTTTTATTTGTCAGTTGGGAAATTCTAGCCTTATGGACGTGACATTTTGCGTTATGGACATGACATAGAAACGTGTGTGTACACTGTACACTGAAACAATTGTATTATTATGGAATATTATTTAATACAATTGTTGATACTATTTTACCATTCGAAAATCTCAGTCTCTGTACAAATTTTCTATTTCATAAAAGTAAAATTAACTTGAGTTATGGATGTGGCAAACAATGATATTTTTTTGGTGGAGCGAAAAAACTAATACAAATTTATGTGAATATAAATGTACAGACCACAATAAAAAATAACAAATTGACAGGGAACAGCTCTTTATAGAACAAAAATAATTACATTATTTTTAATTTCGTGTGTCTGTTTTTGAGCAAAATGTAGCGTCATAGATGTGACAATCCTGTAAATTGCCCTCTTGAAAATGTAAAACAATAATGCTCTAAAAATATTGAGAGATACCACACATGGGTATTTAAACAACCAAATGTTGAAATCTGTGCTACCAGTATACTAAAAACCTTTGGTCAAATCTCCATATTTTCATGGTAAGGTTGACATTTTCAAGGAACTGCAAAGCTAGTTTTGAGTAATCGACAAATGACATGGAACCAGTGGTCATTCAATCTTGCATTTGTGATTTTTGACCAACGGGTAACTATAGTGAAGTTCCGGTGTCTGAATATAACCCATTTGGTTTTTAAAAGACGGTCACTGTCTGTCAAGCTTAACGCTTTATTTGTCTTAGATAATAAAGTTCTGCACCTTAAAAGTCTTACTAATGGTTAGTTGTCAGTTGTCTATATAAGAGATTTTTTGATCTTGTTTGAACTCTTTGTTGGACATTTCTTGTATTATGGTTCTGTTAACACTGTAACTGTAGAGAAGAGTTTGTTAGAGCAGCTAGTCCTGTGTCAAAAGCTCTGAGCGCTTTTATCATTTTAAAATGTCAACTTGGGCAGAAAAGCACTTGATGTCTTGCACCTTTTTCCAATTTTCCAATTGAAGGGGTAAGGTTCCAAATGGGGTGATGGTACTTAACGGTTGCTTTAAGTGTCTGGAGACTGCAGTAGTAGAGAATAAACTTGTTGTGGCTCTCGAGAGTTAATCAAAGAAGTTCAGAACAAGAACCCTATGCTTGAACATTTTTCTCACGTTGTGAAACACTAAAAGCGTGTTTGGTATGATACCCCCTTAGCTGTCACAAAGCACCTGGTCTGGGCATTGCGGCAGTCAAATACGCCAGAGCCCCATACATTTTGTATCATTGATCTTCTAATATAGAGAATAATACTCAAACTATTTAAAGTAATTTTCCAAACAATCCAAGCACCTCTAAGGTCTGATAACATAGACTTATAAAGGGAAATTACTGGTCATCTAACTAGCAGGTCAACTTGTATCATTTTCTAATTTAATTGCACCAAGCCTGGTATCTCTGCAAAATACAGTTTCTGACACCCAGACACTAGAAACGAAATCCTCAAAACAATGTGGTTCCAGCACTTCTTGCATATATTGTTGCTATAACTCTTTGTCTTCAAGTGAATAGTTTACACAATATTTACGTTTTATCCAAAAAATACATACTATCCAACTTTCTTCAACAAGACACAAATTGTGGTCCGCTCGTTTTTCCGTCCTCTCTGTTCAAAAGCCTCTGTTCAAAGAATTTTTGAAGAAATGTTTTTATCCTGAACTTTTTTCAGGACTCGCTCTAACATTTCGTCCTGATGGTCAAGAATTGGGAGTGGCCTGCCTGAACGGTGAGATCACATTTTGGGACTCTCAGACTGGAGCACAGACTGGCGCAATCGTTGGCCGTTCTGATTTGCAGATGGGACGCAAAGAAAACGAGAAGATCACTGCCAAGCAATCTGCAAAGGGAAAGTATGTTGCAAGCTTAAACATAAATAGACTATAAATAGCTAAATGGATTTTTGTGTAGCCTGTACTAAAACAAATTGTCTCTTTTTAGGTCCTTTACCTCCTTGTGCTACTCAGCAGATGGTGAATCAATCCTTGCAGGTGGACAGTCAAAATATGTATGCATTTATAACGTTAAGGAACAGATTCTGATGAAGAAGTTTGAGATTTCCTCCAATCTCTCTCTGGATGCTATGGAGGTAAAAAAAAATGGACAGCTAAAGTCAGTAGAGTCCGCTCCTTTTTAATCGTATAGCAAATTTACAGGGTGCTGCATTTGTCATTTGTATTTTGATTGTTATCAGTTTTGTTCACTATTTATAGTGTTAAGAAAAAGAAATTGATATCAAGAATATCGGGCAGCAAATTTCATAGTACTTTTTTGTAATTAAATATATAAATTCTGTTGCCTGATTTTTCAGGAGTTCCTGGATAGACGCAAGATGATAGATTTTAAACAAAGCATGGATGAGGGAGTAGGCGATGGAGATGAAGTCCTTCTCAATCTTCCTGGAGTCAAGAAAGGTGAGCCCACATTAAATGTCCGTTAAACAAACAAATATATAAATACAAACAAAAAAACAAACAAAGATATAAATAATCCTATTTATATCTTAGGGCTAAATCCTGCATACGACTCTAAACTGTTCTCTCCTAATCTCACAGGTGATATGAGCTCTCGACACTTCAAACCCGAAATCCAAGTTAGCTCTCTCTGCTTCTCACCAACTGGTACTGATTTTGCCTTTTTAACACAACATTATCAGATACTGAAAGTCAGGCCTCCCACAATCATGGAAGACGTCGGAATATCAGAAAATTCTGATATGATATTAGTCTTGTAAATAAATAAAAGTTTCAGTGATGAATATAATTTTTTTTCTGTCAATGCAATTTCTTATATATATAGAAAGGTTTATAAAGATTCTTAATTCTTTTCATAACATCCTTATCCAGTAATTAGAACCCACTGGAAATTACTTATTCAGTCATGAAAAAATCATTTAAATCTTTCTCCAGAATTGTGGGATCCCTGACATAATACATATAAATTTAGGAGTCTATGTGTCTTAACTGTCCTAATAGCATTCAGCATTAATCTACTCTAGTTTAATTGATTTTTATATTATTTTACCATTTTCAGGGCGCAGTTGGGCGGCAGCCTCTACTGAAGGTTTACTGATCTACTCCCTGGATGCTTCACTAGTGTTTGATCCCTATGATTTGGACATGGATGTCACTCCAGTATGCATACAGAAGCAGACAAGGAAGAAAGAGTGGGCATCGGCCATCTTATTGTCTTTTCGCCTGAATGAAGCTGCACTCATAAGAGAGGTTCTGGAGGCAGTTCCGTATGACCAAAGTAGGTTCCATTTTGCAATTCTTTAATCATGCCATTCTTATCTTAAATAAGATTTTTCCATTTGCATCAAATTAAACAAAGACACAGTCAATTTAATCATATTGAATCATTCTAAAAATGTATAATTTTTAAATTAAAATAAAACTGAGTTTGAATGATATTTAAATCTTATTTATTTACTGTATACACAAACAATCACACTCATCCCATAACATTTTTGTTCATCAATACGAAATTTAATATACGATGAGAATCGTGACACCCACTGGTCTGTATCTAATTTTTCTTCCTCCTTTTAAGATTTTGGAGGTAAAGTACTTTGACCCTATTACATGTTTCACATTCAAAAACTGTTTCCTTGGTCACTTGTAAAATTGGTAATCCATTAAAAATGTGTTAAGTTTTCTATTTGTGACTTTGTACGTTTCTATCGCAAAACTGGGCATAAGCGAACAAATTAAATCACAATGTCGTTTTAATCATAGTTGCTGTCCACCATTTTGAATACAATAAACAACCTTTTGTAACTGATGAAAAACGTCCCTCAACCAGGGCTATATACTGCAACAAATTGGTTTTCTGATATAAAATTACATGTTTTGTTGTCACAACTTCCTTATAACAGTTTGGCAACCGTGCCAACCATTGATCAAAAGCAAACTTATTTGTTAACTGTTATTTGTTTGGACATCAACACACAATTTCCTTAAGGGACTTGGTGAAATTATCCCATTTATGTAACTGTCTGATATTTTAGTTTCAGTGGTATGTAGCTCACTACCAGATGTCTATGTGGATAAACTTCTCGATTTTGTGGCCTCGACATTGGAAAAATCAAACCATTTGCAGTTCTACCTAACCTGGACTCGTTGTCTGCTGATACTGCACGGACAGAAACTCAAGAATCGGTTAGTGACATTTCCTTTCTCTGAATGTGCTTATTCGGATGCATGGCTTGGAGATTTTTCTATTATTTCACTGCGATGGGTTTTGCTGTCCCATCTTTAAATATCAATGTGTTATATGTATCATGTTGTTTATGTCTCATATCCAGTTCTGGAACCATATTACCTAGTGTTCAACAGCTAATGAAGTGTATCCAGAGACATCATGGAGATCTCTCTAAACTGTAAGCATTACACTATGAAGTATTTGCCACACTCATTTTCTTATGCTGTTTCTAAAATGAATTTGTCAAAATCCAGGTATAATTTAAGCAGTATCTTAATCTTTTTTTATTTTTTGCAGTTGTGACTTCAATATTTACAACATTTGCTATGCTACGGCTCTGTCTAAACAGAATGGGGTTAAAAGAACAGGAGTAGGGTCATACAGTGATGATATTTCTACGGGAATGGACTTATGAAAAGGAAGAGAAGTATGCAATGTTCCAACCTCTAATGGTGCAACACAGCCAGCATATCATCAAAAGAAATCGAAAGCACCATGGAGTGCAAGAAACTGAACTATTTTCTACTTGTTCATGTCTTTGTGTTTTTTCATCACATTTTAGAACTAGAATATAAAGTGTTTATATATAAATATTAACAACTGTTGGTAATATTGGCAAGACTTTATTCTTGTATGATGTAGAATAAAAAATTCTCAATATGGAATATGTTGATACATTGTAGTGGTTTATATTTTGAAGCATCATGGAATCCGACAACGCATCTTTGGTTCTTGAGTTTTGTTGTTGAGTTTTTTCAAGTTCATTGTGCAGTTAAAGTCGGTTTGGCAGGATGGACAAAATTTGGACTGGTTCAGTATAACAAGCTTTTAGATTCTGTTAAGTGGTCAGACATTGGCAAGTAAAACCCAAGTAGAGGCATGGAAATATCTTTAAGGCATGTCTAAAGTTAACAGCGATAAAGTTCATTTGTTCTGAATTCTGAATTGTAACCTGAATTCTTCATTCCTTTTATTCTTTGATGATCATGTGTAATGACAGGAGTCTTAGCAGCTGGTTTACAAGAGTAATCTAATCAAGAGCTGTAGTCAGGTCTGGTGTGCTCCATATAAATCTTTGCAATCATCTAAAACGTTATTTAACTTGCTGAAGAATGTGCTTGTGAAGATACTAGACAAATTTTCTTTCTGGCATAATCATGGGTTTTTGTTTATTCAAGCACAAGTTATTACATGTGCTTGTGTACACCAGACTGGACAGCTGTCATGTTGAGCCACATCCTGCAATCAGAAGCTTTACAGCCATTTCAAATAGCTTCAAGAACTTTTCATAATTAAAGTTCTTTATATGAATAAGACTTCACTCTGTATCATGTTTTATATTTCACATGATCTTTGCATTTCTTACGCTTGTCACAGCAAGTTGGACTCTAAAACCTTCCTGTCAGTGTTGGCCGGTTTAGATTTTTGCTGTTGTGACGGCCTATGTGCTGCATCATATTTCGTAATGCTGTTAGTGTACGTAAACGTCTTTTTGTGTTGTTTGCACTCGGTTTTGGTTCTGTCTATTTGCAGCCCAACTCTGTGCTTCTTTAATATTATCATCCACACTCATCGTCGCCAAACTTCAAAACCATACTCATGAATCACGATTCAATTCTGCTGGTTCGAATCAAGTATTTCAACCTGTTACTGTTACACAACAATAAAGGCTGCTTTTCACTGTGTCCCACAACCAGCTTTAGGGCTTTCTGATAATTATTTCTGATAATGGTTGAAAGCAAATGTTTACGACAGTTACAGAAAAGAAGACGCAGTCATGTACAATCTGGCCAGGAACGCATAAGAATTTTAAAACGTCTAAACGGAGCTACTCTAAGAAGATACGACCAGTTATTTCCAACGACTCAGCTTCAGAGTGGGAAGGCCATAAAACCATCACCAACTACAAGACAGTAGCCCCAGCAATAAGGCAAATCATTCAAATCAGTTTTAGTACTGATTAAAACCCTGTACAAACATCAAGACCATTTCTCCACAAGACATTTAACACCCCACTCCCTTACTCCACATCAGTGAAGAGGACATGTGCCAGCTCTTCAGAAAGAACAAAAGAAGAAAGGCATCAGGACCAGACAGTGTCACACCAGCTCGAAAACATGTTTTGATCAAATGGCCCCCATCTCTGACAGATCAGAAGTTGTGTGAAATCCCTTTCTTGTCCAAATGCTTCACCATCATCCCTGTTCCAAGGAAACAATAGAGATCATGAATTCAGTGGAAAAACTTTTTTTGTTTAGTTTTGACTTTTCTGAAGGACATCAATGGATCTTTACTACATCCTGCAGATTTCTTATATTATTATGTATATATGTGGTTTTTTAATATCTTATTTTTCTATTGATCTGCTTGCACTGGATTGTGTCCTTGTATGCACAGGCAATTCTTTACAATAAAAATCTATCTGATTCTGAATTGAATGAGATTCTTAACACTATCTTTATGGTATTATCTTTCCAGTTACATAGAGTTTGCCTGTTTATTCCTGGCGTTTCAATTAGATCAGGTGAAACACTGAGACAGCACAGTTAAGGTGTTTTTGTTTAGAAATAATATTTTTTTGCTATAAAATCTAAATATGTTCACCATGAGATCAAGAGCAGTTGCACTGTATTTCAAAAGAGTAAAACACATCAGATTGCTTTACTTGCATAATCAACATGTTAGTGTTACGGGCATCGTGGCAACGGCACCATGGTGAACAGATTGACTCCTGTAACACAGGAGAGACACAAGGAGACATTGTGTCAGGTTCGAGCTCCCTCCAGTAATGAGAGACCTACAAGTCACACAGCTAAACCCGTCACTCGACTTCGCCCCTGCTGGCCCGGAGCAAACACTACACAATTCACTTTTTGAAGAAACAAATCACATTAAAAATTAAAACTAAGTGCTGCCTTTGACACTATTGAACGCAATATTCTTTTGCATAGACTTGAACACTTTGTTGGCATAAATAGAAGTGCATTCAATTGGTTACAGTAAATGAAGAGCTATCATATTGATCACAAGTACAGTATGGAGTACCCCAAGGCTCAGTTCTAGGGCTGCAACTTTTGGGTGGAAAAACTGTATGACGAGTAATTTCTTACTGCTAAACTCTGAAAAAAACAGAGGTGTTAAATATACAGTGTATGTAACACTGTTTAAGATTTGAGGGCTGCTCTGTAAACTCTTCCTCATCAGTTTGGAACCTAGGTGTGCTATTTGACAGAAATCTTCCCTTGTAAAGCCACATTTTTAACATTTGTAAAACGGCATTTTTCCATCTCAAATACATATCTAAATTACTGTCTATACTCTCAATGTCAAGACGACAACCGGGATAAGACCACAGAAAACAGATGATTCTTCTCGGCTTTGTTGCAACCTTGAATTTAACTACGGGTTTTACCTGGTCATCGGAGAAAGTGCTGATGGTGAGATGTTATTAACAAAATGCATCAAGATCCTTTTTCACATATTATGAGGTATTTACTCACTGCATAAATTGGTATTTGTGGGTCCCCAGCAAACCCAAGCATTCCAGCTAAAGCTAGGGTTTGTTGAACATTCCCTGCAGGTTATCTTTTTAAACCAAGAGAAAAAGCTCCCAAAGGTTCCGTGCAGGTTATATTTTTTTAACCGTGGGATTACCTTCCCATTATATTCGCTCCAGTTTTTTTGTCAAAAATTAAACATGTTTACATCTAATTTAGTCATCAAATTGAATAAAAGCAGAATGCAACAACGTGGAAGTTACAGAATTTTATTCAGAATACAACATAGATTACTTTTGATGTTTAAACTGAGAAAATGTATAATTATAATTTATAATACGTGGTCTGGCATTGTCAAATTGGAAAAAGCAAGGTCTTCCCTGATAGAGACAATCTCTGGATGGGAGCATATGTTGTTCTAAAAGTTGGATAAACCTTCCAGCATTGATGGTGCCTGTGCAGATGTGTAAGCGGCCCATGCCACACACACTCATGCCACACACACTCATGCCACACACACTCATGCTACACACACTCATGCCACACCATAACATCAGAGATGCAGGCATCTCAACTGAGTGCTGATAACAACTTGGGTTTACCTTGTCCTCTATGGTGTCCCAGATTTTCAAAACGAATTAAAAAATGTTATTCTTCTGACCACAGAACAGTTTTCTGATTTAGTAACTTTTAAATGAGCCTGGGCCCGAGTAAACACCTGCGCTTCCGGATCAGTTTTAGACATGGCTTCTTTTCTGGCCTATATAGTTTAACTGGTAATGGAGGGTTGTGGAAGTATTTCTGAAATAATAAGGTATTTATTATTTAATGTGGTTTTAAAAAAAAATATATATTTTAAATATATATTAAATATATATAAAAATATATTATATATATATTAATATATATTAAAAAAATATTTTTTTAAAACCACATTAAATAATAAATCCAACTCTCTGACAGCAAAACCTTTATAACATTTGTACAAATATATAAAAAAATGGAACTTTCACATTCAACCGAATTATTTAATTTAAAAGCCTCGAGAAGCGTCGTTTCCTTCATCCCTACCCATCATGCACTTCGACAACGGTGACGTGTCCGCGTCTCGGACCATTCACGCTGCGCTACGCAGGCAGCACTTCCGCTAGGTCTCGCGTTCGGACAACATCAATGTCGGATCTGTGACGCGTAGCGTGAGTTCGTCGCATGTAAATATCTCAAGCTTATCCTTCAGTAGTCCGTCAGAGCAAACATGTCGGTGTTCCACCGTGTCGGTGTGCTCGTGTTCGTGTTCGTGTTGTCGCTGCGGGACGCGTGTGGGTTCTATCTTCCTGGTTTGGCCCCGGTCAGCTTCTGTGAGAAAGACTCGAGCGGGAAAGACAGCGAAGTGCCGGACTGCAAAGTAACTCACAAACACATTCTTCTGTCTTTTGTGTGTCGTGTTGTCACAGAACGTGCGACTTCTGCACAGTTTCTGCGACGCGTTCTTTCCACGCGTCATGCTAACCTGGAAGTGCTGCTACTGTGTCACAGTTGTAAGCACAGACACACACACAGATAGACACACACACACACACACACACAGATAGACAGACACACAGAGACAAACGCACACACACAGATAGACAGACAGACACACACACACACAGACACAAACACACACACACACACACACAGATAGACAGACACACACACACACACACACACACATAGACAGACAGACAGACACACACACACACACACACACACACAGATAGACAGACACAAACACACACACACACACAGATAGACAGACAGACACAAACACACACACACAGATAGACAGACACACAAACACACACAGACAGACACACACACACAGATATTACAGCTGTACACATCCATAACTCTACATGATGCTCTAAAACAGACACATACATATTTAATAGTCATTATTTTATGTTATATATAGATTTATCCATTTACCATTTATTTAATATTTTGATTGTGGTTTGTACAATTATGATTCACACCAATCTTAAGATGTTTGTTGTTTCCCAAAATAACAGGTTTATTGATCTTTTTCAATGGAAAACTTGTTTGTTTATGTTTAACACCATCAACAAGAGATTTGTGTTATATAAACAATGTGTTTGGTTTGCTGGTCACAACCACATTCTAAAGGTTTAATGTCACGGAATTGCCCATCACGTAAGATAAGAACCTCATCTGTGAATGAAGTCATTACAAAATGCCATTTTAGTACAATATGTTTCAATATCCTCATAAAAATGGAACCTGCTCGTGGCCTGGCGTAATGTTCTTTTGTTATGTAAAATTGATATTAAAACCAACGGCGGTCTCACTTCGTGTTGACTTTTCTTATCCTTGTGTTCTATGTGCACATCCTGGTTTGGCAAACTTTTTTCCATGGTAAACTTGTATCACTGTTAGGTTACGCGTGGGTGCGCAATTGTCTGTATATTAGAAAACCACAGACAACCGTCTCTGTTTGCCTGGTGTTACTAGACATTAAACAAATCAAATGGGTCTTTGGAAGAACATTGACGTTGGTATTTATAGCTTGAAGTAAAATGCATCATGATTACACAATTCATTCAATTACAATGATAGGCTATTTACTACAGATATGTGAACGTACCGTGAAGGTTTTAACATTTTCCCTTTGTGCTTCTCTTTTTCACAGTCAACCATTGAGCTTTTTGTGAACAGATTGGATTCTGTGGAGTCTGTTTTGCCGTATGAATACACAGCGTGAGTATTTCTAGATATTAACTGGTGAGCGGCTTTGAACCCCTATGATATAGTATTGAACAGTACTAAAATATCACAAAAAGGGTGTGCGAAAGTCCCTGCCTGTAACTGGTAATAGTTAAAGTCAAACTGTGGGATCGTACTTTCCTATGCATAGGACAGAAACGGTTGTAAAACAGACTTAAGGTGTGTTAGAGATATGTCATAAAATAGAAGGGAGAAAAGTGATAAAGCAGACTAAAGAGAGGCTGGTTTTGCAAATAGACATAAAGAAACTTTTTATTTTATTGGTCTAGTTGTAATTAGAGATTTTTTTAGATTCAAGTTCATTCCGGTTTCAATTGCTGATCCATTCAATAACAATTCGTTAGAAAAATTTAACCTTCATTGTAGTGTTGCTAATCACATCCAAAGTAAAAGTTTGTTACGTAACATGTCTATGCAATGTTTGTCATTTCGCATATTAATTTTTAAAACATCCACATATACAAATTGTACATATACATATACAAAATACAACATTTATGAACTATTTAATTTATGAATCAAAATATGATAAACCATAAAAATACAATTAATATTAAGTCACCGTTTTCACAGTTAAAGTAGATTTTGCTGTACCCCAAGTGGAGCACATTCATTACTAACTACCACATAATTACCATTTCAAAAATAAACATTAGTTACACGGATAGACCAATATAAATGTTCCATTAATAGGAGATTCTGTAATGTAAGGGATTGTTGTTTGTTTATTCGTTTTTGTGTGTTTTAATTATATGGATTTTGTAAACCAAACCTTTTTACGCTTCACTCTTGATTTTTGTGTACCTTTCCTTCATACTCCTTCTTATATTCTTTCAGGTTTGATTTTTGTGCTGAACAGGTCGAAAAACGACCTTCTGAGAACTTGGGTCAGGTGCTGTTTGGCGAGAGAATTGAACAGTCTCCATACAAGGTGCAACACACACACTGACACAGACTCTTTGTGATAATTATAAAAGTTTTGAAATGTGTCATTTGTTTTTGTGTTTGGTCTTCTAGTTTTCCTTCAAGAAGAATGAGGACTGTAAGAAGGTCTGTCTTAGAAAATACAACACAAACAACTCTGAGGAAAAAGCCAAACTGGAGTTTCTTAAGAAGGGCATGCTTCTCAATTACCAACACCACTGGTGAGGGAGAATTTTTTAAAGTTCCTACTGCAGTAACAGCATAACATGGCTACTTTTACACACCTGTCATAGGGATTTGCATCATGCTTGTAAATTATAGTAATGGTCAATTAACAACAAGTGTGATAATGCTTTTATGCATGCATAAGTGTTTCAAATCGTTCAATATTGATAAGCACAGACATAAGAATTTCTGCTCTCTGTATAAGAAAACCCTTATGTCTCAGGATTGTTGATAATATGCCGGTGACCTGGTGTTATGATGTGGAGGACAATCAGAAATTCTGTAATCCTGGCTTCCCTATCGGCTGCTATGTCACAGAGACAGGTCGGGCAAAAGATGCTTGCGTGGTAAATGTAAGTAAGCATTTTGAATGTGCCTTTTTATGTGCTGCCTCTTCTGTTTTACTTATAGTTTAAGCATTATTTTCATACAGGCGGATTTTAATGACAAAGACACCTTCTACATCTTCAACCATGTGGACATTACCATCTTCTACCATGTGGTTGAGAACGAGGCTGCTGGTGCCAGGCTGGTTGCAGCTAAATTAGAGCCTAAGAGGTATATCAGACACTAGAAATAATTGTAGCTCAAATTTTTTGTTTAAAATAGATAGATGTGAATTAAATATCTTTGCAAAATGTTACATTAAAATGGATGATCATCTAAAACTAAATATGGATATTTTATCTTTAACTCTGTTTAAAGCTATAAGCACACCAATGTGGAAAAACCAGACTGCACAGGACCTCCCATGAGCCTGAGCAACAAGTTCACTGGAGAGACCAAGATTCCCTACACTTACACTGTCAAGTTTGTGGTAAGTCATGTTAGTTTTACCCTTTTTGTTTGCTTTTCTTGTCACATTTAAATATTTATTAGATACACTTGTAGTTCCATAAATTCTCTTATTATGATTAGTGCTGCCTCAGAGCATATGATTTTAATATATATCTGATGTTTTTATAGGAGGACAAAACGATTCGCTGGGCCTCTCGATGGGATTATATTCTTGAGTCTATGCCACACACCAACATTCAGTGGTTTAGGTAAGATTATGTCTCATTATTGTACAAATGGAATGTCCCGCTGTTCAAATGCCTCCGTAAATGCGAATACTGTCACCAAAGTTGGATTGTAAGCCCATATGCAGTTCTGTTTTTGGCAAATGAAAGGCATGATAAACACTCATATGTTGTGTTTTTCTTCTTCAGTATCATGAACTCTTTGGTGATTGTACTGTTCCTCTCGGGGATGGTTGCTATGATTATGCTTAGGACGCTACATAAAGACATTGCTCGATACAATCAGATGGACTCTGTGGTAAGTTCAGTCCTTTCACATTTTATTATCTGGCATACATTTTAAAATGTATAATTTTTACAAATGAAGGTCGCACCAGACTTAGAATGCAATTTTACAGAGACCCTTTGACCCTTATCTTTAGGTATTCTGCTAAATTTTTTATTTATCTGTTGCCTAACAGCTGTAATTTATTAAAATGACAAGCAACATGTCGACATTTAAGCTTTTCTAACTAGAAGTAGTCCATTACACTGAAGTAGCTCTCTGAGCATGACACACAATGTGGATCTCTTGTACAGTACATACAACAGGAAACCAATCAGGTCTGATGCATCATCATTTTTGATAAGCCAAACTTTTCTGTCATGTTATGACATGTAAAAGGTCAAATAAAAGATTACAGAAAAATTATGCATTTGCACACCCAGAATACACAGAAAAACTGTCTGGCCTTGAAATTAAGTAATTAAGCAAACGCCTTTATTCCAAAGGAAACTATATCAGCATCTCATTGATACGGTTTCTTTATATTTCCTTCCTTCAATGGGACACAGAGGGATAACTGTACACATTAAGAGACACAGAGGACATATTTAAATATCCACCTTTACCGTACTTGCAGGACAGGTGAGACTATGGTAAATATTAAGAACAGGAGCGAGACAAAATCATAAATATTTTTACAGTAGAAGGACTGAAAGATTCCATCCTGCATATGCCTTTAGATTGATCCCCTGACCTCAGAAGATATGTAATTTGGCTTGGTCTGAGATGCTGTATTAATCAGATCCCATGGTGATGAATTAGTATTGTGTATGTGAGTTTGGATGCTGGTAAGGAGTCTGACCATAGCTCACTTCACACTGATGACCAAGATCTCTGACATTAATTTAAAATACTGGTAAAAATACATTATTTAAAAAACTGATTTTTCAGGTTCATAAATCTGTACACATTCTAGTATAAATATTGAATTAAAATTTTCCCTGTCTAGCAGTGTGTGCTAATACATAATAAATATGTGTCTTTTTAAGTTCTATCACAGTTCATAATATTAGAGTTGACTTGTTCAATTTCAGTTAGACGGTGATTTCCATTAAGGGAAAACATAGAAAGCATTGAAGCTCCCTGGGCTTTGCAGTGTGGAAAACCTTTTGAATGGCTCTTTATTACATAGTATTATTAAAATGAAATATGTTACTTAGTTACAGTTCTGCTCTTCTGTTCTTTTTTTTAGGAGGATGCCCAGGAAGAATTTGGTTGGAAGCTTGTACATGGAGATGTTTTCAGGCCTCCCAGGAAAGGCATGCTGCTCTCTGTGTTCCTAGGCTCAGGGACCCAGATCTTCATCATGACATTTGTTACTTTATGTAAGTGTATGGAGAGCATTACAGTACCCAATACATTTGGAAATCATAAAACACGGATATTATGCTTTTAAATCAGGCTTCTTGACATTTCTTTGACCACTGGCAATCTTTACTATTTAACAAATAATTGAGACATCGGTGTGTTAACATTTAACAAAAGTTGTTAACGGTAAAAGGCATTTATTTAGCTCTATCTACACCTTTTAAATAAGATGTGATCAAGGGATTTTAATTTACCCTTTTAAAGAATTTTAAAAGAAATTAAACAGAGTTGCATAATGTACTGACCTCGTTTTCTTCCTGAAGTTTTTGCATGTCTGGGATTCCTGTCACCTGCTAATCGTGGAGCTCTAATGACTTGTGCAGTAGTGCTGTGGGTGCTGCTGGGTACTCCAGCTGGTTACGTGGCTGCCCGCTACTACAAATGTAAGTATATCCAATGGAATTTAAGAATTGAATCCATTTTACTTATATTTGTATGTGTCTTTCAAACAAACAAGAAAATCTACTCAGGCTGTTGCTTTAGTTGTGCTCCATTGCTTATGACGAATACAAGGTTTTATTTTGTTATGAAAAGCCACAGATGCATAAAATTCTATTAATTTCCTTGATTTGTCGTATGAAGACTGGTCCCCTCTATGATTTGTTTACCGATTTGCTTAGTAAAGAAAATACGGGTATGTACTTTTAAAATACGCATCATTGTGATTAAGTTAAGGGGCAACTAAAATCTGTTTCCTTTAAAGAACATAGCCCTTGATAGGTGAACTCTGTATAGAACAGCTCTGGTTTAGGCTACCACTCATAATTTGACTGTTTAAAATACTGTATTGATGCATTACTGTATTAATGCACTTCTTGCGGTGCTCCAACTGTGCTCCAATTGTGGCTTTTGTTTTAGATTTTCTGCTTTTGACACACAGGGTAGAGCTGACAGAGATTGAACGTTTGGATCAAATGTAAATGTGAATCTTTTTACATAAATAACTGCCTATATATCGAAATTGCGATATGTTGCGTCCCCCCAAAAGTACAAATACCAAGTTTATATATTGCTAGAGACGATAAGTTCACTCTTATAAAGGCCTATGTCTTTGTCCTTTATTTGCAGTCTCCCTATGTAACTGTTCAAAATCTAGAAAACATTGAGCTTGATTACGTTTTTTACATTTGTTTTCTTTACTCTTTTTCCTTATGTCCAGCCTTTGGTGGGGAGAAGTGGAAGACCAATGTTCTTTTGACAGCGTTTCTGTGTCCAGGGTAGGTAAATGTCTTTGTGTTTATAAATGTATATGTATACACACACACCAGTCTGTGTATTTTGACAAAATGTTGTTCTTATAAGATCAGTAGGATGGAAAAGACAGCTCAGTTTTTCACAGTCATGATTTGTTTTTGCTTGCTTATGTCACTGATCAACGAATGCAAATAATATGTTTTATTGTTGAGAAATACCTGAAAAAGATGACCACCATTGCTAACTCTACCCCTAAATTGAACCATTGCAGAAGAGTTTGTGCATTCCCTAATTCCCTTAAATTTTTTTTATAATTGTCATTGTCACTGTCTTGAATACGTTCACACTAGAAGCTTTTAAAACCAAAGAAAATAGTTGTGTATACAAGCATACTTGGAAAAGAGCTTCCTTTGATTTTGGTTTAGTTTGATTTTTAAGATATTTCTAGTTAGTTTATAAAAAAACACAGGAAGTGTACATATAAACTAATGTACATGTATGGTATTATATACATTTAATTCCCATTAAAAGCAAGACACATACATAAAATAATGTTTCAACTTATATTTCTGTGTTTTTGTTCAAAACTGTATAGTATAGACCAGGGCTTACTAAGGTACTAAAAAATGAACAACAAGACATTTCTTATTACTAAAATATGTATTTTAGTAATATCAAGCACCTGAATATTTCTTTGATCAGAATTTGTGTGGGCTTTACATATTTTGTTGACAGTGGGGACCCTTAATGTTAAAAAGGTTCAGAACCACTACTGAGACTGCTTAGAATTGCAAAAAATATCATTGTTCATTGGTCGGGCCAGTAGAAATGTTTAGCCTTTCTGATGAATGTTTTTTCACAAATGACCTCACCTGACTGTGTTATTTTTCATTTTTCTGCTCCTCCAGGGTTGTGTTTGTTGATTTCTTTGTAATGAATTTAATCCTGTGGGGAGAGGGTTCATCAGCTGCCATGCCCTTTGGGACACTTGTCGCCATCCTGGCTCTGTGGTTCTGCATCTCTGTGCCCCTCACTTTTGTTGGAGCATACTTTGGCTTTAAAAAGAGTGTAAGTTTATAAATCTTATTTTTGACATTCTTTTTATGGAAAATTTTATCTGATTTATTCTTTATTTTAAAACACTCATTTAATTCTTAAATTACACGTAAAGTTATATTGATCTTTTTTTTCTTCCTCAGGGGATTGAACATCCTGTGCGGACCAATCAGATTCCCAGACAGATTCCAGAGCAGTCCTTTTACACCAAACCTCTTCCTGGCATTGTCATGGGTGGAATCCTGCCATTTGGTTGCATCTTTATCCAGTTGTTTTTCATTCTTAATAGCATCTGGTAAGTAGTTTTGTACTAATTCTAATTCTTTTAGAATGTACTTGTTTTAGAATTGCCACATAAAGGAACTGAATATATTTTCCTCATATGATTTTGTTTTTATGAATGCTGCATCATTTGTAACTGTTAAGAAATAATGTTAAATGGACAATGCCACCAAGTCTCTTAATTCTTCTTTTAAATATACTGCTAACCTGTCATGCCAAGAGACAAATGAGTGTTTCGTGAATTGTGAATCTGCACTGTGGTTATCAACACAAAATCACTTTGGTATATATTTTTTTTCAGGTCTCATCAGATGTATTACATGTTTGGCTTTCTCTTCCTGGTCTTCATCATCCTTGTTATTACCTGTTCTGAGGCCACCATCCTCCTCTGCTACTTTCATTTGTGTGCTGAGGTAAGAATGCATGCTATATATTAGTTGACATACATTTTATGGGAATCAAGCTTATTTAATTTGTGTATGTGTTGTCCCATAGGACTATCACTGGCAGTGGCGTTCCTTCTTGACCAGTGGATTTACTGCAATCTATTTCTTGGTTTACGCTATCCATTACTTCTTCTCTAAACTGCAGATTAGTGGACTTGCCAGTACTATTCTTTATTTCGGCTATACTATGATTATGGCCCTCATCTTCTTCCTCTTCACAGGTTTGTATAAAAGCTTTTAAGAGGTTTGTGTTTATTAAAAAGGCATAGTTAACCCATAAAAAATAAATAATTGACTCCTATCTAATAGAAATCGTACAGTTTTAGGATTAAAACTATTTTTTAGCCACACCTGCCCTAGCTGTATCTCTTGGGGGAAATAAATTGTTAAATGTATGTAAACACTCATTCATTAGGTTTAGTACTAGTTTTTAAGATTTTAAATATTTAAGATTTTAAATAACTTGAGTAAATCAAAAGTTTTGTCCTCTAATACAGTTGTTGTACCATGGTAAATATAGGAAAGGAACACATATATATGAGTCTTGCATTTTAGAATGTAGGTCTGACAGCTTACCTCAAAACAGTTCAAATTAATATCCTAAAACTTTAGTGTGTGCCTGTGTGTGTTAAATAGTGATCATAATTTTTATTTTATATCATGTTTTATTTCCCTCCAGGAACCATTGGATTCTTTGCCTGTTTTTGGTTTGTCACCAAGATCTACAGTGTGGTCAAAGTGGATTAAATGAATGATTGGATAACTGAACACTTTCTAAGATTGAGATCCAGGAGGGAGAATAACTCTGTTGTCACAGTGACTCCTTTCACACAAAACTTTACATCAACACTACAAATTCCATTTACTCTGTTGTGTATGTTTGCATTAGTAGTGCTTTTTCAACTATCTGAAGAAATTAACACATCATAGTTCAACTGAATACAGCAAAACGCATGTTGGCCATTGCAACTTCTAAAAATTGTGTTTTGAAATTGTGGTGTGTAAATATTTATTTTGCATAAATCACAGAAACTAGCAAAAGTTTCTCATTAAATCAATGGGTTCCAACTATTTGTCTGTAAATAGCCTTTTGCCTTTATACGCTTAAGAAAATAGAGGTTAAGAAAACAAAGACTTTGTCCTTTTAGTAAATTAAAGTGAGGCTGTGTGAATTTTCTTTTAATCCTGTTAATAACGTACAAGTTTTTACAGGGCAACAGTTGTGTATAACCAACTAGAGGAGGGTTGTCTGTTTTACTTTTTGTTTGGTCATATTATTGCCTTTCTCCTGCCTGTACATTTGTTTTCTCAGTCTTTCTTGCCTCAACACAATGTTAGTTATCACTGAGGAAAATCATAAGACAGTTGTTGTACAGGCCTGTGAACATAAGAAGCCTGTACACGGGGGTACCAGAGGGAAATAATAATTTCAGTTGTTTATACGCATACATATGAATTAATAAAAATGATTTAGCTTTATTGGCCACTATGTTTTTGAGGTCTCAAATTTTGAACTGAGACAAAAATACAAACATTAGAAATAAACCTAATTCTTCAAACTGTTGCATTACTGATTTTCA
This sequence comes from Triplophysa yarkandensis, assembly GCA_033220385.1. Lineage (NCBI taxonomy): Eukaryota > Metazoa > Chordata > Actinopteri > Cypriniformes > Nemacheilidae > Triplophysa > Triplophysa yarkandensis. The sequence goes on along the minus strand of CM065655.1, from coordinate 22,204,827 downwards.
TGTGCAAAGTAGACCTCTACATTGACACTTTTTCAGTGTACTGTTTTCTTCCATATGTAATAAGGATGTGGTGTAGGAATATTACCATGAAATCTCACTCTTTAGTGCTGGGTAACTCTTTACAATGAGGTTACATCTGTAAAATTTAGCTAATGCATCAGCTAATATGAACCAACAATGAACTACTATAATGTAAAGTTTATTCATTTTAGTTCAAGTTAATTTCAGCACGAATGTATGTTTAACATATAAAGTTGCATGAAGTAACAATTTATAATATAATATATAACTATAGTTAATGAACCCTGAACCATCATGATTGGTTGTATTGACATTTAATAATAAAAGGAAGGGTATCCCACGCAGTTTCTGCCAATCTCGTATCGTAGAACAAGCAAGACTAATAAGCAATGGCCATGACCATAAGTTAATCAAAAACTGTTTAGGTTTTAATTTGGCATGAGCTATAGAAGGAATGTTTTAGGCAGGGATGTCAGTAACGGTATGATAGAATAAACTGGTATTGTGAATAATGTTTAGCATAAATGTGGGGATAAGTGATCTGTCTTTGCTCTTGCTGATGTTAGCTGCCCAAGCAGGGATGCTCTTTCAGTCCATAGGCCCTCACATGAAGATCGCCAGCTCAGTCACTAAGTCTCAGGACTTGGTGACATTGCTTCAATACACAGACTATGTGTGTATGTACATATAATTAACTTCCACAAAATTGAAGACTTTGTCAGCATGATTCCCTCTATTAAACAACTCTCTTTGTTCCACACTAACATCCTGTTTAGATGATTTGTGCCCACAGATAATCCTGTCGACCTCACTTTCCATCAGTCTCTTCTTTCCCTGCGGAGGTCCCGTCGACTAAAACCCGATTCTACCATGTTTGAATTGAATCTCAAATAATTTTCAAATCTTTCAATGCTCTTCTCTGTCCCTCCTTCTCCACTCACTTGATGGCTGACCATTTTGCGTCTTTCTTTGGGAAGAAAACTGCAGCCCTCAGCAGTCATTTCTGTACCCCACCTCCGCTGGACCATGCTCCGACTCCTGAGACTGTCTCCTTCCACTCTTTCTTCTCTGCTAACTGATGACAAAGTTGCCAAGACCATCGCCTCTAGCCATCTGACCACTTGCCTGCTGGATCCTCTCCCCACCCATCTCCTTCAGGCTATCTCTCCATCTGTTCTTCCGCCCCTCACTCACCCACGTCATCAACTCGTCTCTAAGCTTTGGTACATTTCCTACAACTTTCAAGGAGGCTCACATCGTCCCACTGTTTAAGAAAGCTACCCTGAATCCTAGACTACTGGAGAACTACAGGCCGATATCTCTCCTGCCCTTTGCTGGAAAAACTCTCCAGTGTGTCGTCTTTGATCAACCCTCCTTGTTCCTTACTCAAAAGCACCTCCTTGACAGAAACCAGTCAGGCTTAAAAATGGGCACTCCAATGAAACTGCACTGCTTTAGGTTGTTGAAGACCTAAGACTGGCAAGGGCTGCCACTAAGTCATCAGTTCTCATCCTGCTGGATCCTTCAGCAGCTTTCTTCACTGTCAACCATCACATTCTTCTTTCGACACACAAAACCATGGGAGTAGTAATCGATGATCAACTAACTTTCAAGGGTCATGTTGCCAGGACCACCTGTCGATTCCTTCTCCACAACATCAGATAAGATTAGACCTTTCCTGTCGGAGCATGCTGCAAAAATCCTAGTGCAGGCTCTAGTCCCGTCTAAGCTGGACTACTGCTTGCTCTACTTGCTGGACTGCCGGCCTACACTACCAAATCTCTGCAGATGATACAGAATGAAGTGGCAAGAGTGGCCTTCAAGGAACTTTAAAGAGCACATGTCACACCTCTCTCTTCAAGTTAAACTGGGCTCCCTATAGCCGCTGTTGAGTTCAAAGCTCTCCTCGTCACCTACAAGACCACAACAGGTTTAGCACCCCCCTTTACTCAATGACGTATGTGCCCGCCAGATCACTACGTTCAGATTAAGATCGTCTGGTGGTGCTTAACCAAAAAGGTGTGAAATCACTTACGCACCATTTCAGGATCAGCTCCACGATCTGCCTGATACAGACGTTGCCAGACTTAGCTTTCATCTTCAAAAAAAAAACTTAATACCCCTGCTTTTTCACTTTCACCTAAATCACTAACAAACCTCCTTTGACATACTCACCCTTTCTGTTAAAGAATATATATATATACTTGACACGTATGTGTTTTTCTTACTTCGACTGGGATTATTCCACTTACGATTCCTTTTTCTCGTGTTCTAAATGCTTGTTTTTTAAACCTCATTTGTAAGTCGCTTTGGATAAAAGCCACAGCTAAATGACTAAATGTAAATTGATAGGAAAGGGGTGAATTGAAAGGCTGGTTGCAATTTGGAACCTCACCCCTGTTTTTAATGACTCTTCCATTTAACCGATTCCACTTAACCGACAACATGGTTGTGAACAAGTATAAGAAAACATCATTTTGAAGCCTGTTGTTTTTAATAAAACAAAGAACAAGCATGAACAATAGTGCCGGACAAGCCATCAAAGAGGTTTTGAAACATTAGGGGCACATAATATACACAGAACAAGTCACTTTGCACTTGTGCATTTTCTGTACCCATAGTATATCTTGCACACGTTCAGCAACTTATGTTTACATCAGACAATACAAAATCTCTAAAACAAATGTACATGACAAAATCTTATTCAATACATATTCACCACACTTTAGATTTACTTTAGACTGTATTTTCACTGGCTAACAATTCCAGTAGAAAAAAAGGGCTCTTTCAGCTAAGGGGTGTGGCAGCAATCTTCCAGCACTGACTCCAAAGCAGTTCAATGTTTTTAACCATGAGTGAATGTGCTGGGTAATAAAATTCTGGATTCTGTACTTCCGGACTGCGCTCAGAAAACTCAAACTTCTGCTGGTGTGCTGATCTGTCGGCCTGCAGAACCTAAATCAGACTTCTGACCACTGGACAGGGAGGACGACATTTTCTTTTTGAAAAGCCGTAAGCAGAGTGTCATTAGTTCATTGTCAACTACTGGAGCACTGGTGTAGATCTGTTTGGTTGTGCCCTATAAAAGTAGAGAAAGAAAGATTTAACCTCAGAGAAACCCTTGATTAGTGTTAATTCATCTGATTAAAACAGCATTTTTCAATTTCTGTAATTTGTAATTAAAAAAAGTCCATTAAAAATCCCTGTAGGGTTTTTAAACTTTTACAGGACACCAATTTAAAAAATGAAGGATGAGTTTTGACAGATCCGTTCTTAAACAATCCATATGGTTAACTTTCATTAAGAAAAAACTCTAAGTGATCTGCAATGTTGTTTCATACAGACGGTGATTAGCAAGTTAGAATTTACAGCTTTAATTTTTCTAATGAACTTACTATAAAAAGAAGTTTCTGTTTCAAATCCATTGAGCTGCTTCAATTCATTCCCTACAAAATGCTCATAGACAGCTGGATACATTTTAAAGCAGCATCTAAACTGAAATTGGCCATTTATGGAGTAGTAATTAAATAGAAGTACAAATCTTAAATATAAAGTTAAAAAATTATAATGAATAAACTTATCAACCATCTTTGAAGAACTATATTAGATCATCATTAATTTGTTGCCTACGGCTTGGATGTTCTCTTACTAACGATTCCTTAACTTTATTCTAGGAGTGCAGCTTGCTAAGTTTTAGCAAACCTTTTAAAAAAACATCTTGCAATGAAAGATCATAAGTACCCTGTCATTTTTCAGCAGCTGTTTGCGTATGGCAACGTCTCGGCGAGCACACAGTGCCTTGCAGCAATGGCTTAAACTGCTCAGTAGGCTGGTCCTTTCCATTCTTCTGCTGTATGCAGCCATGTTTAAAGCTCCCAAATCATGCTCTAACATTTTATCAGTATCTAGACAAAAACATACAGATATAAGAGTTAGAACATATCTTTACAAAATATCATTAAAATTATTAACAAACCCCTTTAAAATCAAAGATCATTTATAGATGGAAAATACATCTAAAATGGTGCAAACTAAATAAATAAAAACAACGGGAAAAAACATCTATAAAGGTTCCTTAATTTTATCAAATGATAAAAAAAGATCTTTCCTAGGGAAAGATTCCACTTAAGAGGCCACTTAAATCTTGACATTCCATCAGAATATGATTTATAGTTAAAGGAATATTACAAAACACGCTTTAATAAATGTCCTTGTGTGAGTCTTAAGTTACAATTTTGACACATTGTATTAACAGCTTAGTCATGCTTTCAAACTTTAAAGTTTTTACTAAAGGTTTTAGTATATTTACATGTAATCATTTGATAGTTCAGACACTCATGTATTTTTAGTACATGATTTTCATAGTTAAGTTAGGACTATTTTTAGAATTGTCACAACCATAACGCTACAATTTGCTTATCAACAAACACATGCATATTAAAATATAGTAATTATCTTATGTTCTATGAAACCTGATGATGTTCTTCACTGATGACGTGTCCGAGTAGCACCAGAAGGTGTATTAAAATTCGATGAAGAGGCATCCTTTCTCCATTTCTCGGAAAGTATTGCTTCTTGTTTGTGGATTTTTAATTCACATAAAATATAAGAGTTTTTTGTCTCCCAAAACTTTTAGGTGTCCTATTTTGTAACATTCATAATGCAGGTTTATTTCACATTTTAAATAGAAGAAAACTTTAGCATAGAGTTTTGTTTGATATAAACAAAAAATATAATTGTTGCCAGTAAACTGAACAAACTAACGCATTTTTATGCAACGTCCATAACGCAAAAATGTCACGTCATCAATGCTGAAATTGCCAATATACAAAATTCTTTTCATGAAAAAAACAAAAAAACTTTCAGCCAAGTGATGCATTTTAAGCATCAGCACTTTAAGTTTTTTTTCTAGTAGAACTGATTTTAAATAGAACTATATATTGCCTAGATAGTAAGTTAATATTACAAGTAAGAAGAATAGGTTGCATCTTACTTGCTGCACCTCACATGCTGGAGCACCAGTTCAACCAGTGCAAAAAGTAAGTTGAAAGTCCTGCTTATCGTTTATATAGGAGTCAAAGAATCCATGTTATCTTTTACCTTTAGGATCATCCAGCTCTCTGGAGCACACCTCTTTAACCTTGGCAAGAAGGTGAGGCCCAGCCAAACTTCTGGACACTCCTGCTTTGAGCAGCACAGCCCCTGGTGTGAATCTAAACAATGCTGCCCCAGGAGTTCTGGATTCCTGTTGTTGCCTGGGTATCAAACTTGACCAATCTACATCAATCACATCCACAGGCCCTAAAACAATAAGAGTTTACAGTTAACAATAGCAATCTACCATAAAAAGCAAAAATGGGAAAAGACTTCTAGATGGATCGATAGTAGCTTGTGTAGCCACATGTTAAGATACTCTGTTAAAGAGTTTTTCCTAATTTAAGACATGGTTAGTAAGAGTTCATTGGAGATATTAACCCTTTAAACCAAGAATATAAATACTTGGAAAAAAATCTAAAGTAACCTATTTTCTACAATTAGAATAATTCCACATTTTACTAGGCTCTGGAACAAAGCTTGTTTATGTTTTCAAGGTCTTAAATTTATCATGTTATGTACCAGAAATCTTTTCATCATCTAGCTGTTCATCCCTCTTTTGACTGTCTGCCAGAATCTCGTCCAGTTCATCATCGCTTATTGGCTCGTATTCCTCTCCACCAGACAGGGAGTGTCCATCATCTACCTTTGCATCCTCCTCTTCTGAAACGGAACACAAACAGTTAAACATAAGAATATTCAGATTTTTATAATACAACTCAATGTTAAGGACGACTTACCTTCAATGCCATCCGATTTCTCAGGTTGAGATGCTTCCCCTTGCAGGTTTGAGCTGTTAACCGGCTTTTCCACATCTACAAGGGCTTCTCTTGGCAAAAGTGGCTCATACTCTACACGCTCAGTCTTCACCTCAGGTCTGCTTTTCGGTTCCCTGTGATTTAGAAGATTAAATGGGAGCATCCTTTCACGTTCTCTGTCTCTTTCACCACGCTCACGATCATTTTTGTCATGTGACAGCGGCCCTTCAGGTAGTAGTCGCTCCCTTTCCCTCATTTCCCGCTCTCTAACTGGCTCTCGGTTGCCACGGAGAGCCCGTCCACTCCAATCGCGAGGTTCTAGTTCCCAGTCTCGCTGTTGGGGTTGTTGATTTTGCAGTTGCCGATTTCTCTCTCGCTCTCGGTCCAACTGATCACGGTCCCTGTCACGTTCCCGACTGTCATAGGAACCAGCTCTCGAGCGGGCCTGACGTTCAGACTCTGGCGAACTACGGCGAGAACTGTGACTGCGGGAGTCCTGCCGATCTGGAAAGCAAATCATTTGATTTCTCCATAAAATACATATTTAACAGTGTAATTACCATATACTGTGAATATTGATCACCACTACATTGTTGTACAACAGAAACCATGGTCCAATTTTGTTACTGCAAACATTTAATAAATGATAGTTGTACTTTAATGACACATTAATGTATGTTTATCTGCATTTTATAATAGCCTCAAAAGTTCCATGTAAGTATTTAGAGTCTAAACCTTTATTTACAGAACAGTTTTAATGAGAATTACCTGAAGATGTACTCCGGCTTGGTTCTCCTCTTCGCAGCTTGTCAATTCTCGATTTTCTTTCTCCTCCTGATTGTTCACTAACAACCGCCCTCTCTCTGTCTTTTTCCTTTACTCGTTCTCTCTCACGGTCTCGCTCTCGCTCCCGTTCTCTGTCCCGATCCCGTGAGTTGGCTCCCTGTATGCGTCCTCTTCGAGACCTTTGTCCCTGCTGGCCCTCATCCCGTTGAGCCGACTCGTTAGAGGACGATCGCATTCGTCTTGATGACCCCCGGCTTTGGTTACTGCCCATACCACTGTGCTGTTGTTTGTCTGCCTGCTGCGGCTTGCGCAGCATGTGTTGTGGCAATAATGGCTGTAAAGGAAGAGACTGCATCAACATTGGAGGATCAGGAAGTAGAGGGGCAATCGGTGGGTCTGTATGGTCCCTCCCTCCACCACGGGCACCTCGTGCGTGAGGTCGCTCGGACAAAGGCATTCGCTCTTGAGGCCTCTCAGACAGCGGTGGAACGGAGGACTCGCCTCGCTCTGGAACATCCTCATCAGACCAGTCACTGAAGCTAGCATCGATTTTAGCTGAAAAAGAACCCTGTCCAGCCTGTCTTTGAGATGAAAGGTCATCTTTCTTGACAGAAGGGGGTGTTTGTGGGCCAGGTCGTCTCTTGATGATAGGGTGCTGGGTTACCAACTCGTCTTCAGAAATGTCTGACTCAACACCACCTGAGCGTTTACGCTTCCTATCTAAACCTTTCTTCTTGGGTGTCTTGCGTGGGGAAAGTAGAGGCTGATGGGTTTCAGTGGAGCTTGATGGAGGCTCAAGGTTACATCGTTCCTCTTCAACCGCTGGTCCATCCTCCTCTTTATGGCTCTTTTTCAGATTTTTCCTCTGACATTTAATTTTTTTCTTGCCCTCCTCATTAATGGCAGAAAAAGGGTTTCTTTCCTCCAATGAGGCAGAGGGAGGAATCAAAGAAGCAGTGGGGAGATCTCTCTGCTCTTTTGCCCTTCTGGAGTCACCAACACTTGTGCTAACAGAACCTTCTGGAGCATGTTCCTCCCGACGCTCTGCTACTCGTCTTCCTCTCTCACTGTGGAAATCCACCTCCTCGTGTCGGCCACGGCTATCCTGTTTATCCCCAGAGTGGTCTTCATCCTTCCAGCGAGTACGTTTATCATCAGTAAACAAGCGGACAGGTGACCGGGGAGGATCCTGAGGACGAACAACTTGACTCAGCAGTCTGTGTTTTTCTCCTGTGGATAGAAAACAAACTTGATTACATTTAATTAGAAGCTTGATTCATTTGTCGCACTCAGCAATCTTTCTATAGAGAAACCACAATGAATGTTTCCCTACATCATTGGTGTCAAACTGAGATGATGGAGGGATAGAGCTGTGCTCTGTTTAATTTAAATTAATTTTAATGATGACTATAGTATTACTCCTACTAATACCCTTACTACTAATAGCAACAACAATAAATAATTGAACTCATCTTCCTTAACTGCATGCATCAGCTGTATATGTATATTCGATAACTTATTATTATCCACATAGCTTTACACTCTTTCTGGTCCATATATTGTAAGCGGGGTCTGAATTTTTCATTTTTTATATTTCAATACTTCTACCCTTCCATGGGTAGCATTGGAGGCTTCAAGTATTTTCGGTGGAAACTGACATACGACTGTATTTTAAACATTATACTACAATATTGGTTTGCTAATCCTTGACTGTGAAAAACACACTTTTTGACGTAATTTTAGCTTCTAGGCATGCACACACTGGCAAGTGCCTTCGAGACCCCCATAAGGTGGTACCTTCTTCGCTAGCGCCACCATAATTTAAATATTGGAAACCTTTTTTTCACCATTGTCTTTTCAAGTCATATCATTCAAGAAATACGGCTGGGTATTTGTCTTTGCAACTGTTTGTGTGTTGTACGGAGAAAGAACACGTGTTACAATCATGCTCACCTTGTGTGTCTTTGTGCATCAACACTGAAATAACAATAATTTGAAATTATTCTTTGCAGTAGCAGCATTTGGTTTTACACAAAATCAATAATGTTTTCCTTGTCGCATGTGAGTGGCACACTCTTTTTCCATTAGTGATTGTTCAACGTAATGAAAGAATAGCTTTACCTTTTTCTTCAATGCTGTTATAACCTTCACTGTCTGCAGGGCTGACATCTCGTGCTCTTTTAGGTGATGGCCGTGGACTGGGAGTGGACTCTACACGATGCCTTTTACGCCTAGAAACACAGGAGGCACAAAGTATATAAACCTTTAGAATTTAATACTCGGAATTATAGTGTGCCAGAAAACATGCTTTAAGTCCATAGAAAAGTAATTTTTAATTTTTAACCGTGTTCATGTTTAATTTTATACTTTTTTTATTCACAAGCCACTTGAGCTGTGTAACTTACGAATTCTTTCTCTCGTCTTGAGCATCTCGGCCAGTGCGTTCATCTCGGGACTCATCTCTTCTTTCCCGTCTCTCTTCTCTCCCTCTTTCCCTTTCTTCCCACTCCCTCTGCCTTTCCCTCTCTCTCTGCTCCCTCTCTCGTTCCCTTTCCTTTCTCTCCCGTTCCCTCTCTCTCTCACGCTCCTCCCTCTCCCGTCCCCTTTCTTTTTCCTCCCTCTCCCTCTCTCGCTCTCGTTCCCTTTCTCTTTCACGTTCCCTCTCCCTGACTCGCTCCCGTTCTCTTTCAGCCTCCCTTTCTTTTTCTCTCTCCCTTTCCCTCTCTTTTTCTCTGTCCTTGTCCTTCTCCTTCTCCCTGTCACGGTTGCGCTCATCTCGCCTCTCCTCCCCTCGATCGTTCCTTCGATCATCTCTTCTCTCTTCTCGCTCGAGGTCCTCTACACGACCAGATGAGGGCGCTCTTTGCTCTGTTGTAAAAAGGGTACAGATCATGTTATCAAATATACAGTTTTTCAAACTCACTTTTACATTAATGAAAAATTATTGGTTTTGGAAATTATGAAAATATTCATAGGCAAAATGTTATCACCTCTTTCTCTGTTGTCACGATGATCTCTCTCAGAATGTCCAACCTTCCTCTCGTCTCTGGCCTGTTCCCCTTTCTGTCTATCAATGTCATAACGATCACGATTACTGCTCCTTTCAGAACTCCTCTCTCTGAAACTGCCCCGAGACTCCCAGCTGTCTCGGCCACATGTACTGCTAGTGTCAGCCTGTGATGTTTTGCTGCCACGGGCATAGGCTAAAACAAAAGTGCACAACAATCATCCACACAAGTTTCGGGGTCCAAGCAGTTTTGGAAAGATTTCTTCTTTAACTCAAATTATGGTGTGAAAGACCCTAAGGGCTCTTAACAGAAATGTAGCAGCTTGGGTAATCTACCAGTAAACCAACAAAGAATACGAGGTATAAAACAAGCAAATTTAAGATGTTAAGGAGGTTAAAGGAGGAGACAATAAGACTCCGACATTCTTACCTTTCGGATCCTGAGCATCTGATCCACGCCCCCTCCCTCTTCCTGTTCTTTCAGTTCGAGTTTCATTTTTGATGTCTGCTCGGCTGACACTTTTTCCTTCATCCTTTCCATGGCCTCTTCCATAATTTCTTTCCTCCTGGGCTGTTGTATCCTCCTTTCTATGAGGTTCATTTCTTTCTCGCTCCCTCTCTCTTTCCCGGTCACGGTCTCGGTCTCTATGCTGCTGGGATTCTCTGCCCGAACGGTTTCGAGTTTCTGTTGCATGGGTGTCCCTATTGTCCTTTACCTCTCCACGGGGCTGTCGCTCATCTCGGGCATCCCGTCTATCTCGTTCACCGCGGTGGTCTCGACTGTCTCTAGTATCACGTGAGGAAATCAGTTCGACCTCATAGTCTCGATCATCACGACCGCTCTCCTTCTCACGCTTCCCATGAGACTCTAATGACAAGATGAGATGATGCGTTACAGAACTTGTAACAAACAACACACAATGAAATTTAAAAAATATTTAAATTAATTAAGTAGAGCTTTAACTTTCTCTCACCATCTCTGCGCTCATGGCGCCTCTCCTGCTGTACAGGACTCCTGTCTCTCTCTCCTCTACTCCTCTCTCGGGCCTGTGTTCGGTGATGGGAGCTGGTTCTGGAGCTGGGGCTGGACCTGCGAGGGGCGGGGCTGGGATCTCTGTGAGAGGTGAGTGGAGAATGGGAGCGCTGTGAAGACTGGACAGGAGGTGGTGAGAATGAAGAGGGATTTGGGATGTCTCGGTGGTAAGGGGGAGAGACAGAATCACGTCTGTGGTGAGGGGAGGGGGAGTGCCTCTGGGCAGAGGAGCCAGAGTGTGAAGAAGGGGAGTGTTGTTGTCTGGAATGAGGGGAGGGGCTGCGGCGGTGACGGGGTGGGGTTCTACACCTGCATAAAAAAAAGAGAAAAATAGAGGAGATTACAATAAATGAGTTGGTGAATTTAGGTGAAGGAGTTTTTTTCAGCAATTAAATAATCTTCCTAAGAGGTTAAATACAAACTCGCAAAATTAGATGGGATTTAAAAGGCTGTGACCATTTAATCATGTATAAATGTTTTGCCAATGAACCCATTGTATAGGCCTAGATGATCAGATGTTGATAAACACCTAGCATGCATATAGACACTTGTCCTCCGTCATGCCATACGGAGTAGCCTGATGCGCACCTGTACAAAAATGTAACAGTGCATTAATGTAACATGGATTGCAACGCTGTGGTTGGTGTGCTTGAACCCCTCCCTTCAGGTAAAACAAACTTAACTTTAGCGTCATTAATACATTAAAAGTGTTATTCTGTATTCAACAACTCAAGTATTACTGATAATGCTTCTCAGACACTGTGCAAATTGAACCGCTGCTCCGTCTCTTTTTGGTAACACAAACAACATGCATATGGCTACTTGCACCTAGTGGCCATTGATGGTCAACTCGGACAATGACAAGTATGAAAGAATACCAACGCATTGCCTACTGCATAGAGACTAAAGTGTTGCTCCAATGCAGAAGTAAAATTCAGCCTTTAATAATCTCACCTCTGCTGTAAGGGTTGTTTTTGAGAAGTAGGTTTGGGGGACGGTGACCTCCTTTTGGCTGTAGGTGATGATTCTCTAGAAGGTGGGGGAACGCTTTCAGAAAGGTCCTTTGATGTTAATGCACATTTGACTTTGCGGAAACTATCAGACCGATCCCTGTAAATAAAAAGAGAACAATTAAAGAAGCATTTCAATTTGGACAGGTGGTCTCAATGTTGGCATGTATATATTCCTCATACGTGTTATACATGTAATCCAGATATATAATTATAATGGCAGAGTGTTACCATGAAATACATTGCTACTGTGAAATAAAATGTTATGTGAAATCGATCTTTGGTCCTTCAGCCCACCCCCTATATCATTAAAGTGTCTTTATTTATGTTTTGGTGGAATGCAAATTTAGATATAATGCAAGTAACCGTCTAATTAATGTATGGGAAAAGGGCATTAATAAATTTGAAAAGGGCATCAAAGAAATGTGTCAGATTTGCTAAACTAACCTTCAAAGATTTTATAAAAGGCTACCCATACCTGCGCTTTTCTTTTTTCTCCTTGTGTTTTTCTACATCACATCCTTTATCTTTCCCATCTTTAAGCTTGTCCTCAGATTTATCCTTATTTTTGTGTTTATTTTTGTGTTTCTTCACAATGACCAGGCTCTCCGTAGGGACAGGTGGAGGAGGACTTGGAGTCTGCGGCCCCTTCCGTTTATTATGACTACTCTTAGATGATCTGGTCACGAGAAAGATCACGCGCGCGCACGCACACACACACACACGCACGCAAGCGGACACACTGTAATTTCACATGTCATCACAGAATACCGTTTTTTAAAAGAATAATTTACAAAAGAAGAAATCTGAACCCATAACTTGCTCACCCTCATGGCAACTTGTCCTAGTAAATTCCTTTCTATAGCCAGAGACAATTTGATCACTTACGTTAGATTCTCAATATGTAAAGTCATGACATACTGGCTTATGTCTCTCAAGAACGATTCAGTACTTTTGTCTAATTAAACTCAAATATAAAAAGGTATGACTCAATTTCGTATCATTTTGCCACAGAAGGTTTTTCCCAAACCCTTCTGATAAATATGTGTGTTTTGGCACTTCAAAATGTTTGACACTATTTAGTAACTCAAATTTTGTCTGGCCAAAGAAAGAAATAAAATCATGTACATATTTCTTATATATATATATATATATATATATATATATATATATGTAAATAATGGGTTACATTTGTTTTGGCTGAAACAAGTATAGATGAATGCAAAGCAAATGTCCTAACCTGCTGTCTGCCTCTTCTGTTCTTGTCTGACCAGAAACTGGTGAAGGAACGACTGAAGTAGTGGACTTTTCTTTCTTGCTTGAGTTCCCGTCCTTCCCAGAAGCACGATGTTTGGGTGAACCAGTGGACTTGCGGGATGAGGGCGACCCCTTAGAACTGGTGTGCTCAGGAGAGGTCTAAAATATGTGTTTTGCAGTTAATCAAAATTCTAATAACAGCTGTGGTAGAATATTGTTAATATTCCATATAAGACCCACTCAAATAAAAACATGTAATATTTTCATTTTCAAAAGTATATGATTACAAAGTATACAACTTATAGTTGAGGGAAAATTCTTTAATGCGTCACACTTTTTTTAAAGTTAAGTTATTATAATGGCAAAATCCTCACCATTTTTACAACTATGAAAATAGATCCTGAATCCTTCTTTTTGAAGCATATCGTGATGAGTGCTATTTTGATCTTAAATGCATCTTTCACAACAAAATAACTTTAAGATAAGCTTTTGTTATATAAGAATTATCATATCCAAATAAACATCATGTTAGTGTCAGAACTAATTTAATTACAGCTTTTACCAACACCAGGCCCAGCTAACGCTACGTCCTTGAATGTCTGAACACTGGATCAACGGAACACTATCAACGACTACATCGTTTCAAGATTACAACTTTGTAGAACAACGCAGTTGGCTGCATGATATATTGAAAAATCATCATCATCATCATCACGATATTTGTATGGCAGAGACTTGCAATAAGGGAATTTTAATTCATGTGGCAAGCATTTGTTCGTTGAAGGTTGTGGACATTTGACCAATCAGATGGGCCTTGTGTGCTTAATAGCCGCCTCCCAAGAGCTCTTGAATGTGAACAAAGGGGTGCATTTTGCATCTATTTCTAAGTCTAAAGCTTCCACACGTAAAACAAACCATAATGGAAAACTTAAAAAGGTTTTGTTCCTTTGCATTTCAAAGTTGCATGCTTATGTACCTCTTTCTTGATGATGACCTCCTCCCGTTTGTCAATGTTCTCCTGCTCCAACTTCATCAGCTCACGCTGAATTTTCTGTCTCTTCATCTCCAGCGATAACTCGTAATCGTAATCACAGTTGTCAGAATCTAGAAAAATTGGTGAGTTAATATTGTAAATGTAATATTAAAATTTTATATCTGGAGCTATTCAATAGAGAAAGCTTTACCTTCACGGCTTGCAGTTTCCTCTTCACTAGCTGGTGTGTGCTCCTTTGTAATTTTGATGTCCTCTTTTTCTCTGTGTCTACGTCGGGATGAATCTGCCTGCTAATGAGGTACAATTTTTTTTTTTTAAATAAGAGAAACTCAGTATACTTAGCTTGAAAGATCTTTAAATCTGAGCATCTTAAAAGGAACCTGGGTGTGTGTGTGTGTATTGTCTGAGGGAATACTGAAATTTTAACTCAGAAGAACAGACATATTTTTGTGTTCAATTTGAAATAAATTTTTGTGTAAGGGACAATGTCATTTCTAAGGAAGAGAACAGCAAGAACTCCTGAACATTACATCTGACAGATCTACCATTTCTGTTGCAGTCGGCAAGATTATTATACCACTACAATGAAAATGTTCTGTCTTTGCAGGAAACGATGTTTCCTGTTGATCAATCAAATGTAAAACTACCTTGATGCTAATTAAATAAAGGAAAACGATGAAGAGAGGCACAATGAAAAAGCCAAACACAGATGTCTGCATCAACCAAGACACACACACACACACACACACACACACAAATTCAATTATTAATTATTTTGTGCAAAAGTAGCACTTAAAATGCACAGACCTTCACTGTGTAGGCCAGTTACAGGGTCAATGCTCACTATTATGGAAATGAAACAAGCAAACTACTAAATCTGCTACTTAAATGTAATGTCTTTGAAATGATCATATGGTCATTTTCATTTCACGTATAATGACTGAGAAACCTAGCAAATGTTGTACCAAAGTGCAGGTTATTTGGGAAAGGGGGCATACTCTGGTTGTGGGCGAAGTGGGCTCGTCTGTCTCTCTTTTTTGAGCATCAGCTTCTACATCTTGTCTTTTATTCTTCATCCTCTCTCGGAGATCCCCAGTGGGTCTCTCGGCTGACCTTGAAACACACATCAAAAGTCAAGTCTTTGGCCAGATCAGATACATTCCAAGCAACATGTCTTTAAAAGAATTTCAAGCACCTGTGGAGAGCTCCAGAGAAGCCCTTTCCTTGTGAAGGAGTTCCATGTGTGTACCGACATGCGTTGCCGTAACTGCAGTTCCCAGTCTTTAACCAGTTTCTACAATGAGTCTGGGGTCAAGCCAAATGTGCGTTAAAATTTTAATATTCCTACAAGTCCTGTACTACATAACTCAAAGGGGTCATGCACTGCATTTATTTTATATTGTTTTGAAATTCACTCGTATAAGTAGCAAATTATTTACATTGCAATTTAGAGAACAGGCCATTTTCTATATCAGTATTGACCCTTTCCTTACATGTTGGTCCATTGGCTTTATGGGACACGGCTACATCATGAACGTTTATCATTTGCATGTGTTTTTTTGCAATGGCAATTTTAATATTAAAGCGCAAAATGCAAGAGAGGGCTCAAATGCTCAGACTCTTTTTGATAAGTTGTGTGGAAACACAACCTAGGGCCCAAACCAATGACTAGCCACCTCATTATCCAATTTTAAGGGAACCCTACTGATACACTGACACAGCTTACACAGTACATAATGTGGGGTTTCCAAAAAGCATTGCTTGCCACCTATGGTCCCCAGTTCTGCATTTCAGCATAGGTCAACCATTCTAGTTTTTTCTCATTCTAGAAAACCATCATTCCAAAGAACATTGGCAAACAGCATCATTAAGTTGCTTGGTTGGAACAGCAGGTATAGAGCTATAGCTAGAAGGATCACTTCTTATGATTTTGTCATGTAGACTTATACGTGTCAAGCCTTTAAGAAAGGTAAGTAAGCAACATGTGATGTATTCTATATCCACCATTCTACATTGTACACCAATTCAATAAGAGTTTGTCAAGAACAATAGTAGTCCTGTTTAAAAATGTTATGCGATATGAGAACATTGGGAGGAGAACCTTATATAGGAGTTCAAAATTGTGAAATAAGTTATAGAAAAATCATACATAGAAATATAAAACGATATATAATGAAACAAATAATGATATATAAAAATGATTTGAATGGACTAATTTAAAGACCAAACAATTTATCAAACCATGGTGGTTAACCAGCTGACTATTGTTGTATGTAAAACGCATCAGATCTACTTATTCAATTGAAAAATAAACTATACTTATCCAGCAACCCAGAACCTCTGGATTAGATAGTTTAGGTTTGTAGCTAAAACCTTCATTAGCCTCATAATAAGCACAGCACACCCTGCAATAAGTCCTTTGAAACCAAATGAGAACTTAATATGGCCTCACTTGTAAGTTTACACAAAACTTACAACAGAGTGAAGTGAGAAAATGCAGAACATGCTATAACTATTCTACACAGCATTATATGAAAATGTTTTTCACAAAAAAAAAAATATACGAGACAAATTGAAGGCATGGCATACACCTTGCTGTAATATAAAATAACCAATAAATGAGAGTAAAGGGAAAATATGCAAACACTATGGAACAAACAAAAAATTAAATATTAAAACTATAAATTCGCCACAAGCCAGATTTTTTAAAAGAGGTTTTTAATGGTACTGCTTACATCCCCTATCTTTTTGGAAGCAAAGTGAGTTCACCTCTGGATTTAGAAGGGATCTTGTGATGGGTACTATGTTCTAAATTGTACTGATCATTCTTTCAGATTTGTAACATTCTGCACGCACACACACACAAATACATTGTGGTAATAAGGTCTCTGATTTAAATCCTTTAAATCCTCCAGCAGATGTATTTCTTCACTGTATCAGTGGGTGTATTACACCTCAAAACTGTCCCCTGTTTAGGCACTTATGCATTTTGCTTCGTTACGACAGCTTAAAATATAGCTGCAAGCAGTGATAGCAGACCCTCGGACAACTTTCGCTATATGGTGGAACTCAGAAAATATAGCTTGTTACATTTGAGAGAGCTGGCACTGGTGCTATCAAGGCATACATTTTGGGGGCACCAGCCCTCAATATAGTTGCGCCAGAATCTTAGGAAGAAATAACACTTTAACTACATCCAATCGTGCTTTTTACAATAAAACATTGTGTCTGGCTTTTGAATGAAGAGGCATTTAACCATTTCTCAATATATAACATTCGGACGGTAAATAGTTTGAGCAGAGAAATACTGCATTAAACTCGGTTTTTAATTGGACCATGTTGAACATTAGAACTAAACATGTTTTAACCTAAATCTTAATCTAAATAGCAATAGCTTTTCACAATTAAACGGTACATTCATTTCAGTGTAACATCCTATATGCTTCGTAGTATACTGCAGGTACTTAACTGAAAGAATGTACACATAACTTGAGGTTCCTTTAGATTAATTATTACATGTTTTTGTACGGAGTACTGATAGCCAATGGATAAAGAAGGTGAGACAAAACAAAAGCTACTGGATATGGCTCTAGCACAATATAACATTTCTGCGCATTACATTTTTAATATGCAAAGATTTTAAATTGATCAGCTTAAGAGTTACACCTGTGCAAAAACTAAACAAAACTTGCAACTGTTTGGTTGGAAGGCAGGTATAAAGCAAGTAAAGCCCCGTCTGATTGGTCAAATTTGGGCAACCAGCATCACATAAATGTTTGTCACACAAATTAAAAATTCCTTTAACACAACACTCTTTGATACAGATATCAGGTATCCTATTCTCACGATGATAAAGATTTTGCTAAATAATGTGTATCCCTACTTACAATATGTAAAAAAATGTGATACATTAGCCTTTTTTTGTTGCAGTCTTAAGTATTCTCATTTAATTTAACATTACAGTTTTAAGTTGTCTTGTCAAGGTCTAAACTTTTTTGCAAAAACCAAAGACATACTGCCATGTTTATGTTAATACAGGCATGTTGCTTGCCAATTAATATTCAGTTGTCAATTTATGAGACGTTCTCTTCTCTTCCTTTTAAACTTGCATACTACATTGTTAAAAATAGTTCAATAAATATTACTATTTAGAAAGATTCTAATTGCTTCTTTAGTTGGTGATCAGTATTGGCAGATACAGCATTCCGTGATCAGCCCAAAAATACAGATCCTATCACCTCTACCTAATGGTCAAAATAAGCAAGTACAGACTTCATCTGGGAGGCTTAATTTCTGTACACAGTGATGCACAGAATCATCCGGTCTATTATTAAAGAGACCAAAATCCCAGACTGTAAACATTTAATGAATTTTACATTTACAAGATACCTTTTTGAAAGTAGTAAAAGTTATTTACTAAGACTACCAACTATAACTGTGACAATAAAGGTAGGTCAATCTTGCCGAGGTACACCAGAAACAACAATTTCTTTCAGGAAATAAGGAAAAGTAGTTATGAATTATAAATATACATCTGTGTGTCTTGTGCCACCCCACAATAGCAATGCAGTGAAAGAACAGAAGATAGAAAACAAAGAGATTTAATCTATTCTGACATATCTGGACTAGAAACAGATTTATCCTGTTGTAACTGTATTAAGAAAAAATGGCTTGTGCAGAGTTATGCTTTCATAGTGTGAATAAATACCCCAAAAACCTTTCTGATGTAGTATGAACTGAATTTTTCCCTGTGTCAATTCATGTTTTTCATATTTGTGCCTCTCCACACCGCAATTCTTCCAAAATACCTCCAAAATGGAGGGTTTCTATAAACTTGATGACTGTTTCTTAATTTACATGCCCACATGTAAACGGATCAGCATCACAAGTCTCCTCAATAAAGGGATAAGGTCCTAAATTTGAAACAATACTCACAACCGGTACACTTGCACCAATTTTAAAACAAACAAATAAATTCCAACAAAATAGGGTAAACACAGTTATACTGTGCTGCACACTACAGACAATCCGTTTGTTAAGTTGTAATGTTCGAGGTTCCAAGCTTACACTCTTCAATAGATGGAATCGAGGGTTTCAGCAGTGTCAAATCATGCCATGAGAGTACACTGGCTTTTTTGGTTGTTTTCCTATCGCATCTGATAGAGCACTTAGAGCTGGAAAATGTATATGACCTTCCATATATGGTGGTGTGTGACTTAAGGCTTAACAGGCGGATGATGAGCTGTTATATAGGAATTATATATTGTCAGTAAATCAAATAGCCTACTTAAAATCTTAAGTTACTTATGTAACTGCATTTCTTTGGAACAATCAGAAATCCCTTTATTAAACTGTACATAAGCAATCTAGAGTTATGTAATAGATTTTGGAACTTTTGAGAAGTTTAAGAAGAGGATCAGAAACATTGTAACCAAAACGTTACGGTATTGAACAACAATATAGCAAATAAAGAAAAGTATGATGGTTCAGTCCATTTAATTTGTGAAATTTCAGGGCGGCATCGAAGAAGAATGTTTATTTCTAGTGAGGTCCGAGTTTAAACCATGCATGTTTAGAGTACAATAGACTAACCTGTGTATGTGCAATATTCTACAGTTCATGACCCCTTTAAGCAGGATATTGGTTTAGGACATCACAAACAAAAACATACTAAAGGATGGTTCACTTAAAAACAAAAAATTGCTGTTTATTTGACCACCGAGTACACGTGAAAAATCGGACAGGGCGGCCAGTCGACCTTGAGCCCTGATGCTGATTTACAATTATGCCATACAGGGCATCATGTGGAAGCCACATTAATGCATGCATTTCATGATCCAGAAAGGGTCATTAACATATTACAAGACGTGTAAAGAAAATAAACAGCAAGCTTTTATTTTGTGGTGAAGCATCCCTTTAATAAACCACTAACGTCCTTATGAGATCAAGACACAGTGGGTGCTCATATCCATACCTCTGCAGCATTACTGGCAGTGCTGGGGCCCAGTCTCTCAAACACACTGGGCCTGCGGGACGGGGTGCTCGAGCTGTTAGTACTGCTGCTGTCTGATATGGTCTTAGAACTTTCCACTGTAACTTTCCGCCTGATCTTGGACATTCTGCAGGGCTGATGGGAAAAACAGCAAAAAACACATCAATATCCGTTCTGTCCACGTGCACAACTTCCCTCACTGTTGTGATGTGTACTGTGCCTTTAAATAGCACGAGGCGGAATATAACGCGTCACTGTTTAAAAATCTGGTTTGAGTACAGTAAATGTTTATTAAACTCTTTTGACCTTCGTCACATGTGAAAGCTTTTCTTAATACTCCCCCCAGTAACACAGATACAGTAACAGTGTAGTAATGTTTAGTGTTTAACACATTTGGATAGGAAGGTTTTCACATGTTCGCTTCGCGGCCTATCGGAACAAAGCCGCTGTAGCTCGTGCTCAAACATACTCGTGTGCACTTTACCCGAATTTGAATGTTGCGCCGCGTCCAGTTTCACACGCTACTGAAATTATGTCGTGTTAGAAACAAAAGTCTCGCAAAGCCGAATCCCGCGAAGCTGCCATCGTGAACCCGGCGCAGATTCTGCGCACACACGCCGAACCCTGAAGGCCTCTGGTGCAGGAAGCCCCGCCCCCTTCACGAGCAGATGGGCGTTACTGCCATCTGCTGGAGCCAGTTGCAGCAGCAGCTATAAATAAAGGGTTTAAACATCATATTTTATTATTTATATTCTTGATCTTGTTTCAAACTTCCCCTGGTGTTTGGCACTAGACAACATGTGTATAAATGTGTATTAATGTGTATTTATGTGTATTAATGTCTATTAATGTGTATCTATGTGTATTAATGTGTATTAATGTGTATTAATTTGTATTTATGTGTATTAATGTCTATTAATGTGTATTTATGTATATTAATGTCTATTAATGTGTATTTATGTGTATTAATGTCTATTAATTTGTATTTATGTGTATTAATGTGTATTTATGTATATTAATGTCTATTAATGTGTATTAATGTCTATTAATGTGTATTAATGTGTATTTATGTATATTAATGTCTATTAATGTGTATCTATGTGTATTTATGTGTATTAATGTCTATTAATTTGTATTAATGTCTATTAATGTGTATTAATGTGTATTTATGTATATTAATGTCTATTAATGTGTATCTATGTGTATTTATGTGTATTAATGTCTATTAATGTGTATCTATGTGTATTTATGTGTATTAATGTCTATTAATGTGTGTTTATGTGTATTAATGTGTATCTATGTGTATTAATGTGTATTTATGTGTTTATGTGTATTAATGTGTGTTTATGTGTGTCTATGTGTATTAATGTGTATCTATGTGTATTAATGTGTATTTATGTGTTTATGTGTATTAATGTGTGTTTATGTGTCTTAATGTGTGTTTATGTGTATTTATGTGTATTAATGTGTGTTTATGTGTTTATGTGTATTAATGTGTGTTTATGTGTCTTAATGTGTGTTTATGTGTATTTATGTGTATTAATGTGTATTTATGTGTATTTATGTGTATTAATGTGTGTTTATGTGTCTTAATGTGTGTTTATGTGTATTAATGTGTGTTTATGTGTATTAATGTGTGTTAATGTGTGTCTATGTGTATTAATGTGTATCTATGTGTATTAATGTGTATTTATGTGTTTATGTGTATTAATGTGTAATAATGTGTATTAATGTGTAATAATGTGTATTAATGTGTACACATGTTTGCGTTGAAAGTGTGTTGATATGTTCACACAAGATGTTCACCTCAATGAAAATGAACATTTGCACAAAACAAGAAAAACAACGGTGGTGCCTGATCCAGTCCGTGGTTACCACTGCTGTGGGGTTACCGACATACTTCAAAATATCCTCTTTTGTGCTGTGCAGAAGGAAAACGCTATTTTGTCTCTCACTGTATCCTGAAGTCCACAGATTTAAATGAAAAAAAAAGAATATATACTTTTGTTGTCCAATGCAACTTCCTCCAGTTGGGTCGCCATCCACCATGAGTTGGTTTGCACACGCCTTGCAAGCGCAGTAGAAGAAGCAGAAGAAGAATCTGATTGGTCAGTGAAATGAGGGTTAGGGGTGGGCTTAAGAGAAAGAGACCAATCAGGAAGCAGCTCCGTGGGCCCTTATGTTTACTCGTCTCCTGAGCGCCTCGGTTTCTTCCCGAACTTTCTTCAGTTGGTCAGAGCGACAACAGTGCGAGGAAACCAATGGCAACCAACAGGTGACAGATCCACAGCACTCAAATGCTTATAAAACTGTAAAGTGTGAAGAATGTGATCATCAGTGTGCGTGTGTGTGCTTGTGTGTGTGTGTGTGTGTGCGTGTGTGTGTGTTGCAGGAGCTTTCCTGATACTTTTATTGACGAGCATCCTGAGAGAGCCTTTGAGGTACTTCCGGTTTGCTTTCTTACTGTTATATGACTGTAAATTAAACAGAAAACTGTGCTTGTGTCTAAATAAACAGCCGTAAGTTCCTATAGGAGAAGCTGTCCGATGCCTCAAGCAATGTTAGTATTTTAAAACTGTGGGTGTTTAATAGTATTGAGTGTGTTTGCCATATTTCTGTTGTGTTATTTTTTATAACGTTTTCTTTTATAATTTAAGGGATCGAATATATTTATATAATCGATTGTAATGTGTTATTATTATGTATTATTACAGTAGGTTTGTTTTGGCAAGAAATGAGATAATGCATAAACAAGCCATTGAGCAATGCTTCTACAGTGTTAATCTGCATTTATTATTATATATCATATATATATATTTCATAAACTATCAAATATTTGAACTCTTAACAGTTTCTAATGCAATATTAGCTGTAAAGAATACCTGTATTAACATCGCCTGACATGAATATTAATTATTTAGTGATACTGTTATTTCTTGTTAGTTTATGTTTTTATGCTCTTCTAATCTAAAACATTCAATCATATTATTAAGTGTTACCATTGTAAATATTATGGTTGTCTAGATGTACAGTTCAGATTTAAGTGTTGGGATTCCTCGCTGACAGGATATCTAAAGCATCTCTAGATCGTCTTTGATTTACAGCAATGCCTTGAAATTACATCCTGTATAATGTCCGATATGTATGTACACAAGTACGTTTGTCTGTAGATACGTACGTGGGTAGTTGACATATAGACTGTAAACATGACCTCTCACAGCAAAAAAATCTCTTTGTGGTCCCTTGCCAGTTCTGTTCCCGTCTCCTCCCCATCTCCTCCCTATTGTACAGTAATAAAGGCATTGAATAAAAGAATGACAACAGAAATAATGCGGACACTATAAATTTGTACTGTATGCAAGCATGCAGCGGTGCGGTGCGTTCTGTTGCTGTAATAACACAATTGATGCTTTTGTGTATGTGCACTTGGATTGGTTAAAAGCAGAGCACAAAAGTCCAACTTTGGTTCATACTTGGCCACACACGTCACTTCATTCGCTATGTCACTCACTTTCAATAACCAATCAGAAAGCTACGTTCACTGTCCATTTGTAAGCTTTCCACTGTCACTTTGCATGCTCGACTGGAGTGTGAAATAGCCATTATTCAGGGCTTGAGGATTTTTTGAAATCTTTGCTGAGTTGCAGAATTAAGTGTGATCGTGACAGAGACCCACAGAATAAATTCACAAACATTAAATGTTGTTTCGATACAAGAGAGAGACAGGATACCATACAGTGCCAGATATTGTAAGACAAAAGCAATACTATACTAAAAAATCAAGGCTGATGGAATATTGCAGATCGTAAACTAGTCAAGATGGGGAAGTAACTTTTAACACAACTTCATTTACACACTGCATGAAAATATATATATATATATTTTTTAAACATTCTAACCAAACTATAGTAATGGTTTTAATGTATTATGATTAACAAAAAAATATTTAACTAACAAAGTAAACCAAACAAAAGTGACAAATTAATTGTGGCTCATTTAGGAACCACTAGAGCTCCTCTTTACTCATCTTCACTTCTGCCCAACTCTATACTTGTTTTTCTCTTTTCATATGGAGCTGCAAATGGATCTTGCGCAGAAATTTTTCTATGCTTTACCTTTTATTTAGCGAGAAGACTAATTCCCATTGTCGATAGCATTTCTTCAGGTATATCGCAATATGTATGATGTTCCCTTGTGAGGCCATTTAGTTGTGCCACTTAGTCTTTAATATTCTTGTAAAACGTGTTTGCCTGTACCATCATCTACGGTTAGATTGCTTTCATTCTTCTCTCAGGAAACAGTGTTCTGGTAAACAAAGTGGGAAAATGTTGTAAGGAATGTTGTGCTCAGAAGCTGTTGACTGAATGTCAAGCACACAAAAATCCTTTACTATTTTATAAAGTGTCTACATGGAGAGGTTGTGCTTAACATTCTTGGTTGTAAAAAATTGGTCAGAAACTCTTATGACCTATAACTATGGCGCAAAGAAAATAAATACACCAGTTTGCACACTTTTGTGTGTGAATGAGTGCATGTGACACTGGGTGAATGCCAGGTTAATTTCACAGCAGAACTGTTTCTCTTAGCTACATTCTTGCCTGGTCCAGGAGTGCAGTGTTTAATGTATGCTTTGTCTTTGTATGTCTAAACATAACCATACTTTTATCTTATTGCAACAGGAGCTAAATACGGCTTTAGAGGAGAAATCTGATAATGCTGATTGGCTCTGCCAGCGAGCTTATGCCAATATACTACTGAAACAGTACGATAGTAAGTATTTTTGTATTTGTGTACTCTAAAACAGCGGATCCTAATGGGGTGTAGACGGGAGGTTGTGAGTGCGAGGGTGGCCTTAGAATATCGTTAAATAGAATTAACGGCCTTGGGAGTCAAAAGGATTGAGAATCACTGCTCTAAAACATTATAATATTAAGCACTTATCTAATTCTAGTTATAGGGGTCTTAGAACTAAGAGCTAGGACCATGTGCGAGGGCTGCACGATTAATTGCATGTGACAAAATTGATTTTAAATCTGCAAAGAATACGATTAATTTCGGGCATGTTTAATTTCATGGGTAATGCGCTCTCTGTTCGCTATTTATACTACTGCTGTAGAACCCGTTACACTGCATCACTCTTTATTTAAGTTGTATTTAAGTCTTTTTTAAAAATCTATATATTTTGTTATGTTGACAGACAGGAGAACAGCTCATCAGTTGTGTGAAACTGTTTTGTGTTGATGATGCTGTGTAGTGTCAGGTGTCTTTGTTAAAATTAATGCTTCCTCAAGAGGCGTGACTACTAACATCAATCAGCACTTACACAATAATAAAAGAAAGGCAATTCAAATAGATATTTTGTTTTGTTATGCACAGTTTTGTTTTATATTTATGTAGTCTTTAATCAGTAATCTATTTATATAGATTTTACTTATTTTTATTAATTTTATGACATCGATGTCTAGAAAAATGGTTTGTGGCCCTGGATGTCGAAGTTAAGGGCCACAATTATAAAGATACAGAGAGCTTTATCGTTGGGATTACTTTAAGAGCAGTAGTTTTTGAGCTCTGTCTGTTGTTTGGCTATTGTGGATTATGATGTGGGTTTAAGGTCCTGCTTACCTACACAGAAATGTCTAAGTAAGTCAAAAGGAACTTTGTCACTTTGTGCCATTTCTGTCAGGCATTTTTTTAATTGGCATTTGACCCTATATAACAACGAGTATTTACTAAATTGTTAATTTTTTTTACTAAATGTTATGATGTGGAGTTTTTGTTTGATACATATCTAATTTTATTGATGTCATACATTTGTGTGTCGTAGGAGCAGTTGATGATGCTAGCAAAGCCCAGCAACTGCAGCCCGATCTGGCCCTTGCATTTTTAAGAAGAGGGTAAGTTAGTAATTTAGTTAGTTATTAGTTAATCTTCTTTTAATTGATTTTTGCATTGTCAGAGTCAAGGAGTGATGCAAAAAAGGCAGACATGTTCAATACATTTAATAAATTAATACAAATTATTGTTTATGATTAAGTTAATGATTTTTATTGTTTATACATAAACTATCTTTCAACACTTACCATAGTTAAAGCACATCTTAAACAACTGCCTTAGTGGGAGCTTCTTTATTTTTGGTGAATGACATGTATAAGAGAAAACAAATCCATAAATATCAGTAAGTGGTTTTTGCCATGTCATATGACTTTTAAAGAAACAGGTCATGCCCCTTTTAGACAGTATAACTACTTTTTGTAACTTATCAGACTGATAGACCTCCTCACTAACTTTTATCCAAGCAAGATCACTTTTATTCCTGTTTCTGTAAAGCATGTTGTGGAGTCATACAGCTCCGGGTTTCCATACACAGCCACCATGAGCTTCTCTTCCATGTTTCTTGTACCTAGAGCAAGTACTGATGGGTTAACACGGCATGAAGTTCACATTTTTCAACTTGCGCCAATTGCACCGCATAATTCACGCCATTCACGTCTCACCCTTCATGCATTCCCGTTTCTGCATTGACTTAACATGTAAATCACTTGCGCTTCAAAATGTTACCTTAAATTTTTTTAAATGTAACATTAAGAATGTTTTTAATTTCGACTTGTAGCAGGTGTACTGTTTAGTCTTCTATGCTTGCACATCCCTGTGTCCCTAAAAACTGTCTTTTCCGTTGTGTTCTCTACCTTTCTTTCTGTCTTTCTACTGACATCTTTCTTTGGACGTCATATACAATATTTTATTTTCCAGAATTGCAGAATATCACCTTAATAACTTCAGCACTGCTCACCAGGTTTTCACTGCTGGAAAAGAGCTTGATTGTGAGTGTTAGTGTCATTATCTTGAAGTGTACTGTTTATGGTTGTGTGTACAGTGTTAGAATAATTATTGTATTTAAAGTTTATGGTAAGTTTTTTTTACATTTACCTTTCTTTATCTAATGATTTAAAGGTTCTAGTGAAAGCTTTCAAACATGGATCCAGCGTTGTGAGGAGAAAATGACATGTATGTATAACTCAAACAGTCATTTCATGTACACTATTAAGCCATTTTGGGTAACACTCAAGACAAACATCAGACTTAATTAACCATTTTTGCACCAGGTGAGGAACTTATTAAGGAACCAATTACAAGCATTGTTTGTTTAAATAAGTTCATATTACATCCCTGAAGCCTAGGCGATTGTAGCTGTGTTTTTGATTTATTACAACTGTATAAGTTGCAATTGTAGTTGCAGGTGGAATGGCTATATGTCAATGATGTGCATTTACAGGTGATACTATGTTTAAGTTAGTTTTTTGCGTGTTAATGTCTGGTAAGAGTTAGAGATACTGTTTTGTCACATTCATTCTGCAGGCTTTTTGTGGTTCCCTTTTGTGCTGGGTTAGCTTCTACTCTGAAGGAGACACACCAAAAGGCGTTCCTAAATCTTTTACATTTCTGACTCTGGGAATACAATGACAAACGTAACTTCTCTGTTTTAGTTGTGGAAATCATACAATAGTGTAAAAGGTCCTTCTAGTATTGTCTAAAGGCATTATTTACTTCTTTTAAATTCCGTCACATGCATTTGATCTTTAAAAGATGTCATGTCATTATAAAGGAGCAGTGTAACAAAACACCAGTGTCATAGTTTGGTTTGATTTACGGTTCAGTTTTGTTTTAGGTGGGGACAGATTTTATGGCAGGGCACCTGCGATGCTAAAGAACATATGATGCAGTTTTAACTAAATAATAGTAATAGTACAAAAACATGTTCTTTAGAGCTGTTTATTTGTTTAGGTATACTGTAGAAAAATGGTGGTGCAAATTCAATGTAAAAGACCCAGGCTTTATGCAGATTGAAATAGCTCATTCTAGATAATAAAATACTAACGATTTATTATGACCAATCAGAGAACACTGACATACGAGCAGTGGACTGTAAATTGTCAGAAACTAAAAAACTGTGTTTTACAGACAGGAGGTAAGAAGCAAAGCAACAAGCGTTCTTTAAAAATTCACATTAATGAAAATTTAAGTGTAAGTGACTTTGTAAATTGACTGTAAATCAATTTCTAAAAGTGTGACCTCATACGACCTTAATCCATCCATTGAGTAGTAAAAACACTCCCGGAACATAAGGCAGCTATCACTTCAGCTCTCGAGGAGCAAATAGGGGTTAGGTGCCTTGCTCAGGGGCACATCAGTCATTACCTGCTGGTCCTGGAATTCGAACCGGTGACTTCGTGATCATGAGTTCGACTCTGTAACCACAAGGCCATGATTGGCCAAATTATGTATAGTTGAGGACTCGAACAATAAAAATGTTCATGTGTCAATTATTAACTCACGGCTTTTAACATTTCAGCACACATTGAAAATGAAACCACATGTAATTCGGTAAGTGTCGCTTCACTTTTTCATATTAAAGTGTCATTAAGAAATGTGAAATATTTCTTTATGCACGTACAAGTTTAGATGTAGGTCATAGGGATGTTATGTATGGCACAGTATTTTGTTCCATACTCAGAATTTGTAATTTGTCATAACCCCCTCAACTCTCTCTCTAGGCTTTGTCTTCTGCTCTATTTTCTTCAATATTCCTATTACCAATGTGCTGTCTTGTTCTGTTGCAAAGTTAATGTTGAACATTATGATTTATGTTTTTCCCTCTCTTTTTGTTTCCCATTGGAATGTATAAACAATTACTCATATCGGTAAACAGCATCAAACACTGCATATCAAGTAAGTGGGGTGATAATAAATAAATTAGTAATATGGCATCAATCACTAATCATAATTTATTACAAAACTACAGATCACATTTACTACTTATAAATTGGACATTTAATGTGTAAAACATTTTCACCTTTAGACATGACTGGTACCAGACAGAGTCCCAAGTTGTAGTGACCATCATGGTAAAAAATGCCCTGAAGGACAATGTGTCAGTGGACTTTGCTGCAAAGAAGGTAAAGTTTCTTTATTGGTATTACCTTTGTCGGGTTATTTAATATGACATAGACTACGCTTTTTAACATTTTAAGTGGCAGCAGCAATGGTTATCATTACAACAGGATGTAGGCAAAACACTCACTGCTCTTTACTGATTAAAAGAAAACAGTAATATTTCATCTTCTTTTACTTAAACAGTGAAGACAATAAATAAAAAATAATAAAGAGCTTTTTTACATTTGATTTTTTGCTTCGTTACTATTAGACCAACCGAAACATTGTTCATGAAAATCACTGTGCATTCTTGCTTTAAAGATTTGTTCCTATTTTATTATTTTGTTGTTATATTTAATTTTAATTAATTGTTGTTTAGCGATCTCCTTTACAATATTAAGCATTTCTTTGAGTTAGGCTAATAGTTCTAACGGTCAGGTATATTTAAACAAAATGGTGACCTCCGAGTGAAAATTAAAGTTTTTTTTCCTAAAACATGCCATCTAAAATCTATGTATATATATATATATATATATATATATATATATATAGTCAATACCAAGACCAGAGTAAGATAAATCATCATTCTATACAGTGCATCCAGAAAGTATTCACAATGCTTCACTTTTTTCTTCACTTTTTCAGGTCTAATTCCAAAAAAGCAAATTGTAATGACTTAATGAATCTTTACATTCATTAAAAATTAAAAACATGATTATGACTTGGCTATGAAGGAGAACTATATGTCAAAATTAGGAACTAATGAATTTTCTGTTTATGTTTTAGCTAACAGCTGTGGTAAAGCTTCTGTCAGGAGAAGATTACAGCCTAAATGTCAATCTTTTGCATCCTGTTGTCCCGGAACAGAGCACATACAAGATTCTTTCAACCAAGGTCTGTTTTACCAAAACCCCCGGTGTAATCTGTAGGGATGCTCTGATCAGGATTTTTTGCCACCAATACCGAGCATTGATTTTGATCTTTTAGTCACAGTGATTTGCCATTACAAATGCTGATTCTGATGCTTCCATTAAATATACCTGATATTTAATCTGATCAACGTTGACCTTTTTCAGATAAGAGTCATACTATTTCGTTTGCTTTCTTACATTTTAATATATATTTACAATTTTTACAGTAAATATGTAATGAATGTTATTAAACTATTGATTTAACTTAATTGATTACTAAATGATTACAAAAAGTATTCATTATACAGTGAACATTTTAATATGCTTTTACAAAGGCATTGCAGCTCCAAACCGTTTAAACGGCCAATCACCATGAACATACTCATGCTTTGATGTCATCTATTGAAATCGGTTCATAAGATCAGCCAAGTTTAGCGAGTACCACTTGAGCCATAGAATGTGATTATCCATCAAGATCTATCTCTGACCGATTGATTGGAGCATCCCTAGTAATTTGCTACAGGAAGCTAATCTAAAATCACATATAGGAAGATTAATAATTGTTCTCTTGAGATTTATGTCATTAATCAATTATTAAATAAAGGAATTGATTGAGCACAATTTATCATGAACATTGGGAAAATTATTTAATGGCAATTTTAAAGATTAAAAAAAGTAATTTATATACTGTCATGTTTTGTGATTGGTTTCTTTTATTACTTTCTTCCTTTTTAAACCTCTTTTATCCAGATAGAGATCAAGATAAAGAAAACAGAGGCCATTCAATGGGAAAAACTAGAGGGAGAAGGGACACCTTCTAATGTGAAGCACTTCACTGCCAGTCAGTGTCACAGACACACACTG
The DNA here is from genome assembly GCA_033220385.1 of Triplophysa yarkandensis. Classification (NCBI taxonomy): domain Eukaryota; kingdom Metazoa; phylum Chordata; class Actinopteri; order Cypriniformes; family Nemacheilidae; genus Triplophysa; species Triplophysa yarkandensis. Next base: position 22,174,169 of record CM065655.1, on the reverse strand, counting down.
CACAAGCACATTCATGCTATTTCCTTTGTCGTTTAACTGTGTTGTGACTTGCTAAGTTTCACATTTATATATTTAGACCAGTACCCGTCATCCTCCCACTACACACGCAACTGGGACAAGGTTGTAGTAGAAATAAATGAAGAAGAAAAGAGCGAGAAGCTGGAGGGGGATGCTGCACTAAACAAACTGTTTCAGCAAATCTACTCTGATGGCTCTGATGAGGTCAGACGTGCGATGAACAAGTCCTTTGTAAGTACTTTTCTTTGAACATGGCTCAGACTTTATGTAGGACGAAAGCAGCTGTTTAAGCGGCGGATCACACCAATCGCACTTTCTGCAGTTAGATGCACCTCTTTTGAATGAATTTAAATGGCCACAAGACCAAATTTGAGTTTTAAAGAAAACTTTTGACTCTTTGGATTTGCAAAAATATTCTATAATTCTATTGATAATTCAAAGTAATTTTTGTAGTCTTCATGAAATGTTTATTTTATTTGCATTTACATTAGAGGAAGCATCCTCTTGAGGGCGCCCGTTTAAGGGGGCATCTACAGGTAATTTGAGAAGTCGTGGCCTAGTGGTTAAAGAGTTTGACTCCTAACCCTAGGGTTGCGGGTTCAAGTCCCAGCCTGGCAATATCATGACTTAAGTGCCCTTGAACAAGGCATCAAACCCTCAATTTCTGCCTGGGCGCCCACTGCTCTGTGTGTGTGTGTGCGTGCGTGCGTGCGTGCATGCGTGCGCTTTAGATGAGTTAAATGCAGAGCACGAATTCTGAGTATGTCACATCACGAAAGTAAACTGCTGTTTTTAATGCAACAAACTTAACATATGTACCTTACTAAAGAACTACCAGGGTTTTAAGCAGCTACAGAATTGTAATTATTTTTCTGTGTATAAGTTTTAAGTGTTAATTCTTGATTCTCCCACAGATGGAATCAGGAGGCACAGTCTTAAGCACAAATTGGACAGATGTTGGCAAAAGGAAAGTAGAGATGAACCCACCTGAAGATGTAGAGTTTAAGAAGTATTAAGGGAAGGAAGCTGATTGCCTCACTTTTACCATCATACCAATACAACTCCATTTGGTTCAATGTGCCTTCACACTTGAGGCACCGTTGATCCAGAATATTCCTGGACATAATTTTAAATGCTGTTTAAATAAAATCAGTCTTTTGATCTGCAAAACAAGATAAGATTTTATATATTTTTTCTGTATGGGATGTTTTAGCAATGATAACTGCAGAAATAAACATCTTTTTCCTCAAATGAATTGTGTTTGATATTACCTAAAGCACATTCAGCTTTCTGGATGTGGTATTATATGGTAACTGGAAAACATTTTTTTTCATTTTTTTATATTCTTTTTGGTCTCTTATTTGCTGGCATCTCTTTACAATACTGTTGCAAAACCATCCTACAGTTTCCATGAAATACAAATAAAAGTCAAATTATATTTATCGAGTTTATTCTTTACACCAAAGTGTGGCAATGAAGTGGCTGTCATGGTGGCTCCCAGCATGGCCACGAGGACTAGGGCCGCAAATCCCCTTCCTGACTCCATTGCCATTTCAGTCTCCTGCAATAATAAACTTTTTCTCGAATATACTTTTAATCACAGACACAATAATTCTATTTTTTTATTCAAGACTAATATACACTAGTGTATTTTAATTCTATTATTATTGAAAGTCACTTCACAAATCTAATGGTAAAATAATATATTCAAATTGGTAAGAAATATGAATAAAAACTTACTGTAGATTTAATTTAAACTTGTTTTTATACAAGGAGTTTGCCTCATTTCAATCTAATGGTGCACACTGGGATAAAGATGAGGACTTCACCATGAGGATGGCGATGATGTTCCCAAAGCATTATGGTGAATGTGGCAGCAAAATAACTGCCCAGATATTTCCTGAAATACAATTGTTCCAAATACCACATGTATTGATCATGAGTGGCAAACAATAAAACTGCATTACTGATTCCAGACCACTGACGCACATTTTATTGACTAAAGCTATTAAACTTGAGTTTAATGAAGGACATTATTCACGGATATTAGCCTGTTGCAGATGACAAGGAGCTCTCCAAAAATGTTTTCTTTTTGGTCTGGTCCTACTGTTACACTGTGATTTGTCACAACTTGTTAAACAGAGCTACAGTCATACATCCATTAAACCAGAGATTTATCAGCCTCTGTGTAAACTGTTGGATGAACTGCAGTCACCAAAGGATGCCAAAGCCTTGCGCTCGTCTTGTTAAACCCCCTTAAACAGGTTAGGTTAAGTGAGGGTTAGGGTTAGTTAGGGTTGGGTTAGGGTTTGGTTAAAGTTATGTCAAGGTTACTTAAACTTTGTTACATTGACAGGCAATGGCCTTTTGGTTGTGCGGCAACCACCATTGTTGCACTTCGGTGACTGCAACATTGTTCCAAACTTAATGTTGCATGAGTTGATTATGTCGTTGCACACCAGGTTTGTTTAAACCATTGAAACTTGTTGTAAGACTTTACTTCTAGGTTAAACATGTTTTTTCCAGATTTGACAGTCACCTTTATGGAACAGTATTAAGGTTTAAATATGGAATACAGACATAGGTTTGGAAGTATTATTACAAAACATGTATTTCATTTTGCTTTTAAATGTCAAAAACATAACATTGTCTTTATTTGGCGTAATATCCTACACTGAGCATCCATTACATGGAGCAGGGACCTCTGACCTCTTATTATACACTCTCAAAATCAGAAATGCGCTTTATTGTCAAGTATGATTGCACACAAGAAATTTGTTGTGGTCACACAAGCTTCAAGTGCTGACAATAGAAAGGATTTACAAAATAAATAAATCATACATACAAAAGTATGGATTGAAATAGAATTAAATTTAGGTAAATACACATCTATATTGTACAGTGTTGGAGGGTATTTTTTTTAAAGGTGGATTGCTTTAGGAAGGAAACTGTTCATTTGCCTTGCTGTCTTGGTATATGCGGGTCTGTAGCGTCGACCAGAAGGTGAGAGTTCATAAAGGGGATGATTTGGTTGTGAGGTATCCAGAGTGATTTTCTGGGCCCTTTTCTTCACTCTAGATGTATACAGTTCTTGGAGGGTGGGCCGGGGAGCACCTTTCAGCAGTCCGGAACGTTCTTTGCCTTATTCTCTTGATCTTTGATTTTGTTTCTGAACCAATCCAGACAGTGATGTCGGTGCACAAAACAGACTCAATGATGGCAGAGTAGAATTATCTTAGCAGCTCCTCTAGCAGGTTAAACTTCCTTAGCTGGGGAAGGCCTATCTTAAGCCTAGCTTAAGTCCACGAACAGAATCCCCACATAAGTAACCGGTGTGTCTAGTTCCTGCAGGAGGAAGTGCAATCCCATGTTAACTGCATCAACCATTGACCTGTTTGCTTGGCAAGCAAACTGCAGGCGGTCTGGTATGGGTGGTCATCTATTCCTGATATCTTTGGAACAGGGATGATGGCGAAGAGTTCGCATCAGGAAGGGACTTTACACAAACCCAGAGATCTCTTAAAGATCTGTGTGAAGATCTAGGCCAGTCAATCACCAAAGGTTTTCAGATAGGCTGGTGTGAAACCGTCTTGTCTTTGTGATGGTTTCTGGGCCTTTCCACACTGAAGCTGAGTTGTTGGAAGTCAACCAAATTTCTTAGGTGGCTCCATTTAGCTGCTCTTACCCATGTATTAACCTCCTTGTTCAGAGTTCCTGGACTGATTGAACAAGATTCTATGCCTTTTCTGTCTTGGTAGGAATGCATATATTCCGGAGAAACGTGTTTACCAGCCCGAGTATACTAGCATGAAAATATGTGTTTTCAACATTGTTTACTGAATTACCCGCTGCGGAGTAGAATCTGTTGCTAAAGAGAGTATAAGCTATTAGTTTTGATTACTGTTATAGTTTAAGTAATTTTGTTATTAATTTGTTTTCATTTTGTTAACGCATTGCTGTGTTAAAAGGGCCATCAAGTTATAGTTACATCCGTAGCATGGTGGTTGTGGAACTATCAGTGGTATAAGTATGAGCTATTAGTTTGCCATCCCAGTGAGGCTAATGTTGGGATATTTAATAAGGTGCATTCAGCTCTTTTTAGTGATGCTTGATCAAGCGTTTTTTTATCTGGTGCATCTGCACGAACTCGCAGAAGGGTCAGTGTCAGCTCTCATGTGTAGCCTTCCTCATGTGAAGACCGACGGGTGTAAAGACTCTACCTGTGAGACTACACCGAGCAGAGACACCAACAGGACACAGGATGTAATATATCAGTAATATATAATATTTATATTTATACTCATTGCTATCTCCTCTTTAATTCTAGGGGATGGTATACCTCTTGTGACACTCTTTAACATCCACCATAAGAATTCTTCAGCCGCTGACTTTAACAACCTCACTGCATCGTTTGACCGCAAGTGGCTTCCTACGCCGGCGACACACAAGTCCAGTAATCTACTTTATCTTGTCTACACACGCTACTGCGCCATTCAACACATTCAGGTTACACCGACACATCCTATCATTTGCTTGTCACTCTTGATACTAATATGACAGCACCAGACATCACACCTCCTACTTGTACCCTTCAGACGCAACCTACGCACACTCTCTCCTCTCACGCTATCTTTTGCTGTTTCCTCCCACCTCCATCCCCCTAATCAGTTTGCTTTATTTAACATTGACACATTCATTCCCTATGTTCCAAACTAACATCCTGCTTAGACGATTTATGCCCGCTTTCATCTAGACCCGGCCGGGCTACCCCTTCGGCTCCGTGGCTTTCTGATATCCTCCATTGTCTCTCCTCATTGGCAAAACACTGGAGCCTGTCGTCTTTAACCAACTCTCCTTCTAACTTACTCTGTACAACCTCCTACTCAGCAACTTGCTGCTCTTCTCAATCTACATGACATCATTGGGATCTGTCATTCAACAGCTTGGCTTCTCCTTTCACTGTTATGCGCACGACAAGCAGCTTCACCTCAAGTTTAATCCTGAAGATCAGACGATTTTGCCTGAGTCTCAGCATGCCTAAGTGGCAAGCTTAAGGTCAACTAGAATCATCAACCTCTAGGACAGCCAGATACTGAGGTGTAGTAATCGACAATTATCTAAGCTTCACCGATCATGTTGACAGCACCACCAGATTCTGCAGATTCCTGCTCTGCAATCTTTTTTTAAATAAAATGTTTGCTTATGAAAGAGGTGATAGAAAAAATGGTTCCAGCTCTCATGAAGATATCTTTAAGATTGGGTACTGGTGACTTTTTTAGTATCTTGAGTGGCATCACTTTATTACAGCCTGTTGTGCCTTTACAGAATGAAAGGAGCCCTGAAGCATGTGCAGTATATCTTTGGACTTCCTGTTTTTTAAATCGATGAGACTGCACCATCTGCCTTCACACAAAGACACTCCTTATCATTGTGTCCACCACAAACAAGCGGCAGACTCTGTGACTTGAAATACGAATACAGGTACCTGTGATGTGAATATAGCTGAAACAAGGGGCAGTCGTGGCCTGGTGGTTCGAGTCTTGGACTCGTGATCTGAAGGTTGCTGGTTCGAGACCTAATACCACGACTGAGGTGAGTCCCTTGAGTAAGGCACTGCCCCCCCCCCCCACTGCTCCTGGGCGCCGCAGTATGGCTGCCCACTGCTCCGGGTGTGTTCACAGTGTGTGTGTTCGGGGTGCATGGGTTAAATCCAGAGCACAAATTCGAAGTATGGAACACCATACTTGGCAATAAATCACATCACTTCACTTCACTTCACTACAGTGTGTGCCATGATCTTCACTTATAACATAACATTGATATGTACATCTTCATGTGAAAATTAATTTGCCTTTGAAATTAAATTACACTCTGGACATTTCTTTTCAGAGCTAAACAGCCTATGGTTGAGTGCCTGTATTTTACAGTTATATTTATTTTTGATGTTTTTCCACATGGCAGCAAAAGATTAAAGGCCAGTCCATCTTCATCAACGGATTCCCCTAAACCTCAAATATAACAACTCTGGATGACAAGTCAGTTTCCCTGTGCAGAAAGCCATGTTGCTAACAGATAAACTGCCTATAGTCACAATTGCAGTAGTCCCTGTCATCCCCAGGCTCCCTGAGGTGGTCTAAAGCCCTAATGTCCTCCCACTAAGGTCTGTTGATTTGAATAAAGTGTTCTTAAACACAGTACTGGGAAAAATGTGGCAGTAGGCTTACGCATGTTTGCTGGCTTCGGATCACAGTATTTACTCTATACTCAATATACATTTCCCTACAGTAGCCAAAAGTAAAAGTAAACTGCATATTCAATAATACATAAATAGATGTTTAAGCATTCGCTATTCTTTTTTAATTGTAATCCAAGAACCTGATATATACATATTTGTGAAAATATTTATATTTATTTCTGTGTGATATGTTTATGTGGGCTATTGGGAAAAATGTGTTATTATGAATTGATGTGTGTCTATCATTGTATTTTACACCAAAAACGTAATGGTCTCTTGACTAATTTAATAAGTAGTGGTCACATGAAATAACCTTCTATGAATTTTTATCCATATTAGACAGAAAGGCCCTTATGTGCTGACTTTATTCTTTAGATTAGTAGGATATAAAAGAGAATACGATACTGGAATTCTATTTGAAATGACACAAAGGGACTCTTTCATGACAATATTTGCAGCACATGATGCTCACTTAAAAAGGACGAGAGACGTTTGCAGACCATGAAAGAAAGCAGTTTTCTAAACTACATCTCACATGATGTGATTTAGTCATGCTGTGATTAATCACATGATTTCCAAGACATGGACATACAAAGGCCAATAGTGTAATTTAGTTACATTATTTAGTTTCCAGTATCAATATTTTATTGCTAAAGACTTGTCACAGCAGGTTGGTCTGTCTCTTTCTGTAGAGAACAATAACAATCAACTTTAAATGATGATCATTTATTATCAATTTTATATTTGCCACTTACATGATTACCGTTGTTGTTAAGTAACTTCCAGAAGACAATTTTACAGTTATTTGGAATCTGTAATTATACAGCAATAACACTTTTTTAGATTTTTTTTGGGCATTAAAGCAACTGAGAATAGTTTTGATTATAATCTTTGTAATGGTAAATAGTTATTTTCACACTATAACACTTTAAAGCCATAAATTTGTTAGGGAAGAAGTCAAGAATTGTTACATGAGGTTCATAATGGTAGTTAAAGACCAATACACAGTGATCTGAAACACATCTACAAACGCCATAATTCTGGGTTACTGTATTTGGTGGTGGTTAATGAAACGGTGTGATTTACTCTTTAAAGGTCAATTAAAAGTTCATAAAGTGGTTTGTTTATTTATTTTTATATTATTTATTTTTATTTGACCAGAAATTGACTCATTGCTATAAAAAGGCAAACGCATTATACCAACCAGCATTTTATAACTGACTTTAAAAAATTGCTTGGTTTTGTGTTCCCTTTGGGAAATCTGTGACTGAGGCAAAACCAGGAGTCAAAGAAAAGGTGGTAGTCTAATAGACCAAGTTTGGTTTGGAAATCTTTAATTACTGTGCTTTTTTTACATGGAAGTACACAAAGCATTAAATGATCACAACTTTAACCTAAAATATAAATGGTTTTTAAATTGATGAGCAACATGAAAAAACAAACGAATTTACATTGAATCAGTGCCTTTATAGTTCATAAAATCCCCTAGAAGACTCTATAAGAATTAGCTTGATGAACAGTTCAGTTGAAAGTTTCAGATATTAGTTTAGAAGTAAAGTATTTTGAAGCAAGGCTGTTACTCTATTCCGATCCTCGCTCTGTCACCTTCAGCTTCACACAGGACTGCTTTTCATCCATGGCTAACATTTCTGGAGGCAGACACCAGCAACACAGACAGGACTGAAATGAAACATAGAATAAAGAACATACTTAAATTAACAATGAACTGCAGACAACAAGTTCCTAATCATGTGAGCATGTTAAAAGTAATGATAGGATTGCATATTCATATTCATAAAATCAAAGAAAGAAAAACTACAGTATAACCTTTTCTTATATAGACATTGAAGATCTATTCACAGGAATTTATTATCACAGACGCCTATGCTTTCAGGGGTGTATGAGCACCTTACATAATGAAGTGTCGTTTTTATTACCTAAGAATTAGCTATATTTTATCTACATATAAAGTACTGTTTTTCAAACTTCTCAACAAAAGCAGTATCTCAGTGGTTAGAGCATGGTGCCAGCAATGCCAGAGTCATGGGTGTATAGTGTCATGGGCGTATAATGTCATGTACGTTGCCGTTAGACAATGTAATGTAATTAAGGTGTTGCCTAAGTATGTTATCAACTTAAAGTCCTTAAGTACTTGAAGTACTTGAATTATTAAAAGGGGCCTATTTTGCTAAATTCTTTATTACTCGATATTTAAACACAGATGTTTTCCCCAGTCTGGGTAGACAACAACTTTTTGGTGGTAAGAATAAAATGTTAAAAAACTACTAGCTAATTTTTACAGTAGATAAAGCAGACTTGTGAGTTTCCTTTTATTTTCCTTTGCAATGATCCTTTAATTTAAAAATCTTAAAAATATATCATTATTTTTCAATTTAATCTTACCTTGAAACAGCTCTTGAAGCGCTTGCTCACCAAATACAAAGCAATTGGGTTGATGCAGGAGTTCACAGATGCCATGTTAATTCCGATATAATCAAGAACTAGAAAGAAACTAAAGGTAAAAGAATATATAAGTTTGATTCATGATGAAATACCTGGATTTTGTCCTCCAATATTGAGTAAAAGTTCTGAGAATCATTGCAAGGCTTCTAAGCCTACATTAATATTGACCAAGACTTGTAACCCTTGCAAAAGTAGTAAGGTAGTTGTTGGTTTCAAGCGAACCTTAAAAGCTCACAGCGGTTTGGGTCCTTTTCATCATAAATGGTCAGCTTAAGAATACGACTAAGATGCAGTGGAAGCCAGCAGAGTGCAAAGACCAGAACAAGACAGAAAACTGTTTTAGCCACCTCACGTCTCTGTAAGATTCAATAAAACATCCTGTTATTTCCCAATCTTTGTGATTATGAGAAAGGACAAGTAAGGAGAAATGTACATTACAGTGTATTTGTTGCAACAGCATATTGTTAATAATAAAGATACAAAGTTTTGACCTGCTTAAGTTGATCATTAAGTGCAATCTGGACTCCGTTCTTCTTTCTTAGCATTTCACAGGTCATGAGCGTGTAGAAGATGGCAGTACAGAACAAGGGCATGCAGAAGTAGAAACTGAAGAGCCACCAGTCTTTAGCTGACTTGTAAAACTGAAAGAAAGTAAAGAAGAGTCACTGGCAAGACACCCTTAAACCCTTTTTCCTCTTTCCAGAAGTGAATATTAAAGGACCAAGTTATAAGATATAATTCTAAAATTAGCTTGATGTTATTTAATTATATCCAAAGCAAACCCATCATGTGCCAATAACAAAAAATCTAGAAACTGACCCACATAAACTTTGTTTTCTGCATGGGATGAAGCAAGCAAATTCTAAGGTGCTCCCCTTTATAGTCCATTGTGATCATGTCAAAGGCAATAGCCTCTGGCACTGCAAGTACAATTGAAATCAACCATATTAAAATAATCTCAATAGCTGTCCATTTGGGTACGCCGATGCCTTTAATGCGGTTCCATGATGCCACTGCTCGATACCTAGGGGACCACAATCAAAGCCAGATGTAAAATTAAATACATACAATAGTCATAGTAAATAAGCTACAATTATGGCGTTAAGCTCTTCAAAGGCACAAAGGAAAAATTACATGGTAAAGATTTTTTAAAAAGAAGATTAAACACATAGGCATGTTAGTTAAGGCCCAAAGTGGTTAATGTCAATACACAAAAGTTACTTTCAAGTTCACTAACAATGACAATTTGATTAACCAAAAGCTGTCTCAATCAGAACTGTCTCTAGATGCCGATCCGTTTTGAAAATTCTGTAGAAATTTTAAATTAAAATTTGAGTAGGAAGTACGGTGGAGCATTTAAATGTTGTATGCCATACTAAGTTCAATAGCAATATGCTAATGCATTTGAAAACCAGCCAACCCAGAAACATTAGTTGTTGTTGGGCTTGGCATGCAATTCCACTAATATTTAAATAAAAATTTACATTTTAAAGCAAAAATGCAGTTTCATGACATGTACCAGGCCTGACGCAATACATGTGCATGTATGTGTGCTTGATGTTGAATGATTATTATTTGTATGTTCCATACACAAAAAGATTAGTTTGAACAACTCTAACATTTACTTTAGTTGAGAACTAGTGTTTGACCCTAAACAAAAACAAGAATATTAGTATACAACACAGTCTCAAGGAATATAGTAATTTTCCTAGAATCTAGAAATTTGTGTTCACAGACATGATTTTACCTCCTTTTTACGTGCTGTGTAACATGAAAATAGGTTGTTCCTTTGCCACAAATTGCCATGAGACTGGTTAGTAATACATACATACATACATACATACATACATACATACATACATACATACCTGTCTATGCTCAGTGCACACAGACTTAGTACTGTTATGCCAACTGATGCCTTTTGTATAAAAGGGACCAGTTTACAAAGTCCAACACCAAAGGGCCAATCTTTAGCCAAAAGCTGAAAGACAGGTACTGTTATGAGCATAAAATAAACAAATAAACAGCTCTGCAATTTTTACTACAGTGACTACAGTACAACTATTTTTTTGTGATTTCGATAAAAAAACTAATTTCCCATTTAAAACGAAAGGTTTCAACAAGCAATTTTGAAGAGAAACATGTTGAAATTACACTGAATCTTTATGTTGTAAATAGTATGACACTGAGTCTGACTACTCTCTTCCACCCAATGTGATTACAGATGATCCAGTCAGTACACAGTCTAATAAAGCTCATAAGGTCCAAAACTAAAAAAAAGCACTGTGCGCAAAACAGGCTCACCCTTCTATGCCAGGGGTTATCAAACAAGGGGTTTTCAAACAAGCGGTCACCTAAAGGTTCTAAGGGTATCTCATAAAATCTTATTCTTTATCCATATATATTAATAAATTAAAAGATAAATGGACATATTATCCTGTTTTGTTTGTCAATGTTGAGTTTCTAGAGAGTTTTCATGATTACAGTAATGTTTATCACAAGCCATAGGTGGTATGCTTTACAAAGATGATAAAACAAATAAAGGGTCCCCTGGAAATCGGGTTGACGCAAAGGGTCCCCTCAAAAAAACAAATTTTTTGAGGGTCCCCTGGAATTGAAAAGTTTGAAAACCCCTACTTTAAGCTATATTACGCGTAAAGTTTTTTGCTAACGTTTAAAAAATCATCTGAACAACATGGTGGAATGCTACCTAACAGATATTATTAGTGCAAAATTATTAAATTATCCCCAGCAATTTAAGCATTAGTACAAGCTAGCTACAGTTTTTTATATTTTAGAACAGGATGGATATAGTTTCTATACATTTGCAAGTGTAAGCCAAATAAACCCATGTTTAATTTTGTAAAGAAACGTCTGGGATAATTTGTTTAATGTTATTTACAAGACACAACCACTTCCTTTGGCTTTCCATCCCTGTTCCTTATTATTCTGAGATATTAATTAAAAACATAAGGATTTATCAAAGCAAGGATTTATCAAATGCAAAAAATATAAGGTTCAGATGTCAGCTGAAAGTTCCTGTTTCTGAAATAAATGTGCTTATTGTTATACATATTGTTAATTTTTTTTGTAAAAGTTTTTTTTAAAAATTTATTTATTTAACTTCATTATGGTAGATAAAGTATGTGCAAAAATCCCATAAGCCCAATTAAAAGCAGCTGGAGTGCAAAGATGAAAAAACATATAATAATGTTTACTTACCTTATACACATTGATTGGGATGTCTATCAATATATGCAACAGGTCCCCGAGTGCCAGACTCGAAATCAGGATATTAGGACCGTTCCTCATGCATTTATTTTTAGAAATGATTCTGAGGAGTGTAGAGTTTCCAATTATTCCAACCACAAACACTAGGCATGAAACTATGGTGTTAATATACTTGAAAGTGTCCATGATTTCGGTGGGACCTGTGCACATCGGGGGTAGAACTCTTGGTAGTCGAGGTGTGGAGACGTTCGGTTTTAATAAATTGCTATTTCCGACAGCATATTTGATGGTTGGAGCCACTGGTCTCGGGAAAAGTTGCCTGTTATGAAAGTCCTTTCCTTGAGCACTTATCAAGTAGCCAGATGTGAGAATCAAAAAATAGATGGTGCATCTTGTATTGGTCATTTGAGATAAATGAACATCAAACATTCTAATTAAATTGAACGAAAAATTGTTGTTACACAGATCTCCAAAGTTGCTGCCTTTCAAAGTCTTTACTATACCTGCTGATGTCTCTTTGAAAAGATATTGATTGCAGATAAAAAAAGAACATAAAGTTAGAAAAACCTATATGTCATCCTTGGGTATTAGGATCAGGGTACGTTCTTCACATTTGCTGAGGTCCAGTGAAACTCAAACTGAGTTTAGTAGTATAAAGGCACACCATTTGTTTCCACGATAAAATAGAACAACGTCCTTCCTTCGAACATAATGTTAACTGTTTCTTCTGTTCCGGAGAAGTGTTCTCTCAAATGATTCCTCTTCCTATTACCCCTCCCACTTGAGCCTTGGAAATTTGAGAGGGCCAAGAACAGGGAGATAAGAGTGTTTAACCAATGTTTTGCTGGATAAAAGATGGACATTGTCAAATGATCGAATATGATTGTTGACTGCTAACAATTTTAGCTTGCATTGTGTAAAATACTTTCGATAAAGTATTTAAAAACACCCTACAGTCGGTTAAGGGGAAAAATATGCCAAGTTTGAGGAATAAAAGGGTGAAGGTGATGATACATGGAGCAACTTTTTGAGCAGGCAATATTGCTGAGCGATGTTGCTTGTTTACTTCGCCATTGAGAAAGGGCAACACTTTTTTATGTGGATGTGTTAGATCGGTTGCAGCAGTTTTACAAGATCCTCTAATCAGAATGCTAGCAGTGAATCACGTGACCTGCTTGTAGCTGTCTGAAAGAAAACGGCGGCTTCTCCGTGGGAGTGGAGCGAGAAGGTCAACTTATATCTTTTTATGCTGGTAAGTAGTCATGCGTCAAAACAAACCAATAATTTCCCCTCATTAAATGCTCAAACTACCAACAGTTGTCCAATTTAAAGGTGTGGTAAGCAATTTTCACAGGTTGGTCGGTCTAATCGCAGAAAAATGATGATGTAAGAGAAGGCACTTTGGGTTCAGGCAAAAAAACTTAACACGCATAGGTTCACATGGCATGCCTTTTATTCCAGGGAACAGGCATGTCTGGTCACCTTATCATATCATTTCACTGTAAGCAGGCTAAAGTAATCATTTTTCAAAAACTGGCAATTTACACTTTTAGTATTTTTAAACTACAGGGTCACTATTCCAAAGTTGGGAATGTTTTTATTTATTTTTGTGCGTATTTTCCCTTTCGCTGGTGGCAGTTTACTGCCCCATTCATCGACTGCTAATCGTTCATGTGTATAATGAGTCTATTAGTTTTAACTTAGTTAATTCAAGTAGAGTGTAATGTTTGAGTGCATGATGTATCTATAAATCCTTGCATCCCCATTTTATAAGAGGGTGAAATGAATGTAAGCATGCACCTGTAAAGGGTTAAGTATATTGGGTTCTATCTTCATCTGTTAAATGTTTTATGATTTTAATTGGTTTTGATTATTAATGTTAAAGTTTATCTTTTGTTTTCTGTAATGCCGAGACAGGGATGTTGGAATCCATTTTCAGTTTATTACGAAAATATGTATAATTACAACAGCTAAGAATCAGGGCAGGCTGCAGAAAAAACTGAATCCTTAAACAAGCAATGGTCTTGGCAGGTCGCAGTAATACAATGCGAGAAACAGGCAGGGGTTTAGACAGGCAGCAAAAAAAAAAATTTAAAAGTTACAATCCTAGGTCAGTAACAGAGTAAACATTACAAATAATGCCAAGAAACACTAAGAAATGTTCACCAAGACAAAATAAGACGGAATGCATTGATTTGTGAGTAATGGCTTGCTATATAGTCTGGCTGATGAGCTGTAGGTGGTAGTATAATTAGGGTGCAAATTTAGTGATTAGTATTTCGTTTAAGTGGCCCCCTTCTGGAAAGTTGGAGTTTCTAATACAGAGCCCATTCCCTGTGAGCAGTTCCTGGAGCAAGAAAATTCTCCAAGATGAGGCCCACCTCAGCGTCTGAGACTGGACGATCTGGGTGCATTTGATGAAACTCGTGGATCAGGTTGGGTCAACTGTTCCTATGGACTGAACCCTCCAAATCAATGAGATACTGGGGAATCCAGCTTCGCCATCTGGAGTCAAGAATGGTGTTTACTCTGTAGACTGCAGTTCCATAACCAAGGCAGGGGGTCAGGTCACATCCGTCTGCCTCTTGTCCCTCCCTCTCTTCCTTGAACAAGGAAACATTGAAGGTAGGAGAAACAAGGTAATTATTTGGGAGTTCCAGATGATAAAATAAAGGATTAATCTGTCATGAAACTTTGAAAGGACCCATTAGCCTAGGGTTGAGTTTGTGACAAGGTAGTCTTCGTCAAAGATTCTTGGATGATAACCAAACCCATTGACCTGGCTGATATTCAGGATGAAGTTTGTGGAGATGGTTGGCATGCAGAATTTGCCCTTCGCACAGCACGTTATACATGTACATGGGCCTGGCTCCAGACATCTTCACTCTTTTGTAATCAGTTGTTTATAGCTGTTAGATACCCAACCCACGAGAAGAAGGGTGGTTGAACTTCCAAGATGCATGGAATAAGGTAATGGCTTGATAAGTGAATTTTGAGCATACTCGGCACATTGAAGGCAACAGCTCCTGTCGTCTTGGTTGCGATTGCAGAAACATTGTAAGAATTTGATCGCTTTTATGTGATTTAATGTGACTTGATTCTATTGTTCCATCTGGCTGTTACTCTGAGGAGGATATCATAATTGTTCCTGATGTAGAATCAGAATGCAATGACATGAAAATTAATTTCAAGATTTAAGGTTCATTTCTGAGGAAGGCAATCAGTCCTTTCTCCTTTTCGACCATTGAAGGAGCTCTGGTAGTAGAAACTGAAACAATTATTTAAGTTTAATATTCTTGGAAAAAATATTTTAACACAGAGTTTATCTTCCTCTTGCATTTGGCCTGCGTTCATGGTAGCAAAGTCAACATTTCTTCTACAAACCAGACAATAAGTTGTGTGATGCCCGTGTTGACAGTGCATTCATCCAATGCAAGACTAAAATACTCTGCACTCTCAATGTGTTTTTAAGAGCTGTAAAAAGAGATTATCTGTATTGTCTTCTACTTGTCTGGTAAGCGTTGAATCAGACATCTGTGGCCTTAAAAATTTTCTATTAATGTAACCCTTGTTCTTGAAATCCGAAAACAGTGATACCGCGCAGTCAATAAATGTATTTTTTACAGCTGCTCCGTCCGTAGCATGTTTCTTTGCTTTTTCAAGATTCCAGGTGATTCTGAACAATACCTCAGTTACATTGTCACTGCAATTAACATGACTATGAACAGGGATTGTTGGGTCTGAGCTCCATCTCGCAAAGTCTTCAGCATATACAGTAATCCTGTTTTCATCAGCTACCATTCTCACTTTGGTCACTATCACAACGATACTAAGAGCTTATAAAGTTCCGTGGAAATAGTAAAAAATTTTTTTACTGATTTGACTAGTCTTGCGATTAGACTAAACAGGCTATTGGAATATTTTTAAAATGATTGTTTTATAATTTCATAAAAATACTCTAATAATTACTAGGTGTCCTCCATGTAATGCTGTGCTGCGCAGACCAATCAGGATATGATGGAAAATTCCTGCGAGAGGATGTTATATGCTCATCAATCCATTCTGCTGTGGGCCACATCTGTGGAAAGTCATGGCCTTGGTTAGAGAGTTTGACTCCTAACCCTAGGGTTGTGGGTTCAAGTCTGGGGCCTGCCATGATTTAGGTGCCCTTGAGCAAGGCAAAAAAACCCTCAGTGCTTCCTCGGCACCTCAACACAAATGAATGCCCACTGCTCTGGGTGTGTGATCACGGTTGGTGCTTGTGTTCTCTACTGTGTTTGTACACTTTGGATGCATTAAATGCGGAGCAAGAATTCTGAGTATGGGTCACCATGCTTGGCTGAAGGTCGTGTCACTTTCATTTAAAGGGCAATGGGCCTTATGCGGCCTGTGAGCTTTCTTTTCAGAACCTGTGCTCTTCAACAAAGACTACACTTCTAAAGCTTGCAAAATCACTCTGGACCCCTCACATCCAGCACACTTTCTCTTTGAACGGTAGCACTCTTTACAGCTCTAAAGAGCACAGAGCACAAAACAGCCAGCTTGTCAACAAAGCTATTCTGTTAATGGCAAAATCGCGTTAGACTTTTTCACTGTCCGTCATTTAATTTGCATATTTTCTAATCGCTTTTTTCATTCATTTTTTAATCATACACTTGCACGACGAGCATATAGACTTAATTATTCCTTTACTTATTTGACAAATGAACAAAAACTCAAAAATAAAAATATCATGTCTTTTTTTCGCACTGACAGCAGAGGGAATTAAAACACGACCATATTAAAATATATAACTATTCAGACAGCGTTCTGTAGTCAGGAAACATTTCTCCTAAGGAAGTGATCAGAAGTTTGTAGGATTCTCTGAATGAAAGATCCTGCAGCATGCGTTCATGGGTACAGCTGCACCCCTCTGTGTTCTGTAGTGCTCACAAACACTATATTACTTCCTCTTTATTCACCTTTAGTAACAATATCACAACTATTTACAACTGTACGCAGCTCTGACAAAGAGGAGACAATACAAGACAATTGATAATTAATAAGGACAATCGCCATCAGTTACAAATTACAATAGATTGCCCTCAGCATAATCCGTCAAAATGACAGAACACCTTCAGATTTCTCCGCCACAGCTGAAAAAAATCTGTCAATGACGGAAAATATTCGGTTCACGTGACCCCTGGTTTATGGTTACCTTCTTCAGCAATTTATACAACAGTATATGCAACAACAGTCTTTTGGATCAGAACACCCAGGTTCCCTATGTGTGCACTGGTTGCCCATGATCCTGTTGCTGATTCACTTCTGTACTTTCTTGGATCAATTTTTTGAGATTCTGAGCATTGCAGACCTGGAACAACCTACAAGAGTTGCAGTGTTGGAGATGGCCTGCCCTGACCAAGTGTCAAGCCATCACAGTGTTGCCAATGTAAAACTTATTTAAATCCTTATGCCTTCCCATTTTTCTTACTTCATACCTCAACTTTAAGGACAAACGTGTACTTGCTTTTCCAAAAAAGTTGGGACAGTAAAGCATTTACCACTTTGTAATGTTGCCATTCATTTTCACAACACTTAAAAGACGTTTAGGACCTGAAGACACCAAGTGATGAAGTGTTTCAGGAGTAATTTTGTCCCATTCTTCCTGCAAACAAGTCTTAAGGTGGGCAACAGTACAGGGTCTTCGTTGCCATACATTCTCTATTGGAGAAAGGTCTGCAGGTGGGCCAGTCGAGTACCCGTACCCTCTTCCTCCGCAGCCAGGACTTTGTAATGTGTGCAGAATGTGGTTTTGCATTGTCTTGTTGAAATATGCATGGACGTCCCGGGAAAAGATGTCTTCTTGAATGCAGCATATTCTGCTCCAAAATCTCTTTGTACTTTTCAGCATTAATAATGCCTTCATAGAAGTGTAAGTTACCTTTGCCAAGGGCACTGACACAACCCCACACCATGACAGACCCTGGCTTTTGGACTTGTTTCTGGTAACAGTCTGGATGATCCTTTTCTTGTGTGGTCCGGAGCAAACGGCGTCCATTCCTCCAAAAAATACCTGAAAAACTGATTCATCTGACCACAGTACACGTTTCCACTGTGTGATGGTTCATCCCAGATGCCTTCGAGCCCAGAGAAGTCGACAGCGCTTCTGGACACTGTTAACATAGGGCTTCCTTTTGGCACAGTACAGTTTTAACTGGCATTTGTGGATGTAACTACGTATTGTGGTACTTGACAAAGGTTTGCCAAAGTTGTCCTGAGCCCATATGGGGATATGGTCATGTTTTTGTTGGCAAACTGGCGATCCTCGGCCCATCTTTGCTCCTGAAGGATTAGACCTTTGTTGGATGTTGTATGTTTGTACCAAATCCTAATTACAATCAACTGTTGACATCACCTGTATCAAATCACATCATTATTTAACCATTTTACCTCATTACTAGCCCTAAATTACTCCTGTCCCAACTTTTTTAGAAATGTGTTGCCGGACTGAATGACAGGAAAGGATGCATATTTACAAATGACATGAAGTTGACCATACGAAACATGAAATATTTTGTGATCATATTGTCTGCAATGAAATACAAGTCAAAGTAAATTTAGAAATCACTAATTTCTTTTTTTATTTGAGTTTTCCATACTGTCCCAACTTTTTCTGATTTGGGGTTGTAAACTGAGGGAATACTTTGCTTCTTTGAAACTTCTTAAAGACTCCAGTGATATCATTTACTTTTTTATGTAAAAATGTCTCAAAATATTTGTCATTGTAACTTGTAAAGCTTCCATGTAACTTAAGTTTAAAAATATATAAATACTAAGGACAATATATGTATGTGAACAACTTTAACATGCCTTGTGGACTGAAGTGGATTTGCTTATTTTATTTTACATTTATTTTTATTTATTCATTATCTATTTATTTATATTATTTTTTTATAGAAATGTATTCCATTAAACTGTGTTAAACTATGTTCTGCGCATAAGTCTCCGAACGAGAGATTTTGTAATTTGTGTAAATAAGTATTTAATAATAAAAAATAAAAGTCTGCTTACTGAACATTGCCCTCTGACACCCCACAACACCAACACACAGACCCCCCCCCCGCCCTCTTCAACACTACACCTGTCTTATAACTTATTTATTTACAACAATCAAAACACAAAACTAGTTACTACCCGCACTACTGTCTGTTCACACAGTAACACTGAACAATCCATTTGCACACTGTAATATTCCAGTGCACTTTACCATCCACTGCAATACTTTTAATTATGTTCATATGTTCATAGATCTGTCTATAGTGTACATACACTTTTACGTAATGTATATTATGTACATAGCACACCTGTCTGTATATCTGCTGTGTATTTAAATCCGTAAATTATGTTCATACTTTCTATTCTGTATCATCATTGTACATATATATATATATATATATATATATATATATATATATATATATATATATATATATATATATATATATATATATATATTTAATACACACACACACACACACACGCACACGCACACACACACACACACACACACACACACACACACACACACACACACACACACACACACACACACACACACACACACACACACACACACATACATCCACCCACCCCCATATATATGTATATGTGCGTGTGTGTGTGTGGATTATATTAATAAATATAATATTAAAGAATTTCTACCAATATTAATTTATAAAATCTTTGTAGTTATTATTACTGGTTCTATGTTTTTTTATTAGAATGTTGTTTAAGGTAATGCAGTTCACTCCAAAATCATCTATAACGTTTTATACAACACATAATTTAGACAATATTATTTACATTTAGGAAAATGACAATATAAGTAAAGAGTGATATGACCCACACTCCTAGCCGGTAGATGGCGGCTGTGGGCTGAAAGGTTAACTGCCAATCGCTCTTTAAATGCGGAGAAGCAGAAGAAGCTCTCAGTGTCGACCATCATGACGGCTTACAGAAGTCTTGCAGCTCTTCAAGGAGCTTTCCATGCGTTTAAGGTGAGCTTCCAGCTGCGCAGAGATTGGAATCAGATCTGATTCTCATGTAACATTTCAAACAACTTTCTGCAGACAAGCTGGTGAATAAAGCAGTCTGTCTTGATCAATGAATATGGGAGAGTTTGGGACACTTTGTCACATTTATTCATTGAGAACTGTAAAAGTATATTTCTCTGATTGTTTATGTTTCTTTCATTATGATTATCGAATAAATAAACAAGTTAATATTCCTTTAACTATAATGACTGTTACTGTCAATGTCAAGTTTTGTGTTTGGGATCTAAACTGCAGGACAGTGGCCCCTCAGGGCACTGTTCAGGGCACTGTTCAGGGCACTCTCCAGGGCACTCTCCAGGGCACTCTCCAGGGCACTGTTCAGGGCACTGTTCAGGGCACTGTTCAGGGCACTCTCCAGGGCACTCTCCAGGGCACTCTCCAGGGCACTGTTCAGGGCACTGTTCAGGGCACTGTTCAGGGCACTCTCCAGGGCACTCTCCAGGGCACTCTCCAGGGCACTCTTTAGGGCACTCTCCAGGGCACTGTTCAGGGCAAGGATTGGCCACCTGATGGTCTTATAAGTCAATGGAAATAGTTTAAAATAGTTTATTAAATATTAATTTAGATTATTACACAAGGAAGCTCCTTATCCCAATGTGCAAAAATAATAATAATAATAATTGTTTTTTTTCTTAAATTTTTTTATAATTTGTGTTAGATATATTAATTCACAATAAATTCAGTTATAGTTCATTTGTCACAAATAGAATATATCTTTAGAATGTTTAAGTTTTAGGATTTAAAACTGCTCTTTCTATGTTTTGACACAGTTTTCATCTCCATCTTCCAAAGTTTTGGAAGTCAAAAACAGCAAATGTTCCCTCCCCTAAGCAGTGCTGAAGTTATCTTTTATATATATATATATATATATATATATATGGTAAATTGCAATGACTTTGGATCCAGGAAAATACTTAAAATATTTGGTGAAAGAAATGTAAACAGCAAAAATTGAAATGGCTTTTAATTAATTACCTCCGGTGAAAGTGATGTGACATACAGGCAAGGGTGGTGACCCATACTCAGAATTTGTGCCCCTCATTTGACCCATCCAAAGTGAACACACACACAGAAGTGAAAACACACACAGTAGTGAACACGCACCCAGAGCAGTGTTGCCCAGTTACCCAGTACAGTTCTGCCGACACTGTTATAAGATTTTTTATAAACCATGAAGACGGTGCCTTGCATTACACAAAATGTTTTGCACATGTACCGAATATGAAATAATCGCATATTCTATGAAAATTGTGTGACTGAACTGCTTGTAAAACAAATTTCAGTTGATTTTACACTGAAGTTTTCTGATCGTAGATATAAACAGTGCTGGCAAAAGTCCCCTAGTTCCCTTAATATTCAAGCATGTGTTTACATTACAGAATTGTTCATCTTTTTTGTCTTTTAGCATGTGTGCTTTAGGCCTCGGGGTGATGCAATCTGTCGGTACTCTACAGTTTATGACTCCAATGAAAAAGTAAGTCTGGTGGGCAATAGGTGTTTTTAATGAATGCTGCCCTATACACTCAAGCTCTATACAAAAATGATACATACACAAGGTAAATATGGTGTATTAAATAGATGACTTTATCTCCATGTTTCCCTTTCCTCTTCCACAGACCTTTGACAAAATCCTTGTTGCAAACAGAGGTGAGATCGCCTGTAGGGTAAGTGTCTCTCACAATAACTTCAAAAAAAAAATGTACGATTATAATGAGGTCATTTAAAAATGTTGAAATGCGCAGTTTTTCTAAATGTTTTTATTTCAATTGACAGGTGATGAAAACTTGCAAGAAAATGGGCATCAAGACAGTTGCAATTCACAGTGACGTGGACTCTAGTGCGGTGAGAATAATAACTTCTCATGAACTATATATGTATTCTGGGGTTAAATAATTTCCTTGGAATTAGTAAAAGTGACGTGACATCACACACAGCCTTATTGTGACCCATACTCAAAATTTGTGCTCTGCATTTGACCCATCCAAAGTGCAAACGCACAGCAGTGAACACACACACACACACACACACACACACACACACACACACACACACACACACACACACACACACACACACACACACACACACACACACACACACACACACACACACACACACACACACACACACACACAGCAGTCGGCAGCCATTTATGCTGCGGAGTCTGGGAGCAGTTTGGGGTTCGATTCCTTGCTCAAAGGCACCTAAGTCATGATACCTCAGACTTGAACCATGACTTGCCAAGTATTTTTATATGGTGAAAACACAGAGACCCTAAATGTGTTCTTTATGTACAGTATCAACATTTCAAATTTTTTTAACTATTCAAATGCAGATAGAATATTTCTTATTCTTAAACCAATTTCTGTTTAGAATTGTTAGTGCTCTTTAGAATTCAGCAAAACATTCATTGGAGCAATACATTTTAAAGCAACATATTTTTGTAAAAACTTGAACTAAGAGTAACACTGCGTACAGGATGTTTTTCTTAGTCAAGCATAAAAGGCCGTTCTAATTGTTCTAAAATAACTTATTTTAAAAATCATACAATAATATTTTAAAATGTAAGTCATTCATCACATTGTGAAGATGTATGTTAACACAGGAACTAACAACAAACTAGGAACTACTCTATAGAGATAAACAAATCTCCTGAACAAAACCTAGATTCCATTCACATTTACATCTACAAAGTAAAAAAGATACAGTGAGCATCATCAGTGATTAAATAGATCCAGTGAGTATAATCTGTGTTTATGTGTTTCTGTCCTTAAGGTTCATGTGAAGATGGCAGATGAAGCTGTGTGTGTCGGACCTGCCCCTACTAGTCAAAGTTACCTAAACATGGATGCTATTATGATGGCTATTCAGCAGACTGGATCTCAAGCTGTAAGTGTGGTTTGCGTGCCTTTAAGGCTCAACTAAATGTTAAACAAAGTGTTTAATTTTTCTGCAGCCAATCGACCGCAGTCTGATATGGACAGAATATTATCTGGCTATTATGTTGGACAGAAAATCAAAAGTGTATGTCCGTATTGATAATTCTTGTTACAGCTGTTGACTGTTTGCCCATTACCAAAGTTTAGTGTGCCCGTTTTAATACATTTGAATACTTTATGACTTTCTTCCGCACAACATAAAAGAAGATATTTCGAAGGATGTTTGTAACCGGCACCTATTTACTTGTATTGATGGTGTGTCCATAAAGTAGTTAATATAACATATTTCTGATATTTTTGTTTCAATCATTGTTCATTTTGTGCATAAAACATGTTTTGGCATAAAACAAGACAGTGATGTACAGCAAAAATAATTACCCACACCTGCAAGAACAGTAACACACTGCAGCTGTAGCTGTATGATACTTGGGGTCAACACGATACTGTTATTACTGTTTATCTCACCATAGTAGGAGAAACAGGGGAGTTACAAGCTTGCCGTTGTAGGAAAAAGTGATCTCTAACCAAGATTATGTTTGCACATGTTTAGAATCTTATGAGTAAATCATTTTCTTACATTGTGTTTCTGTCTCAAAGGTTCACCCAGGCTATGGATTTCTGTCTGAAAACAAGGAGTTTGCCAGGAGGCTGGTGAGTTTATATTTCTCATGATGAAAACATGAAATGTGATCAATGTTTTGTACTGTTGGACTTAGAGTAACCCCTTTATTTGTTGTACCTTATTAGTTATTGCCGGGGTTGGATGATGTATACCAAATTAGAATAATATTATATATACAGGAAAACTTTGCATATGTATTGGGGTAAAGCTGGGTGATATAAAGTTGTGCACAACTCTATGATAGGGCTAAGCGATATAGTTTAAAATAATCAACAATATCATGTTTCATATCTATCTGTATCAATAATTATTCACTTTTTTAATATACTTTTTTTTAAAAGACAAGTAGAAAACTTTGTATTAAAAAAAACACTTTATTTTAATATAAACCTATTATTAGGGCAAACAGTATTTAAAAAAACTTATTTCACTTGCTTTGCTACTCACTTATTTAGACTATTATTGAGGAGTGCTGTTGGACTGCAAAAAATATTTAATCTGGAATATTGTATATTATTGACCCTATTGTTTCTCCTTAAGCCTGTTCATACTCTAAATGTTTTTGCCCCGACAGTAATAAAGAATCTTATCATTTTAAATGTCTAATGGAAATGTGGTTTAGTATGTGCTTAATATGGTTTTTAGGTAAATCAACTTCTTTAATAATGGTTTGGATATTGGTGTGAGATGAGTCAATCATTATTTTTTTCGGCAGGCAGCTGCAGGAGTCACCTTTATTGGTCCTGACACATATGCCATCCAGGCCATGGGGGATAAGATTGAGAGCAAACTTATTGCCAAAACTGCCAAAGTCAACACCATCCCAGGATTTGATGGTGTGGTCAAGGTCCGATAGACTTCTTAGATCATTAAACACTCTGTGTTTTTACAATCTCACAAATTAATTGATCTGGACTTCACTGAAATTTTCCTTTAATTCTTCCTTATGCTGCCTCCAGCTATATTTTCATATTCACAAGTTTCACAAGTATACTGGGCAAGTAGTTGTGACTTATTCTTGTTTTTTATTGCAGAATGCAGATGAAGCTGTGAGAATTGCAGCTGAAATAGGTCTGAGTCATTAAAAGTGACATTTTAACCACTATATGTGTCTATTCTAAAACCTATGTTTGGTTTTTTATAGGCTACCCTGTTATGATTAAAGCCTCTGCTGGTGGAGGTGGGAAAGGAATGAGGATTGCTTGGAATGAAGAGGAAACCAGGTAAGAGGACTCATGCCAATTTTAGGGGTCAATTTTATACTCTATGTTTAAATATAATATAATAATTTATCCGTGTATTTAAAAAAAATTGGTTTTGATATGTGACTGTATAGCTAAGGTCTGTACTAAATGTACATTATTAAATAAAAATGTTCATAGACATTTAGGTAATATGCTTAGTTTATGTGTTGGTTTGTTAAAAAAATGCTATAGCCTATTATTCTTCTCTAAAATGTGTGTTCCGTCCAGGAATGTCTGTATTTGTTTTGGTCTCTGTGTCCCTGCCCACCAACGATTAACCCACTTGTATTTTTCGAGGGCATTATAACATGTTGGCCACAATCATAGAATATTGAATCAAACCGTCTGAGTTTAAGACAACATGTTTTAACCTTTCTGATACTTTTACTTTTTACTTTTTTAATTACTTTTACAAAATAATTATAGTAATTTATAACTTATCATCATTTGAATAAAAAAAATTTATTAGCAATTTGTCAGTAAAATCCTATCCATGCACCAATCAGAGAGCTTGGAAGAGCATGAGCATCAGCTGTACTCTCCAGGAGAAGCCCACATTAGAAGTAAGGTCCAGAACTGACCTTTTGCCAAAAATAGTTAGAAAGCTCAATTTACATGCGCTATATATATATATATATTTAATAAATATGTTTTATATAAGAATGGTAAATAGTATTCTGAAGCCTACTGCATTTAAAATATTTAAACAATGTACAATTCAAACATATTTAAATAAAACAAACAAACATTTTTCTTAATGCTAATATAGTTTCTAAAGTTTTAAATGTTTTTTTTTTTTTTTTTTTAGGGAAGGCTTTCGGTTTTCCTCTCAGGAAGCCGCGTCCAGTTTTGGAGATGAACGCCTGTTGATTGAAAAGTTCATAGATAACCCACGACATATTGAGATTCAGGTATTTTCCTGATAAACTCACCTTTCTCATGCACACATGATGTATACAAGTTTCATTTTATTAGGCGAATACAGGTGATGTAAAAACATTACTAGTTGCATGTATTTATATCTGCAGGTGTTGGCAGATAAACATGGAAATGCTTTGTGGCTTAATGAAAGAGAATGCTCCATACAGAGAAGAAACCAGAAAGTGGTGGAGGAGGCACCCAGGTTGGTTTGAGGTATTTTACTGAAAAGTGAATGCATATAGCTGAAGAGAGTAGAGAATGGAAGGCCGAGTAAATGATTTCTAGAAACAATTGTTCTTTTATTAAATCGAACTCAAAACATATTTCTTCCCAATAGGAACCTGCTCCTTTTTGTATTTTTCCGCTCACAAACATCATCGCTCTTCACAAAGTCATTCTCATAGACGTAGTTGGCATGGCTGGAAACGCCCACAAAATCTTGAACAATAAAGATGTTTTGACGCAGTTATATAAAAAGTAAAAACTCCAGCAATTCTTTTAGATTGTTTGTCAGCTTGAAAGAGTAGAGAGAAAGAGGTAATGTAGACAGATAGCAGCCAAAATGAAAAGATATGGTTAAAATAACACACAGGACTGCTTGTATCTGCTGGGTCAGATGCTGGTCTGGTGGTTAGAGAGTGGACTTGTAAGCAGAAGGTTGCTGGTTGCCAGCAGACAATGACTGTAGTGCCCCTGAGCAAGGCACCCCATTTGATCTGCAGTGATAATTGGTCACTGCAAAACACTTTTTAGTTACTTTGGAAAAAAACATTTAAAAACATGCAAAATCAAACATGAATAAATGTAAATGTATCACACATGCTGTTTGCTTTATTGTACCCCTTTTCAAACAGCCATTTTCAAATGTGTGTTCTTTGTCCGTGTATATGTGTATAGCACCTTTCTGGATCCAGATACTCGGAGAAAGATGGGAGAGCAGGCCGTATCTCTGGCTAAAGCAGTGAAATACTCCTCAGCTGGAACCGTGGAGTTTCTTGTTGACTCCAAAAAGAACTTTTTCTTTTTGGAAATGAACACCCGTTTGCAGGTTTGCATTTTCATTTTCTATTCTTGTGACAGTTTTTCTGGTTTTGTTTTTAAACACGATGATGTAGAGTATTGTATATGTAATATTTTTACATCTAAAGTTTCACAAAATTACAAATTGACAATATCACAAAGTAATTAAAAGGCAGTTTATCCAAGAATTTTATTTGTTTCGGTTGTCACAGTGTGTTTCACAGTGTGGAAGATTGGTCTTTAGAATATTCTGTTATTTTCCTAAAGTTTATACTTATATATTCTCCTACATAAAAATTTTATTTAATAAAGTGATCAATATTGCCAGTTAGTCTAGCGATTACCAAAAGAATAAGAAAATGATGGAACTTAACTCTTCTGGTTATCTTATGGTAACATTGGGACATTGTAAAGGTGACAACGTGAAATGGTAATGGCAATTTATTAAATTTACTGTGATTACATTTTTATTATATACATTTTGGATAGGCTATCATCCTATTTCATGCAATCTAACTTCTTTACACTGTAAAACGTGCAGGTTTCCCATGCTTAGACTTTTTGGATGTATAAAGGATGCAATACTACTCTACAGGAACTAAAGATAAACCTAAGATTGGCAAAAACTGTGTGACATACCCCTCATTTAAAAGCAAACTATCATCACTTCACTTGCCATCTACTAGAACTTAGAGCCACTCAGAATAACATATGGGGAACACACATATTGTCTCTTTAATACTTATATAGGTGAATGTATTTCTCTCTTAGGTAGAACACCCCATCACTGAATGTATTACAGGACTGGATCTGGTTCAACAGATGATTCGCATCGCCAAGGGCTACAAACTTGAGCACAAACAGTCTGATATAGGTATAAAAGGCTGGGCCATTGAGAGCAGAGTCTATGCAGAGGTAAAAACAGTGAAAACATGTGTTCTTGGTACTCTAAGATCAGTGATAGATTACTGGTAAGATAACAAATGATAAACTGGTATATTAACATGTTTTTTCTGATTTGTATCACAGCTTTACAGAACGCTGCCTCTATTTGCCATGACTAATTTTAGTCTTGTCCATCCATACTGGCCTTAATATGTTTTTATTAATAAACTAAATCTAGTGACCTTAAGATATAGAAAAATAAAGCGCATGTTTAGTTTAAAATTTTTTGCTTACAAATAATGACCCTGTAAGATTTCTCCTTTGGATGATTTTTATGAAAAGAAACCCTTGAAAGAAATGGTGCTGGGAACATCATACAGTACTAAGAAATTATAACAACAATTACAATTATTTATTGGACAATAAACTTAAATCACTCACTCTTTCTTAGGATCCGTACAAGTCATTTGGTCTTCCCTCCATTGGCCGACTTTCTCAGTACCAGGAGCCTCTCAACTTAGCTAACGTGAGTACTTTAACCTTTTCAGTCTATTTTATTTTACTTTATTCCAAGCATGTTTTGTAACCACTTGTTTTGTAGTTTTGTGAAAATGCATAATCTTCATTAGCCAAAACGCAGAGAAGTTGTTGTGCAATAAGTTTCCCCAACCAATAGGAGAACTAGTTGAAATTGTCACTTCACTTTACGCAATAACGGACCATTCATGGGATTAATAGTAAAATATTACACAGCATTCCTAACTATTATCACATCTTTTAAGATATCATGTATCAATCTTTGAACAATTTGTCAATTATTAAGTAAGTCACAGTTGTCATGTAATATGACAAAGAAAAAAGATTTATCTTAAAAATGAAAGGTATGTAATGCAATGTATTGCAAAAGACTTATAAAAGAATGATAGTTCTACAAACTCTAGTTATATTATGCAAACGGTAAACAGATTATTCAGTGACTTAAATCACAGAATATGAATTCTGTCTAAATATGAATTATATTGAAATGTCAGTTGCAAAAGAGCCACTGCTTGGCAGCAAACATGTGTTTGAATGAACTGGAGTCTCAAGATCCACTTTATACAGACTAACAGTGGTGTGTAAATCTGTGTTTTAGCTACTGCCAACCAAACCTCACAAAAATCATTTTTGAATAATTATTTTAAAATGTTAGGAAAGGCAGACATTTTGAAATCTTAACAGTATTTTAGAATTCTTGTTGTTTTGCTTTATTTTTGAAGGTTCGTGTGGACAGTGGAATTCAGGAAGGAAGTGACATCAGCATTTATTATGATCCCATGATTTCTAAGGTAATAAGAATGGTCAGACAAATCTTATATGATAATGAACAGAATAGTGTATTGCTGTTTTTTTTGTTCTTTATAGCTGGTCACCTATGGTAGCACACGAGCAGAAGCTCTGAAGCAAATGGAGAAGGCACTTGATAATTACGTCATTAGAGGTATATACAGCATATTGAAATATAGACACATATTTAAAGCTTTTTAAGAACCTACATTTTTTGAATTATCACTTTTTTAAGGTGTGACTCATAACATTCCTCTTCTGAGAGAGATCATTGTTCATCCTCGATTTGTCTCTGGAGACATCAATACCAAGTTTCTTCAGGAGGTGTATCCTGATGGGTTCAAAGGTCATGTATTAACAACGGAAGGAAGATATGAGCTGTTGGCTACTGCTGCTGCACTTTATGTAGCAGCTCAAATGCGCTCACAAAAGTTCTTGGGCGGTCAACGGTGAGTTTCAAAGTTTTTCCCATAAATATGACCACAAATTTTCTGTGTTAAATGGTAGGAGGGTACAACATGGAGAGTGGGTAGGACGGGTAAATGAAGATGGGTCATATTACCAGTGTGCAAATATGCAGAATTATACACTCAAAGCCAGAGCTTCCCCTATCAATTTGTCCCAGGGTGCGCACACGAAGAGGAAACATACTGCTGTTATAACCTCTTTTTTTTTGTCTGAAATCATACAGATTTTTTGTTATTCCGTTTTACATTTTTTTAATTCTATATCTTTGTAAATGCTGTGTTACAGGGTGTCCAATGTTCCTCCAGAGAACAGATGTTGGGAGTTGCTTATTGAGCTTGAAAAAGGTGTTAACATGCTTAGTGTGTCTCACTCTGGACACAGCTACACAGTAAGTGAGACAAAATGTTTTAGTATTGTGAGAGCTATTTTGGCCTTGGTCTTGATATATGCATTTTCACGTTTAATTTACAGAACTTTGTTTTAATCCACTTGAAATATTGACTACTGTATTCATTTAATTTAACTTATTTTAATTGTATTTATTTGCATACATTTTTATGTTGAGGGACTAAAGATGTACCCGTTGACCAAAGTTTTGTTCTTACAGGTGTCACGTGTATTTGTACAAGAGAAACAGATCAGTTTCAATACTCACACCAAGCATTTTATTTCAAATATTTTTATTTAAAATGTATGTTTCTTGGTTTAGGTAGAGATAGATGGAGAGAAGGTTGTTGTGTCTGGAGAATGGAATTTGGCCTCACCACTGGTGCCCATCACCATCAACGGAAAATATAAGACTTTTCAGGTTCTCAAACACATCCACACATGTAGGAATACATAGACTTTAAAATGTTAAAATGTAATGCTCACTCATCAAATATAGATTCATTTATAAATTCATAGGTATTTCTCATCCTAAACTGCCATGTTGAGGAAA
Source organism: Triplophysa yarkandensis (assembly GCA_033220385.1). Classification (NCBI taxonomy): domain Eukaryota; kingdom Metazoa; phylum Chordata; class Actinopteri; order Cypriniformes; family Nemacheilidae; genus Triplophysa; species Triplophysa yarkandensis. The sequence goes on along the minus strand of CM065655.1, from coordinate 22,143,761 downwards.
TATATTTTTGTCAAAATTAGGAAATTTTCAAACAGAAGGTGGTCACAGAATGGTCAATACCACCTTGTTTGATGCCTCAACAACAGTCAAAAAACATTAACTACTGAAATTAGTTCACAACATCTCTGCCAGGAGGTGCAAAGGGCAGTGTGTGTGTTTTTAACCACATAAATGGCAATTATAAATGCCTTAATATCACATAACAGGTTGCAAGATATTAAAGTCAAAACTATAGTTTTTTATGTATATATATATGATAACATTTAATTATTATGCTAGGCTTTTGTTTATCCATTAAACAGGTTGTTCATAAAAGTATATTTTTAAGGAATGACAGTCTTTCTATACTGAACAAAAATATTACTACAAAACATTTGTTTTTGCTTCTAATTTTTCATGAGAAGCACTCAAAGAGCTGAAACATTTTCAACATACCCAAAATAGCCCTATCGCTCAAATATTGTAAAAAAATCTGTCTAAATCTCAGACAATCCATCCCACATCACAGTTGTGCCATATCAAGATGCTGAATAGACCGCATGATTATTGCACAAGTTTGCTTAAGACCGTTAACAATAAAAGGCCACTGTAAAATGTTAAGTTGAATCACAAAGCACAAATGCCACAAGAATAAAACAAGTAAACATTTTAGGATTTGTTCTACAATCAAAGATTAAAAGTGTGAACACACTATTTTAATGCGTTCTGACTGCTTTAGACTGGGAACGTGCTGGCTTCTTATGTTTAACTTGGTCCAGGTGTTAAGGACCAGGTTGGTTGCATGACGTAGTATTTCCGTGCTCAATAACCTTCCTAGCACTGCAACTCGTTTCGTTAAAGTTTTTTCTAAATCTTGAAACCTTATACCGTTAAAAGGTTTCTAGTTCTTTATTGGCCAGTCTCCAGTAAAAGTCCGCCCATGCACCAGTTAGAGAGTCTGGAAGAACGACTATCATTGGCACTCACGAGGATTAACAGCGGTTCTCTTATCAGTTTATTTATTTCATATTAGGGATGAATTCAGAAAAACCAATGGCAACATAGAGATCATTTTTATTTTTTGCATGCCTCGTAGTGCAATAAACATAAAAAAGCTTACTTAAGAACAGGTCTAACTGTCCAATTAATATTAATAATCATCTCTTCTGATTGGCCCATTTATTTCTGGTTGATGCACGCCCAGGCTAACCATAGGTTACTATGGTCATGCTGTGGTCTGCTATGGCTTGTTGATGCTCACAAGTACAATACCTTCGTTGAACTGTGCCAGAGTTAAATTTCACAAGCAGTTACTTGTGTAATGTGCCAAACAGACGGTTAAGGTCGAACTAAATTGCTTTGGTATTTCCCTAAAAATGAAAGTTTTGATTTCGAATAGTAGTTCGGAAGCCTGTGCGATGAAGTAGTCTCTTTACATCTATCCACTGAACAGTGTTTTCTACATGTTTATAAGTTTGAGAAAACGACTGTGGGACATGCTCGGGGTGGGAACTTAAGGCGATGACTCAGTAGATCACATTGTTACTGAAGCGACAATGGCTCGTGAAGAGTCACTACTACTTAATGCAGCCTGTGAATATTTTACAGATGATTGACTGTTTTGACACATATGGTATTTACGCAAACCCTAGACCTCAATTATCATGTAAAAAGTTTTTACTTTTGAAAATATGTTACATTTAAGTATTTATATGATAAAACCCGAAAAACATTTCAGCTGAGTTAGGCGCATTGAAAGCAATGAGATGGACGAGTCAACTCGCAATGAGTGAAGGTCTATAAATAGCGTGCCACTAAGCGGAAAACAATTGCAAACACACATTGAAGAAATGCCACTGCAGGGACAGGTACAGCGATGGTGGAAGGATCATTCTGGGTTTTTAGGAACTCTATCTGCTGCTTGCGACTTCAGTTATATGTTTAGGGTCTTATCACATTAATGTGTATTTAGTGAGTACCAGGCATCTTAACAGCATAAATTGAGGTGTTTTGGACTTGTCTTTAGCACTAAAATAATGAATGTGCCCACTGTGTTGAAGCATTTTCTGAGTGTAGCATTGACACAGTAGTGCTCGGCTCCCCCATCATTGCTTCTGGCTGCAATATTTGAATGTTATGTAACATAGAGATTTCTCTATGATAATTTATACATAACATTTATATTTCTATTTTTTAATTAAATGTTACATGCTTCAGGTTTATACCCCATTATACAGCAGTTAACTGTCTGTTATCCTTAAAGGTTTTATGAATGCCTTGGTCCCCCATTTAAAGCTCTAATTCAGCCAAACAATCTAGAGCTATCATACAAATGTAGTCTATACAACATTAATTAAAATCTGTTAAAACTATATCTAATTTTGTGTTTAAATGCAGTGTCTTCAGCGGACAGCGTCTGGGGACATAACCCTGCAGTATCTGGGCACTTCAGTAAGTCTTTAAATTCCACAATTATGACACTGTGTCTGGCAATGGCTTTTACAAACCTTTTAAAATAATTTCTTAATTTTTACTATACATAAACATTCTGTTAAATATTGGTCATTTGAGATCATCTTGTTAAACATTAAGAATGCATTCATTTTCACTTCTATTCCTGATTTGTGTGAATCCTTTATATGTTGTGTTACAGCAGATAAAACGATACGATCCATAAAATTATTGTTTCTATGCTGCCTTACAGTTTCAGTGGTTCATTTAGAATGTCCCATGTTTATATGAGTTTAAAAGTGTTTATGTAGGGTTCTTGGTTCTTTTTTCTCTCCAAACCTGCATGGTCAAATACACATTTCCGTTTTTAGTGTTTTGTGGTATCTCTGAATCTAATTTCTGACTCTTCCTATCTTTATGTTTTTAATTTAGTTTAAGTTGCGTGTGCTGAGTAAACTGGCAGCAACCCTTTCTAAGCACATGCCAGAAAAAGTCCCAGAAGACACAAGTAGCATCCTTCGATCTCCAATGCCAGGATCTGTTGTGGCTGTGTCTGTCAAACCAGGAGATACGGTAAGTGAAGAAACTTAACTGCTGAAAATGGCCTGTTACATTGTTCAGTGTTTAAGCTAATATAGCAATACACTACAGTTCGGTAGTAAGTATACATATATACTAGATGCATCATTTTGCAAAATCACCTTTAATGCATAGTAACAACATTTCTTTACAGTGCAGTGTTGCTATTTAAGTTTAAGTACGTTTTTTTAAGTATTACACGTACATGTTGTTTTTCTTAAGGTTGCTGAGGGGCAGGAGATCTGTGTGATTGAAGCCATGAAGATGCAAAATAGCTTGACTGTAGCTAAAACTGCCAAGGTTAGATTTTTTCTCACAATGAAGAGGTTGTAATCCAACTGTTTTGGAGGAATACAAATTTGCTGAAAACAAAACTACATGGAAACAGCAACTGTTCAGGAGGCAACAAAGCAGGTTCCATCATTACAGTTTGAATAAAATCTAAGTAGTCTAAGAACCTGCTTTGCTAGAGTGAGAACCCTACAACAACCCATTGTTGTCTCTTAAACTGCCTGTTTTTAAAATCTTTGATTTTAAAGTTTGATAATAAATCAATAAGCATAGATTCAATAAAACACTCAGTTTTATTGCACGGCTATTGAACACATCTCGTTATTCACAATATGAATTTGTTTGTGTGTTGTTCAGGTGAAAAGTGTGCACTGTAAAGCAGGGGATACAGTCGGAGAGGGAGATCTACTTGTGGAACTGGAGTAAACAACTGTCTGAAAATGTTTTTCTATTGATAAAAGTATCATTTTATTTCTGAGATATTGCAGAAGTTCAGTAGAATAAGACGCACATCTACAACACATATTTCAAAACAAGCCACTTGGCCTTGATTATTGGCTTACCCTTTTGACTTCGAATTCAACATAATATGACTATAATATAACAGATGACAGATGGTCTGTTTAATGAATCATATAAAGTCACCTCACTTGTTTTTAATGCATTAAGGAGCAGCTGACTTGTATCTGGAGTGTCCCCCATTTCTAGTTTGATTCCTCTTATTCCACTAATTTAGAATTGTTTGGAGGGCATGTATATTTTACATAGCTTGAACTTATTTTTGGTTGTAGATAGGTTGCAGTTTAAAATGATTTCTTATCTGTATTTATTAAAATGTTTTTTTCTGTATACAAACATCTAGTCCCAACAGACAAACATGTATGTCTGTCTTCAAATGCATTATAATGCTTTATAAAATACACAAGCAGATTTCACAAAATCAATGTTACTTGGTGTCTTTAGGGTTACAAGGTTCTGGTTCAAGATTTTATTTTCCTAACTTTGTTTATTGTTCAGAATTACTTTTCTTGTTTGACAACAAATTATTTTTTCAATTGCCTTTTTCTCCTTCAGAACTAAATCACTTGTTCCTTGATATGTCTGTTTTTCTGAAAAATAAATATAATAAAGTGGGATGATAAGATTGATTTATACAACCATTGTAACAAAGATCTTCCTTGAATTGAGTTCATATTGTATTTCATATACATGTTTCATTAACTACTAATGTTTGTATGAAACATTTTATAAACAAAAACTGGTATTCTGGTTAATTTAGAAGACTGTAAAAAACTGTATTGTAAATACAGTTCTGTTCAGAAAAATAGTGGTGCAACGTGACCAACCTTATAAAGCATTTTATTAGCAGCATTGTTATTTCTGCGTTGCATATAAATTCTTGTAGATGCAATAGAGTAATAAAAAAGAACAAACTTGCCTATCATTACATGCTCATACTGAGAAATTTACCCATGAATTACAATAATTGTCTTTCTGACAAAAGCAGTGCATTTCATTAATGTATTATAGATTCATCATGAAACATTGAAGTCACGTCTTAGAATCTATTTGTCTGTCTGTCAAACCAATCAAACTCCTTAAAAATCTCATAGACTTACATTGATAAAATGTTCAGTTGATGATGTCTATTTTTAAATATAAAATCCCACCTCCAATCACTTTATAAATGTCATCACTATTATTCTGTATCTCTATCATTCTATCACAGGCTCTACCACTCACATCATTTCTTATATAAACATATATGTGTATTTACATATATACACATGCTGGCGTTCCTCAAGGGGCCAACAGACAGATGTAAATGGACAATATGAGCATGCAGACATGGTATTGTTATGACCTGGTTCACAAAACATAAAAACACTTGAAAAGAATAACTGGGTCAAGACAATGAAAGAGACTAGATCACACACACATGTACACACATACGCACACACACACCTACCCTGTGCCTGAGGTGCAAAGCAACCTGTCTAACCAATAGAGGCCTTTTTTCTCTCCTTCATGTTGTATTCAAGTATAGCACCCCAAATGTTCTTTTTTTCCACCTGAATTTGGCACACACATTTTGAAGCAGTGCCCATAACCTCATACATTGGTAGAAATGGAAAATTGTATTGAAATTTAACATTAAACCCTCAAAATCGCATATAATAAAGCTGAAAGTTATTATGATTATTTTAATATTGTCAAAACATGCAGTAAACAAAAAAAGTATAGAAAGTGAATAACTCTGGGCGAGCCAGAGAACTGCGGACACTTACAATCGACTCTGACATGTCAAAATGAATACAGGAAAAAAGTATTTGGTAAGGACAATCTCACCACTTGATGGACATCTCAGTCTTGGGAAGAATATTGGGAAATTGCACAAATATATATTCAATTCAATAAGAAGGCAAATGTGCAAGTTTTTGTGTGGGATTTCCAGTTCTTACATATGGAGCAAAATGAATTCCGGGCATATTTTTGGATTGTGACTGGACCACTATTTTAAAATCTCTAGACTGCCCAGCTATGAAGTATCTTATGACTAAACAATTCTGGTGATTACTTACGAAGCATTCATGTAATTAAGTGAACAGCAGCTATTCTAATTTCTTTCTCACGGCCTTCCTCCCCAACTCAGGATACCCACGCCCTTTACCGCCCATCAGGAGGTGGCAGACAGCAGCTTTGACTGCACTTATTATTAATAGTATTTTAATGCTATTCAAAAGTTGTTCATATATTGTTTGCATAATATATACTTGTGTTTTCCCTTTTTCTTTAATTGTTCTGTCACTGTGTGCTTTGTACTCTGCTTTCATACCTGATTTAATAAATGTTATGTGATGTTATTTGACATATTTTATGTACAGTTTTGAAACACTGGAAATGGTAAGAAGCGCTATATGAATACGTTTGAGTTGACTTAATAATGACTTTTGTAATTGTTTGACTAGAAACAAATGAATAGCATTTCTGTGATGGTTTATATATTGGCCTTTTTGGGTTTGTAGCAAGGTAAGCATATATGCAAGCATCATAAGTATGTAGAATTAACTTTATAGAATACTACTAATTATTTTTACGGCCCTTTATAGATCACAGGATCACTTTCTTAATCATCCAGAGCGACAGATGTCAAGACTTAACCTTTCCACCTCCACATCATAACTATTTTAATTAACTATTTGTAGTGGCCATTTCACACAATTCAAAAGGGCAAATTATAGAGGATAAAGAATATAAAGGATATGTGCGTGATTCTTGCGTTATATTTAAAAACGCTTAAAAACATAAAACATGTTTTTCTGTCTACACCTTACCCTAAAAAACCTCTTTCATACCTACTAAGTTAAAAAATCAATCAATAATTCAATCATTAAAAATTGTAAAAACACATCCTGGCCTTTCTTTATATGTGTTGCTAGGGAAAACAAGTGATAGAATATATCACAGATAAAAACATAGTTATGCATTATTATTTTTATTCTTCATTTCTCACTTTCCCAACTTCACAGTTACACTCCAGTCCAGTCGGCGGCACTGCTGCGCGCTGAGCTGCTCTGCCAACCTCCAGTAAACCTCAAAGAAGAAGACTGAGAAGTTGTAGTCCGGTGACAGTTTCCGGCCTCTGTGGCAGGAACTTCCGGCTGTCAGTTGCTGTTTTGTTTCTTTATCTTTACCGTGAGGAGGTCCGAGCCCTCTACAAGGAGACAACCAATGTTTAGCGTTCCAGAGTTTTTGTACATATTATACACATGAAAACTGCAAAATGGCGGAATCCCCAGACAGTCGCAGTCTCGTGTCTGCGTCTTCTTTGCTTAATGTGATGGAAGTCGAGGCGGTAAGAATGTCTTCAGCTTTCTTTTGCTTTCATGTGTTTTTACTTTTTTTGTTTTATCAAAATGACAGGTTGTCAAATACATGTTGTCAGTAATGTTGTGTAAATAACATTTATTTTCTTTTTTCTCACAATAGTGGTCTCATAGCTTAAATCCAGTGTTGTGATGTTTGGTATTTGTTAAACTGAATCCCATTTTAAACTCCAACTCTTCTTAAAGTTTCATGGCAGTCAGGATATCAAGTGTAACATTTTTATTTAGTAAAAGAAAAAAGCATCAGAATAAAGACAACACTGTTGCACAATGTGTAATTTCAACAGGAGAGTGAATGAAGGTGTTATTTCAACAAATGAACATGAAGATATTTAGAAGAAAAACACTGGATTTTATACTAGATGGTTTGAGATGACATCTAAAATAATCAACTGAATTTTGATTTATAATATGATTGAAAAAAAGTTGGAACATGATGTGATCCTCTCATCCTCCTCATCAGTCTTTAAGGACTGTTTGAAACACTTTTATTATTTATCTAGATGTTTTTAAATAAAGCGTTTCTTTTCATTAGATTAGAAGTTTTTCACCTGAGGACTCAAATAAACGTATTAAAGCATAAAATACAACTGAATAAAAGTGAAGTAAAATAGTATAAAAGAGACAGCTCGAGTCACGCTGATCCAAGACAAGGATTGATTGACATGACCCTATAAAACATGACAACATTTTAGTACTGTGACAGTCCAATACTACTTTAAATGGAGGAGAGGAGTGGAGTGAGCTGATGCAATTCACAATCTAAGCCCTAGAAGCAACTGTTTTTCACAAACTGGGCCTTCAAGAACAATTAACAGTACTTAAGTATTTTTGTAATTTCACTGGTATATTTACTACAGGTTACTAAAAAAAGATTATAAACTGCTATTTTGATGTGGGCATGTCATCATTTGTTCATGTAAATGGGATTTTTATTTTGATGGGTCAATATTAGGATCTTTCAATATATGTCTGTTGATGATACCTTCAATGAAGAAGTTAAAACTCTTGTTGCGTAAACTCCCTTAGCAACTGTGCAGATGAAGTTTGTGTGTTCTCATCCTCAAAGCAGTGGGATGCAGACGCTGTATACACGGACAAATACATTTTTGTTTGGGTTTATTGCTGAATGCCCATTACCTTGTCGTAGTCTCTCTGACAATATGCACATTCACACAGGTGATGCTACATACATTATTTGTTTTGTGGAATGCTCGACCTGACTTTAGACAGTATTTTTTGGGGAATATATGTACATTATTCTTTTTGTAAGTGCTATATGTATGTTATATGCAGTTGAAGTTTTAGGCAACAAAATCAAATTTGTATGTTTTCATTTTTTTTGTGCTGATTCTGATTAATTTTGAGGATTTTCTTTTTCCCCAGATTGATGATAAAGAGTTTGACATCCCTCAAGTGGACACTCCTCCGACTCTAGAGAGCATACTTAATGAGGTGAGTGTCAAGTGACGCTACATTTACTGATCGTAAAGGAGATATGCGCAGAATCAGCTTGGATCCAATTCTGAAATAACTCCATATGCTTGAACAGTTGAAATTAACACGTGAAGCAGTCTGTCATTATTTTGGTCTTTTTGGTCTATGTGATGTGCAGAATAAGCTGGCTGTAAATATCTTTCAAATAGCACAACTTAGATCAAACATTATAATCTTGTTTTTAATTTCATTACCATGACTGTTGTTTTTCACTATTTACTTATTTGCCTAATGCGTGCCTACGATTTACTTGGAGTAATGTTGACGGGTGGGAGCACTGCATACGGTAGACCAATCACAGCTGACAGGACTATATGGCCAATCAGAACACAGTAGGATACATATAAGAAGAGAAGATAATTATATTAGACAAATGATGTAGAATCAGTAGAAAAGTACATGGTTTTTACTTGCTCACATTATTTTAAGACCAAAAAGAAAAGTTATTTTCAAAACAAAGGTGTTTTAAAATTTTCACTTTCTCAAGTTACCTCAATTAAACTAGAAGCTACTGTTCTGCTTCGTTTTTTTAATTGATTTCAATCTATTACTCCAAAACCGCATGATTAAGTAAGTACACTGCTCGAAAAAATAAATGGAACACTTAAACAATACTTCAAGTCTTACTTCAAGTCAATCACACTTCTGTGAAATCAAACTCCCCCTTTGGAAGCAACACTGATTGACAAAATTTTGGAAATTTTTTTAGGTGGTTAGCAAGACAGCCCCAATAAAGGAGGTGGTTCCGCAGGTGGTGACAATAGACCACTTCTCTGTTCTCTTGCTTTTTTGGTGTATTTTGGTCACTTTTGAATGCTGGCAGTGCTTTGACTCTAGTAGTGGAGTCTAAAACTCACACAAATGGCTCAGGTAGTGCAGCTAATCCAGTATGGCACATCAAAGCGAGCTGTGGCAAGAAAGTTTGCTTTGTCTGTCAGTGTAGTGTCCAGAGCATGAAGGCGCCAACAGGAGTCACGCCAGTACATCAAGAGATGTGGGGGAGGCTGTAGAAGGGCAATAATCCAGCACCAGTACCGATACCTGTGTATTCATGCAAGGAGGAACAGGAGGAGCACTGCCTGATCCCTGTAAAATGACCTCGAACAAGCCACAAATGTGCATGTGACTGCTGAAGTGGTAAGAAAAAGACTCCATGAGGGTGGGATGAGGGCCCAACCTCCACAGAGAGGGGTTGTGCTTAAAGCCAAACCTTGTGCAGGACGTTTGCCATTAACCAGAGAACACCAAGATTGGCTAATTGCCTCTGGCGCCTTGTGCTCTAGCAAGTGACAGACGTGACAGATACTGTAGATGCTGTGAAGAACGTTTTGCTGCATGCATCATCCTCCAGACTGAACGGTTTAGCAGTGGGCAAGTTATGGTCCAGGCTGTCAAGGAGAATACCCAGGCGTGGTAGGGATGTCATACAGGCACGTGGAGACCACACACACCACTGAGCCTAATTTTCACTTGTTTTAAGGACATTACATCGAAGTTGGATCAGCCTGCAGTGGGATTTTCCACTTAAATTTTGTGTGTAATCCAGACCTCCATGTGTTATTTAATTAGATTTTCATTAGTAATTTTTGTGTGGTTTTGTTGCCAGCAGAACCTATCTAAAGAAGTATTTTATAAAAATATTGCTTTCATTCAGACCTAGCAAGTGTTGTTTTAGAGTTCCCTTAATTTTTTTGAGCAGTGTATTAAGGTTACCTAAACATTAACTTTATTAACAAAATGCAGTTAATAAAATGCAGTTAAGACAATTAATAAAATTTATTGTCAATAATCTTATTGATGAACATATTTCTATTGTGTTTCAAAGTGCCTTGAATAATTCCATTATTTTCCATTATTTTGTAATAATGTAGAAGTTTAGTTGCTGGATGCAGAGCGCTTGTCAATGTGGCCTGTTATCTTAGAAGCTTTTTACACTGCTAAACCATCTTTTTATTTTTCTATCTAGTCTTTCACGAAGCAAACACTAAAATAAACAAACATTTAACTGCCCTGGTTTTCCTCCGATATCGTTTTATCTGACTAAGCTTTTTACTGCACGAGCAGATGGATTTGCGTGTGGTTTTGTTCAGAGACGCATATTTGGGGCTGGAGTTCAGAATAAACATAGGGAACATAAAAAAGACAAAGACAAAAATGATAAAAGATTCAGACAGCTTTGTAAAAAATGATAAAACAACGGCAGGGACAAAGATGGAAGAACCCATTACAAATCTTAATGCACAAAATGCTATAAAGAGGTAATAGAAAATCTAGGATAGGGAAATGGGAAAAAAGCATCTGTGCTATGACAAATATTATGTATCTGGTTGAGATTCCTGGTTTCATTCTTTAATTCTTAATACATTTTTTTAGAACATATTTAAAAAAAAGTGTTAGTGGTAAGAGTGATAGGTTACCCACAAATTACAATTGTGTCATTGTTTACTATCCCTCTTGTCATTTCAGATCGGCATGGTTTTATTTCTTAAGAACGCAAAAGATGATATTTTGAAGAATATTGATAACTGGTACTCGTTCACTTGCACTTGTTTTGTGTTTTAATAAAATAGTTAATGGGTGCCATTGCTGTTAATCGACTTTTTTCAAAATATCTTTCATGTTTTGTTGAAGATAGAAAGTCATAAAAGTTAAAAATTAAAAGAGTGTGAGTAAATTATCACAGAATTTTAATTTTTGGTTTTTGGGTGACCTTTAACTTTAATGTAACCTAGCCTGGGTAACTTAACATAAACTTGTTGAGACTCTTTTATTCATTGAGCTTTTTATTTATTAAGTACTTGCTCTTGCAAATCTGTTTGGTAATTTTGAGAGATCTTAGATGACCTAAAGATTAGAAAAGTTTTGTTGTGGTTTGCAGCAAGTTTTTATATTAAACTGCTAATAGTGTTATAAAATGAGAATACAATCTGAGAATACAAACCCGATTTCAAAAAATGTGGCACACTGTCCCAATGCCCATGTCAAATATGGGCTCATTTTAGATTTCATGAGAGTGACACATTCCACAGGGACAGGTAGCATTTAGACCCTGGAAAAGTTAAATGTGCAGTCCAGATCTTTAACCCAAATAAAACATTTGGTGCGTCATAGAGGAAGATGCAACAAAGAAGACCTAAAACAGTTGCGCAACTAGAAGTCTGCATTAGACAAGAATGGAACAACATTCCTATTTCTTAACTTGAGCAACTTTTCTCCTCAGTCCCCAGACGTTTGCAGAGTGTTATAAAAAGAAGAGGGGATGCCACACAGTGGTAAAAATGGCCTTTTACAAACATTTTTTGAGATGTTTTGATGCCATGAAATTTAAAATCAACTTATTTTTCCTTAAAATTATAAAATTAAAAGTTCATGGTCTAAGTTTAAACATTTGATATGACATATATGTTGTATTCTGAATAAAATATTAATTTTAAACTTCCTCATCGTTGCATTCTGCTTTTATTCACATTTTGTACAGTCCTAACTTTTTTGGAATCGGGTTTGCACATTATGGTCCATCTATGTATTAAACATCTCATTAAAATGACGGCATTCACATGTTTATTCCTGTCTTCCATTTACAATTTTGTTTTAGCCGGAGGATGAGGATGAGCCATTTATTCTGGAGGATACATGTCTTGTAAACACAGAGAATATTGATGTCCACTCATGTGAGACCTCCTCTCTGGCCAGCTCTGACAGTGGAGACCGCACACACTTTAAAAGGCATGGAAACTTTCTTTTGCTTGCCCTTCTGAATTTTCTAGATGCACATGATAAGGTTGTTGTTATGCTTTGTTATTCTGGAGCATGTTTTTTATTTTGCTGTAGGAGGAGGAAAGCAGTGGAAGCTAATGCAACAGAACATGGATCTGTTTTGAGACACTGTGTATTAAAAGGAATCTCAGCTCAAATAGTATCTGCAGCAGTAAGAACTACAATACTTCAAATAATTTTCAACAGAATGTATTTATCATTGGAATTTTTTACTTACATCCTATTTTGCTGCTTCTACTTTGTTCAACTGTCTTAGGATAAAGTTGATTCTGGCCTGCCAACAGCAATTGTGAGTACATTTGTGATCATTATAGCTTGTCTGAAATGTTTTGCTTGTTTAATATAGTTGTGTATTTGCAGGCTGTTTCCAGTGTGATCGCAGTAGGCACATCACATGGTCTGGCCTTGGTATTCGGTAGGTACAACATATTACCTTTTTGAAATTTGTGTTAAAATTGAGAAAAGACAATATCACGAAGTTTATTTTAAGTTTTAGCAGCATTACGGATGTTTTTTCTCAAAATCACAAGTATAAAATTCCAGTGAGTGTTTTTGTTTAAACTGCTATGATATTATCTCTCTACCTTGGCTTGTCTTGGGTGGAATACTCAGGAAAAGGTAAATTAGTAATAATGGACAAAATAAAATAAAACCACAGTGTTTTTTTCCCCTCATTATATAATATCGAGCATTGCTGTACTCTTAAAGCATGCTTGTCTAGTTATGGCATGATTTTATATGTATAATGAGTTTTATTTGGCTGTGTGTTTTCTGTCTGTGTTTTGCTTGTTGCTGCATTTAAAGGAGAAGTATGACTCTGTTTCTTGCATTATACGTACTTAAGGGGTTTTCAAATGGGAGAGATCGTTTAGGAGACTGCATTAATTGAGGAGTAATGTCGTGGCTCTCAAGGGTTAATCAAGCAAAGTCAGAACAAGAAGATACTTTTTATGTTTCTGCAAATATGACAGTTTACAACAACTAAGGCGCTCACTCTAAAACTCCTGACTGAAAGGACATTTCTTTCAGTTGTTGACTACCAACATTAAAAAATGCAGCTTGCTGCTTTTTCAAACAGTCATCAAATAAGCAGTTCAGCAAGTCTCGCTTTTCCAAACGTTAAAAGTGCATTTAGTATGAACAGCCCATTAGACTGCTAAACATGTCGAGTTGTCATGTTGAATTGGTCCATTACTTAAAGTGGGCCATTTCTTAAAAAACAAGTTAGTATTTCTGTGCTTAATACACTCCCCCTGTGCAGCCACTTATTAGCTCTTATAAGGTGCAGCCACTTAGCTCTCATAAGGTTACAGGTTATTTATTGGCCATACTCCCATAAAAAATCCTCCCCACGTACAAATCAGAGAGCGCGGAAAGGCACGACCATCAGCGTTAACAATCCGGGAGAAGCCCTCATGAAGAGATTGGTCTCTAGCCTGCTCACGGGAGCAGTAAACAGTCGTTAAGCTGTATCTTTCTTCTTAAATAAGAGTAAACAGATATATAAAAACACAATTCTACACTAAGTGTACTCAAGATTAAAGATCCCATTTTTGTGTTTTATTTTTCAGCTTTGCTTGTGTTTAAAGTGTGCACCTAACGTGTAAATGTTTCGCTAAAAAAGGGGGAGTGCCAAGGGGAGCACAACAAGGCCACACCCCCCTTTTTTGTGTGTTTCTGTGGGCTGAGGTTAACTGTGCTAGTGATGTCACTAAAGAAGCAAGTAGAGGGATGTAGTCCAAACGAGCTGTTCCATGTAGGCGACTTCTGTTGAAAAATATTTGAAGTTTGAAACATCAGATCACGAAGAACGGGACCTTTAACATAAGAGTGGCAAAAACTGCATGTGATATTTCTCCTTTAAGTATTGTAAGCATCAATGATTTTTTTATTCTTGGTATAATGCTTAAAAGAAATTATACATAATCTGCACTATTTTCGCAGTCATATTGTGAAATGTGGAATATTGTAATTTCAGATCAGAATCAGGCCCTGCGGTTATGTTTGGGTACCACCGCCCTCGGAGCAGAGTATGGGGCAGTGTCAGCTCTCAGTATTAATCACGACTGTACAAGACTGCTGTGTGGATTTGCTAAAGGACAGGTGATTGTTAACATTTTCAGAACCATTTGGTTGATCTTTTATCACATGCCAACATACAGGCGCCAGAAATATAAACAGAAATTTGACTATAAGTTAGCTATACAACAGTTACTAGAAATCGTCAACACCACCAAGTCTAGAAGAATACTCTCTTAAACATTATTGAGATCATGTTCTATTGACCGGCAGCACTCTATTCTGCCATTTCAGAGTAACAAAATATTTAATGTAAAATTAAAAGGATAGATTTTTTCACAGAAAAAGTTAATAAAAATAACCACTAAAAATAACCTTTCCTGCTTATATGTGGTTTATTTCCATTAGAAGTGTGAATTCATTGGTAGTCAGTGCCAGTATATCTATATATAGTGACTGAAAAAACTAATAGTTTACCTAGTGATCATCTATGCATTTCATTGAAATGTAGGCTTTACTAAATTCAAGTCAAGTCTATTAAAGCGCACAAAAGGCCGCTGGACACCAACAGCTGGCCCCATGACACAACCCACTGTCCTCTTTAAATACATATAAAATGCCCATACTGGACACAACAAATTCAACTTCATATTAATTGGTGAACACAGAAGAACACGGACCCATCAGCATCAATGGGACACCTGTGCAGCTGGTCAGAAGAAATGCTGATGACCTTACGTGGACTGCTCACATAAATGCAGTGCTTAAGAAAACACTACAGTGCCCAGTTTCAGGCATCTTAGGAAATTTGAAATGAGTCCCACATCCTTCACTCATCCATGCACTCCCAGCTCTCTACTGTACATGGAATGTAATGGAATACAATGCTCATTGTGTCCGTTTCGAAGGGTTCAGCAACCTTATAGTCTAAGGAAAAAGCTGTTTCTTAGAGAGCATAGCATACCTGGTGATGGTACCAGCACAGACCTAATAACTATATATTCTTGTCAGATCACTATGTGGGATTTGGCCAATGGAAAGTTGCTGCGAACTATTACAGATGCCCATCCACCTGGTACTGCCATACTTCATGTGAAGGTACCGCATTGCAGTTTTCACATATTTCAATTCTTGTTTATTGTTTATCATGCCCAATTATCTCTTCCCTTTCATAGTTCACAGATCTCCCAACACTTGCTGTGTGTAATGACAGTGGTGGATCAGTGTTTGAACTGTCTTTTAGGTGAGAATACATTTAGATAAGTTGTTTAAGCATGTGCTTTACAATTCCTATTTACATTTAATCATTTGGGATACAATTCGGTGAACTGTAGGAGTTTATAACATGTCTGAGAGAGAGTAACTTGTGGATCAAACGAGGTCCCTTATTGTGCCTTGTATTCTGCTGTAGAGACTTACAGTAGTGTTGTTGCAGACCATATTCCACGAGTGAAAAAAATATTTCATTCTCTTTTTAGGAGGGTGATGGGAGTGAGGACATGCGAATCTAGGTGTTTATTCAGTGGTTCTAAAGGTGAAGTTTGCTGCATTGAACCTCTACATGCTGGACCTGAACTGAAAGATCATCCAGTCAGTCAGTACTCTCTATTGGCTATGGCTTCACTCACTAAGGTATACCCATATAAAACAGCACGGCCTCATTTGCCTGCTGATTCATTTCCTAAAGTAGTGCTGTTTATTGGACACATATATTTGCACTTTTGTCAAAATTGTAAAACATTTAAATTAGAGCGCGATATTGTGTTATTTTATAGAAGTAATGCAGAACTTGCATGTAGGGCTTGTATTTTGTAAAGCTTACCTTGTTTGCCTTGTTTGGCATTTATCATCCCCGCACCTGACAGCCATCTCCCTCATCACCCAGATTTTTGTCTACTCTCACTGCCCCCTCGTTTATTATTCAGTCAGTGATGTTGTAATGTTGTAATTAATTTTGTTCTATTGTCGAACTCTCCGTTTTATTCTCCCAGTGATTATTAGTTCACGATTTTCAATAGCTCTCTTCCCCACCTCCAATTCTTTTTTTTAGAACACATGAAAAGCACAACTGCCAGTGATTCGTGCTGCTGGTTTTGTTTACTATTTGCTAACCCTTTAAGTGTATTAGATCATGATGTGTAGTGTAATGTGTCATAATCTTAAAGCAGACTTAAATGTAAATGTAATTATACACCTCTTATCCACACAGTGCCAAGTTGGAGTAAAATAATTGGTCTTCTGTTTTTTCAGATTCTCCTGATCGGACTTAGGCCTTCACTCAAAGTTTGGATGACTTACCCCTATGGCAAGGTACTGTATACTTAGCTGTTTGCGTTTTCAGATCTGCTTGTTTCAGCTCTTAATGATGCTTGGGATCATTGAAATAAAGTGTAATAGAAGCCCACGCCAAAATAATCCAGTGATTTGTTGTTCTGCTGGCAGTTAAACGTGCTGACTTCTCATGGTTAACATGGACCAGTTGTTAAAATTTGAGTTAGACACATTTTGCAGTATTTCTGTGCTCGATACCTTCCCCCTACACAGTAACTTGTTTTGTAAAGTTTTTTCTGAATCTTGAACCTCACACCTTCATAAAGTCCCGAGTTATTAACTGGCCATTTTATCGTAAATGCCCGATCATGCATCTGTCATAGAGCACGGTCATCATTGTGGACTTTCCAGGAGAAGTCCTCGTGTTCACAGCTCGCCCACGGGTGTTCTGCTTTTTCAGGAAACAGTTGTAAAGCTGTATCTGTCTTTTCTAAATGTGAGAAAACCAAAGAATTTTCATGGTGCTCTGCACAGATATCCTTTATATATAATTTTGCTACACATGGACAGGTACCTTAAGTCACTGCGCTATATACAATGTAAAGTCAGTATTATATATAAATTCTAATTTATAGATTATTCATCTGTCATTAGGTTATACTATTTTTTCTCTAAATGCATTAACCAGGAATTCCTAATATTAAATGCTTTCCAGTAGCCTGTGAATTATTTCCAGTTTAATAGGTAATTTAAAAGTATCAGAAAGAGTGACATTATAAACTGTAATTTTCTTCCTATATGTATCTTTATTTTAGATGCAAATGGATCCTACCAGTGTCCCCTTATTATCTTGGCAGTTTGTTGCTGTACAGAAAGTATTCCACCCCATTCTGGCTTTCTGTAGAGGAGACATCCTCCACTTCCTGCTGGTCTGTTTCTTGATAAAAACATATGTAAAGTCTTCGCACCAGTACTGCCGCTGAACTTCACTTGTAACTTTAACGCATTGACTGTGGTCTTAACAGACCTTTACTGGATTTACAGTTAATAAAAAGGACCCTGTAGTACTATAATGTAATTCTTTGCTGCAATAATTACAGCATCTTTATTAAGAATTTCAGTTTCAGGATTATCTTGTTTTGGTACTCAGGTTAAAAAAGATGAGCCTGGGACTATTCATGTCATCAAACAGAGACAGTTTCAACTCAACTGTGATCCTATTAGTTTAAGCGTGAGTTAAGTTAATTCATTTAATCCTTTCAGTTTCTGTTAATTTCATGGGCATGTAAAGTATCCTCTTCTTTCTGTAGTGGATAAACTCCCACACACTTGTATTAATGGACAGCAGAGAGAAGCTGCGAGTGGTGGATAGGCCCAGTCAGGAGGAACTGGAGGTGTTGGACATGACCGAACTGCAACTTGTCTATAACAGCAGCCACTTCAAATCCCTTGCTACTGGTGGAAATGTAAGCCAAGCACTGGTAGGTCTATCTCGGAATCTGCATGAAATTTTTGGCGTGACATTGTAATGGTGAGTTGAGGGTCAAACTGCAAAACAGGCTCTTTCCCACATCTTTTGCATTTGTCAGCGATCAGGTCATGTCGGCACTGTGCACCTGATTGATGAATTGCTAAAAGGTTAGTTTGGTACTTGGTCTAACTGAGTTCGGAATTCGGGAATGACCATTTCCCACACCTTAAAGATATTTTTTTTATATTCTTGTCTTTAAAGACCTCTAATAAATATCTGACAGGTCTGGATCTTCAATCAACACAATTAGTTTACAATTATCAAAAAAAGACAAAACGATTATATAAAAGGTGCATTATAATATGCACTCTTTCAACCTTTGACGCCAACTAAAACGTCAACCTTGAAGTAATAATTCGGGCAACAAAATAAAGCATTGCGACACAGCTTACATACAACCAGCCATCCATCCATTTTCTTTCCAAACCAGCTTATGATGAGGTCAAAGAAGAGTCTATATTAAACCCAACACAGATTCCAGTCTGTGGTCACATTGCTCTAGGTCATCAATCATAAGGTCAATGTAAGAGCCATTAGCCTAAAATTTTGATTTTGTAATACTTTTTTCCTAAATTTAATGGTTATCAGCAGGGTATTAACCATGTACCAAAAAGAGCGTTTCTTATAAGTCATTGAAACATTCTTATTCTCTGTGTATCTTTGTAGGCCCTGGTTGGAGAGAGAGCATGCTTCCAGTCTGTTAGCAGCTATGCTGGCCAGATTATTTATTTAGGAACAAAGGTAAGCCACTGTGATGATTAAACTGTATGTACAATTGTGCATATGTGCTATTGCTTCATGTCACATGAATGAAATGTGCATTATCCATATTTTTCTTTTAACTAACTGATAAAAAAAATAGAAAATATACTTTTCTGTAAGTTTCTCAAAACAACAACAATTCTACAAAGAATATAACATTATCTAATACGATGATTCTTGTTCTGTTTAGGAAGAGGTGGAAATTATAGTTCACCCAAAGGATAGTTTACCCAAAAAAATTTAATTTAAAACAGTCCCTTGCATCTCATTTTGTTTTTGGAACACAGATTATGCTTGTTTTGATGAGATCTGTAAGCTTTCTTACTCCCACGTAGACAGCAACGTAACCAAACCTCAAAAGCGCAGAGAGTGAATAGACATTGTTAAAATAGTCCATGTCACTCCAATCTCAACTGTATAAAGTGACAAGAATACGTTTTGTGTGTAAGCAAACAAAAAAACGACAGTATCTAACAATTCTCTCATACCACATCAGGTTAAACCCGTGTTTGGAAGAACATATGACGCATGCTTCATACAACCAATCCTGTGTAACCACTCATGAATTATCAACGCATTGGACACTGATGTAGAATTCTTTAATAATAAAGTAATTTTTATTATTTTTGCACACAAAAGTTATACTAGCCGCTTTATACAGTTAAGACTGAATCACTGGAGTGACATGGACTATTTTATAGGAGTATGCCTTTAATAAAAATATCAGGGTAAGAATACAGTTATAAAAGTGAGAAATTTATACATTTGTTGTAACTGTGGTTTTACTAAAATATTATACTCTAGTAAGTAAAACTTCACTTTAAGTGCAAAAGTTACTAAGAATTTGTTGTGAATGATGTAATTTTAATGAAATTTGGCTAGAGTAAAACAAAATCATGCAGTGGTTGTTGCACGTTGTGATTTTAGAAGAAATATAGATAAGTTTGTCTTATTTAAAACGTGATATTTTCACATTGATTGCGATATAAATGCGCTTAACCCTTAATAGCAAGGATATTTTGATTAAAAAAAACATAAGCCCTGTTACTTAACTACTCTTTTTACTTTCATTTACATTATGTTTACATTTATTCATTGGCAGACGCCTTTATACAAAGTGACTTACTAGTATAATTCAGTTGCCAGTAATCACTGCAGAGCCTCAGTCATTGTCTGCTGGCACTGGAATTTCAACCCGAAACCTTCTGCTCACACGTCCAACTCTCTATCCACCAGACCATAACTGACACCTGTTACTTGTGTTTTTTTTAATTTCTTGTTAACTACTTCCAAATATTAATTTGTAAAAATGATTTGTGCCAAATTATTGTGTTTTTCATAGTCTGTGCACATCATGACCTTAAGGAACTGGCGTGAGGTAAGGCATTGTTTTATGGCTCTTAACTACATATGACATATGCCCAGCCTGCTAGTAAATGTGATGAGACTTGTTCTGGTGTCCTGCAGCGTGTTGATCATCTGCTGAAGCAAGAGAAATTCATAGAGGCTCTTGCTCTTGCCTGGTCTTTCCATGAGGGTACTGCCAAAGCTGTGCTGGGTGAGACCCTGTTGTTTTCTCTTTTATAACAGCTTTGGTCTTCTTAAAAGACTGACTTCTTGGAAAAATGTTTTTTAAAATATATTGGATCTGCAAAGGACCTCAAGGATTAAGACATGGGTTGCACTATGCGCATTGGCACCATATATTGGCGCATAAGATATCAGACATTGTTATTGTTTACATAGATTTGATTTGTCTCCTAGATTGTCAGCTCACTTGTTTGACAGATTGAAATCATTAATGAGCCCCTCCTGTCTATCTACTCATTTTACATTTCCTTTGTTGTATGTTTTAGTATCTGTTCATAACAAATCCCAATAGTTTGCAATAAAACAAGTTAGTTAATCTATCTGAAAACACATGTCTTGGACTACAGCGAAGGCCTAAATTGTAGGCATGCAGTAACTTTTTATTTCACTCGCTGCATAGCATTGGTATAGATAGTGCAAGTTACCCTGAAGGAGTATCCATGTTACTTGCATATCGCTTACCACTTCTGTTTGAGATCACGTGATCTCGAGTCCTCTGGTATGATAATCTCATATTCTAAAAAACCTGTATTGAAAACAAGGCTTTACAAAAGGATAAAAGTTGAGAACTCAAACAATAGCACTATTAAAATATTTATATCACTATCAAAGAGGTTCCTTTAAGTCATTGTTTAATAATTATAAAAATACCTTTTAATCTTAATTTTTTTCTCTTATTTAGAGATTTATCTTTTGTATGTTGACCATAACAGTAGATATTTTAAGACATTGGGAAAGTGGTTTTGTTGTCATATTCTCAAAGTCAATTGGGACCATACTTGTTTGGTTACCAACTTTCTAGAAAAGGTTTAGTCACATTGGTTTGGGAGTGAATTAACATGAGAGTGGAAAATATATTTTTTGTTTAACCTTCTTTATTAGTTCTTTTTCAGTTTATTCACCAAATCGATTGGCATTACATAAATACGCCAGTAGGTGATGAAAATGTGTGTCTATTACATATAAACAATTTCAATGCAGTGTTTGTTTCTTTTGCTAATCCCCAAGTCTTGTAAGGGGAAAGGGAAAATTTACAAATACCATAAAAATGTTCCAAATGCGTTATCCTCACAGTAAAGTGTCATAGACACAATGACGTTGGCACATTTCACTCAGGCAACCAATAGGTCAATTAGGATCTTCATGAAGCTATTAAGCCATGCCCATAACAACAAAACAAATTAACTTAGCAACAATTAAGCAAGACCTATATTTCCGCATCAGAACGATATAAAGATATGGCAGTTGGTTTGTTTCACTTGTTGCTCAAAGCATCTTTAATTGGCATCTCCTAAACCACGTCTATTAAAAAAGAACACGTTACCTTAGCAACTGTTTTGCAAGATCTTTATCTGAATCATAATGTAGAAATACATGGGTTGGTTCGTTTTACTAGTGACATGGATTAATTAGCAGATTCCAAGCCAAGTCCCATGGCAACCAAACAGAATATCCTTGCACCCGTTAGGGAGACGTGTATATCTTTAGCAGAACATCATAAATTCTGTTACATTTTTTCATTTTAGCATTATGTGATATTGTGACATGCTGTTACATTCTAATTCATGCTAACAACATACTAACAACATACTAAGATGGGTTTTCTTTCGACTTCAGCCTAGTTTTCATAAACTCTGTTCACATCATTTTGGTTACCATCAGGTTAAAAAAAAGTTCAACCTAAATGCTTTTAAACAATTTTTTACTCTTCAGGCCAGGCTTTATCAAACCATCTTTTGTTTGTTCATTAAGTTAAATTAGAATACCAATTAAAATGGGATCTGTTTATGTTAATGTAATGTGTTCATGTAACAGGTCTGTATGCAGACCCTGCTAAAAGAAAAGGTCTGGTTTCTGACAAGGTAAGTCATGTTTAAAACACTTTAACATACATTTTTCAGAGTAAAAGGTGTTTTGTTGAAATATACTATTCCTGTGAAGTGATTCAAGATGTCTTTGAAGGTCAAGTTTTTTGGGGCAAGGGATTTGGGCTTATTCTCTCTACTGTCACCCATTTGGACAAAGCTAGTATACAAGTGTTGGGTTTAACATGAAACCACCTAACAATGAGAAAAATAACCCAACGGAACAATCCTACAAACTCAATCCATCAGTTGGGTTAAAAAACAACCCAACATTTTTTAGAGTGTAGATGCTCAAGTATATTCTCTAGGCAAATTATACCGTGAAGTAACACTTACTAAAAGTCCCCCAACCATCATGGATAAAAATGAATCAAATTTATGCAATTCACAGCGAACATCTCATTGAGATTAAAATACTTAATTCTGTATTCAAACAAAAAAATTACATCCCTGTATATGTATTAATCCCTCTGTGCTCTCAAATCTTATCTTCAAAGAAAAATATCTTTAACTCAACGCTACCTTGTAGTATGTTTTTTTAGGATTGCATACAAATGGTCATGCAAAATTAAATTCAGTTAGTGTTCAGTTAAGTAACAAGGGACAACATGTTTTATGTAATGGAGTGTAGTATAATGTTTTGTATGTTATCATGCATTAGAATGTAGTAATTAAAAAATGAGTGAAGGGGTTAAAACATGTACTTAAATGCTGTTACAAATGAGACATTTTATTCTTTTCAACCAGCACAATTTTTCAAAAGTACAATTACAAAAGCCTACACTCTGCAAAGAATATGAACAACTCATCTGTTGTCTTCCTCCTCAGATGGCGGAGATTTTATTACTGTTTGTGAATCATTCTCTGAAAAAGTGTCCAGATCAGGGGAAGATCCAGGTGATGGAGCATCACTTCCAGGTACCTTACTAACATTTTTTGTTTCTCGGAGCATTATTTTTTTATAACAATTCGTACATAAAATGTTTTTTTCAATGGTTTATGTTTGGACACAAAGAATATGTGTCTTTTGGGGTTTTTATTATGTTTTTTTTCCTGTAGGACATAGTTCCTTTCATAGTGGATTACTCTATACTTCTGCAGAGAACGTGAGTGTATATATTGTATATTCAGTCTTACCTATTTTAATGTGTTGATACACTACAGTTATTGCTCTTGATACAATAGGTAGTCAAACAGAATGCCCATTACTGTTGGGTTAAGTGCCACATCAGCAGTTAAAAAAACATTAACATCTGAAAATAGTTAGCAAAATATCAGCTAGGGTGCGCGAATGAGCAGTTTACACATTAAGCCTTTAACCACATGTACTGTAAAACCGTGAAAAAGAAAGTTATAAATTGCTTTATTTTACATGGCTGGATGCAAGGTTTTACAATCAAAACAAGAGCTTGTGGGGCTTTATAATTTTACCATCATAATTCTCAAATTGGCCATCGTGTGTGGGCAGACAAGGCTGACATGTCTGGGTTTTGTACATGTTGAGGACGCCCTTGTGAAGCCATCATGCTTGCGCTTCATGGTTATGGCCATCAAGACGCTGCAGGTAGTGGCTTTTCCATCGGCACAGTCATTTCCCCTGTCAGAGACGGCCCGTGACTTCACCCCCAGGGCTATGTCGGTCTCGATAAATTTCTGTCTGCAGATTGCCCCTTCCGTTGGCATCGACAAAGGCTCCCCATTCTTGGCATGCAAAATCTGTTTTTTCCTCTATGGACGGGGCAAGCCACGTCTTCGCTCCATGCTTTGATTAATTTGCAAATGCACTTAGAAATAGCCCTAAGGGGGCGAGGCCCGACCAAGCTACTTCAGAGAACAAATGGTCATGCACAAATTAAATTCAGTTAGTGTTCGGTTAAGTAAGAAGGGACAACATGTTTCATGTAATACAGTGTAACGTTCACTCAAGCACACAAAAGAAAAAATGCTACCTCAGCGTGACCTGCCACAATGTGCCACAGTGGTCCTGTTTTTCGTCTCCTCAAAAACATCCCCGCCCACCATGATGGCCCCGAACCATGATGGCCCCGAAGTCCACACACCCTGTGTAAGGGGAGTGCTGCGTGCAATCGGTTCGTCAGGCTCCTAAAGCTCGCATTTCAACATAGCCAATAGAAGTGGATGTATACTAGATTTACGTGCAGAGGTGTGTCCTGACATCAGTCAGACATCTAGTCAGGTTTGTAGCAATTGGTCTGAGGGACGCTTTCTTGGTTCTTCCTCGACAACCCAATCATTTCTATGGTTCGGGGGCAGGTAATGAAACTGTCAGTACGAGGTCATGCTCTTCCCACAGATACTCCACTCATGGTGTTAGTACATCTACGGCGACTGGCCCGTCCGTGGTCAAGAGGAACTACAACTTTGCCTCATTCAGCCTTACTACACAGGTCCTTAGCAAGTTCAGGCAAGAAGTTCATGGCGCCTCTATGGCAGACATCTGTGGGCTGTAGGCTGGGCTACTTACACCACCTTCGCAAGGTTTTAAACCTCTCGGTTGAGCTGGTCTCTGCTCGGGCCTTAGGTGGCATGCCCTAAAAACAGTATGGTGTATGCCTTCAGGCCAGGAAGTGCACCTTTTTAACCCTCCATACTTCTCCTTTTATAGGTGAGTATATCCACCTTTTTCTTCATTAAGCACTCTCTTCCAGTAGCTGGCCGAGCGGAGCGGCCCTGCTTACTGAGCCAAATGCCGCTAGTGTTACATCTTGGCTAATCACCTTGTTCTCAGTGCAAAGTGGCACCCTGTCCTGGGAGGTCCGGCATGAATGATTATTTCACTTAAGGTCTCCACATCGTTGAACCTAGTTATCTCACCTAGATGGTCCTCCTCCTACAGCTGTTCTCCCCATAGAGTGGGCTCACATGCTAACTTCCTATGAGTTCTTCCCTAACTGGTGAAACCATGAGGTAATCTTCACATGTATCGGTCTATGTAACGTGCCAGGCAGCTTTATCATTGTAAGTATTAGAAGTGAGACCACCGCACACAACTCCGTCTGTGTTAGTCTGTCACCTTCTCAAGTGAAAGCCCTTACTGCTCCCCACTGGAACGCCATGACTCAAGGAGAGTGTGGTAAAGTATAATGGTGGGATTATATAACCCATATATGAACCCATTCAGTTTACACAACATCGAGACAAAAAGTGAGTCTCTGGTTACGTTAGTAACCTTAGTTCCCTGAAGGATGAAAACGAGACATTGTGTCCTTCCTTCCCACAATAGTTGGTACCGCTGAAGCATTTGGGAGAGGTCTCCTTCTGCAAAGGCCTTTAAATGGTCTCTCGATCTAGTTCTGTAGGCTGCACCATCATGGGGACATAAGCATTCGTTGCAAAAGCGGCTGGCTGTTCACAGAGCTTTGTGTACACAAAGTAACAGAGGCTCACGTAACACCGGAGCAGTTCCACACAGACTGACTGTATGCCAAGCCATATTTCTGCAGTTATTCTGGATAAAGGGGCCCAACAAAGTATTTATCTGTATGAAGGAGTGGGCCTAAATCCCTCCTGCAGTGTGTGCAAACCTGATGAGGAACTACAGAAACCGTTTCACCTCCAATTGTTAACAAAGGCTTCTGTACTAAATATTACTTTTTTGAGCCAAGTGATCAGACACTCATTTGACACAATAATTTACAAATACATTTTTGAAAAATCATACAATGTGATATCCAGATTTTAAATTCTGTCTCTCACAGTTGAAATGCACCTATGCTTAAAATGCTAGTACACTCCATGATTTCTGATTAGGAGAACTTGCAAAATCACAGGGTGATTGACCTCACTGTATATATACACACATATACATAAATTTTGCCTCTTCTCAGGGACCTGCTTTTCAACCAAATTTACCCTCGGCTAGTGGAGAACTCTGTGGCAAGGGGTGTGTTTTTGGAGAGTCTAGAGCCCTACATTCTAAGTGAGAGGATTGGATGTCTCGCTGCACCGATTATGAGAGACCTTCTCAGCTATTTTCAGGAAAATGGCATGATGGAGAGAGTGGAGGGATGCCTTGTCCATATGGACATCACAAACCTTGACATAAAGCAGGTCTGTGTATGAAAATATATCATAAATGCAGCTCTTTTCAATTGTATTGTTTGCCTCAACACATGCTTACATTAAAGTCTGAATGTTTCCAGGTTGTAAAGATGTGCTGGGATAATCAACTGTATGATGCAATGATCTACGTGTTTAACAGTGGCATGAATGACTATGTCAGCCCCATGGAGGTATGAAAATAAGTGTTCTTTTTTCGGTCTATTTAATAATAGTGTGAGTAGCTAACAATTCCGAGAACAGTGCTTTGAGCTGGTGTTCATCTGTCTTTCTCTTACATACAAAATAGGAAAATAAAAAGACTTACCTGTTTGTTTATCCCAGTTTAAGAGTTTTGCTTTTATGCTGTTGCAGAAACTGTTTCAGACAATTGGTCCTCCTCTGCATGAAGGAAAGCCTCTCACAGGTCAAACACAGAACTTTATTTAACTATTTACACTACATTTGAAGTAGGGCTGGATATCGTTGAAATTTTTCAATACCGATACCTTGAATTCAAACAGGTTCCTAAACTATATGTTAACATTATAATTGAGCTATATTGTTAACAATATTACTTTACACGCTATCTCAAAGGTCGCTGACATATTTTACAGGCAAGGAACAATGTGTAATATTTTTATTCATATATATATATATATATATATATATATATATATATATATATATATATATATTCTTTTGGCATTTGTATGCTTGTTTACCTGGCTGAACCCTAGTCAAAGCGCCACATCACAGGCAGGCAAATCCTGAGATGATTACTTATCCCTCTCGGTCAGTTTAATACTCTTATATTAATTTTGTGAATGATCAAATGCCTCATCATATTTCACGTGATGCTCGTCTTGCACAGCAATTATTTTATCATAAAAATTGTGTCACGCACTAACCAGTACCTTATTTGGGAACATCAAGCAGGCTGTACGTTTACTCGCTCCCTGACGTTGACAAGATTAAACTCTTAGGCATCAAAAACTTGGTTCTGAATGAAACTTTGATAGTATCGAGGCAATTCGGTTGGCGCCGAAGAGTATTGAGCTCGATACCCAGCCCTAATCTGGACACCTTGAACAAAAATGCAGATAGTAATTATGTTCCTGTATTTTATTCTCAGATGAGCATGTTGTGATTGGAAATAAACTGCTGGTATACATCAGGTCAGGCAACAGGCAGCATGTATGCTGCTCACACAGACAGCTGCTTGTATTATGCAAATAGTAGTTTATTTAAAAATTTACTATAAATCTGTCATTTACTCACTTTCATTCCGCTATACCAGTTGCTGTTTAGCTGGACGAGCTTATCCTTTAGGCGACATTCCCGAAGATCTTGTACCCCAGGTGAAAAACCAGGTCAGTATGTGTACCTTCTGTTAAGTGTTTTTAGGTAATTTGGATACTTATATATGGACTATTTTGATATCTATTGTGAGTGACACACTTGCGTTGCTTGTTGGTGACTTGCCTGGGAATAATGGTCTCAAGTTTCATCAAAACCCTTCAAAACATACCATTGGTATTTTCATTTATTTCACCATATGGTCGCCTTGGAATTATAATCTTCTATCTGCTTTGAGCTTCAGAGTTTTTGCATTTCATATTGCAAAACTTATACGAAGAACAGATTTCTTACGTGAAAGAGACAAGCATCATAAATTTGTAGTTAATGGACTTTATCAACATTTTTGGAACAGATCAAACACGGATAGAATCTTCTGATTCTTTTTAATTTTATGACAAAACTAGTGAACAGGTGAAATTAATTTCTAGGTATGAGTATTGCCTTAATAACATATTGTAAAATAATATGCTAATAATATACATAACAAGTGTATTTAAAAAAACGGAATTGGAAAGCTAGCACTGCTGGCTATTCTATAAATAAAATTACATCTCCTCTAAACGTAAAATAAACCAAAAATACAAAACATTGTATTTTGAGTTGCTCTCCTCGACGAGATTAATCAATTGATAATCAATGAAATAGTACTTGTTGATGGGCAAGCTTAAGGATTTAAGTGAGTTTGACACCAGCCAAATTGGGATGCCTAGATGACTGGGTCAGAGCATCTCTAAAACTGCAGCTGTAGTGCGATGTTCCTGGTCTGCAATGATCAGTATCTATCAAAAGTGATCAAAGAAAGTAGTGAAAAGGCTACAATGGTCATGGGCCAAGGCCAAGGCGAGGTCAACGGACTGCGGAGCAGTGGAAGAAGGTGGCCTGGTCTGATGAATTACATTCTTTTGTTACATCACGTGGATGGCAGGGTGCATGTGTGTCGCATATTTTGGGAACACATTGCATCAAATATATTAGTTCTGCCATATATGTGGTTGTTACTTTGTCACTTACCACATACTTAGAATAATGCAGACCATCTATACACTAACCCGGGTGTTTGTGGCTTCTTTTAGATGGATAATGCGCCCTGCTACAATGCAAAAGTAGTTTAGGAATGGTTTGAGAAGCACAACATCAAGTTTGAGGTGTTGACTTGGCCTAGATTTCCCAGATCTTAATCATATTAAGCATCTGTGAAATGTGCTAAACAAACATTTTTGATAAATGGACTCTCCACCTCACAACTTGCAGGATGTTTTGTTGCTAACATCTTGGTGCCAGATTCCACAACACACAAAGTCTAGTGGAGTCCATGCCTCGACAACTGAGGCTTTTTTTGCAGCAATCGGGGGCCAAGAACAATATTACAAAATATAATGTTTTGACTGATTGTTGTATATCAGTGCAATCTGATTGGAATATTTAAGGTGACTTAAAAAATCATTTTCATTATAATTTGACTTTATCAGTATATATTTATGTGTAGCTCTTTATTGTGGGAACTGCCATTGTAGAATTAATACCTTGATTACGTAACGTATAAATAAATAATCGTTTACACTAAAGACTTAGGATCTGTCCAATTGTGTTCCAGGTGTTTGAGTTTCTGATCCGTTTGCATTCGGCGGAGGCTGCACAAGAAGAGGAACTTTATCCATTCATCCGAACTCTCCTCCATTTTGACACTCAAGAGTTCCTGAATGTCTTGGCACTGGTCTGTTTCAGCACACCCATAAATAAACTTTTAAAGGCGGGGTTATTGATTTATGAAAATGATTGCTGTTATTTGAAATCCACAACTTATCACACTACTATACACACCCCTTCCTACATTGCTCCGCTCCTTCTGCAGTCTTTCTAATGCCTGCTTTCTCTTTACCTGCCCTTTTCCTGCTGATCGGCTACAAATTTGTTTTGGTATTCTGCCCAACTCCGTTTTGTGAGGCGGTTTTTTAAATCAGTAACCCCACCTTTGATCCTTATCAAATTTTTAAGTGGTATATTTAACATCTAGTTAGATAATAATGTTAACATTTCTTTACTCTTCAGACATTTGAGGATTTCAAGAACGACAAACAAGCTTTGGAGTACCAGCAACGGATTGTTGACATTTTGCTAAAGGTGACATAAACCACCCCCTCTCTCTTAATTTCAGTGTGCTTTGTTGTCTTGAGGAATGCTAATACATCAGCATTTATTGAAGTTAAGACAGGAATGTACAGCTTAAAAAAAATTATCGATTAAAACTCAGTCTTGTTTTTTGCAATTTTAGAACCACAAAGGCTTTGGTAAAGAGTGTTCAAACTTTCTTGTTAATGACTGAAAATGACAAAAGCATTGATAATTTACTATAAGATTGTCAGGTTTTGTAGCTTAAATTATAATGGAAAAACCATAATGAGAACCAGTTAAAAATTATTTTTTTTGAGAAAATGTAACTGCTTTTAGTGAAAATAAAGCTGTTTTCTCCCCATATTTCCATTAAAAATAGTTTGTGGGTCTCAATATAGTGTGTAGGTGGGTCCTGGAATGAAAAAGTTTAGGAATTGCTGATCTAGATGACCCCCAAAGCTAGGTCCTCCCAACTTTTGTTAAAGGTGGAAGTTTAATGCCTACAGAAGGATCCAAAATGTCAGGCTTTACATTTTGTGACAATTCTATATTCACAGCCTCTATTGAAGCTTTTATTTAATTTTCTCAGGACATTTAAATTGAAAGTTTTCTGTATTATGTTTAATGCATATAGATTCCATCCTTTTGAAAAAACACTCTTGCAGGTATACCGTCAGAATTTACTTACCTTTAGTTTGCAATAGAATGTTTGGCAAGTATAAAAAATGTTTGTTTATCTGAGTTTATTCTAATGTTTTTTCTACAGTATTTACCATTTTTGTTTTTGTCTGTGCTCTTTTCAGGTCATGGTAGACAATTCTGATTTCACCCCATCTCAGGTTGGCTCCCTTTTCACTTTTTTGGCACGCCAGCTTGCTAAGCCTGACAACACACTCTTTGTTAACCGAAAGCTGTTTGACCAGGTGAGACATTAGTCCCCATTTCATCCTCTTTAAACTATGAGTTAAGAATGTAGCAGCAATACATCTTTTAAAATGTGTACAATTGTTAAAGAAAAAAAAATGGTTAGCTTCTTTAAAAATGTTTCTCTATCATTAGAGTTGTTATGCTTCTTTTCTGCATGTTAAATACTGTAGTGTATGATGCATACACTAATTTAACTACATCAAGTTATATATAGGCTGGAAAGCTTTACATTTTAAAAATCTACTTTATGTGATGCTTACAGCAGTGATTAAGTTCAAGTTCAAGTTCAAGTCTGCTTTATTGTCAATTCTTCCACATGTACAGTACATATATACAGAGAATCGAAATTGCGTTACTCTCAGTCCCCCGGTGCATACAGATTACAATAACAGTAAATAGATTAAAAAAAACTATACAACTATACAATGAGGGAATTTGAAGAAAGATATAATATTAATAAAATAAAAAAATATGGTTAATAAGGACAAAAAAAAACAAAAGGCACATGGTAGATAGAGTGCAAACCAGTGAACAACAGTGCAGATAAAAAAAGATTTTCACAGTTCAGTGGTGCCTGGGGCAGAAGAGAGACGAGGGGGCAAGATCGGGAGCGAGTTCAGCTTCCTGACAGCCTGATGGATGAAGCTGTCCTTCAGTCTGCTGGTCCTGGCCTGGAGACTTCGCAGTCTCCTCCCTAATGGCAGCAGACTGAAGAAGCTGTGTGATGGGTGAGTGGGATCACCTGCGATGCAGAGGGCTTTCCTCGTGAGACGCGTTCCATAAATGTCTTGGAGGGAGGGGAGAGAGACACCAATGGTCTTCTCAGCTGCTCTCACTATGCGTTGCAGAGTCTTCCGGCAGGACGCGTTGCAGGCGCCATACCACACAGTGATGCAGCTGGTCAGAATGCTCTCGATGGTGCCTCTGTAGAAGGTGTACATGATGGGGGGTGGGGCTCTGGCTCTTCTCAGTTTGCGGAGGAAGTAGAGACGCTGATGTGATTTCTTGGCCAGCGCTGCGGTGTTGTCGGTCCAGGAGAGATCCTCTGTGATGTGCACACCCTGGAACTTGGTGCTGCTCACTCTCCCCACAGTCGCACCGTTGATGGTCAGAGGAACATGCTGAGTGAGCGCTCTCCTGAAGTCAACCACAATCTCCTTCGTCTTCTCCACGTTCAGAGAGAGATTGTTGTCACTGCACCACCTGGCCAGGCGGCTCACCTCGCTCCTGTAGTTTTTCTCATCTCTGTTGCTAATGAGACCCACCACAGTCGTGTCATCCGCAAACTTAATGAAGAGGTTGGAGTTGTGTGACGGTGTGCAGTCGTGTGTCAGCAGAGTGAAGAGTAGTGGGCTCAGTTCACATCCTTGGGGGGCCCCAGTGTTCAGTGTGATGGTGCTGGATGTGTTGCTGCCGACCCGTACTGCTTGAGGTCTTCCAGTTAGAAAGTCCAACAACCAGTTACACAGGGAAGTGTTGAGCCCCAGCTCGACCAGTTTGTGAATGAGCTGTTGAGGGATGATTGTGTTGAATGCTGAGCTGAAGTCAATGAACAGCATTCTGACGTATGAGTCTTTTTTCTCCAGATGTGTGAGTGCTGAGTGGAGGGTCGTTGAGATGGCATCATCGGTCGACCGGTTTGACCGATATGCAAACTGGAATGGGTCCAGGGAGGGGGGGAGGGCAGACTTGATGTGGTGCATGACTAACCGTTCGAAGCACTTCATGAGGATGGGAGTAAGTGCAACAGGACAGTAGTCATTGAAGCAGGATGGAGAAGCATTAATGTAATATCTGACCCTAACTTTAGAATTCTTTTTGATTTACATATGCCATCCTAGGTGTATTTTTTTTGCCTCAGCTTAACACAACTAAATTATATCAAATTATGACCACAGTGGTCTATATCTGCATTTTGAGCTGTTTTGAAATAATGAATTTTATGCTTCAATGGCAAACAGAGGTTTGTGTCAATACATAAAAAGATGGCAAAGATGTAGCCGCATCAGCATTTGACACTATAATGTAAAAATGGTTAACCCTATGCATTATTAAACTATTTCGTCAAGAAACAGAAATGAAAGAAATCTTTGTTGAGACATGAGTAAAAACTACATTTCCATGTGTTGTAAGCATTTGCGGAAATTTTGTATTTCTTTCAACCACAAGGAAGGTCCTTCTCAAAATTTTCCATCAGAGAGAGAGATGTCAAGGATCCATAACAAATTTAATGGCAACATGGAAATACTTTCAAATAAGTTGCATTTTATGCAAATTTTCACATTTTAAATGCAACCCAGACATAAAAACTGAGGACCATCAAGAATCATTAGAAAGACGACAAGAATACCTTAATTCTGTCAAAAGATAAACAAATGAACTATTTCATACCCAGGATTATTTGAGGCTGATTAAATGATTTGGGTCACCTCTAAGATCTTGTCTTGTATAGCAGTACAATTTTATCTTTTTTATTGCAAAATATTTTTTTGTTGCCTGTTGCTTACTTTCTCATTTAGGTTCTAGAGTTCTTGTGTTGTCCAGATGATGACTCTAGACACACAGAAAGACAGCAGGTATGAACACAACACAAAACCAAAATATTTTAAGTCCTACTGTTAAGCTTTACATATTGCTGTTATATTGATTGTTTCAGGTGCTTCTGGAGCTTCTGCATGTTGGTGGTGTGGTTCAGTTTGAAGAGGGCCGTCTCCTTGACCTTGCAGAAATGGCAGAATTGTAAGGAATCTTCTAAAAAAAGACCTCTTTACTTTTTCTCCAAAGAACATCACTAACTCGAAAGATGACAGATCTTTAAATTGGTTTTCTGCCTCTCAGTCTGCCCAATCCAAATACAACGTATCAAATAAACAATGAACAGCAAAAAATATCTTTGAAATAGCCTACAGCTCCACAGTAGCATATGGACAATTCCGTAAAAAAGTCAACCATACCATGAAAATATGGAGATTTACTCATTTTTTTGTTTATTTTTTAGTGTACTTGTAGCACAAATGTCAACATTTGGTTCTTCAGACACCCATGTGAGGTCTCTCTTTACATTTTTTTCATAGTAAAGTAAAGGCTATTTTGAGGATTGTCACATCCATGACTCTACATTTTGCTAACAATAATGACACATAAAACTACAATTATAGCAATTATTTCATGTTTAATAAACATTTGTGTCTAGGCATTTGTTGGACATTTTTATTCTGGTTTCCACATTTTATTTGCATGTAAATCTTAAGTTTGAAATCTCCCAAAAACGTTGACCTTTTTATGTCACGTCCTTAACGCAGGTTAGTTTCTCTTTTCTTTTTTAATCAAAAAAACTTTTGCATACACTGTATTTTTCTGATCTTTAAACACTATCAAAAAGAGTTTTGTATAATATAAACAATGTGTTTAGTTTACTGGTAACAATTACATTCCAGGAGGGTTTTTATGTCATGTCCACAATGCAACATGTCCATAACAAAGGAATTGCCCATATTCATATTTGACTTAGTTACCGGGAGTAAGTTGTTTGAGCTGCAGGTGTCCCTTTTTATAGGCCATAAAAATGAGCATTATCAAAAATCAGAGATTGAATTGCATTTTTATTGTTTTCCAGTAGAATTATTTTTGTTAGAATCACATTTTTAAACGGTGACAGTTACAAAGATTCTAGAAATTAAATGTAAAAGACTACATAATAAGGTTAATTTTGTGAAGAAATATGTTTGGTTGTGATCATTTTTTTTACTGAAAATAAGACATAATAAACATGTGACCTAAAAAATTATTGATATTTTTTATGTTCCTTTATTTTGATGTATAAACTCGTGAGATTAACCTATAGATAATGGGAATTAACAGAATAATACGCGTATTAAAGGAAACTTTAAATTTGAAAGCTAATGACCATAATTAAATGCATTGTTTCAATTTCTTAATAATTCTATTGGAAACTGGTCCTAATTTTTCCTGTAAAATAATCTTTTTCCAACTGTTTTTCAGTTACCAAATCTGTGAGTTTATTTATGACCATAAACACAATTATGACAGAATTGTTGACTGCTACCTTAAAGACCCTTTAAGAAAGGTATTCAATCCAAATTCCACAATTTCTACTTTCCTTCCTTACTTCTATTTATTTGTGTTATAAGCCTCTTTCTTCTTTCCCAGGAGGATGTCTTTAACTACATACATAACGTCCTGTCTATGTCAGGCTACAGCTCAGATGAGAAAGAGTCTGTGCGGGTCAAAGCAATGCAACACATGAAGGTAAGTAAAAAAAAAGCCACAAAGGGATACTCCTCTCAAAAATGAAATTATGAGCTTTGAAATCCCACCCTCAAGCTATTTTACAACCCTAAGACTTTAAGATTTAATGAAGTTTGGTAGCTTTCTGACGCCCCGATAGACAAGAAGGTCACTAAATCTCAAAAGCGCTGAAAATGGGTAAAGGAAAAATATTCCATGTCATTAAGTGGTTATGTCTTGACAAGTGTTGTAAAAGCGTTGGAGCCTCAATTTTTATTTGTTTTTGCGCACAAAAAATATTATTGAGGCTTTATAGAGTAGAGACTGAACCACTGCAATGACATGGACTTCACTCACTTTCTGCGCTTCTAAGATTTGGTTACATTGCTGGCTATCAGGAGTCACAAAGCTCCTGGACCTCATCAACACTTAATCTGTGTTCTGAAGATGAATAGAGGACCTAAGGTTGGTAAATGACTTGAGAGTCATTAATGACCGAATTAAAATTTTTGGGTGGCATATCTCTTTAAAGCAAAAATTCTGCCAAAAAAATTATAATTACCCTTTACTGTATGTGTTTTAATTAATCTCAAGTTAGCCTTGATGTAAATGAATTCTTTGGAAGAAAACAGTGAGTGTCATAATACAATTTATCTTGGCTCTTCCATGATTTATAATTGGAGTGAATGGGTGATGAGATATTAAAGCTCCAAAAAGTGCATCCACCTATCATTTGTAATAAATGGTATTTTACTAAGCTACTTTATATCACAGAAATTCGCTTCCATTTAGTTCATTATATGCAACTTAAAATGCTTAGTTGTAGATGTGAATCACTATCAAACACAGCCATTACAATGACTTTTTTTCAGCAGAAGAAAGACTTTAAGTGCTTTTACATTCAAAAAGTTGACTTGAGACATATTTCTTGATACACATTTGTAATATAAAGTATTTAATAAAAGCACTAAGGTATTCCAGGCAAGTGCTAGCAAAGCCTCTTATACTTCATTACTTACAATTATTATTTTATGATTTTTAACTGGTTCTCATTATGGTTTTTCCATTACAGGATTTGGTCAACATAAACTCAGCTAAGACAACAGAGCTAGTAGCTATACATTTTGCAGATGAAGTGCAATCTATAGTAACAGCTCTGCAGGTATAAATTATTTGCCTATTTATCCTTGAAGTATGACTGTGATTTTTTTTTATTTCTATAGAATTGTTTTAAAGTAGGGGTGGGCGATCTTCTAAGAAAGGATATGGCGTTTTTTTAAACTAAGAATCCCGATCCACAATCTGAAACACAATCACTACATTAACATGTGCACCAATAGTGGGATTATTTATTTGAATGATGTTGAACACACAAATTGTGGAGACGATATCTCAATATAAATTGTTTAATCACCCACCCCTATTTTAAAGGCAGGATTCATATGGTCCTGAATATCACAACTTGAAATATTTTATTTTCTATATAACTATAACTATTTTACTACACCTACTAATACTGTATTGTTTTATTAAAAGTTGTGTGAATTACATTTTGATTTTGAACTCTGTGTATACAGGATGACTATTTGGTATTCCAGTTTTTGACGTGTCTCCTGGACCCCAGGTAATAATAACAGTGCCAATGCAGCCCAAATGATGCCAAATAAATGCTAGTGAGGAAAAATATTCTTCATTGTGCAATGTGACAATTGGCTTATAAGACTGTTGACCAAGACATAGATAACATAGGCTTGCATTAGTCGAAGTGAAAGTGGAGTGACGTGTTACTTTTGTACTCTGGAATTAAATCATCTAAGTTCACACACACAGTAAGTGAACACAGACATACATTGTGAAACAAAATCACCTGAAGCAACCTGGGGAGCAGTTTGGTGGAATGGTGCCTTTACTCGGGTCCATGACCTTGATTAAGTTGAATGTTTGGTCAAAATTCTTTTGAACTGTGAGTCATTCACAGATCAAATATCAAACCTCTTCAATCTGCTCAGAGATAAATCGGGGCCACCCTGATCATATGAAACATGTTTATTTAGGATTTCAAATCTGGATGTGCAATAATTGTGTCAGTGCTTTCAAAGCACCTTAAAAATTACAAGAAAAAAACTATAACTAAACTAAACTAAAATTTAAAGGTTTATTGAAAGGGATGGGTTAACGAAAAATTTATTTTATAGGCAGCGTCCGAATTGAGTTGGTACTACCAAGAATCAATTTACATGAAATTAATTGGTGCTCAATTTTGGTACTTGAGAGAACACTTCTGTGCGCTGCTTGAGTCTGTAGCAAAAGCGTGCGAATATACAAGTAGGCCGTGTGTGGAGTGATACCCTTTTGCAACTTGAATAAAACAAAGGACAATGGCCAACATAAAGCGCCTTAACCTCTGGTTGCATTTCACAAAGGTGTATTTAATAGCCAGTCTAGGAATGCTCATATTGACCGTTTGAGTAAATTTTGACCAATTAATGCTTCAGATAAACGGTTTGAATGTTTTTATTTTAATTTATGATTAAGCTTCAAGTTATTCTATGTTTTATTTATAACATGAAAAACGTATGAGATCAATAATTTAGTTGACACTAAACATTTCTTCTAGACCAAAAAATGCCATAACCGGACCTTCTAAACATTTTGATTGTCTCTTTGTTTACTTTATGTGTGAAATGCCTGATGACTCATATCATTCGTTAGGAACTACTTTTAACCATTAGTAAGTTAAAAACAGAAAAAATAAGTTACTTAAATGCATGGCAAACTTCGGACTTATAGCTGGATTGTCCTTCCTTTGAAAATATGTCCTGAATCATCAACCAAAATATGTTTTGTATTTCAATTTCTGGCAAGAGGTTATTTTGAAAACGATTAAGAATGAAATAATTAACAAGTATTATGTTCTTGAAAGCTGGCATATCGACTTCTAAAAAATGAAATTAATCGAGCTAAAGATAAAAAATAGATATTTATGATTCATTCAGGTTTAATTAATTAATCGGAAATACTGATTTAATTGTGACTTTTAGCAACGATTTCAGAACCCCCTCTCCTCAGAACTGTGGTCTTGCTGTGAGTGTAATAGCTGCATTTAAACGTTTTAACCTAAGCCCTCTATAAGATCAACTCCCACATTTAGACTTTGACACGGAATAAAGAAACAAAGTGACAGGAGCACTTGAAAAACTGAACTTAATCGTGGATTAATCTGACTGAGAATTTTAAAGATCTATATTTATTTATTTTTATTTATGTTCATGATAAAATTGTCCAAATACTTTTGTGAATAGAACACTTTAATTCAAAATCAAGGTATGAGTAAATGTTTGTTCTTTAAATGCAACATATTGATATAGTACTTAAACTTATTATTATTATTAGTCATTTTCTTATTCTTCTGTTATCACTATCCGCAAATATTTATAATATATAATAATAATAAGGCTTTGAAGCCACTCCCATATCAGCAAAACAAAAGAACTTTACAACCGTTTAACAAAACCTATATCTCTGCATCAGAACGTCATAGAGAGGTGGGGGTTGGTTTATTTTGGTTTATATTATTAATTTAAATCCCACAAGCAAAACCCATAGCAATCAAACACATTATCTTTGCATCCATTTACTGAGACTTATATCTGTGCATCATAACATCATAGAGACAAGGGGGATGGTTTGTTTCACTTGTGGGTTATTTTGGGCCCTTGGAGAACTTTTGGGCCCTTCTTAGGCAGGAAATTTACAGGGGCTGTAAACAGTACACCTCTCAGTGTCTGGTGGCTTTGCCTTTTGATTCTGAACGGATCAAGAAACTGACTGACTCCTTGAATGGAAAGTTTGTGACTGTTTTCAAAAAGAAGGGTGGCTTTATTGGTTACAGTGCCTTTTTTGAATTTTTAAAATCTTTTTATTCATTCTCACTTTAACATGTGAAAATAAAAAAGTGAGGCTCCATAATAATGACAAATTTTCTTTTAAGAAAGCCAAAACTTCTCTTTTAGTTATTAAATGTTCAAATTTGAATGTTTTTAACATTCTATATTGACCGAGAACACTGTAGTTGTACAATAACAAAATGAATCCTCAAAAATACAACTTGCCTAATAATTGTTCCTCAGTGTATATATCTGAATCAGAATGTCCGTGTTGGAATAAAAACCGTGTGTGGCGGTTTGGCTCTATGTCACGTCACTTATTCACTTTCAGCATCCACCTTAAATTTTGTAATATTTATAGTATATATTTCTTTGATGTAGCAACTTTTGTATGCCCTTTCAATTACATGAATGTTATAACATTGTGCAATTGTGGTGTAAATACAGTAATGGCACTTTTAAGCCGCATTAAAGTAGCAAGACATTGAATATAATGAGTCTGTCTTTTGTGTTCCGCCGCATGGAAGAAGAATCTAGTCTAAAAGGAAATGAAAATAAAATGACAACAAAGAAAAATTGCACATCCATTACCACAAGTAGTTCACGACACTGTTAAAAAAATGTCTGCTTTCATTCCGAAACAAACCCCATCATATTAAAGTTCCATAATCATTTTTACAATCTTCTTTGTTTGTATTAACCAATTGTATTGTGCCAATACAGTTTATCAGGACTGGAAGTTATGGCTGAAAAAGCAAAAAGGAGGAATAAGTGTTATCTACTACATGAGCATACATACACATAAGGCCAATTAATACCACTTGTTTAAAAGTGTTCAGCCAGTCAAAACATGTGTAGCTGGTAGTCACCACTCAAATTTAGTCCTTGACTAGAAATCTTACCAGTTTCTGTAGTGGGAGACCAGAAATTTGTTTGTTTTGTGTGGGAGCCCAGCAAAATTGTATGTTTTTTGTGTGTGTGTGTGTGTGTGTGTGTGTGTGTGTGTGTGTGTGTGTGTGTGTGTGTGTGTGTGTGTGTGTGTGTGTGTGTGTGTGTGTGTGTGTGTGTGTGTGCATGTGTGCATTTGTATTCTATCATTCATGGTTTTCTGTTTTTATTTATAGCTCCAGAGAGAGCCTAAATCCTCAGGCTGTCGTAAGACTTGGACCAAATCTAAATGAGCTTTTAGTAGACCTGCTGTGTCAGTTCAGCCCCCAGCAAGTCACCACATTCCTTAAGACATCCCAGGATTACAGACTAGAGGAAACCATCCAGGTATTAATCAATAAACTTCTTATAACTGCTTAAAATGTAGTTTTAAGTTAGGTTTAGATATGAGATCACGGAATGTACAATATGTTAATGCAGAATAAGGCATTGGTGTGTCCTATATACATACTAATAAACAAAGAAATATTTATATTAATAAGCAAGAAGTTAATTATTGATTTGTGTACCTTTAATGTGAAGTT
This sequence comes from Triplophysa yarkandensis, assembly GCA_033220385.1. NCBI lineage: Eukaryota > Metazoa > Chordata > Actinopteri > Cypriniformes > Nemacheilidae > Triplophysa > Triplophysa yarkandensis. The sequence goes on along the minus strand of CM065655.1, from coordinate 22,103,195 downwards.
TACCAAATTTAATCATACTTTCGAATTGGGACCAATTCTCTAATAATGAACTATTACCTTTGCCTCAATACATTCTTAATTAGTCTTTATGAGCATTTAGGTTTTGGGTAGGATTTAAGGATATAGAATGCGGCCTTAATATGACTTTTATAAATAATTCTTAGCATGTGTTTTGGTTGTATATATGTGATTAATTTATTATGAATTGTTGCCCCTTAATAAAAAGTGTAATCATTTTATTGGGTTTAAGATTTTTGGATTAAAATAAAGTTTTTGTCATTTATAAGAAATTTTTTTCTTGATAATCTTCCATTTGTCTGCAACACAATTGACAAACTTCTCTATCTACAGATAACAGAGAAACACAAGTTGCATGAGGCCACAGCCTTTTTGCTGGAGAAAAAGGGAGATGTACACGGAGCCTTTAAACTTCTAGTACAAGTAAGATGTTATCACTCGCCAGAAGGGATACTACTTTTATGATGTGTTAGAGTGTATAACATTTGGTTATTACTATTTTGTAGGGTTGTTAACCATTCATAAAATGTTTGGTAAATTTACTGTATACTGTTTGTTTTGTTCTGAAACAGGATATAAGTAACTTTCATTTCGTACACTTTTATGTGGCAACATTTTTAAAAAGGCAGGAATGACTGTTATAAGCAATAGTGGTATTTTAGCATTCCATTTAATAATTGGAATAATATAATAATAGATGTAGTACTGTAAAGTCCAATTTTCACTGTACAGACAAATGCCAACAAACACCAAAAGGTAACATGGCACTTTAAAAGTTGATAATAAAAAACAACAAAAAGTCAAATTGCTCCGACAGACACAAAGAAACTTGATTGACAAAACAGATAATGTCTGCATAAAATCTTGATTTTAAAAACTTGTAATTTTGTGTATGTGTGTATATTAGGATTGCACACTGTTCAAAGCTTGTTCGATGCTTTAGATGTGTCTTCCGGTTCGAGTGAGATCATTTTCATAACTGAAAGCTCCTAACTAGCCGCAGTTGTGGCCTAGTGGTTTAAATTTGTGATCACAAGGTTTCCGGTTCGATTCTCAGGTCTGGCAGGTAACGGCAAAGCCCCTAACCCTGGGCACCATAAATGACAAATTGGTCCCTTTCAGTTTACTTTCACTAAAACTTTTAACATGAATCAACATGCCTCCATACTGGGACTAAATTTGTCCAGATTCAATTTCATTTTTAACAAGCATTTTTTAAGTTTATAATTTTTGTCTAGTTTATTATTCAATGTGGAAAAGATTGTAAGGCCACTAGTGTAGGCCTATATGTTAGAAAGGGTCTTAAAATTATAAGACATCTAAAAGGAGAAGTAACATATGCAGTTTCTGCAACTTTTATGTTAATCTTGAGTATCTCTTTGGAATTATTGTACAGCGATACAGCTTAATGATTTTTTCTGGAGAGCCAATCTCTTGCATGTTGATCGTGGATATGGATTGTACAGTTATGCAAGATCATATGCAGATTTAGAGGTATGTGCAGATCAGTCACAGTTTCATGTTTACAGTTCTTTGTTAAGCAGAGTGTGGAGATGTAGTGGGGAGCAAATCCTGTGGGAAGAAGGACCTCCTCAGTTTTGTTTGAGTTAATGTCACTAGGCGAAAGTCCTGCATTACAGGCAGCCGTGCATGATGTCAGAGCATCGCGGATAGTCTTATCCACCCACTGCTTCTGAATGGGTAATATTCAGATCGTTTGTTCCATGGTATCATCTATTCCAGATAAATCCCACTAATGCTTTTGTAAACAGGTTGATGTCATCAGATCTGCGTCGTAACACCTCTTAGTGGGGGTCAGCAAGTGCATTCTGTGGAGTGGACACTATTTTTTCCGACCAGCGCGTGACCTCCCTCTGAACTGGAACTTCCTGCCTGAGCATTTGTTTTTATTTTAGTTTGAGAAAGGTGGCGTTATGGTAATATTTTCCAAGCGCTTGGTGAGATTGTGCCTTGTAGTGTCTTTGGTTGTAGTGTAACAGTGGTCTAGTTTCCTTTTGCCTCTGCTGGGGCAGGTAATATGCTAATAAAATGTTTGGTTCTGCACATTTAAGGTTGGCATTAGCTAAAATCCCCAGCTACTATAAGTGCAGCATCCTGGTATTGGTTCTGGTTCTTGGGAGAGTGCCTCATGCAGCTTGTATAAGGCAGTTCCGCTTTTGGTGGAATATAAACGGCGCTGTTTATGACCGATGTAAACTCCCGAGGAAGGTAAAAGGGACGGCATTAGATGGTAAATAGTTCCACGTTGGGTGTGTAGCGTTGGAGAGGAACGACGCTTGTGCGGTTGCAATAGTTTTTTTTTCACCATTAAACACACGCTGCCTCCTCTTGACTTCCTGATTCAAGTGTCCTGTCCATGCAGTGAATTAGATCAACTGGGCCGGTTGGATGGTTTGGTCTCGGTCCGATATCTCTGGAACTTTACCTTGGCCATGAGGTCATCAAGCTGTTTTCCCATGACTTTACCTTGGCACAAAGGCCTGTTCTCAGCTTGTTCCTTACGCCGGCTCATATTGTGCTTTGTTGTTGTTCATGGGTGTTGATCTCACTCGACCAGCTTGGGCCTGAAGTTGAGAACTTCAAATTGTGAGTACATTTTAAACTAATGGAAATAAAAGATCCCTTTTGAACCCTATGTGATCGGTGGTGAAGCTTTTTGCCAGTTTGGAAGTTAATTTTAAAGGCAAAGTCAAAGAAAAGGAGGTCGAAGCAGTCAACCTCAACGGCGCCATCTTGTATTGTTTGTACGGACATGAGTTGAAAACCATCAAGAAAACAGAAAGCAGAGGAAAAGGATGGGGTTTAGTAAACAGACTTTGGGTCTCAAATTTAAGATTTTATCAATAAATTGTCTCAAGAAGTTTTCACAAAGCCTCAAGGACCTCAAATGCAAGGACCAGAGTGTTAACAGGATGATTAACAACAAAATTAATGATTAGAAACCAAGCTTTCGGAGTGACATGTTTTTTATTTTAAATCAGAAAAATATGCAGCCTCCAGCAGAGTTAGCAGCAGACAGATATGCTGATATAGTGTCTTTAAACAACAGTCCTTTTTACAAGTGGGCTTGGCCTTTCTACAAGCTGGTTGTAAGAGTCAAGAATCAGGATTGAGCCTCGATACAAATTTAAATTTGTGCTTATGAGGCCATATGAATAATTGTAGCAGTAACATCAAATACATTCAGCCGGGAAAATTTTGAAGACTTAGATGTTGGTCAACATCCAAATGGGAAACTGCGCACAACCATTTTTATTTTTTTTTAAGTCTTAAAGGAGCTGAGGGTGAGCTAATTTCTCTAAGTTCGGCTGCCTAGAGTACACAACAGCAGCCTTGCCCAACTGTGCATGTGTGTCAATAAGAAGCACATCCTCAGCCCACAAAAAAGATGACTTCACGTGCCTTTTTAAAAAAAGAATACACCAATTTCAAGTCAAGTCAAGTTAATTTATATAGTGCTTTTTACAATTTTCATTGTTTCAAAGCAGCTGTACATGAAACATTTTATATCACATTTGTTAAAAACCAAGGCAAAAACACATAAAAACAAATGAAGAGATACAAAGGTAATATATTATTCATGCTATATGGACATTTGTTTTTTGTTAGGTAGTTTTGTAGCTTTTAAATCCCTGTACGCATTATAAAAATAAACACACACAAAGTCAAAGGATACTGGATAGTATTTACACAGAAGGGTGCACACTTTTTATGGTTTTTGTAATGTATGGCTGGACTAGAGTATTTGATTATACAAATATTTAATAGATGGCTTCGCATTTGATTGTCTATTTTGACATTCAAATTTGAGTACTTTAACAATTTTTAACTAGGAGGAGTCTAATAGTTTGACAAATTATAAACAACAATTATTACCTTATGCCCGACTTAAGCTTGTCTTCTTCTGACGTGTTTTATACAGCTCTAGCTACTATTGCAGCGATTATAATAGTTTCTTTAATGCCTAATTTATATGCTTTAGTTTAGTTTCATTATTTCGTAAATGTACAGTTTTATGTGCTCAAGCGAGCATTTGTTTTAATGAATAAGAAGAAGTTTAAACTGTTTATTTAACAGTTCCCTTTTTGTTTTATTTATAAGAAACTTTATAAGAATTTTTATTTATAAGGAACTTTTTTTTATTACATTTGATTAGAGAACAACATTGTACTCTTCGAAGGTTGTTTAGGCACAGGCTGTATTTTGATCAACTTTGGGGAAATGCATAATGAACTTTGATCCGATCGAAGCTGGACAAATGGGAGTATTGTTTATGGATCTGCCAGGAAATCATATATACAAGCATTGGATACTAAACATCATCAAGGCATACGATTAGCTTTGGGAGCATATTCATCCATTTGGTCTACGTATTAAACCTCATCTGGAAAATATCTAAGTAGATTTAAACATCTTGGATCAAACCCGCTTTTGCAAAATTCCTCCATGGGATATCAAAAAAACCTTTATTTTGTTGGATTTATCAAAGAATCAAAAATCGAAAACACATCCAAATGAATATCAGTTACAATTTTTAGAAATAAGAGGTATGTATCCTCTGTATACTCTAACATACACAGATGGATCCAAATCTGGAAACCCGGTAGCGGCAGCTTTTGCAACAAATGAAGTACATCAAGGTATACATATTCCAGATCAAAGTTCAATCTTCACAGCAGAAGCAAATGTTTAATTGCTGGCATTAAAATGTATTGAAACGTCTTCACAGAGGAAATTCTTAATAATGACTGACTCAAAATCATGCCTGGATTCACTGGAAAGTATGAAAACTGATCATCCAACAGTAGTCGAGATCTTCGTTAAATTATTAATGCTCAAATCAAAGGCTTTTAGCATTTACGTTTGCTATGTACCTGGACACTCAGGAATTTCTGGAAATGAGAAAGCAGACAGTGCAGCAAAAGAAGCACTATCCACAGAATTAGTCCTTTTACATACCTAAAACAAACGATGCAAAAGAGGACATTCAAAAATTACCCACGATGCAAAAGAGGACATTCAAAAATTACCCATTCATTTTTACTCTTAGGAGAAAATCCTCCAAAATGTTCATTTTGTCAGAATTCATGGTCCATTAAACATATCCTTCTTGATTTATATTACATTTGCCCCTGTGAGAAACCTTCTTTATTCCGTTGATACTTTTGGAAAAATGTTTAATCAAGTGAATCCGAACATGGTCCTAAGATTTCTAGAGAAAATAAATGTTAAATATCTCTTCTAGTCTTCCTTTGATTGATTGCACTTTATTCTCGTCATGAATATAGATTAGAAGCTGTTATGGCGTTTAAAAGAAAAGAAAAGAAAGAAAGAAATGCATAATGTGAAGGAGACTGCCAGTCAATGGGGTAAAATAAGTATATTTTGTTTGTTTCTATACTATATTAATTTAGAAAGCTCAGGCACAAAACGCAGCTTGGTCGCCCACTGCCGAAATGCGGATCTTAAGGCATGTATTTGCCTAAATTTCATAATGAGAATAAATGAATTATAAGTACAGACCGATCTGCATAGGACTCCGCGGGATAGATTTTAAAGTGTATTTTGTTAGCTGTTCTCATGTTTCATATCATACTGGAATGTATGTGCGCAACCTGTGCATGAACATTTAATAAATTACAATTTTCAACTTACTCTATTGGTGTTAAGAGAGTGCTCTTTCATTCTGTTTAACAGTCCGGCCATAGGGGCATTAATAACAACATTATGATTTAGTTGATCTTGGAGAGAACACAAAGACATCGGTTTTGTGTGTTTGTGCTGTTCTTTCATTTATGAAAACTTTATTAATTATAAACACTTCCTTTCGTCAGCCGCAATAGAATTAATGTTCTTGACTAAATACAAATAAAGTACAACAGATGGACACACATATATATTCCTTTATTAGATGTTTGAATATGTTTAGTCCCTCCCACTGAAGCTTAATATAGTAAGCTTAGAGTTGGCCATAGAGTCAATATGGACATTAAGGGAAATGCAAGGCTTTTAAACCTCTGGGGGTAGATCTCTTGCTTTATTTTATTCTGCTGCTTCTTTTGTAAATTTGTTTAAATTGTTTAATCATTTTGATTTTGGAAACTGATTTTATAATGTTTTTGTTTAAATTTAGAGCAGAGAAAATAAGTATTTGACACATGTTCTGGTTTCTTTATATGAATTCAATATTTGGCTTGATGGCTACATCTGGTGGATTTTTAATTTTGTGTCAATAGCCCACTTAGAAATCCCCTTACTGATAAAAATGCTCATGTGTCAAATACTTATTTTTCCGCTGTATGTTTTATTGTGAATATTATTGTTATGTTGGATGTTAGGCATTATATTGTTTGGATTGGGCCTTTTAATGTTTGTTAGGTGCAGGCTAAAGGGGTATATATGGAGGTTTTCGGCACACTTCTGTTAATTAAGCTTTTAGGCCTCCTAAACTGGTTTTAGTTCCCCTTTGTTGGTATTTTAGTTTCATTACTTTTCTAACAGGGCATATTTATTTTTCTAGGCCTATTTAATAGCAGTTATTTTTTATATTGATTTGAATTGAGACAGGAATTATGTTATATCAGCTTCAGTGGTTTTGCCTTTAGACTTATTAATTTCGGCTGGAGAATAAATTAACCTAATTTTGCTCATTCTTTGCCACCACCACATACTTTTCTCAACTTATGTCAGCAAAACCAGTTAATATGTCTTCTTAATCTCTTTGTTTCTGCTTCTCAGATCCTTAAGGGCAGTCTGCACAAACTTTCCCCGGAAAACTCGTCATCAGATAGACCCAGCCAGGATGAGAACACCGTTGAAGTTATCAGCAACTTGAAAATAGTGGAGGAAGCTCTGCATGATGTCATTGCTTTGGGTCAGAGAAGCTCGCACAGCCTTAACCTCCAACAGAGAGAGGTATGTTTGTTAGTGTTAGTTTGTAGATTACCAGCTACATAGTGTTTAATGGGCTACATTATATAAGACATTGCATCTTTTCTCTTATGCGTGGGTGTGTATGTGGTTGTGATATACTAGTGTGTCCCATGAAAAAAAAAAAGCCCCATCTCATGAAACAGAGTTAATGTCTAATTGAAAATTGTCCCGCTGAAAAGAAAACAACAGTAACCATTACATCCAAACATTGTTTTGTTTGAACAGGGTTCTATGACATTTGTTTTGTCTGTAAAGGAATCTAAAATAATGTCTACTAATGTGTACTGTAATTTTTTTTTATTGGTGGGAGTTTATTTGTAGATGGGAACAAAATACCTGTAAAATCATTTTGATGGTTTTATTGAAATAAATGGTATGGTATTTTAAAAAACATTTTTGTTTCTGTGATGGGGGTTCTTTTGTTATGTCAGCAGGACTAAAACATTTACATTTATTCATTTGGCTGACTCTTTTATCCAAACTTTTAACTTACAAGTAGGTTCACAAAAGAATAAATCATCAGGAGAGGTAACAAAGCATACATATGATCAGTAGTAATAGTCCTAGTCAGATAAAACACATCATATGAGCTAAGGGCAAGCACAGTAATTTCTTTGTAGAAGGAGTGAGGGGTAAGAAAAGTTTTTTCAACTGGTCATATATAGAATGAAAACATTACTTTTTTAAGGCAGATCTTTCCACTATCAAGGGTGGTACAAGAGAGGGATTTCTTACCTTTTAGGAATGACAGCAAGAGATGTGGCTCAGTAGCCAAGTAAAGAGACTTGGAGGTTGAAGTAGGGGGGTGCTGAACCAGTGGTGGTCTTGTAGGCTATGAACAGAGCTTTAAAATCGATGCAAGGTGCATTAGGGAGTCAATGTAACCTGATGAAGAAAGGTATGACATGCACTCTTTTCGGTTCCTTGAAGACCACTTTTGCTACTTCATTCTGCATCATCTGTAGAGCTTTGGTCGTGCAGCATGTGAATCCAGCTTGTTTAGCATTGCACTAGTCTAACTTGAACAGGACCAGTGCCTGGACTTAGATAATCTGCAGTACCTGGCGGTGCTAGTAACATGATCCATGAAGGTTAGCTGTTCATTGATAACCACCCCCAAGTTTCTGGAAAGGTACAATGATGAATGATCCTAGTTGAATAGAGAGGTTGTGACGGATCTTCGAGTTGGCAGAGAGGACAAGAAGTTCAGTTTTGCCAGGTTCCTTTATACAGAGCTAGATGTCACTTAGGCATGCAGAGACAAGGTCCGAAATCGCCTGATCTTCAGAAGGGTGAAGTGTAGCTGTGTGTTGTCCTCATAACAATCATAAAAAAAGTCATGCTTCTAAATGACGGATTCTAAAGAAGTAATTTTGGTTGGTGGAAACCCAACAAGGCAGTGTTTTTTTTTTATTATAATGTGTGCCACAATGATGGTAAAAGCCTTGTGGCTCATTACATTTTCAATTCCCACTTTTAATTGATATTAAACGTACTGAATTATTTTTATTTGACAATGTAAAACTGCAGACAGTTTTCAAGGAGGGCTAAGTTGTAGGGGTAGGGGAAGGGCACAGGTTATACAGCTTCTACAGCAAAAAAAAAGTGCTTATATCTATGCATGTATAACCAAACTTTTTTGTGTATTTTTTTTCCAGACTTTATGGTTTCATCTTCTGGAAGCAATGATGTCACCACAGAAACTTCTCAAAAGTTCAGATGAAAATGACATTTCTAAAAGTTAGACGCACTTGCTCTAATTTTGAGTAAATACAATTTATCTACAGAAGCTTTACATGAGGTCTCAAGCTGTCCTTATGTTCTCTTCTTCCCTAGCACTGAAGGAACTTACCATGGAAGTCTTAAACAAGATGTCTAGTTTTATTGCTCCACCTGTTATAATCCATCATATTCTACAGGTACGCAGTTTCTCTTTCAAACACATAATAAAGGTCATAAAATTGGGGTGTTTAAAGCGCCTCACTTTGCTTTCAGCCCTCCTGCCTGTGGGTTAACTTTCTTTTGCTAAAATGTTGTTAAAAGGCATTTCTAACATTTTTTTGTATTCAATTTTATTGATATGACCCCTGCATAAAAAAATTGGAACCCATTGTAGCAGTTAGATTACTGATTTCTAATCTAACCTTGGGTGAAGTCACGGCTGAGGAAGCACAGAATCCAGGTTGGCATTTGTTACAAATATATTCTTGCATAAAAAACGTCTAGGTTACTAGTGTAACCTAGACGGGAGGGGAGGTGCTTAGGGAGGTGCTTAGTGATGGATGTATTCTGTACTCGCCCGAAGGGGAGCAAGGAGGCAACATGAGCGCGTAGACTCACCTGAAAAGGGGAGGAGGCGCTTTCACAGACGTACGCCCGGCCGTTCGATGGTCACACCTCTGTAAGACCCTTGCTAATACCGGCTCCACCCTGAGGTTGTAGAACCCTGCGAAGGTGTTGGGTGTAGCCCAACCCGCAGCTCTGCAGATGTCTACCAGAGAGGCGCCCTGAGCCGCTGTCCACAAGGAGGCTACACTCAGTGCGCCAGTGTCTGTTTGGAGACAGCGCTCCCTCTTGTGGAACTCCATAACAGACAAAGAGTTGCTCAGAACTTCTGAAGCTCTGCGTGATTCCAAGTAATGGCGCAGGGCACTTACCAGACACACCAATGACGAGAGAGTAAAAACAGTCCTTTGAGTGCTCCTCCCTGCAGCCACGAGAACTAAGGAACATAAATCCCACAAGCAGCCCCTATTACCCACAGGTGTCTGCCCATCCTGACAGGGAGCGAAGACTCCTCAGTGTGAAGTAATCCATGACACACGGGTGGGCCTGTTTTTCCTCACAAACAACAGAATAACAGAATAATTAAAGATCTCAGATGTTTTATGAGCTAAATATTTACAGAGACATATTTGTGATTCTTTTTAGTAAAATGCAATAAGAAATTACTAAAGCTGTGCCAAAATATCAATAATTGAAACTATCAAAATTAGTTAAACATTACTATACAAGTATTCCAACCACTTCTTCTTTAGATTATGTTTTAAGTGTTGGCTGTTGAATAACCAATTTAGAGGAATAACGACCATCAAATTAAAGTTATATTATTAATTGAAATGATGATGTGCATTTAAATTGTCCCATGAACACCCGTTTTTTAAAATAAATTAAATATTTATTAAATTTTCTTTTTCTTTACCCAGGATCCTGTATATGGGAAAGGAAAATTGTCAGAGATCAAAGGTCTCGTTTTGGGAATGCTGGAGACATTCAACTATGAACAGGTAATGCACGTACATGCAAGCACAGTAGTTAATACAACACAATTTTGTGTTATGATATCAAATAGCATTTTTGATTTTATCCAGACCCATAGTATATACTATATCATAAAGCATATTTACCAGCATTTACTGCCCATTTACTTTACATGAGGGGCAGTCTTGGCCTGGTGTTTAGAGTCCTTGACTCGTGATCTGAAGGTTGCTGATTCGAGACCCGAAAACCATACTTTGCCACATGTCACTTCACTTCACTACAGTGTGTGCCATGACATTCACAATTACTATGGTGTGTCATGTATTTTGTAATGATGTTTTTAAGATTGTTGATATTTTGAGCTCAAGTAAGGCCCGACTTACAAGTTTTACAGACTTACAGTGTTAGAGGGGCAGGCAGCAAAAAATGTTTGTAATGTTTAATTATCATGTATGAGTTTGAAATAATAAATGTTGATTTTAAAGTATATCAGACTGCCACTGTAAGCCTACCATGGTATATATGTACACATATGTGCACATACATATGTATATATATATATATATATATATATATATATATATATATATATATATATATATTATAATTTTTGATTGATTCATCTTTTTCGACTTTCAATTACAACTCGCTAATTTTACTGCAGCTCATTCAGCGCTCAAGGCGCCCCGCACACTCACTTTATTACCCTTCTATGTGTAAATTCTATGATGGTATCTTATGAGGGCACCGGCGCCTACTCTAGCCTGTTAGTCCTCTACAATTTCTATAACTTTTATTATTTAAAATACAAAACATCGCTTAAGCCCCCCATGGTATGGCGCCCCTATGCATACCCACTTTTTGCGCCACTGGGCCTACCCATAATGCATCAATGATAAATAGATGGTTCACAGAGGTAAAACAGTTGTAGCATTAATAACTCACCATCAAGGCTTTTCAAAACCCAAAGAGTTTTGATTGTCTTTAGGACACAATAAAACATTTTTTGAAGCATGGTCCAAAATGTTAACATTACCAAGACCATACTCTGACAGCGGCTATCAATCCTACTTCTCTATGTTGTTTAACAGATCAAATCACCAGCTCATTATAGGATTGATAGCTGCTGTAGGATTGCTGCGTGAAAGGGTTGTTTCAATTGATATGGCCCCTACACAATGTTCACTGCTTTATATTCCCTACACACAGGAAGAGTATGTATTTGCGTTACACATACACACAACTTACAACAGAAATGTAAAGAGTTATTTGACAACGTAATCCCTTTGAGTAGTAGTCATGTCTCATATGCTTTAAACAAATGATGACACTTTAATGACACATTAATTTAATGACAAAACACAAAGTAAATGGAATTTGTTGTGAAAATTCAAGTGCTATATATCTGCCATGGCCATTCAAGTTTCAGACCTAGACCATAAAGAAAAGTTTTAAATATGGGCATGGTGTTTTGGAGAAAAAAATACATATTTTATAAAGACAGCACACAACAATGAATCAATGTCTTTGCTGGGATAAACTATGTGTACTAACTGACTTTTTAGGAAATCTAAGGTACTTTGTCTTTCCTTTTCCTTAGACATTGTTAGAGACTACAACCAATCTTTTGAACTCTGATCTTCACTGGTCTTTGTCACATCTGCATAAAGCTGTCAGTAGAGGGCTCTACCCCCGACAGGACTACTGCAATATTTGCTTACAACATTACAAAAGAAGACAGGGAGGTGAAGAGGAAATCATCATTTTCAGGTAAGCACACTGCGCACACAAAAATAGTTCAATACCAGAAAATACTCCTCATTTCAATTGGTCTATCAAATAGATTTGGTTTAGTTTGCCAAATTTGACATTGAATTGCCACACCAGATATCATTGATACGTTGTAATCTCTTTGCCTTTATAACTTTTTATCTGCAGCTGTGGTCACCTGTACCACTGCAACTGTCTTCACCGTAAAGAGACAGGATTTTTTGGCAAGAGAATGTATTCATGGAGCTGCTTCAAATGTTTGTCGCGTAAAGGATCACAGCCAGCAGACAAACCTAGCACAGAGTCACAGTCACACTCCACCTCTATGGCACAGGTCAGTTTTTACAGTAAATCAAGCCATTTTTGCACTCACTTTATTTTGATACAGTTTATGCAAACTCTTTAGGGTGGTTTCCTGGGCAAGGCTTAAGACCAACAGTAATGTAAGGGCTGTCTAAACTTACACAAATTACATTGGCATATCAAACATAAATACATAAGTGCCATTGTTTTGTCTCAAAATACACACCAATATATTTTTTGTAAGGCATCTTTGTAAAAGGATAGATAATAAATGTCCTCATCTAACTAGGCTGAAACTAATCCCTGTCTCTGAAAAAGCTTCCTATTGTTTGGGAAATGCAGATATTAGAGGTATTATTCAGTCTGCTTTTGCTTTTGCTCAAATTTTGATTTAATGCATTGTAATTCCTTAAATGGCATTAATATGAATTGGATATGTTTTTGAAAAAACTGTATTTTATGTCTTCAATAGACTTGGTTATATTTTTACGAAAAAGCATATTGTCATTTGTAAAAAAAAAACATTTTCACTTTATCTGTACAACAATAGTTCATAGTAAACAGAAAAATAACAAGAAACATAATTAAAAATACACTACACCATCGCAATGTTTTCACACTGAACAGGAGACCAGACACAAGTAAAGGTCAACCGGTAGTTTAAACTACCAGGGAAGTAATCCACAAACAAACGGGTAACTGGAATTACAAAACCGAGGAATCTTAAAGCGTACTCACTGCAGGCATGGCTGCCCTGAACCGTGTGATTGTTCCCCCTCCATAAACATTCACTGGCCTGCACTCGACACTGTTCTTTGTGAACCAGACCCAAGCACCCTTTCATCTTTAAGATGAAACCGCTTTGAAGTAACATAAACAAAATGATGTCACTCAGCAAAATGTAATGCATCAAAATATTTAGTTTGTGTCTTAGTAAAGTGGCAGTAAAAAGTAGGTGAACCCCTGTTATTTTCCTGGTTTTCTGCTGGAATTGGTCATAAAATGTTATCTGATGGAGGCCCCTGTAATGGTGTCTGAGTGAAAGGTTGAATTTTTCACCTCTCCCAGGTCACTTTCCTATTGCTAAGAATCTACCTAAACTTATCTTTATAAGCGCCACTGTTTTGTTGGTTTTCTATCAATCTACCATGCCCGAGCCATCAAAACAGAACAAGCCGGACCATTCTCAAGTTTTCAGGGAAGATTCCACAGACTCTAGCAAGGCTAATGCAAACAGTGATTGTTAGCCATAAAAGTTACCTGACTTTTCAGATGGAGCCTTGCTCAAACATTTCGCCGACGTGGTTGCAGAAGAAGGACCACCTACGCAAAAGATGGTGAATGAATTGGACTCCAGTCCGGACATTAAATTAGATTAGTATCATCAAACACATTAATGAGATCGCTGCAGCCACTGAGTCACTCCATCCCGTGTGGCCAAAACAGAGAATCGCATCTCCACCGCGGAAGATGACATCAATTTGCTGCATAAGAAGCTGTTTGCACTTTAGAAACTTAACATGAAACTCGCGGAAAAGGCTACAGGTCTTGAAGGGCGGGATTCTTAACCTCAGGGAGTCGGTGGAAGGAAGCGATCCCCTGCAGTTTTTTGAGTCTTTCTTACCAAAACTGTTTGATCTGCCAGTCCCATGTATTGAAACGGACTGCACTCACCGAGAGCTAAGTTCACCTACAGATGGTCATCCACAACTTGTCCTCCTCAAGATTCATCACTCCAGAGATGTCACCACATTCCTGTCTGCAGCTAGACACAACTTCACTACGTATAACAGCCTCTCTGTATCTCTCTTGACATTTCATGGGCAGTTTGTGCCGCGAGGAGAGCCTTCAATCTGTGTGAACTTATTAAAAATAGGAATCCGTTTTTTATCAAACGAACTTCCCAGCTGTGCTGTTCAAGGTGGAGTGCACTCAGTAAACCTTCAGAGACCCTAAAGATGCTAAAACCTTTTAAACAGTAATGTGTGATCTTTCATCTTCTTTTTTTCTCATGGTTCTCTTGATGTTATTGCATATCATGGGTGGTCATTTAAATAATTTATATTTAGGTCGTTTTATCATGAAGCTATTGTAAATAGGTGTTTTTTTTCTCTTTTTTTCTGTTTTTCTTCATTTATCAAATCCTTGCTTTACTTTTTTTGCTCTAGAGGGAGTTATAGACATGGGTGGAACAAATCTTTTCTTTGGTTTTTATTTTTCATTTTTCAGAACTTTATTTTAAGTTGGAATCAGAGTAAAATTCGCCCTTCTCTTTTTTCTTCTTTTTTCGCACTTCTTAGTTTGCCTTTTTCCTATTTACTTTTTATACTTATTTTGAGCTGGAAATGGCTGATAGTGTCAAATTGAATATGCTTATCTTCTATGTAAGGGGGCTAATTTATCCAGCAAAACGCGTTAGTGTTTTAGATTTTTTTGCTTAAGTAACGAGTTCATATAGCCTTTTTGCAGGAGACTCATGTGGTGAAAATAGATGAAAATGGGATGGCAAATCTTTTTTCTGTGTTATTGCCTCTTCCTTGTTTTTCAATATTGTAAATGTTCACTTTATTTTCTGACCACAAGGCGATGATGGCTTTTGTTTTGTTAAACTCCAACCCTGCTCAAGCCCAGAGATGGGTTTCAACATTTAAAATTTTTTTGAAAACAAACTGTTTATTTAAATAAAGGTTTAGTAAATGATCGGAACTTTACTGTATCTTATTCTTCAAATTTAAGGAAGTTTCGGTAGATTCCATATTGTAGAGTCAAAGCTTTCAATCTTGGACTCTCTTTTACATCAGGGTTATGATGAGGACGTAAAACTTCAACCTGACCTTGTGAAAAAGGAAATTAAAGCAGTTTTGAAGCAGCAAGCTGATTTCTCATTTCCGCTTACTAGCCGTTTACTAGCACTGAAATTGCTGTCCAATGGACACTCTGCAGATATTTGCTCAATTAATTCTAAAGCTGGTGTAATTCTTCATGAGCACTAAGATAAATGATACTTTCTCTAGTTTTCTATTCTGAAATATATAGTTTGGAGATATTGAATAGCATGTGATACGGTTTAAAACAAACTGTCACTTCCTAAATTGTCTAAGGAGGTTTCTTTCAGTTTAGATGAGCTCTAGGGGCAGCTTTAGATATGTGTAGGGGAAAATATCCTGGATTGGATTGAATTTTATAAAATTTTTTGGGACGACTGGGTCCTTCAATCTTTGAGATGATCCAGACTGCAGTTAATAAAGGGTCTTTCTCCAGATATTTAAATATTGAAGTTATCTCACTTTTGCTTGAAAAGGGATAAGGATAGCAATAATTGAGGGAAAACTTTCGTTTTTGTACGCAAAAATACTCGCACAGAGGCGTCAACCATTTGTGACTAAACTCTTTTAGAAATGTTGGAAGACTACATCATATTATATATAACATGTCTTTTTTGTCCACTCCTGCTGCTTTCCTTTTCCTAGATGCTATGATAGCCTGTGATCATCTGTAATGGTCATATTTGTGGTCAGTGCTGGAAGCCATGGCTTTGGGACCCACTTACATTCATATGGTTAAGGTGCTTTATAGGAACCTGTTCATCATTGCTGAAAGTAGCTAGAGGTACCCGTCAGGGTTGCTTTCTAAGTCCATTTCTTTTTGCAATCTTGCTTGAACCACGAGCACAGACTATAAATGTAGACAAAGTCACAACCCCGATCAAAGTATGTGGGACTAGTGTCCATATCTCATTGTATGCTGATGATGTCCTCCTTTTTCTAACTAACCCTGTGCAGTCCATACTCAATATTCTATCAATCATTGACAGCTTTAGTAAGATCTCCGGATATAGAATAATTTGGACTAAGTCTGCTCTTCTGCCCCTTAATTACGCAATGAAAAACATCTCACCATGGCAGCTTTCCCAATTGTCAAACAGTTCAATAATTTGGGCATTTGTGAATTAAATTGGTGCTTCATTACAGTACATGCGGAAAAATCTGCTTATGAAAATATACTCTCGGATTTCATATAGTTTGGAAAACTGTTCATCTTTTCCAAATTCTCTATTGTTCACATATTACAGATTATTATGCATAATTACTAAATTTGATTGGAAAGGCAAACAGCAGTGTGTTAAACTTTCCAGATGCAGCAAGATAGATATGCGGGTGGTCTATAACTCCCCAACTTTAGTTTTATCATTGGTCTTTGACACTTCGTCCAGTACTTTGCTGGTTTGATGATAATGTTGAAGCTTCTTGGTGCTCTCTTGAGAAAAACTTGGTCCTTTGATGTTGGAGTAAATTTGATTAGCTAATATCCCTCCAAATAAACGTAAACTCCAATTTGGCCTCCTGATATCACACACAGTATCGGTGTGGAGAGCAGCAAAAAAGTCTGTTGTATTAGCTCTAATTGAAACCCTTGCTCTCCTATACTCTCCTTCCATAATAACTATGGCTTGCTAATTGGCAAACACCCAATTAAGTTTGGCAAGTTTCCACAATGATAAGGATAAAGGGATTCATTACTTGGGTAATATCATTGGTGACAAGGCCCTTTATACTTTAAGAACTTTCTATTCTGTTTAACTTGCAAAAGTCCACATTTTCTTTAACTTGCAGCTGAGGGCAGTTATGAAGGCATTAGCAGTCCCCTAGACAGCTCCCCTTAAAGAATATCCTTTGCTTAAATAATTTTTGGTACCCAGGAAGCAAGAGGGTTTGTTTCAAAATTATATGGTTATTTTCTTTAAAAAAATCTACCTTCCTTAGACTCTTCTTAGCGAGCAGACATTGCAGTCTTATCTCCTGATTTTGATTGTGACAAAGTATGGTTTATGTTAACGCAAGCCTATGGGAATCCATCAAAAAACTTGTTTAAACTTCATTCATAGGACCTAAATGACTTCATGTTAACTTCATAGCATAACTTCATAGCATGAAAAGTAAACTTGATCCTAAATGCACAGATGCACAAATTTGCATTCTCATGGTCTTGGATTGTCATGGGATTTATTATTATCGAAATATGGTTAAAGACGATATATCAACCATGTTAAATGTTTCCTCTTTTACCTTTCATTTTTTCTTTTTAATGATTCCACTGAGATTCAACAAAACATGATTCAGAAACGAGTAATTCTGGCTGTTCTTTATATATATTTTTGAAGCTGTTTAATGTTCCCTTTCAGTCGGTCTCTCAACGTTGTGACTGAAAGGGGTTTGATCTTGAGAACCCATTGGCGAATGAATCAATTCATGTCTCCGCCCGTGATGACGGGTATAAAAGGGGACGGAAGAGATCATTCATCACCGTTTTGTTCTTCGGAACCATGGTGTGCTCCTCGAGCGTCTCGAGTCTAACAGAATGCTGGAGAATTATAACGCGGTGCAGCGGAACGTTCCTGAGCGTGACTTCCCCTGGGCGTTTCAGCAACTGCTGGAGGTGTTTTAAAGCTTTAAAGCTAAAAGAGCAAATTTCTTACCTGGGCACAGCGCGTGGTTCTGTAATGGGACGCCGCTGTTCTCTTGTGTGCAACCGGCTGGTCGAGGACGGGGATTCCCACGAGATCTGCCTCACGTGTTTGGGTCTCCAGCACGCTGAGAACGGTCTCGTGTGGACGTTGTGTTCTCTCCGTGAGAACATGACGATAAAGAAGTTGCGGTCACGGTGTCTTTTTTCATCATGAAATCTGACACCACTTCGTTTGCTGCCCGTAGCTCTGCAGCCGAGTTCCGGGCTCGGTCTGTATCTACCGCGAGCGGCGTTGGTGATTTGGGGATCAATATGGGCGTTTCTCCGTCAGTTTCACTCTCGCGGACCGCCCATACCACAACACACTCTTCTTTCCCGTCTTCTCGAGACGACACAACGTCTCGCTCCCGCCAACACGCGAGGAGGACGAGCTGTCTGTTGCAGCGAGCTGCCAGCGTCGGACCCGGATGACACGCTGCACCTGCCGCTTCCGGGCGGTCAGGGGGCGGGCGTATCCGGATTCGCCAATGGCGGCTGTGCTTTCCCGGGCCGCGAGTATTAGGCGAGTGTACGGCCCCGCCTGCACCCCAGTGCTCGTGGTTGGATTATTGGTATGTCGGGGCGCCCGGAGCAATAAGCCCAGCCCGGCCCCGATACCATATGCTTCCGGGAAGTGCAAAACGAGCTGTGTTGATCGGGAAGGTGCCACCTAGTGGCCCGCCTCCGTCATGACAGCTCATCCGCTCTCACTTCCCCCGATAAGGGCGCAGCCCGGGGCTAACCGGTATCCCACCAGCAGAGCGCGCTGTTGTGACACACCTGTGTCCTAAGAGCACATCTTCCTGGGGGGATAGACCGAAGCTCCCCCCCCAAAAGCGTGCATATTTCCCCGTCCTAAGTGGCGAGGGCCTATGCCGCCGCAGGGCCTGCTGCATCTTTTCTCCATGTAATGGCCTTTTTGCACCAAGCAGGAAGCCTTGCAGGAGATCATCGAGGGGAGGCCTGACCAAGCCACAGTACGTGATCCCCTGGTTGGGCGATGTCCACCATAGTGGTCCAAGAGCACCACCTCCGGCTCACCCTTGCGTAATGTGGGATTCCGAGAAATCTAGGTTTTTCGATGTGCCCGTTGCGCAGGGAGGGGCTGTTTTGGAGACGCTACGTAGAACTTTGCCCAGAAGTTCTCTGTGGTGCAGTAGCAGAAGGAGGTTCATATCCCTCCCCGGCGTGGATCGGCCGCTGGAAGCCGCCGTAATCCTGCCCATCATTTGCTCCCAAACGGCTCCGCCACTCCGCGCCGCCGGCTCCGGTATGAGCGCCCCCTGAACAGCTGGCGCCCCGCAGAACATCGGCCTCGCGGAGGTAGGCAACTCCATCCCGTCAGTAGCTGTCTAAAGCGGTTACTTTGACGGGTCTCACCCAGCGTGTCTCCTTCCCTGGGTTTCTGCAGCCACAGTCACTCTCCACGCGACAGTGCGCGGCTAGCAGATATGGTTCCCAGACGTATGCGCCCCTCAGAGGTGCATCGGTCTGCGGGCCAAGGAGGCATGTCGAGACAAGCTGTCCCCCCAGGGTCCCACCCTGGCCGGCCGCTGGTCTCGAATGCCACGAACCACCCGCCTCGGCTATGGTGAAGCAGATCGGCCCTCTGATGCCTCCGACGGGTAAGTTGCCAGCCTGGCCGGCTGTGCACTCCATCACGATGGCTGGAGCGTACGATCCGTCTCGGCTCCTCGATCCAGGTCGCCAGACGCCCGCCCAAGTTCCGGGGATCCTCGACACCTTGGTGAGAGCGAGGAGTCTTCCGTCCTTCGGGGCGAGGTCGCCACCCTTCTGGCCAGGCCGTGTTTGAGCCTGTCCCACGAGCCGAGATGTCCCCGGGATTCTAAGCCCCTACTTCATCGTGCCCAAGGAAGGCGGAGGTCTGCGCCCCATTCTAGGTCTACGCGTCCTGAACAGGTACCCCTTTTTAGGTTACCCTTCCGGATTCTGACGGAGGCGCATCCTGGCGTCAGTCAGGTCCCTAGACTGGTTCGTGGCTATCGACCTGAAGGATGCGTACTTCCATGTCTCGGTTCCCCTCGACTCCGACCGCTTCTATGGTTCGCATTCGAGGCACGTGCGTACTAGTACTACTAGTCCTACCCTTTGGGCCCTCCCTGTTCCCCCGGGTCTTTATGAAGATCACGGAGAGCACCATCGCCCCCCCTGGGAGCGAGGAGTGCAGATACCGAACTATCTCGACGACAGGCTCATCCTGGGTCACTCGCCAGAGACAGTCGGTGTACACAGGGACCTGGTGCTACGGCACTCAGCCCAACTGGGTCTTCGGGTCTCCGAGAGAGGAGCCAACCCTCCCAAGTGTAGGGGATCTCCTGTCTCAGAATGGAACTGGACTCTGTCACTATGTCTGCACGACTCTCAGATGGGCGTGCCCAGTCAGTGCTCGAGCGCTTGCAACATTTCAAGTGCCCCGCGGTCCCCCTGAAATTATTTCAGAGGCTCCTGGGACACATGGCATCCTCGGCCGGAGTAATTCCCCTCGGGTTGATGCACATGAGACCGCTACAGCACTGGTTACGGAGTCGGGTTCCGAGGACGGCATGCACAGGCACCAGGCGGATCGTTGTAACGCCTCTGTGCCATCACACTCTAGTCCTTGGTCTTCAAGACCTTTTTCCAGCGGGAGTACCGCTCGGGCAGGTACGAGGCATGTTCTGGTACCTCAGACGCCTCCCTGCAGGGCTGGGGTGCAGTGGGCACGTAGCGTCGGGTCGATGGACAGGTCCCCGCCTACGCTGGCATATCAATGCCTTAGAGCTGTTGGCAGTACTGCTGGCCCTCAAGAGGTTCAGGCCTCTCATTCAGGACAAACACGTCCTTGCTCGGTCGGACAGTACAATAAAATAACCTTTGCGTACATAAAATAACCAAGGTGGCATACGCTCCAGGCACATGTCTCAGCTCGTCCGCAGCCTCCTCATATGGAGTCAGCAGGGGGTGAAATCTCTGCAAGCCGTTCATCCCTGGTGCTCTGAACACGACAGCAGACATGCTCTCGCGCCGGCCAGGAGAATGGCGGCCCCAATCCCTGCGCTGTCCAGCTCATTGGGAGCACTTCGGTCAGGCTCAGGTAGACCTGTTCGCCTCTCCGGACTCCTCCCACGCCCGCTCTGGCATGCCCTGACCGAGGGTCCCCTCGGCACGGATGCCTTAGCACACAGCTGGCTGCGGGACAAGCGGAAGTATGCCTTCCCCCAGTGAGCCTCGTTGCAAGGGTCCTGTGCAAGGTCATGGAAGAGGAACACCAAGTGATTTTGGTTGTCCCCTACTGGCCCAACCACACTTGGTTCTCGGAGCTCATGGCTCTGACAATCACTCCCCCTTGGCCGATTCCCCTGATGAAGGACCTTCTATCCCAGGGGAAGGGCACGTTGTTGCACCCCAGGCCAGACCTCTGCTCCACGTCTGGCCCCTGGATGGGACAAGGAGCTTCTGAGCAGCCTGCCATCAGCGGTCGCAGGTACCCATGCTCAGGCTAGAGCCCCGACCACTCGGTGCCTGTACACCTTGAAGTGGCGGCGCTTCTCGTCATGGTGCGCCTCACACGGTGAGGACTCCCGGAGGTGCGGGATCAGTGTCGTGTTGTCCTTCCTCCAAGGGGGGCTCGAGCAAAATCTCGCCCCCCTCCACTTTGAAAGTGTATGTGGCTGCCATAGCAGCCTCTCACGATCTGGTGGATTTGAGGCCTCTGGGACGATATGACCTGATCACTAGGTTCCTGAGGGGCTTGGTGAGGGTGTATCCACCCCGGCCGCGCTCTGTACCCTCTTGGGACTTGCCTACTGTCCTGGAAGGCCTGGCAGTCCCCCCTTCGAGCCCCTGGAGTAGACTTATCTTCCTCACTTAACGATGAAGATGGTCCTCCTTGTTGCGCTCGCTTCTATCAAGAGGGTAGGGGACCTACACGCACTCTCTGCGCCCAGTGAGTGCTACCAGTTGGGTCCGGCTGAGTCTCAGGTGATCCTGAGGCCCCGGCCCGGCTACGTGCCCAAGGTTCCCACCACTCCTTCTGGGAGCAGGTGGTGAGCCTGCAGGCGCTCCCTATTGGGGAGGAAGACCCAGCCTCTTCCGTGTTTTGTCCCGTACGCGCCCTGCGCCTCTACGTGGACCGCACGCAGAGCTTAGGAGCTCTGAGCAGCTGTTGTCTGTTACGGAGATCAGCAGAAGGGGAGGGCTGTCTCTAAACAGAGAATGGCGCACTGGATGGTAGACGCAAAAACAACAGCGTACCAATCTCAGGGGCGCCCGTGCCCGCTGGCGGTAAAAGCCCATTCCATAAGGAGTGTGGCCACCTCGTGGGCACTAGCGTGTGGCATCTCTCTGGCAGACATCGTAAAGCTGCGGGTTGGGCTACACCCACCGCCTTGGGAGGTTCTACAACCTCCAGGTGGAGTTAGGTCTCTACTCGGGTCTTGTTAGGACTTGTGGGTGTATGCCTGCGAAAGCGCCGTCTCCCCTACGTAGGTGAGCAAGAGCGCTCCTCTTAGCCTCCCTACTCCCCCCCCTTCAGGGGTGAGTATAGGCAACTTATCCTTCACGAAGCACACCCCACAGTAGCCGGCCGAACGGAGCGGCCGTGGCTGCTGCACCAGTTGGTGAAGTTGTGCCTCCGTGTGAAGCGGCTCCCCGACACAGGGCGGCCCCACACGATGTAATATGTCACTTAAGGTCCTCACAAGCAGCGTACCGGGTGATCTCCCCAGGTGAGCCTCCACCTATAGCTGCGCCCCCCATATGTGGGCTTGCGCACTGTTTTTCCCATGACTTCTTCCCAGAAGGCGAGAATCATGAGGTAATCTCCACATAGTTACCCCCCAAGTGCGGGATGTGGTCTCCGTACGCAGACCCTCGATTAGAGGGATAGCGTTCCCCAGTGATCCCGTGGTGACGGACGGCTCCTAGTTAAGGTAGGAGTAAGGCCACCGTCCAGGGCATCGTTGGCGAGAGTCTCTCAACTTCTAGCGAAGCTCTGATGACACCTTGCCAAGACTCACTGGAGGGTCGTGACTGGCGGAGAGTGAGTAAGTCGCTCCGTTACATGTCAGGACGTGGCCTGGCGACGTGGCGGGATTGAATTGGTCCCCCTTTCAGTTACAACGTTGAGAGACCGACTGAAAGGGAACGTCTCCGGTTACGTATGGTAACCTAGGTTCCCTGAAGGAGGGAACGAGACGTTGTGACTTCCCGTGCCACGTTACCCGGCCACCGCTGCAGCGACCGGGAGAGGCTTCCCAGGTTCCTCAGCACAAAACGGTGATGAATGATCTCTTCCGTCCCCTTTTATACCCGTCATCACGGGCGGGGACATGAATTGATTCATTCGCCAATTAATTGACCTTTTTTAATAGGCTCGGAGACAATGGGTTCTCAAGATCAAACCCCTTTCAGTCACAACGTCTCGTTCCCTCCTTCAGGGAACCTAGGTTACCATACGTAACCGGAGACGTTCCCTGTTTTTGCTGGTTTGGTCAGTTCTTTGACTGTTATAGACCTCTTTCAGCATTCTTATGAATATTACATACCTGCAAACTTGTCGCTTTTTGGCGACAATCGCCGTTTTCATTGTCAATTGGGTCATTCACTTGAATTGTGTAGAACCAGAGAGTTTTTTTTAGGGGGGGTCTTGGTTTAATTGACATTGGGCCGATCGGAAACTCAGCTGAACTCGCCAATCAAGAGAGAGTGAGGTAGGGGTGGGCTTGGACTTGCGTGTCATGTAGGCCATCATTGGACAATTCTTATAAATGACATTTTTTCTGGACCAATCAGAATCTTAACGCTTGCTTCAGGACATTGAAACACACTGCAATCTGTTTTCGCGCCAGTCAAGGACACCTAATGTAGAAACTCTAATGACGCGTTCACACCAGACGCGAATTTACACGTGTTCGCGTGTTCGCGCGCTGCACGCGTGCAGTTTGACGCTTGAACATTTAAGTTCATTCGCATTTCAAATGTCGCTTCATTCGCGTAGGGGGGAGGGGCTTCTGTCAGGTGAAATCATAAACTTGTCAGAGGAAAAGTTATTTTATTGTAAAATAAAGGGATTGAACTTTTTGTGACGGCTTTATTTATATGCTCAATATGTCTATAGAGCTCAAATTGAGAAAGATAATTTTTTTTCTTCACTAAATTTCTTCCAGTAATTGCAACTTTTATTCCTGTCTTTGTTAAAGTATAATACAGTCAAAGTCATTTTATTGTCACATC
Organism: Triplophysa yarkandensis; assembly: GCA_033220385.1. Classification (NCBI taxonomy): domain Eukaryota; kingdom Metazoa; phylum Chordata; class Actinopteri; order Cypriniformes; family Nemacheilidae; genus Triplophysa; species Triplophysa yarkandensis. The sequence goes on along the minus strand of CM065655.1, from coordinate 22,079,150 downwards.
ACCACAGCACATGTGCCCTGGTTGAGTGAGGGAAATTCTTGGGAGCTTGCTTCAGAAAAACATATAACATGTAACATATAATACAGACTTCAACATAATTTGTAATAAATATTTGTGTTAAAAAAGTGACAGCATGATCATAAGCACTCTGAGTACCATCCAAACTGTGAAACGCACTATGCTGACCCAAAAGAAAACTGCAGTATTATGAGTCATGATTCTGCCTCCTGGTTATGTTTTTCCTGATTTTAGCAGAATCATGGCAGACCCATGTGTTTTTTGTGAGGGTTACATGGTATTGTTTGGTTTTACATGCCATGTGCTCTCTTTTCTCGTCTCTTGACCCGCCTCCTTGTTATCCTGTCTATCTTCTCATCATTGTTTCATTCCCCACATCTGCCCTGTGTCGTTATCCCTTGTTATGTTTTCCTATATAATGCCCTTGTTTTTGCTGTCCTGTGTGGTTGCATTACATGTTTGATTCGTCTTGAAATCATGTTCATTTAAAGTCCTGTCAGTGTTTCCAGTTCCCTGTTCTTGTTTTGTTAGTAGCTGTCTTGCCTTGTTTTAGTTTTTTTAGTAACTCCTTGTTTTGTGCCCCCTCGTGGGAAGTCTTTTGTTTGCCATTTTTATAGTGTTTAGTGTCCTGTTTTCTCCATCGTGGGTTTCTGTTTTGTTTGTTCTTAATTAAAAGTCTATCAGATCATCACATCCTGCATTTGGGTTCTTCATCATCCATTCTTTGACAATTATGGGCCAGTGGATCAGAAGATGGGTCAAAACATCCTGTCTGCGGGAAGTAAGGACAAAGCTTTAAGAAAGCAAGCAGCTTTGAAGGAGATGGAGAGACAAGGGTGTTCGACTGACAGCCATCCTCAAGCGCTGCCGCAGCCAGAAGAAGCAAAGCAGAAGAGGAGGCTCTGCTCAGAAGAGGAGGCTCTGACCATAAGAGGCAAGGCAGAAGAGAGGCTTTGGCCAGAAGAAGCAAGACAGAAGTGGAGGCTCTGGCCAGAAGAAGCAAGGCAGAAGAGGAGGCCCTTGCCAGAAAAACCAAGGCAGAAGAGGAGGCTCTGGCCAGAAGAAGCAAGGCTGAAGAGGAGGCTCTGGCCAGAAGAAGCAAGGCTGAAGAGTAGGCTCTGGTCAGAAGAAGCAAGGCTGAAGGGGAGGCTCTGGCCAGAAGAAGCAAGGCTGTAAAGTAGGCTCTGGCCAGAAGAAGCAAGACAGAAGAGAAGTCTCTGCACAGAAGAAGCAAGGCAGAAGAGGAGGCACTGGCCAGAAGAAGCAAGGCAGAAGAGGAGGCACTGGCCAGAAGAAGCAAGGCAGAAGAGGAGGCACTGGCCAGAAGAAGCATGGCAGAATAGGAGGCTCTGGTCAGAAGAAGCAAGGCAGAAGAGGAGGCTCTGGCCAGAAGAAGCAAGGCAGAAGCGGAGGCTCTGGCCAGAAGAAGCAAGACAGAAGAGGCACTGACCAGAAGGAGGCATGTGGCCAAACAAGGAAAGCGAGATTGTGAAACCTTTGTCCAGGCTAAGAAGAAAAAAAAGAATCTTTTTCAGTATGATATAATTGTGTTTTGGTTCTTTTGTTGCTTTCTTATTTTACTGTCATACGCCTAACACTTACTTGAGTTCACAGTGACGGCGTCAGCGTTGCCCATTCTGAACCCCTGAACTCCACCAACAACCCGACCCCAATACCCCCGTCCCCTCAAGTAAACTTTTTTCTCTAATGAATTTGCAGGTCTGATATTAAATTTATTTTAATTTATGTTTTCTTTTCTGTTCATGGATGCATGCACTTCCTTACCGTTTATTTTTATTTCTGTCATTTGCTTAAAGAATACTACTTTGAAATTTTGCAGTTTATTTTCTTATTTAATTTCAGGTTCTTTTTGTTTTGTTTGTTATGTGCTGATTGATTGTCAAGGTTATGTTATTTATATATGGTCAGTTACAATAACCACACCGCAATAAAATTTGATGACTAAATGTAATGTGAATTTCACCAAAGTGAATGTCATTAAAATAAACCTGTGTTCTTCGTCCATAACCTGCACCTGCCCATTCCATAACCCCACTGCCACCATGGGCCACCCGATCCACAACATTGACATCAGAAAACTTCTGAATCTGGGGTTGAATAGACAGAAATTTTAACCATGTTTGAGTTTAATGGTTATTTTTTTGTATGTGAAAAAGGTTTCAGTTCTTTGAGTTCATCTCAGCAAAAACAAAATGTTTATAATTTTGTTCAGTCTAGTTATCTTTAGGGACTAATGTTTTAATGCAAATCTAACCATAACTACATATGATCAGATATGTAAAATAAAGTCTATATATTTCTAATGACTTTTAAGCAGCATTTTATATAAGAACTGTTGTGTTGTATTCTTTCTGCAGATGTTGACATACCCCACTCTAGATACCCAACAAGCACAGTCCTGGTGTCAGCTTCGTTCTATCTACAGAGGACCCTCTAGGGTATGACTGTTCTATAAGTTATTTGCTTCCTCCCTTTTTTTAGATTGTATTGTTTCTTTATATTAGGAGTCGTGGCCTGGTGGTTCGAGTCTTGGACTTGTGATCCGAAGGTTGCTGGTTCGAGACTCGGAACCAGCGGGAATACCACGACTGAGGTGAGTCCCTTGAGCAAGGCACCGTCCCCCCCCACTGCTCCCCGGGCGCCGCGGCATGGCTGCCCACTGCTCCGGGCGTGTGTTCACAGTGTGTGTGTGTTCACTTACTGGATGGGTAAAATGCAGAGCACAAATTCCAAGTATGGAACACCATACTTGGCAATATGTCACTTCACTTCACTACAGTGTGTGCCTTGACCTTCACCTTCACCTATTGTATGACTTTAAATAAGTAAGGTTGACACATGCAGTTTAAAAAATATATATTTAAGGAAATTAAACATGTAGTTTTAAAAATATATATTTAAGGAAATTAGAAGCATCTGTCAACCTAGCTAAAAATTGTCTCCGGTTACGAATGGTAACCTTAGTTCCCTGAAGGAGGAAACCAGACATTGCGAGACTGAATGGGTTTGTACTTGAGAACCTGTTTATGTCTGAACCTATTAAAAAGGCCAATTAATTTGGCTAATTAATTAATTAATGTCCCCGCCCGGAAGACAGGTATAAAATGGGACGGAAGAGATCATTCCTTACCTTCTATGCTGAGGAACCTAGGTGACCTCCCTAGGACGCTGCAGACGCAACCGAGTGTTGTGGCATGACGGACACAATGTCTCGTTCCCTCCTTCAGGGAACTAAGGTTAACATTCTTAACCGGAGATGTTTCCTTTCAGTCGGTCTCACAACGTTGTGAGACTGAATGGGTTTCCTGTATAATCACGCGACACACTCCTGACGTCAGCGGAGCCACAGTGGGAACCGATATGGTATCCACAGAGCTTCCTAGTGGACGTTGAGAGATTCACACCGATGAGTTACAGGCGGCAGCCTTTCATCCCACCATGCTGGTGGGGAAACCGCCTGTCTCGTGACACTGGGGAAAACGTTACCCCTCTAATCGAGGGCCTACGTTGCGGAGATCACATCCCACCCATGTGGGGGGGTATCATGTGAATAATTCCGCATGGTTCGCCAGGACTTGGGGAGAACATCATGGGAGGATAGTGTGCGGATCCACTTGCGGGGCGCACAGCTCTTAGGTGGAGGCCCACCTGGGAGAGATCACCGGACTCGCCGTATAGGGAAGTCCTAAATGATATATTACATCTTAACGGGGTCGCCATTCTGGGGGAACTACTTCGTACGGAGCTCCAGCTTAAGTCAGGTGTCAGCCCTACTGGGGTGAACACTTCCTGAGCCTGGCTGAGTAACAGGGCCGCTCCGCACGGCCTGCCACTATAGAGTGAGCTTAGTGAAGGGTAGGGTGCCCAAACTCACACTCTGAAGAGGGGGAGTAGAGGGGCTAAAAAGAGAGCGCACTTACACACCTATGTAGTGGAGATGGCGCTTTCGCAGGCGTACGCCACACTGATCCTAAGGGTTGCCACCTAGGACCCGAGCTGAGACCGGCTCCACTCGGAGGTTATAGAACCTTGCGAAAGTGGTGGGCGTAGCCCAGCCCGCTGCTCTGCATATGTCTGCCAGAGTAGCACCCTGCGCCAGTGCCCACGAGGAGGCTACACCCCGATTGGAATGTGCTCTCACTGCAAGTGGGCAGGGACGAGACTGGGACTGATATGCCGTTATTATGGTGCTTACAATCCAGTGTGCTAACCTCTGTTTGGAGAAGGCTCTCCCCTTTTGCCGACCTCCGAAACAGACAAAGAGCTGCTCAGAGCTTCTGAAGCTCTGCGTGCGTTCCACGTAGAGGCTCAGTGCGCGTATGGGACACAGCACGGATGAGGCTGGGTCTTCCTCTCCTGTGGAGAGTGCCTGCAGGCTCACCACCTGGTCCCTAAAGGGAGTGGTGGGAACCTTGGGCACGTAGCCGGGCCTCATGATAACGTGAGAGTAAGACGGCCCAAACTGGAGGCACTCACTGGACACAGAGAATGCGTGTAGGTCCCCGAGACGAGAGGATTGATCTGCTTCACTGTACCCAGGGAGGGTGGTTCTGTGGCTGCCGGGTCCGGGGTCCGGCCAGGATTGTCCTGGAAGAACACGGGGACCCGAGCTGCCTGCCGAGTACCGCTGGCCAATGTGCCGTCCTTCGGAGGGCGCTGAGGGCCGCGGGATGGCGTTTCCGCCAGCCATGCACCGTCTGGAAGAGAGTTAACAGAGAGTGCCTGGGGGAGGATATTGTTCTTTCTTTAACCACATGGGGTGGCACTGAAGAGGGCCTTTGTGGTAGTGGGACGGGGCAGGAGGAGGAGGCTGCTTCCGCGGGGCCGACTTCCTCCGTGGCGCCGGCTGAGTAGGGGTGCCTTAACAGGGGGCGGGGCCGAGGAGAAGCGTGGCTGTTTGGGCGCAGAAGGAGTTTGGGATCGGGGCTGACCTCGGCCAGCCGGACCCCGACAAAGCAAGAAGTGTTGCATCCTGTTGTACTGCAGAGAACTGGTGGGCAAAGTCCTGCACAGTGTCTCCAAACAGCCCTTCTTGTGTGATGGGTGCGTCGAGAAAGCATGCTCTTCCGGGAAGAACGGTACTGGAGCGGGGCGGAGCTTATCATGCATCCAGACCCGAGGCGGGGAGTGCAGGCGGGGAACCTTTCGCAGCAAGAGAGACGGAGAACTGAAGGGCTACGGCAGTCTAGCGAGCCAGAGGCTGATGGAGACACATCCATATCCCTATCGCCCACGTTGCTCGCGGCAGCTGCTTTGCCTCGCGCCGTAGGGCCATTGAACGAACTGCTGGAAGCAGATTCCAAATTAATTGGCCTTTTTAATAGGTTCAGACATAAACAGGTTCTCAAGTAAAACCCACTGTTTTCATTATATATTAATGCAATTCCTTTAAACCATTTAATCATGATTTGAAATGGTTGCTTTTGATGCATCTGGTATAAATAGACATCTTCTAGCTCTGGTATAAATAGACATCTTCTAGCTCTGTGGCCGGCCTCTGTTGTACGGAGAGCTTTAGCTAGGAGTTAATCTCTTTCAACAGCAGACTAATTTCAAGTGTTCTTTAATGCTTGTATGACATCAAACACATCTGATGAATTTCTTAACAAGCACGAGTTAAATAGAATATTCAATGAATGCAAAGAGCTGTCAAAATAGTCAACCATGTCAGATCTGCATTAAGCAACACATTAAACAACTGCTGCCGTGACTCCTCTTGACCAACGAAAAAAGGAATGCTGATCGATGAAGGAAAGAAAAGAATCCAATGTGTTATGTAGATTTAATGAGAATTCTTCTGTACTTTATTTGTAAAAACCGCAAAGTCTTGAGAACTTTCAGTTTCTGTATATTTTGTATCAGTTAGTTGGGTATGAAGTGCATAGATATGAAGCTAAAATGGGCCTCTAGAGACTGTTGTAAATTTTCAGAAATTAAACGTTTTATATGGCCTATAAATAAAGTGTGCTCAGTGCCCCAATGCAACTATATTTGCATTCAAAAAGGCTGCTGGTTGAAGAGAAAAGACAGTACCAATTGCCCTCTAAATGGAACTGCGGCTTGTATCTCTTTAGCCTATTTTATCTCAATGCAACTGAAGCAATTTTTTCCTGCACACCACTCCATACGTGCCTATATGACAGCAAGGAATCAGGGTGTCCATTAATTTCTCTCTTACCAGTGGTGATGGACTTGAATCAATTATTACTCCATCAGATTGGGGAATCTATGCTAGTCTCTACTAGTCAAGTGTGGCCTTGCTAAAGGTTCAATCTCTTCATCTCATAAAATGTTGCCAGATCTCGTTTGGGGGGTCACCCAGATCAAAGAGAGTTTGCTCCAAATAGCCTTATGGTGCATACAAACCGCAGGCGAATGAAGCGTTATAAGTGCAAGTGATTCACAGCTTGTAGACGCGAGAATAGAAAATTCCCAAGTTGAAAATCTTTTACTTTGATGGGAATTTGCAGTTTTAACAATTAGGAGCTTTCTTAAATAGTGACGTAGCAAGTTGAGGCAGAAATTGCAAACAACAATGGAGGATCAAATAATCGTTGCTTTGTTTGTACGTTTACAAAAACAGTAAAATAACATTTATTCATTTGGCAGACGCTTTTATCCAATTTGACAAACAAGTATTATGCAGGTGCAAATTATCACTGCTGATCAAATGAGTATAAGGTGTCTTGCTCAAGGTCACTTAAGTCATTATCTGCTGGCACTGGGTTTCGAACCCACAACCTTCTGCTTACAAGTCCAACCCTCTAACCACCAGACCACAACTGACCCAGGATGCATATTGAGACTCTAAGCTAAGCTAATGTAAGCTAAAGCTGGCAGATTGATTTTAATAAAAAATGACCATGTTTACATGTGTATTATATTTACAGTAAGCACCTATAGCCTCACAAAACAGTTTGATGCACCAAGATGATCTCAAAGAGGCCTATGGAGCAGCCATCAGAGGTGGAGCAGCTGCTACTAGAAGCACTCCAGCTCTTCCTCTTGAGTCTGGTCCCTTACCTGCAGAGGTTGTTTAGATCACACTGTTCTTTTAAATTGCTACAGGTGAGATACTGGAAATTCTCTTTTGCACAATTTTGTGTCAAACAGTTAGCTGAGGGAACACAGCTAGCTGGCACTCGGGTAGATTACCATTAGCTTAACATTCCGAGAATGAGCCTGGGACGTGCGCTGCCCTGGTGGTATAAATATTATTGTTGTATTGCTTTTAAGTAGTAATGGAATTGTTTTCTTTAAAGTTTTCTTGGTCTGAAAAACACAGATTATCTTTTCTATTATTTTGACCTGTTTCTCTATTTTTCATTTTCTGCAAATAGAAATAATATTTTGAAATATTTTAAAGATGGACTCTATGAGAATGCTTTGTTGTGAAAGCTGCTTAAATAGATCATTTTTGCTTGCATTACTACTTCCACTTTTAAGAAGATTGTAGCTTAAGTTACAGCTTAGCCAACCAAAAAGCTGTTAGTTATACAATAAATAACTTTAAAAAAGTAGCTTGCTACATTTCAACTATTTTGTATTTTTAATTGTAACATGTTATCCCACATGAAAACTACTATACTTTACTATTACCTGACTGGGGTCACTTTTGGTCTGGTGGTTAGAGAGTAGGACTTGTAAGCAGAAGGTTTCTGGTACGAATCCAAGTGCCAGCAGACAACAACAAAAGTGTCTTTGAGAAAGACACCTCACCCCTTTGCTCTGCAGTAATAATTGCCCATTGCACAATAAGTGTAAGTCTCTCTGCATCAGCTCCTTGATGGTGGAACGATCTGCCTCTCCATTCACACTTAGCGGACTCGGTCTCTATCTTTAAAAAACACCTAAAAACCGGCTACACCTAACTCACTAGGAGTACCTTCTTTTCTAACCTACTCACTCTATCTTAAAAAATAAAAAAACTTTTCCTACTTTCAGGTTTTTATCTCGCTCTGTGTAACTTGGTAATATTGTTGTAGCCCTTGTTCACCTATTGTTGAATCGGCTATTATACTATTGTAAGTCGTTTTCGATAAAAGCGTCTGCTAAATGCCTAAATGTAAATGTAAACGTAAATGTGTAAGTCGTTTTGGATAAAAATGTCTGCCAAGTAAATAAATGTTATTTACAAAGCTGCAGTAAATACTACACTAGATACTATAAAGTCTAATCATATTATATATTAAAGTATACTACAGGATTAATTACAGTTATGGGATATACCATGTATGTACCAAAACATATGGGAATATAAGAAGATAGTTTGCTCATTCATTCACCTTTTGTGCTGAAGAAACCAAACGCCTGTTTCAATATGCAGTGTGTATGCATTGTGTATAGCAACACGGATGCAGTATGAATGCATCATGCCGCATTGTGCTTTCAGACAAACTACTGTTCGTTTGCAGCAAGTTATCAGTCCGTTTATTCTGTGTGTTTTGATGTAAGAATGTTCCCTCAAAATACTTGATGCTTCTGTGAGACTATGGTATATATGCCTAGCCAATCAAAGAAGTTTTAAAACAACTAACTATTCATTTCAATGGCCGATGTAAATGCATCTTATTCCTTTTCTCTAGAAGATAGGTCTTTGTATAATCAGTCCTGAGGGTCATAAAGTACTTTATATCTTTCTAACCTGTAAAGAACACCGACAGCCATAACTGCAATACACACTGCAGATTCAATCACTGTCTTGAGACATCATGCTGTGGAAAATTCTTTTGGACACCTTGGTAACTGCTGAAACGCCAGATAAACAGATATGCTTTTTGTCATCCTGATGTGTAGGATGGAATTGTTCATTAAATAAAACATTTTTGTGTTTTATATAGACATGAAGAAGATAAGTTAACTTTACGGTAGGAGTGAGTATCTATTGAAGTTCAAATAATACATCTTGGTAAAAAAAGATGACGCACTATTTTGACGCACATAAGCTCTCCACTTAGTGGTTGGCATATCATATGTGCTTAAAATTAAGACTTTGGCATATATATTGCACAAAATCGGAAAGTGTAAAGTTGCAAAATGTTGGGGAATAATACTCAGGTTCAGGCATATGCATGAAAGTTTTTAAATCTGAAAACAAATCATGCTTCTGTGCGATTACACACTTTGATGATAAAAATCTACTAAAATCCACATATTTGACCCTGGATCCATAAATAATGATCATATAGGTCATTATTGGGGAATTAGGACTCATATATCATCTGGAAGCAGAATAAATAAGCTTTCCCTTATTATTTGTTTTAGTTGGATAAGGCAATTCTTAGTTAAGATATAGGGGTGTGCAATAATGACAAAAAACCTCAAGGTGTTCTTGGATGTTGCTGATAACGAAAATCTTTTTCAATTTCATTCTTAGAAAATGTGTGTGAAGTCCTATATTGCATTTATGCTAGCATTTCGATTATTCATTATAGTGATAGTTATCAAAATTATTAATTGAAGAGAGTTTAGATTTGTTATTTTAAATAAAAACAAAAATACAAAACAATGCTTAAAGCAAATATTTTTCCTCTAAAAAAGAAACAAAAAGTCAGGTGTGATCCAAATGCATTCTTGCATTCACTCCCAATATAGTTTAAAGGTAGTGCCATTTTTATTTTCTATCTATTTTATTTGGCTGCATCACATTCAGAATAAGAATTCGATACACCAGCACTAAACAATTCTTTTTAGTTATAAAAAAACGTTTTGAAACGTATGCAGAATAAAGTGATCTATCGTGTCAGAAATTCAGCTACTCAACAAATAAGCAGTTTCTGGTATTTTTTACACCATACTTGTCAATACGTCACTTCACCACAGTGTGTGCCATGACCTTCACTTCTTTAAGCACAAATTTCATAATTTTGTCACGTATAAGGCTATAAAAACTTTAACGCTTTAAATCCCATAATTAAAATCTGCTACTTTAGTTAGAAATCTCAGGCTGGGATACATTTAAGTATTTATTTAGTCTGAATTAAAATGTATGAATGGGTCATTTATGAGATTTACTATTGAACAATCCACGTTATTTAATTGCTTAAGGAGGACCACACTTGCAATGTGTGGCTGCCATTTTATCTCTGGGCTTTGCAAATAGATTTTTTTACTGTTTAATTCGTTGTTAGTAAGACAATATTTTTATCTCATAAGCATTGTAAATATGTCAAAATATTGAGAAAAATATGCGGCAGTTTTTAAAGTAAGATATGTTCACGTCAGCCTAAGGATAGCTGTCCACTTCATCCACATTGTGGAATTCCTGCCATACTAAAAGCACACAAACTAAAAATGTCTATATTTTACAAACTGACTATCTCTAGGACACCACAGTTTGCAAGATGTTATTATCTTTTTAGCAGAAAACTGAACAACTGAATCAATGCATAAGAAACATCATTATAACTAGCAGGTTTGCTACTATAATCCGGTGTCTCAATATTGTGATTTAGCCTTTTGTACTCTATGGTCGAACTTCCTCTGTTCTGTTTGTGTCTTGGAAACTTCGAATGCGTTTGGTGTGAATGGTATTCCTTTTGTCTTTTCACCAGCCCATTCTGGATCCTTTCAAATTTACAACCTAAAACTAGTCTCCGATTTGGTGGTAGTAGACCTCTGCTATAACTTGACGATCTTGTTTTAACCACACTGTATATTTATTTATGTAAATTTGGCTATTTTAAACAACCATTTCAGCAACCATATCTAAGGTTTTCAGAGAATGGTCCTAATAAGGGAACTATCCAGTGAGCGGCAGTTTCGAGGATGGAAATGCCTTCTTGTTGTCAGAGGTCAAAGGAGAATGGGCAGATTGGCTAGAGATTAAAGCATTTATGGTTATAGATTTTGTTTAGAATGCTTATAATCCTTATTTTATGAGTACCTCTTTCAATACATCCCTTTTACAGATTACTTTTATAGATTTTCTTGAACTGTCAATTTTTAAAGGAACTTCAGGTATATTTGATTCTTTTATTATAGTAAATGTGCCCAAGTTTAGTTAAGAAAAGCTTGCATTTTATTTAGTTTAGAAAAATCGGAACATCTTCAAAAACTGGTTAATCCTATGTCATGCAATGTTTTGGGTTTTTTCCAGACTTTAGCTGTTGTGGATGCAGAAAATGGCATTGTTAGCATAGTCCTGGAGTCAATTTGAAAATATTGCAATTTTTTTTTATAGTATTTAATATTACGTTAATGTTTGCCGCCTGCACATGTATAGCCTCTATTGGATACTTGTTTTATGAATTGTACATTTGATAAATTTCCAAATCCGTTGTAAAAAATTAAAAATGTATTCCAAACAGCTGGAAAATCTACTGCAATTGTTTAATTAAAGCATTTTGCACATCTGCTTAAGAGTAATGAAAATAAATTTGTCTTGTATAAACCTATTGCTTAGATGGAAATCTGCCCTTAATTATATTAATTTTAACCGGCATATTATTTTTTAAGAGAATTGGGTTTAACCCTGTTTACGACATTGTGAAGATTAAATAAAGCAGAACACAAACATAGATGTTATGGGTAATTCCTAAAGAGAGGGCTGCAGTGATCAAAGTTTTAAATTTGAGAATAGGTCTCTATTTTGCTCCAACCACTCACAAAAGGAAATACTGAAGTTAACATGATGTTTGTACATATAGTAGACAAAATGTATTTGCAGTTTTTTTTTATCTTCACTTTGACTATTAACAGTGGGTCCTCATTTTCTCTGTGACTCATAAAAAGAAGACATAAAAACTAAAACTGGTGACAAAATTACCATAAGGGTTTTTACCCACACCACAAAAGCATGTTTTATTGCATGTTCACACTATGCCTAAAGAGATTTTTTCTCCTTCATCTTTCATGCATCACCCCACTGTATTTGGAAACCTATATTTTATATCCCACATCTTAATGATTGGCTTGGGGACAATGTTAGTTTGCCAGATATTTATGAAACTTGTGAAATAAAACAAGGATATGCGACTGTTTTTAAGTCTTGAGAACTTGAATGTAATTTTATTAATTTCCTAGCTTTGCATTGGCATTTTGTATTACACTTTTTCAATTACTTAATTTGTTTTTCAGCTGGCTATCTTGACAGAACAAACTTTATCTCATGTGAGTGAAAAAGCCAGGCGATCGAACCCTGCCCATCCAGGAACAGGAAGTATTTATTTCAACGAAAACTCCAAGTTAAATCTTTCTCCACCTCCACTGATGGAAGATTAGAGGCTGTTTGTTGAAGAACTTATTAAAGCAGTTACATGTCTGTGAAAACTCATTTTGTATATTATTTTGTATTTCAACAACATTGCCCTGTTTGTCGCTATATTAATCTAGTTTACTGTGTCAAATCAGTTAAGTCTGTAAAATACTAAATAAATTGTAGTGATTTAAGTAGCAAAATAAAAGTTGGCAAATTGCTTAAATGCTAAATAAAGAAAGCAAATGTGTTTTGTGTCTTCGTGGATTTGTGGGCCAGCAACTATAAACAAGCAATTTTAACCACACACCACACATCTTTATATAATAGTCATAATAGGCTAGAATGCAACACAGACAATACCATTATTTTCAATGTAATTTTTGAAAAATTACGGCAATTGTGCTGCAATTAAGATTTTTTTATCAGGACTCTAATTCTGAAGTATTGTTACTGGAACACCGTCGCCTAGTCCAAAATGGTGCATCTTTCCCTTCTACAAATTCTGTTTTATACTGTATTTTCAATTCAATAAATAAAGGAAATTTCAATTAAACAAGAAAACGTACGCCTTGAAGCATTATAAGAGTTTCATCCTTTGTGTAAGCTTGTTGTCACCCAATGTGAGGACATTATATAAGAAAGACACGAACACAACAGCTTTTAGCACAAGAAGTACCCTATATAATCAATGAGTCTACACTCAGAAAAACAGTACCAGTTAAAAAAAACAAGCAAACGAATTCTTCAGCACATCAAATGATACTCAGGAGCAACAATTAGACAAAACTATGTCTAAAAGTAGTGCCGATAACAAGTCCATATCAAATCAACCAAATCTTCAAAAGGAAGCAGACATTCATCCTTTAGATCTGCAGCTATCAAAGCAAGAGCTAAAATTAAAGTAGCCCGTGCAGAGCTGCCCTTTGGTGAAAAAGAAGCAGATGAAACCGAAAAGAAAGCTGATTTAGATGCAAGTTTACATCTTCTCAAATATAGAATGGCATTTGCTATTACTTTAGCTGAAGCTGCAGCTTATGAAGAAGCAATTGAAAGTGGAGAGTTAGTAGAGGAACCTTAAGTCCCGAACAACCTCTAAGTTCAACCAAATTGACTAGTGATTTACAATTACATCTTCAGGACAACCTAGACAAACACGAACCTCTGGAACATCTCAGAAAGTAGAATGTGTTCTCTGAAATACCAAAAGTACATATTCAACATGATTGACCAACAGCTCACGGCCAGTTCACCACAAAACCAGATCGCACTCTCACCAATGAGTTCTGACCTTACAAGACATTTTATCTGCAAAGAAATGGCAAGCTCTAGTCTGTTGAAGTTTGATAATCATGCAGAAAATTACTGGTCATGGAAAGCGCCTTTCAAGAGTGCTACTAAAGATTTTAGTTTGACACTCCAAGTGTCTTCGTCCTGATCCAGGCCTTAACATGTTGTGGCAAAGATTGAAAGAAATTTCCAAAGCTGTTAAAGGATGCTTTGTAGAAAAACGAGACGATTTCCCAAGGCTTAGGAAAAGAGACAGTTAGCCTGGGGATAAAATAGTCAAAAATGAAACTGATCCACTAGTTTGAAGTGGGAAGACACATGGAGACCCGCTCGAGGTCTGGCCAAGCACGTCTAAGTTAGTGATCTTTAAATAGCTTAATTTTCGCAACGTCTTTGCTTATGGCCATACCACCCTGAGCACGCCTGATCTTGGAAGCTAAGCAGGGTTGGGCCTGGTTAGTACTTGGATGGGAGACCACCTAGGAATACCAGGTGCTGTACGCTTTTTCATGTTTGCCTTTTTTTATTTTGAGATAAACTGAAACCTGTAAAGGCCAGAGGCTGTCATTCTGCATTTATCCATTCATTCGTTGCTTCCTTCTGTGCGTCCTCTCAAGCAACCCATTAAGCACATCTTAACAAGGCACAGGGCCGAAGTTGACTTTGCCATGTTACAACGAAAACTCTCTCGTGTTGAGGGTTCAGAGGGCTCAACATTAAGGACCTCGGTCCCCAAATTCAACGGTGTAGTTAATGAATATTAGTTTCATTTTTTATTCACATCTTTATTTATTCTTTATTTCATGCTTTGAAAGAGTTGATTTTCATAACCACCTTATACGTTATCAAAAACCTCTTTTAAAGCATGAATTATACGGAGCAATGTAATATTGATCCCGTACAACTCCCAGCCCTCTTTTTAAAACAATCTTGTCTGTAACGTGTCATATATAGCCTATTGCTTGCTACTGGAGCGAAATAAGTCTGGGGCTGTTCTGTTCTCTTTCTTTTTGTTGAACAGTATCAGCAAGGGAGGTAAAACGGACGGCCAGGAAAGGGTGGACTAGAAAAAACTTTCATATCGTCTATATATTAAAAAAGGGTGGACTGACACACTTATAGCCGGAAAATATAGACGCATGTAGCTAAGGATGTCTGAAAAATTTTAAAGTATTGGGTGTTAGAACTTTTTTTCAATTCGAAGTCTTTCGCTTAACCTATTCATGATGTAATATGACATGAAATGTTTTATGCCGAGTAAAAGTTGCTGAGGAAAGTTAGGCTTTTTGAAAAAGTAATTATATATAAATATATACATATATGCTGAAATGACACGAAATAATGAAAGGCGTGATTCCAAGGCAGAAAAATGAAGGGATTGTGCAAAGAATGCATCACAAGCAATCCAAAAGAAACATTTATTTGCAGGCGTTTTCCCGAACAGTGCAAGTGACGGGAAAATGTGCGCAATAAAGGAATCCCAGCTCAAAAAATCTTTTTTCTATTTATGCGAAATTAAGCCTGGGGATAAGATAGTCCAAAATGAAACTGATCCACTAGTTTGAAGTGGGAAGACACATGGAGACCGGCTGGAGGTCTGGCCGAGCACGTCTAAGTTAGTGATCTTTAAATAGCTTAATTTTCGCAAAGTCTTTCGCTTATGGCCATACCACCCTGAGCATGCCTGATCTCGGAAGCTAAGCAGGGTCGGGCCTGGTTAGTACTTGGATGGGAGACCGCCTGGGAATACCAGGTGCTGTAAGCTTTTTCATGTTTGCCTTTTTTTATTTCAAGATTAACTGAAACCTGTAAAGGCCAGAGGCTGTCATTCTGCATTTATGCATTCATTCGTTGCTTCCTTCTGTGCGTCCTCTCAAGCAACCCATTAAGCACATCTTAACAAGGCACAGGGCCGAAGTTGACTTTGCCATGTTACAACGAAAACTCTCTCGTGTTGAGGGTTCAGAGGGCTCAACATTAAGGACCTCGGTCCCCAAATTCAACGTTGTAGTTAATGAATATTAGTTTCATTTTTTATTCACATCTTTATTTATTTTTTATTTCATGCTTTGAAAGAGTGGATTTTCATAACCACCTTATACATTATCAAAAACCTCTTTTAAAGCATGAATTATACGGAGCAATGTAATATTGATCCCGTACAACTCCCAGCCCTCTTTTTAAAACAATCTTGTGTGTAACGTGTCATATATAGCCTATTGCTTGCTACTGGAGCGAAATAAGTCTGGGGCTGTTCTGTTCTCTTTCTTTTTGTTGAACAGTATCAGCAAGAGAGGTAAAACGGACGGCCAGGAAAGGGTAGACTAGAAAAAACTTTCATATCGTCTATATATTAAAAACAGGTGGACTGACACACCAATAAACAGAAAATATAGACGCATGTAGCTAAGGATGTCTGTAAAATTTGAAAGTATTGGGAGTTGGAACTTTTTTCAATTCGAAATCTTTCGCTTTACCTATTCATGATGTAATATGACATGAAATGTTTTATGCCGAGTGATAGTTGCTGAGGAAAGTCTGGTTTTTCAAAAAGTAATTATATATAAATATATACATATATGCTGAAATGACACGAAATAATGAAAGGCGTGATTCCAAGGCAGAAAAATGAAGGGATTGTGCAAAGAATGCATCACAAGCAATCCAAAAGAAACTTTTATTTGCTGGCGTTTTCCCGAACAGTGCAAGTGAATGGAACATGTGCGTAATAAGACCGGTCAAAGGAATCCCAGCTCAAAAAATCTTTTTTCTCTTAATGCGAAATTAAGCCTGGGGATAAGATAGTCCAAAATGAAACTATTTTACTAATTTGAAGGGGGTAAGACACATGGAGACCCGCTCGAAGTCTGGCCGATCACGTCTAAGTTAGTGATCTTAAAATAGCTTAATTTTCGCTTACGGCCATACCACCCTGAGCACGCCCGATCTCGGAAGCTAAGCAGGGTTGGGCCTGGTTAGTACTTGGATGGGAGACCGCCTGGGAATACCAGGTGCTGTAAGCTTTTTCATGTTTGCCTTTTTTTATTTCAAGATAAACTGAAACCTGTAAAGGCCAGAGGCTGTCATTCTGCATTTATCCATTCTTTCTTTCCTTCTGTGCGTCCTCTCAAGCAACCCATTAAGCACATCTTAACAAGGCACAGGGCCGAAGTTGACGTTGCCATGTTACAACGAAAACTCTCTCGTGTTGAGGGTTCAGAGGGCTCAACATTAAGGACCTCGGTCCCCAAATTCAACGGTGTAGTTAATGAATATTAGTTTCATTTTTATTCACATCTTTATTTATTCTTTATTTCATGCTTTGAAAGAGTGGATTTTCATAACCACCTTATACGTTATCAAAAACCTATTTAAAGCATGAATTATACGGAGCAATGTTATATTGATCCCGTACAACTCCCAGCCCTCTTTTTAAAACACTCTTGCCTGTAACGTGTCATATATAGCCTATTGCTTGCTACTGGAGCGAAATAAGTCTGGGGCTGTTCTGTTCTCTTTCTTTTTGTTGAACAGTATCAGCAAGAGAGGTAAAACGGACGGCCAGGAAAGGGTAGACTAGAAAAAACTTTCATATCGTCTATATATTAAAAAAGGGTGGACTGACACACCAATAGCCAGAAAATATAGACGCATGTAGCTAAGGATGTCTGTAAAATTTGAAAGTATTGGGTGTTGGAACTTTTTTCAATTCAAAATCTTTCGCTTTACCTATTCATGATGTAATATGACATGAAATGTTTTATGCCGAGTGATAGTTGCTGAGGAAAGTCTGGCTTTTGAAAAAGTAATTATATGTAAATATATACATATATGCTGAAATGACACGAAATAATGAAAGGCGTGATTCCAAGGCAGAAAAATGAAGGGATTGTGCAAAGAATGCATCACAAGCAATCCAAAAGAAACTTTCATTTGCTGGCGTTTTCCCGAACAGTGCAAGTGAATGGAACATGTGCGTAATAAGACCGGTCAAAGGAATCCCAGCTCAAAAAATCTTTTTTCTCTTAATGCGAAATTAAGCCTGGGGATAAGATAGTCCAAAATGAAACTGATCCACTAGTTTGAAGGGGGAAGACACATGGAGACCGGCTGGAGGTCTGGCCGAGCACGTCTAAGTTAGTGATCTTTAAATAGCTTAATTTTCCCAACATCTTTCGCTTACGGCCATACCACCCTGAGCACGCCCGATCTCGTCCGATCTCGGAAGCTAAGCAGGGTCGGGCCTGGTTAGTACTTGGATGGGAGACCGCCTGGGAATACCAGGTGCTGTAAGCTTTTTCATGTTTGCCTTTTTTTATTTCAAGATAAACTGAAACCTGTAAAGGCCAGAGGCTGTCATTCTGCATTTATCCATTCATTCTTTGCTCCCTTTTGTGCGTCCTCTTAAGCAGCCCATTAAGCACATCTTAACAAGGCACAGGGCCGAAGTTGACTTTGCCATGTTACAACGAAAACTCTCTCGTGTTGAGGGTTCAGAGGGCTCAACATTAAGGACCTCGGTCCCCAAATTCAACGGTTTAGTTAATGAATATTAGTTTCATTTTTTATTCACATCTTTATTTATTCTTTATTTCATGCTTTCAAAGAGTGGATATTCATAACCACCTTATACGTTATCAAAAACCTATTTTAAAGCATGAATTATACGGAGCAATGTTATATTGATCCCGTACAACTCCCAGCCCTCTTTTTAAAACACTCTTGCCTGTAATGTGTCATATATAGCCTATTGCTTGCTACGGGAGCGTAATAAGTCTTGGGCTGTTCTGTTCTCTTTCTTTTTGTTGAACAGTATCAGCAAGGGAGGTAAAACCGACAGCCAGGAAAGGGTGGACTAGAAAAAACTTTCATATCGTCTATATATTAAAAACGGGTGGACTGACACACCAATAGCCGGAAAATATAGACGCATGTAGCTAAGGATGTCTGAAAAATTTGAAAGTATTGGGTGTTGGAACTTTTTTTCAATTCGAAGTCTTTCGCTTAACCTATTCATGATGTAATATGACATGAAATGTTTTATAACGAGTAAAAGTTGCTGAGGAAAGTCAGGCTTTTTGAAAAAGTAATTATATATAAATATATACATATATGCTGAAATGACACGAAATAATGAAAGGCGTGATTCCAAGGCAGAAAAATGAAGGGATTGTGCAAAGAATCCATCACAAGCAATCCAAAAGAAACTTTTATTTGCAGGGGTTTTCCAACAGTGCAAGTGACGGGAAAATGTGCGCAATAAGACCCGTCAAAGGAATCCCAGCTCAAAAAATCTTTTTTCTATTTATGCGAAATTAAGCCTGGGGATAAGATAGTCCAAAATGAAACTGATCCACTAGTTTGAAGTGGGAAGACATGGAGACCGGCTGGAGGTGTGGCCCAGCACGTCTAAGTTAGTGATATTTAAATAGCTTAATTTTCGCAACGTCTTTGCTTATGGCCATACCACCCTGAGCATGCCCGATCTCGTCCGATCTCGGAAGCTAAGCAGGGTCGGGCCTGGTTAGTACTTTGATGGGAGACCGCCCGGGAATACCAGGTGCTGTAAGCTTTTCATGTTTTCCTTTTTTTATTTCAAGATAAACTGAAACCTGTAAAGGCCAGAGGCTGTCATTCTGCATTTATCCATTCATTCGTTGCTTCCTTCTGTGCGTCCTCTCAAGCAACCCATTAAGCACATCTTAACAAGGCACAGGGCCGAAGTTGACTTTGCCATGTTACAACGAAAACTCTCTCGTGTTGAGTGTTCAGAGGGCTCAACATTAAGGACCTCGGTCCCCAAATTCAACGGTGTAGTTAATGAATATTAGTTTAATTTTTTATTCACATCTTTATTTATTCTTTATTTCATGCTTTGAAAGAGTGGATTTTCATAACCACCTTATACGTTTTCAAAAACCTATTTTGAAGCATGAATTATACGGAGCAATGTACTATTGATCCCGTACAACTCCCAGCCCTCTTTTTAAAACACTCTTGTCTGTAACGTGTCATATATAGCCTATTGCTTGCTACTGGAGCGAAATAAGTCTGGGGCTGTTCTGTTCTCTTTCTTTTTGTTGAACAGTATCAGCAAGAGAGGTAAAACGGACGTCAGGAAAGGGTAGACTAGAAAAAACTTTCATATCGTCTATATATTAAAAAAGGGTGGACTGACACACCAATAGCCAGAAAATATAGACGCATGTAGCTAAGGATGTCTGTAAAATTTGAAAGTATTGGGTGTTGGAACTTTTTTCAATTCGAAATCTTTCGCTTTACCTATTCATGATGTAATATGACATGAAATGTTTTATGCCGAGTGATAGTAGCTGAGGAAAGTCTGGCTTTTGAAAAAGTAATTATATATAAATATATACATATATGCTGAAATGACACGAAATAATGAAAGGCGTTATTCCAAGGCAGAAAAATGAAGGGATTGTGCAAAGAATGCATCACAAGCAATCCAAAAGAAACTTTTATTTGCAGGCGTTTTCCCGAACAGTGCAAGTGAATGGAACATGTGCGTAATAAGACCGGTCAAAGGAATCCCAGCTCAAAAAATCTTTTTTCTCTTAATGCGAAATTAAGCCTGGGGATAAGATAGTCCAAAATTAAACTATTTTACTAATTTGAAGGGGGTAAGACACATGGAGACCCGCTCGAGGTCTGGCCGATCACGTCTAAGTTAGTGATCTTTAAATAGCTTAATTTTTCCCAAAGTCTTTCGCTTACGGCCATACCACCCTGAGCACGCCCGATCTCGTCCGATCTCGGAAGCTAAGCAGGGTCGGGCCTGGTTAGTACTTGGATGGGAGACCGCCTGGGAATACCAGGTGCTGTAAGCTTTTTCATGTTTGCCTTTTTTTATTTCAAGATAAACTGAAACCTGTAAAGGCCAGAGGCTGTCATTCTGCATTTATCCATTCATTCTTTGCTCCCTTTCGTGCGTCCTCTTAAGCAGCCCATTAAGCACATCTTAACAAGGCACTGGGCCGAAGTTGACTTTGCCATGTTACAACGAAAACTCTCTCGTGTTGAGGGTTCAGAGGGCTCAACATTAAGGACCTCGGTCCCCAAATTCAACGGTTTAGTTAATGAATATTAGTTTCATTTTTTATTCACATCTTTATTTATTCTTTATTTAATGCTTTCAAAGAGTGGATATTCATAACCACCTTATACGTTATCAAAAACCTATTTTAAAGCATGAATTATACGGAGCAATGTTATATTGATCCCGTACAACTCCCAGCCCTCTTTTTAAAACACTCTTGCCTGTAACGTGTCATATATAGCCTATTGCTTGCTACGGGAGCGAAATAAGTCTGGGGCTGTTCTGTTCTCTTTCTTTTTGTTGAACAGTATCAGCAAGGGAGGTAAAACCGACAGCCGGGAAAGGGTGGACTAGAAAAAACTTTCATATCGTCTATATATTAAAAACGGGTGGACTGACACACCAATAGCCAGAAAATATAGACGCATGTAGCTAAGGATGTCTGTAAAATTTGAAAGTATTGGGTGTTGGAGCTTTTTTCAATTCGAAGTCTTTCGCTTAACCTATTCATGATGTAACGATATGAAAGTTTTTTCTAGTCTACCCTTTGCACTCTATCTGCCATGTGCCTTGCGCTGCTTTGTTTTTTTGTTCTTATTAACCTTATTTTTTATTTTATTGATATTAAGTCTTTCTTCAAATTGCCTAATTGTATAGTAGTATAGTTTTTGTTATCTTTTTATCTATTTTCTTGGTGTTATCTGTACGCACCGGGGGACTGAGAGTAACGCAATTTCGATTCTCTGTATGTATGTACTGTACATGTGGAAGAATTGACAATAAAGCAGACTTGAACTTGAAATTGAACTTAATATGACATGAAATGTTTTATGCCGAGTTATAGTTGCTGAGGAAAGTCTGGCTTTTGAAAAAGTAATTATATATAAATATATACATATATGCTGAAATGACACGAAATAATGAAAGGCGTGATTCCAAGGCAGAAAAATGAAGGGATTGTGCAAAGAATGCATCACAAGCAATCCAAAAGAAACTTTTATTTGCAGGCGTTTTTCCAACAGTGCAAGTGACGGGAAAATGTGCGCAATAAGACCCGTCAAAGGAATCCCAGCTCAAAAAATCTTTTTTCTATTTATGCGAAATTAAGCCTGGGTATAAGATAGTCCAAAATGAAACTGATCCACTAGTTTGAAGTGGGAAGACACATGGAGACCGGCTGGAGGTGTGGCCGAGCACGTCTAAGTTAGTGTTCTTTAAATAGCTTAATTTTCCCGACATCTTTCGCTTACGGCCATACCACCCTGAGCACGCCCGATCTCGTCCGATCTCGGAAGCTAAGCAGGGTCGGGCCTGGTTAGTACTTGGATGGGAGACCGCCTGGGAATACCAGGTGCTGTAAGCATTTTCATGTTTGCCTTTTTTTATTTCAAGATAAACTGAAACCTGTAAAGGCCAGAGGCTGTCATTCTGCATTTATCCATTCATTCGTTGCTTCCTTCTGTGCGTCCTCTCAAGCAACCCATTAAGCACATCTTAACAAGGCACAGGGCCGAAGTTGACTTTGCCATGTTACAACGAAAACTCTCTCATTTGAGTGTTCAGAGGGCTCAACATTAAGGACCTCGGTCCCCAAATTCAACGGTGTAGTTAATGAATATTAGTTTAATTTTTTATTCACATCTTTATTTATTCTTTATTTCATGCTTTGAAAGAGTGGATTTTCATAACCACCTTATACGTTATCAAAAACCTATTTTAAAGCATGAATTATACGGAGCAATGTAATATTGATCCCGTACAACTCCCAGCCCTCTTTTTAAAACACTCTTGTCTCTAACGTGTCATATATAGCCTATTGCTTACTACTGGAGCGAAATAAGTCTGGGGCTGTTCTGTTCTCTTTCTTTTTGTTGAACAGTATCAGCAAGAGAGGTAAAATGGACGGCCAGGAAAGGGTAGACAAGAAAAAACTTTCATATCGTCTATATATTAAAAAAGGGTGGACTGACACACCAATAGCCAGAAAATATAGACGCATGTAGCTAAGGATGTCTGTAAAATTTGAAAGTATTGGGTGTTGGAACTTTTTTCAATTCGAAATCTTTCGCTTTACCTATTCATGATGTAATATGACATGAAATGTTTTATGCCGAGTGATAGTAGCTGAGGAAAGTCTGGCTTTTGAAAAAGTAATTATATATAAATATATACATATATGCTGAAATGACACGAAATAATGAAAGGCGTTATTCCAAGGCAGAAAAATGAAGGGATTGTGCAAAGAATGCATCACAAGCAATCCAAAAGAAACTTTTATTTGCAGGCGTTTTCCCGAACAGTGCAAGTGAATGGAACATGTGCGTAATAAGACCGGTCAAAGGAATCCCAGCTCAAAAAATCTTTTTTCTCTTAATGCGAAATTAAGCCTGGGGATAAGATAGTCCAAAATGAAACTCTTTTACTAATTTGAAGGGGGTAAGACACATGGAGACCCAAGACCGGTCAAAGGAATCCCAGCTCAAAAAATCTTTTTTCTCTTAATGCGAAATTAAGCCTGGGGATAAGATAGTCCAAAATGAAACTATTTTACTAATTTGAAGGGGGTAAGACACATGGAGACCCGCTCAAGGTCTGGCCGATCACGTCTAAGTTAGTGATCTTTAAATAGCTTAATTTTCGCAACGTCTTTTGTTTACGGCCATACCACCCTGAGCACGCCCGATCTCGTCCGATCTCGGAAGCTAAGCAGGGTCGGGCCTGGTTAGTACTTGGATGGGAGACCGCCTGGGAATACCAGGTGCTGTAAGCATTTTCATGTTTGCCTTTTTTTATTTCAAGATAAACTGAAACCTGTAAAGGCCAGAGGCTGTCATTCTGCATTTATCCATTCATTCATCCCCAAATTCAACGGTGTAGCTAATGATTATTGGTTTCATTTTATATTCATATCTTTATTTATTCTTTATTTCATGCTTTGAAAGAGTGGATTTTCATAACCACCTTATACGTTATCAAAAACCTATTTTAAAGCATGCATTATACAGAGCAATGTACTATTGATCCCGTACACTTCCCAGCCCTCTTTTTAAAACACTCTTGCCTGTAACGTGTCATATATAGCCTATTGCTTTCTACTGGAGAGAAATAAGTCTGGGCTGTTCTCTTCTCTTTCTTTTTGTTGAACAGTATCAGCAAGAGAGGTAAAACGGACGGCCAGGAAAGGTTAGATTAGAAAAAACTTTCATATCGTCTATATATTAAAAACGGGTGGACTGACACATCAATAGCCAGAAAATATAGAAGCATGTAGCTAAGGATGTCTGTAAAATTTGAAAGTATTGGGTGTTGGAACTTTTTTCAATTCGAAGTCTTTCGCTTAACCTATTCATGATGTAACGATATGAAAGTTTTTTGTAGTCTATCCTTTGCACTCTATCTGCCATGTGCCTTGCGCTGCTTTGTTTTTTTGTTCTTATTAACCTTATTTTTTATTTTATTGATATTATGTCTTTCTTCAAATTGCCTAATTGTATAGTAGTATCGTTTTTGTTATCTTTTTATCTATTTTCTTGGTGTTATCTTTTTGCACCGGGGAACTGAGAGTAACGCAATTTCGATTCTCTGTATGTATGTACTGTACATGTGGAAGAATTGACAATAAAGCAGACTTGAACTTGAAATTGAACTTAATATGACATGAAATGTTTTATGCCGAGTTATAGTTGCTGAGGAAAGTCTGGCTTTTGAAAACGTAATTATATATAAATATATACATATATGCTGAAATGACACGAAATAATGAAATGCGTGATTCCAAGGCAGAAAAATGAAGGGATTGTGCAAAGAATGCATCACAAGAAATCCAAAAGAAACTTTTATTTGCAGGCGTTTTCCCGAACAGTGCAAGTGAATGGAACATGTGCGTAATAAGACCGGTCAAAGGAATCCCAGCTCAAAAAATCTTTTTTCTCTTAATGCGAAATTAAGCCTGGGGATAAGATAGTCCAAAATGAAACTGATCCACTAGTTTGAAGTGGGAAGACACATGGAGACCGGCTGGAGGTCTGGCCGAGCACGTCTAAGTTAGTGTTCTTTAAATAGCTTAATTTTCCGGACGTCTTTCGCTTACGGCCATACCACCCTAAACACGCCCGATCTCGTCCGGTCCCGGAAGCTAAGCAGGGTCTGGCCTGGTTAGTACTTGGATGGGAGACCGCCTGGGAATACCAGGTGCTGTAAGCTTTTTCATGTTTGCCTTTTTTATTTCAAGATAAATTGAAACCTGTAAAGTCCAGAGGCTGTCATTCTGCATTTATCCATTCATTCGTTGCTTCCTTCTGTGCGTCCTCTCAAGCAACCCATTAAGCACATCTTAACGAGGCACAGGGCCGAAGTTGACTTTGCCATGTTACAACGAAAACTCTCTCGTGTTGAGGGTTCAGAGGGCTCAACATTAAGGACCTCGGTCCCCAAATTCAACGGTTTAGTTAATGAATATTAGTTTAATTTTATATTCACATCTTTATTTATTCTTTATTTCATGCTTTGAAAGAGTGGATTTTCATAACCACCTTATACGTTATCAAAAACCTATTTTAAAGCATGAATTATACGGAGCAATGTAATATTGATCCCGTACAACTCCCAGCCCTCTTTTTAAAACACTCTTGCCTGTAACGTGTCATATATAGCCTATTGCTTGCTACTGGAGCGAAATAAGTCTGGGGCTTTTCTGTTCTCTTTCTTTTTGTTGAACAGTATCAGCAAGAGAGGTAAAACGGACGGCCAGGAAAGGGTAGACTAGAAAAAACGTTCATATCGTCTATATATTAAAAAAGGGTGGACTGACACACCAATAGCCAGAAAATATAGACGCATGTAGCTGAGGATGTCTGTAAAATTTGAAAGTATTGGGTGTTGGAACTTTTTTCAATTCGAAATCTTTCGCTTTACCTATTCATGATGTAATATGACATGAAATGTTTTATGCCGAGTGATAGTTGCTGAGGAAAGTCTGGCTTTTGAAAAAGTAATTATATATAAATATATACATATATGCTGAAATTACACGAAATAATGAAAGTCGTGATTCCAAGGCAGAAAAATGAAGGGATTGTGCAAAGAATGCATCACAAGCAATCCAAAAGAAACATTTATTTGCTGGCGTTTTCCCGAACAGTGCAAGTGAATGGAACATGTGCGTAATAAGACCGGTCAAAGGAATAACAGCTCAAAAAATCTTTTTTCTCTTAATGCGAAATTAAGCCTGGGCATAAGATAGTCCAAAATGAAACTATTCTACTAATTTGAAGGGGGTAAGACACATGGAGACCCGAACGAGGTCTGGCCGATCACGTCTAAGTTAGTGATCTTTAAATAGCTTAATTTTCGCAACGTCTTTCGCTTACGGCCATACCACCCTGAGCACGCCCGATCTCGTCCGATCTCGGAAGCTAAGCAGGGTCGGGCCTGGTTAGTACTTGGATGGGAGACCGCCTGGGAATACCAGGTGCCGTAAGCATTTTCATGTTTGCCTTTTTTATTTCAAGATAAACTGAAACCTGTAAAGGCCAGAGGCTGTCATTCTGTATTTATCCATTCATTCTTTAATCCCTTTTGTGCGTCCTCTTAAGCAGCCCATTAAGCACATCTTAACAATGCACTGGGCCGAAGTTGACTTTGCCATGTTACAACGAAAACTCTCTCGTGTTGAGGGTTCAGAGGGCTCAACATTAAGGACCTCGGTTCCCAAATTCAACGGTTTAGTTAATGAATATTAGTTTAATTTTTTATTCACATCTTTATTTATTCTTTATTTCATGCTTTCAAAGAGTGGATATTCATAACCACCTTATACGTTATCAAAAACCTATTTTAAAGCATGAATTATACGGAGCAATGTTATATTGATCCCGTACAACTCCCAGCCCTCTTTTTAAAACACTCTTGCCTGTAACGTGTCATATATAGCCTATTGCTTGCTACTGGAGCGAAATAAGTCTGGGGCTGTTCTGTTCTCTTTCTTTTTGTTGAACAGTATCAGCAAGAGAGGTAAAACGGACGGCCAGGAAAGGGTAGACTAGAAAAAACTTTCATATCGTCTATATATTAAAAAAGGGTGGACTGACACACCAATAGCCAGAAAATATAGACGCATGTAGCTGAGGATGTCTGTAAAATTTGAAAGTATTGGGTGTTGGAACTTTTTTAAATTCGAAATCTTTCGCTTTACCTATTCATGATGTAATATGACATGAAATGTTTTATGCCGAGTGATAGTTGCTGAGGAAAGTCTGGCTTTTGAAAAAGTAATTATATATAAATATAACAGTGCAAGTGAATGGAACATGTGCGTAATAAGACCGGTCAAAGGAATCCCAGCTCAAAAAATCTTTTTTCTCTTAATGCGAAATTAAGCCAGGGGATAAGATAGTCCAAAATGAAACTGTTCTACTAATTTGAAGGGGGTAAGACACATGGAGACCCGCTGGAGGTCTGGCCGATCACGTCTAAGTTAGTGATCTTTAAATAGCTTAATTTTCCCGACATCTTTCGCTTACGGCCATACCACCCTGAGCACGCCCGATCTCGGAAGCTAAGCAGGGTCGGGCCTGGTTAGTACTTGGATGGGAGACCGCCTGGGAATACAAGGTGCTGTAAGCTTTTTCATGTTTGCCTTTTTTTATTTCAAGATAAACTGAAACCTGTAAAGGCCAGAGGCTGTCATTCTGCATTTATCCATTCATTCGTTGCTTCCTTCTGTCCGTCCTCTCAAGCAACCCATTAAGCACATCTTAAGAAGGCACAGGGCCGAAGTTGACTTTGCCATGTTACAACGAAAACTCTCTCGTGTTGAGGGTTCAGAGGGCTCAACATTAAGAACCGCGGTCCCCAAATTCAACGGTGTAGTTAATGAATATTAGTTTAATTTTTTATTCACATCTTTATTTATTCTATATTTCATGCTTTGAAAAAGTGGATTTTCATAACCACCTTATACGTTGTCAAAAACCTATTTTAAAGCATGAATTATACGGAGCAATGTAATATTGATCCCGTACAACTCCCAGCCCTCTTTTTAAAACACTCTTGTCTGTAACGTGTCATATATAGCCTATTGCTTGCTACTGGAGCGAAATAAGTCTGGGGCTGTTCTGTTCTCTTTCTTTTTGTTGAACAGTATCAGCAAGAGAGGTAAAACGGACGTCAGGAAAGGGTAGACTAGAAAAAACTTTCATATCGTCTATATATTAAAAAAGGGTGGACTGACACACCAATAGCCAGAAAATATAGACGCATGTAGCTAAGGATGTCTGTAAAATTTGAAAGTATTGGGTGTTGGAACTTTTTTAAATTCGAAATCTTTCGCTTTACCTATTCATGATGTAATATGACATGAAATGTTTTATGCCGAGTGATAGTTGCTGAGGAAAGTCTGGCTTTTGAAAAAGTAATTATATATAAATATATACATATATGCTGAAATGACACGAAATAATGAAAGGCGTGATTCCAAGGCAGAAAAATGAAGGGATTGTGCAAAGAATGCATCACAAGCAATCCAAAAGAAACTTTTATTTGCTGGCGTTTTCCCGAACAGTGCAAGTGAATGGAACATGTCCGTAATAAGACCGGTCAAAGGAATCCCAGCTCTAAAAATCTTTTTTCTCTTAATGCGAAATTAAGCCTGGGGATAAGATAGTCCAAAATGAAACTGTTCTACTAATTTGAAGGGGGTAAGACACATGGAGACCCGCTGGAGGTCTGGCCGATCACGTCTAAGTTAGTGATCTTTAAATAGCTTAATTTTCCCGACATCTTGCGCTTACGGCCATACCACCCTGAGCACGCCCGATCTCGTCCGATCTCGGAAGCTAAGCAGGGTCGGGCCTGGTTAGTACTTGGATGGGAGACTGCCTGGGAATACAAGGTGCTGTAAGCTTTTTCATGTTTGCCTTTTTTTATTTCAAGATAAACTGAAACCTGTAAAGGCCAGAGGCTGTCATTCTGCATTTATCCATTCATTCGTTGGTTCCTTCTGTGCGTCCTCTCAAGCAACCCATTAAGCACATCTTAACAAGGCACAGGGCCGAAGTTGACTTTGCCATGTTACAACGAAAACTCTCTCGTGTTGAGGGTTCAGAGGGCTCAACATTAAAGACCTCGGTCCCCAAATTCAACGGTGTAGTTAATGAATATTAGTTTAATTTTTTATTCACATCTTTATTTATTCTTTATTTCATGCTTTGAAAGAGTGGATTTTCATAACCACCTTATACGTTATCAAAAACCTATTTTAATGCATGAATTATACGGAGCAATGTAATATTGATCCCGTACAACTCCCAGCCCTCTTTTTAAAACACTCTTGCCTGTAACGTGTCATATATAGCCTATTGCTTGCTACTGGAGCGAAATAAGTCTGGGGCTGTTCTGTTCTCTTTCTTTTTGTTGAACAGTATCAGCAAGGGAGGTAAAACCGACAGCCAGGAAAGGGTGGACTAGAAAAAACTTTCATATCGTCTATATATTAAAAACGGGTGGACTGACACACCAATAGCCGGAAAATATAGACGCATGTAGCTAAGGATGTCTGAAAAATTTGAAAGTATTGGGTGTTGGAACTTTTTTTCAATTCGAAGTCTTTCGCTTAACCTATTCATGATGTAATATGACATGAAATGTTTTATGCCGAGTAAAAGTTGCTGAGGAAAGTCAGGCTTTTTGAAAAAGTAATTATATATAAATATATACATATATGCTGAAATGACACGAAATAATGAAAGGCGTGATTCCAAGGCAGAAAAATGAAGGGATTGTGCAAAGAATCCATCACAAGCAATCCAAAAGAAACTTTTATTTGCAGGGGATTTCCAACAGTGCAAGTGACGGGAAAATGTGCGCAATAAGACCCGTCAAAGGAATCCCAGCTCAAAAAATCTTTTTTCTATTTATGCGAAATTAAGCCTGGGGATAAGATAGTCCAAAATGAAACTGATCCACCAGTTCGAAGTGGGAAGACACATGGAGACCGGCTGGAGGTCTGGCCGAGCACGTCTAAGTTAGTGATATTTAAATAGCTTAATTTTCGCAACGTCTTTGGCTTACGGCCATACCACCCTGAGCACGCCCGATCTCGTCCGATCTCGGAAGCTAAGCAGGGTCGGGCCTGGTTAGTACTTGGATGGGAGACCGCCTGGGAATACCAGGTGCTGTAAGCTTTTTCATGTTTGCCTTTTTTTATTTCAAGATAAACTGAAACCTGTAAAGGCCAGAGGCTGTCATTCTGCATTTATCCATTCATTCGTTGCTTCCTTCTGTGCTTCCTCTCAAGCAACCCATTAAGCACATCTTAACAAGGCACAGGGCCGAAGTTGACTTTGCCATGTTACAACGAAAACTCTCTCGTGTTGAGAGTTCAGAGGGCTCAACATTAAGAACCGCGGTCCCCAAATTCAACGGTGTAGTTAATGAATATTAGTTTAATTTTTTATTCACATCTTTATTTATTCTATATTTCATGCTTTGAAAGAGTGGATTTTCATAACCACCTTATACGTTGTCAAAAACCTATTTTAAAGCATGAATTATACGGAGCAATGTAATATTGATCCCGTACAACTCCCAACCCTCTTTTTAAAACACTCTTGTCTGTAACGTGTCACATATAGCCTATTGCTTGCTACTGGAGCGAAATAAGTCTGGGGCTGTTCTGTTCTCTATCTTTTTGTTGAACAGTATCAGCAAGAGAGGTAAAACGGACGTCAGGAAAGGGTAGACTAGAAAAAACTTTCATATCGTCTATATATTAAAAAAGGGTGGACTGACACACCAATAGCCAGAAAATATAGACGCATGTAGCTAAGGATGTCTGTAAAATTTGAAAGTATTGGGTGTTGGAACTTTTTTCAATTCGAAATCTTTCGCTTTACCTATTCATGATGTAATATGACATGAAATGTTTTATGCCGAGTGATAGTTGCTGAGGAAAGTCTGGCTTTTGAAAAAGTAATTATATATAAATATATACATATATGCTGAAATGACAGGAAATAATGAAAGGCGTGATTCCAAGGCAGAAAAATGAAGGGATTGTGCAAAGAATGCATCACAAGCAATCCAAAAGAAACTTTTATTTGCTGGCGTTTTCCCGAACAGTGCAAGTGAATGGAACATGTGCGTAATAAGACCGGTCAAAGGAATCCCAGCTCAAAAAATCTTTTTTCTCTTAATGCGAAATTAAGCCTGGGGATAAGATAGTCCAAAATGAAACTGTTCTACTAATTTGAAGGGGGTAAGACACATGGAGACCCGCTCGAGGTCTGGCCGATCACGTCTAAGTTAGTGATCTTTAAATAGCTTAATTTTCCCGACATCTTTAGCTTACGGCCATACCACCCTGAGCACGCCCGATCTCGTCCGATCTCGGAAGCTAAGCAGGGTCGGGCCTGGTTAGTACTTGGATGGGAGACCGCCTGGGAATACAAGGTGCTGTAAGCTTTTTCATGTTTGCCTTTTTTTATTTCAAGATAAACTGAAACCTGTAAAGGCCAGAGGCTGTCATTCTGCATTTATCCATTCATTCGTTGCTTCCTTCTGTCCGTCCTCTCAAGCAACCCATTAAGCACATCTTAAGAAGGCACAGGGCCGAAGTTGACTTTGCCATGTTACAACGAAAACTCTCTCGTGTTGAGGGTTCAGAGGGCTCAACATTAAGAACCGCGGTCCCCAAATTCAACGGTGTAGTTAATGAATATTAGTTTAATTTTTTATTCACATCTTTATTTATTCTATATTTCATGCTTTGAAAAAGTGGATTTTCATAACCACCTTATACGTTGTCAAAAACCTATTTTAAAGCATGAATTATACGGAGCAATGTAATATTGATCCCGTACAACTCCCAACCCTCTTTTTAAAACACTCTTGTCTGTAACGTGTCACATATAGCCTATTGCTTGCTACTGGAGCGAAATAAGTCTGGGGCTGTTCTGTTCTCTATCTTTTTGTTGAACAGTATCAGCAAGAGAGGTAAAACGGACGTCAGGAAAGGGTAGACTAGAAAAAACTTTCATATCGTCTATATATTAAAAAAGGGTGGACTGACACACCAATAGCCAGAAAATATAGACGCATGTAGCTAAGGATGTCTGTAAAATTTGAAAATATTGGGTGTTGGAACTTTTTTCAATTCGAAATCTTTCGCTTTACCTATTCATGATGTAATATGACATGAAATGTTTTATGCCGAGTGATAGTTGCTGAGGAAAGTCTGGCTTTTGAAAAAGTAATTATATATAAATATATACATATATGCTGAAATGACAGGAAATAATGAAAGGCGTGATTCCAAGGCAGAAAAATGAAGGGATTGTGCAAAGAATGCATCACAAGCAATCCAAAAGAAACTTTTATTTGCTGGCGTTTTCCCGAACAGTGCAAGTGAATGGAACATGTGCGTAATAAGACCGGTCAAAGGAATCCCAGCTCAAAAAATCTTTTTTCTCTTAATGCGAAATTAAGCCTGGGGATAAGATAGTCCAAAATGAAACTGTTCTAATAATTTAAAGGGGGTAAGACACATGGAGACCCGCTGGAGGTCTGGCCGATCACGTCTAAGTTAGTGATCTTTAAATAGCTTAATTTTCCCGACATCTTTCGCTTACGGCCATACCACCCTGAGCACGCCCGATCTCGTCCGATCTCGGAAGCTAAGCAGGGTCGGGCCTGGTTAGTACTTGGATGGGAGACCGCCTGGGAATACCAGGTGCTGTAAGCTTTTTCATGTTTGCCTTTTTTTATTTCAAGATAAACTGAAACCTGTAAAGGCCAGAGGCTGTCATTCTGCATTTATCCATTCATTCGTTGCTTCCTTCTGTGCGTCCTCTCAAGCAACCCATTAAGCACATCTTAACAAGGCACAGGGCCGAAGTTGACTTTGCCATGTTACAACGAAAACTCTCTCGTGTTGAGGGTTCAGAGGGCTCAACATTAAAGACCTCGGTCCCCAAATTCAACGGTGTAGTTAATGAATATTAGTTTAATTTTTTATTCACATCTTTATTTATTCTTTATTTCATGCTTTGAAAGAGTGGATTTTCATAACCACCTTATACGTTATCAAAAACCTATTTTAATGCATGAATTATACGGAGCAATGTAATATTGATCCCGTACAACTCCCAGCCCTCTTTTTAAAAACACTCTTGCCTGTAACGTGTCATATATAGCCTATTGCTTGCTACTGGAGCGAAATAAGTCTGGGGCTGTTCTGTTCTCTTTCTTT
The DNA here is from genome assembly GCA_033220385.1 of Triplophysa yarkandensis. Lineage (NCBI taxonomy): Eukaryota > Metazoa > Chordata > Actinopteri > Cypriniformes > Nemacheilidae > Triplophysa > Triplophysa yarkandensis. The sequence goes on along the minus strand of CM065655.1, from coordinate 22,046,318 downwards.
TTGTTGAACAGTATCAGCAAGGGAGGTAAAACCGACAGCCAGGAAAGGGTGGACTAGAAAAAACTTTCATATCGTCTATATATTAAAAACGGGTGGACTGACACACCAATAGCCGGAAAATATAGACGCATGTAGCTAAGGATGTCTGAAAAATTTGAAAGTATTGGGTGTTGGAACTTTTTTTCAATTCGAAGTCTTTCGCTTAACCTATTCATGATGTAATATGACATGAAATGTTTTATGCCGAGTAAAAGTTGCTGAGGAAAGTAAGGCTTTTTGAAAAAGTAATTATATATAAATATATACATATATGCTGAAATGACACGAAATAATGAAAGGCGTGATTCCAAGGCAGAAAAATGAAGGGATTGTGCAAAGAATCCATCACAAGCAATCCAAAAGAAACTTTTATTTGCAGGGGATTTCCAACAGTGCAAGTGAAGGGAAAATGTGCGCAATAAGACCCGTCAAAGGAATTCCAGCTCAAAAAATCTTTTTTCTATTTATGCGAAATTAAGCCTGGGGATAAGATAGTCCAAAATGAAACTGATCCACTAGTTTGAAGTGGGAAGACACATGGACACCGGCTGGAGGTCTGGCCGAGCACGTCTAAGTTAGTGATATTTAAATAGCTTAATTTTCGCAACGTCTTTCGCTTATGGCCATACCACCCTGAGCACGCCCGATCTCGTCTGATCTCGGAAGCTAAGCAGGGTCGGGCCTGGTTAGTACTTGGATGGGAGACCGCCTGGGAATACCAGGTGCTGTAAGCTTTTTCATGTTTGCCTTTTTTTATTTCAAGATAAACTGAAACCTGTAAAGGCCAGAGGCTGTCATTCTGCATTTATCCATTCATTCGTTGCTTCCTTCTGTGCGTCCTCTCAAGCAACCCATTAAGCACATCTTAACAAGGCACAGGGCCGAAGTTGACTTTGCCATGTTACAACGAAAACTCTCTCGTGTTGAGAGTTCAGAGGGCTCAACATTAAGAACCTCGGTCCCCAAATTCAACGGTGTAGTTAATGAATATTAGTTACATTTTTTATTCACATCTTTATTTATTCTTTATTTCATGCTTTGAAAAAGTGGATTTTCATAACCACCTTATACGTTATCAAAAACCTATTTTAAAGCATGAATTATACGGAGCAATGTAATATTGATCCCGTACAACTCCCAGCCCTCTTTTTAAAACACTCTTGTCTGTAACGTGTCATATATAGCCTATTGCTTGCTACTGGAGCGAAATAAGTCTGGGCTGTTCTGTTCTCTTTCTTTTTTGTTGAACAGTATCAGCAAGAGAGGTAAAACGGACGGCCAGGAAAGGGTAGACTAGAAAAAACTTTCATATCGTCTATATATTAAAAAAGGGTGGACTGACACACCAATAGCCAGAAAATATAGACGCATGTAGCTGAGGATGTCTGTAAAATTTGAAAGTATTGGGTGTTGGAACTTTTTTCAATTCGAAATCTTTCGCTTTACCTATTCATGATGTAATATGACATGAAATGTTTTATGCCGAGTGATAGTTGCTGAGGAAAGTCTGGCTTTTGAAAAAGTAATTATATATAAATATATACATATATGCTAAAATGACACGAAATAATGAAAGGCGTGATTCCAAGGCAGAAAAATGAAGGGATTGTGCAAAGAATGCATCACAAGCAATCCAAAAGAAACTTTTATTTGCAGGCGTTTTCCCGAACAGTGCAAGTGAATGGAACATGTGCGTAATAAGACCGGTCAAAGGAATCCCAGCTCAAAAAAATCTTTTTTCTTTTAATGCGAAATTAAGCCTGGGGATAAGATAGTCCAAAATGAAACTATTTTACTAATTTGAAGGGGGTAAGACACATGGAGACCCGCTCAAGGTCTGGCCGATCACGTCTAAGTTAGTGATCTTTAAATAGCTTAATTTTCGCAATGTCTTTCGTTTACGGCCATACCACCCTGAGCACGCCCGATCTCGTCCGATCTCGGAAGCTAAGCAGGGTCGGGCCTGGTTAGTACTTGGATGGGAGACCGCCTGGGAATACCAGGTGCTGTAAGCATTTTCATGTTTGCCTTTTTTTATTTCAAGATAAACTGAAACCTGTACAGGCCAGAGGCTGTCATTCTGCATTTATCCATTCATTCATCCCCAAATTCAACGGTGTAGCTAATGATTATTGGTTTCATTTTATATTCATATCGTTATTTATTCTTTATTTCATGCTTTGAAAGAGTGGATTTTCATAACCACCTTATACGTTATCAAAAACCTATTTTAAAGCATGCATTATACAGAGCAATGTACTATTGATCCCGTACACTTCCCAGCCCTCTTTTTAAAACACTCTTGCCTGTAACGTGTCATATATAGCCTATTGCTTTCTACTGGAGAGAAATAAGTCTTGGCTCTTCTCTTCTCTTTCTTTTTGTTGAACAGTATCAGCAAGAGAGGTAAAACGGACGGCCAGGAAAGGTTAGATTAGAAAAAACTTTCATATCGTCTATATATTAAAAACGGGTGGACTGACACATCAATAGCCAGAAAATATAGAAGCATGTAGCTAAGGATGTCTGTAAAATTTGAAAGTATTGGGTGTTGGAACTTTTTTCAATTCGAAGTCTTTCGCTTAACCTATTCATGATGTAACGATATGAAAGTTTTTTGTAGTCTATCCTTTGCACTCTATCTGCCATGTGCCTTGCGCTGCTTTGTTTTTTTGTTCTTATTAACCTTATTTTTTATTTTATTGATATTATGTCTTTCTTCAAATTGCCTAATTGTATAGTAGTATAGTTTTTGTTATCTTTTTATCTATTTTCTTGGTGTTATCTGTTTGCACCGGGGAACTGAGAGTAACGCAATTTCGATTCTCTGTATGTATGTACTGTACATGTGGAAGAATTGACAATAAAGCAGACTTGAACTTGAAATTGAACTTAATATGACATGAAATGTTTTATGCCGAGTTATAGTTGCTGAGGAAAGTCTGGCTTTTGAAAAAGTAATTATATATAAATATATACATATATGCTGAAATGACAGGAAATAATGAAAGGCGTGATTCCAAGGCAGAAAAATGAAGGGATTGTGCAAAGAATGCATCACAAGCAATCCAAAAGAAACTTTTATTTGCTGGCGTTTTCCCGAACAGTGCAAGTGAATGGAACATGTGCGTAATAAGACCGGTCAAAGGAATAACAGCTCAAAAAATCTTTTTTCTCTTAATGCGAAATTAAGCCTGGGCATAAGATAGTCCAAAATGAAACTATTCTACTAATTTGAAGGGGGTAAGACACATGGAGACCCGAACGAGGTCTGGCCGATCACGTCTAAGTTAGTGATCTTTAAATAGCTTAATTTTCGCAACGTCTTTCGCTTACGGCCATACCACCCTGAGCACGCCCGATCTCGTCAGATCTCGGAAGCTAAGCAGGGTCGGGCCTGGTTAGTACTTGGATGGGAGACCGCCTGGGAATACCAGGTGCCGTAAGCTTTTTCATGTTTGCCTTTTTTTATTTCAAGATAAACTGAAACCTGTAAAGGCCAGAGGCTGTCATTCTGCATTTATCCATTCATTCGTTGCTTCCTTCTGTGCGTCCTCTCAAGCAACCCATTAAGCACATCTTAACAAGGCCCAGGGCCGAAGTTGACTTTGCCATGTTACAACGAAAACTCTCTCGTGTTGAGGGTTCAGAGGGCTCAACATTAAGGACCTCGGTCCCCAAATTCAACGGTTTAGTTAATGAATATTAGTTTCATTTTTTATTCACATCTTTATTTATTCTTTATTTCATGCTTTGAAAGAGTGGATTTTCATAACCACCTTATACGTTATCAAAAACCTATTTTAAAGCATGAATTATACGGAGCAATGTAATATTGATCCCGTACAACTCCCAGCCCTCTTTTTAAAACACTCTTGCCTGTAACGTGTCATATATAGCCTATTGCTTGCTACTGGAGCGAAATAAGTCTGGGGCTGTTCCGTTCTCTTTCTTTTTGTTGAACAGTATCAGCAAGAGAGGTAAAACGGACGGCCAGGAAAGGGTAGACTAGAAAAAACTTTCATATCGTCTATATATTAAAAAAGGGTGGACTGACACACCAATAGCCAGAAAATATAGACGCATGTAGCTGAGGATGTCTGTAAAATTTGAAAGTATTGGGTGTTGGAACTTTTTTCAATTCGAAATCTTTCGCTTTACCTATTCATGATGTAATATGACATGAAATGTTTTATGCCGAGTGATAGTTGCTGAGGAAAGTCTGGCTTTTGAAAAAGTAATTATATATAAATATATACATATATGCTGAAATGACACGAAATAATGAAAGTCGTGATTCCAAGGCAGAAAAATGAAGGGATTGTGCAAAGAATGCATCACAAGCAATCCAAAAGAAACTTTTATTTGCAGGCGTTTTCCCGAACAGTGCAAGTGAATGGAACATGTGCGTAATAAGACCGGTCAAAGGAATCCCAGCTCAAAAAAATCTTTTTTCTTTTAATGCGAAATTAAGCCTGGGGATAAGATAGTCCAAAATGAAACTATTTTACTAATTTGAAGGGGGTAAGACACATGGAGACCCGCTCAAGGTCTGGCCGATCACGTCTAAGTTAGTGATCTTTAAATAGCTTAATTTTCGCAATGTCTTTCGTTTACGGCCATACCACCCTGAGCACGCCCGATCTCGTCCGATCTCGGAAGCTAAGCAGGGTCGGGCCTGGTTAGTACTTGGATGGGAGACCGCCTGGGAATACCAGGTGCTGTAAGCATTTTCATGTTTGCCTTTTTTTATTTCAAGATAAACTGAAACCTGTACAGGCCAGAGGCTGTCATTCTGCATTTATCCATTCATTCATCCCCAAATTCAACGGTGTAGCTAATGATTATTGGTTTCATTTTATATTCATATCTTTATTTATTCTTTATTTCATGCTTTGAAAGAGTGGATTTTCATAACCACCTTATACGTTATCAAAAACCTATTTTAAAGCATGCATTATACAGAGCAATGTACTATTGATCCCGTACACTTCCCAGCCCTCTTTTTAAAACACTCTTGCCTGTAACGTGTCATATATAGCCTATTGCTTTCTACTGGAGAGAAATAAGTCTTGGCTCTTCTCTTCTCTTTCTTTTTGTTGAACAGTATCAGCAAGAGAGGTAAAACGGACGGCCAGGAAAGGTTAGATTAGAAAAAACTTTCATATCGTCTATATATTAAAAACGGGTGGACTGACACATCAATAGCCAGAAAATATAGAAGCATGTAGCTAAGGATGTCTGTAAAATTTGAAAGTATTGGGTGTTGGAACTTTTTTCAATTCGAAGTCTTTCGCTTAACCTATTCATGATGTAACGATATGAAAGTTTTTTGTAGTCTATCCTTTGCACTCTATCTGCCATGTGCCTTGCGCTGCTTTGTTTTTTTGTTCTTATTAACCTTATTTTTTATTTTATTGATATTATGTCTTTCTTCAAATTGCCTAATTGTATAGTAGTATAGTTTTTGTTATCTTTTTATCTATTTTCTTGGTGTTATCTGTTTGCACCGGGGAACTGAGAGTAACGCAATTTCGATTCTCTGTATGTATGTACTGTACATGTGGAAGAATTGACAATAAAGCAGACTTGAACTTGAAATTGAACTTAATATGACATGAAATGTTTTATGCCGAGTTATAGTTGCTGAGGAAAGTCTGGCTTTTGAAAAAGTAATTATATATAAATATATACATATATGCTGAAATGACAGGAAATAATGAAAGGCGTGATTCCAAGGCAGAAAAATGAAGGGATTGTGCAAAGAATGCATCACAAGCAATCCAAAAGAAACTTTTATTTGCTGGCGTTTTCCCGAACAGTGCAAGTGAATGGAACATGTGCGTAATAAGACCGGTCAAAGGAATAACAGCTCAAAAAATCTTTTTTCTCTTAATGCGAAATTAAGCCTGGGCATAAGATAGTCCAAAATGAAACTATTCTACTAATTTGAAGGGGGTAAGACACATGGAGACCCGAACGAGGTCTGGCCGATCACGTCTAAGTTAGTGATCTTTAAATAGCTTAATTTTCGCAACGTCTTTCGCTTACGGCCATACCACCCTGAGCACGCCCGATCTCGTCAGATCTCGGAAGCTAAGCAGGGTCGGGCCTGGTTAGTACTTGGATGGGAGACCGCCTGGGAATACCAGGTGCCGTAAGCTTTTTCATGTTTGCCTTTTTTTATTTCAAGATAAACTGAAACCTGTAAAGGCCAGAGGCTGTCATTCTGCATTTATCCATTCATTCGTTGCTTCCTTCTGTGCGTCCTCTCAAGCAACCCATTAAGCACATCTTAACAAGGCCCAGGGCCGAAGTTGACTTTGCCATGTTACAACGAAAACTCTCTCGTGTTGAGGGTTCAGAGGGCTCAACATTAAGGACCTCGGTCCCCAAATTCAACGGTTTAGTTAATGAATATTAGTTTCATTTTTTATTCACATCTTTATTTATTCTTTATTTCATGCTTTGAAAGAGTGGATTTTCATAACCACCTTATACGTTATCAAAAACCTATTTTAAAGCATGAATTATACGGAGCAATGTAATATTGATCCCGTACAACTCCCAGCCCTCTTTTTAAAACACTCTTGCCTGTAACGTGTCATATATAGCCTATTGCTTGCTACTGGAGCGAAATAAGTCTGGGGCTGTTCCGTTCTCTTTCTTTTTGTTGAACAGTATCAGCAAGAGAGGTAAAACGGACGGCCAGGAAAGGGTAGACTAGAAAAAACTTTCATATCGTCTATATATTAAAAAAGGGTGGACTGACACACCAATAGCCAGAAAATATAGACGCATGTAGCTGAGGATGTCTGTAAAATTTGAAAGTATTGGGTGTTGGAACTTTTTTCAATTCGAAATCTTTCGCTTTACCTATTCATGATGTAATATGACATGAAATGTTTTATGCCGAGTGATAGTTGCTGAGGAAAGTCTGGCTTTTGAAAAAGTAATTATATATAAATATATACATATATGCTGAAATGACACGAAATAATGAAAGTCGTGATTCCAAGGCAGAAAAATGAAGGGATTGTGCAAAGAATGCATCACAAGCAATCCAAAAGAAACTTTTATTTGCAGGCGTTTTCCCGAACAGTGCAAGTGAATGGAACATGTGCGTAATAAGACCGGTCAAAGGAATCCCAGCTCAAAAAAATCTTTTTTCTTTTAATGCGAAATTAAGCCTGGGGATAAGATAGTCCAAAATGAAACTATTTTACTAATTTGAAGGGGGTAAGACACATGGAGACCCGCTCAAGGTCTGTCCGATCACGTCTAAGTTAGTGATCTTTAAATAGCTTAATTTTCGCAATGTCTTTCGTTTACGGCCATACCACCCTGAGCACGCCCGATCTCGTCCGATCTCGGAAGCTAAGCAGGGTCGGGCCTGGTTAGTACTTGGATGGGAGACCGCCTGGGAATACCAGGTGCTGTAAGCATTTTCATGTTTGCCTTTTTTTATTTCAAGATAAACTGAAACCTGTACAGGCCAGAGGCTGTCATTCTGCATTTATCCATTCATTCATCCCCAAATTCAACGGTGTAGCTAATGATTATTGGTTTCATTTTATATTCATATCTTTATTTATTCTTTATTTCATGCTTTGAAAGAGTGGATTTTCATAACCACCTTATACGTTATCAAAAACCTATTTTAAAGCATGCATTATACAGAGCAATGTACTATTGATCCCGTACACTTCCCAGCCCTCTTTTTAAAACACTCTTGCCTGTAACGTGTCATATATAGCCTATTGCTTTCTACTGGAGAGAAATAAGTCTTGGCTCTTCTCTTCTCTTTCTTTTTGTTGAACAGTATCAGCAAGAGAGGTAAAACGGACGGCCAGGAAAGGTTAGATTAGAAAAAACTTTCATATCGTCTATATATTAAAAACGGGTGGACTGACACATCAATAGCCAGAAAATATAGAAGCATGTAGCTAAGGATGTCTGTAAAATTTGAAAGTATTGGGTGTTGGAACTTTTTTCAATTCGAAGTCTTTCGCTTAACCTATTCATGATGTAACGATATGAAAGTTTTTTGTAGTCTATCCTTTGCACTCTATCTGCCATGTGCCTTGCGCTGCTTTGTTTTTTTGTTCTTATTAACCTTATTTTTTATTTTATTGATATTATGTCTTTCTTCAAATTGCCTAATTGTATAGTAGTATAGTTTTTGTTATCTTTTTATCTATTTTCTTGGTGTTATCTGTTTGCACCGGGGAACTGAGAGTAACGCAATTTCGATTCTCTGTATGTATGTACTGTACATGTGGAAGAATTGACAATAAAGCAGACTTGAACTTGAAATTGAACTTAATATGACATGAAATGTTTTATGCCGAGTTATAGTTGCTGAGGAAAGTCTGGCTTTTGAAAAAGTAATTATATATAAATATATACATATATGCTGAAATGACACGAAATAATGAAAGGCGTGATTCCAAGGCAGAAAAATGAAGGGATTGTGCAAAGAATGCATCACAAGCAATCCAAAAGAAACTTTTATTTGCTGGCGTTTTCCCGAACAGTGCAAGTGAATGGAACATGTGCGTAATAAGACCGGTCAAAGGAATAACAGCTCAAAAAATCTTTTTTCTCTTAATGCGAAATTAAGCCTGGGCATAAGATAGTCCAAAATGAAACTATTCTACTAATTTGAAGGGGGTAAGACACATGGAGACCCGAACGAGGTCTGGCCGATCACGTCTAAGTTAGTGATCTTTAAATAGCTTAATTTTCGCAACGTCTTTCGCTTATGGCCATACCACCCTGAGCACGCCCGATCTCGTCAGATCTCGGAAGCTAAGCAGGGTCGGGCCTGGTTAGTACTTGGATGGGAGACCGCCTGGGAATACCAGGTGCCGTAAGCTTTTTCATGTTTGCCTTTTTTTATTTCAAGATAAACTGAAACCTGTAAAGGCCAGAGGCTGTCATTCTGCATTTATCCATTCATTCGTTGCTTCCTTCTGTGCGTCCTCTCAAGCAACCCATTAAGCACATCTTAACAAGGCCCAGGGCCGAAGTTGACTTTGCCATGTTACAACGAAAACTCTCTCGTGCTGAGGGTTCAGAGGGCTCAACATTAAGGACCTCGGTCCCCAAATTCAACGGTTTAGTTAATGAATATTAGTTTCATTTTTTATTCACATCTTTATTTATTCTTTATTTCATGCTTTGAAAGAGTGGATTTTCATAACCACCTTATACGTTATCAAAAACCTATTTTAAAGCATGAATTATACGGAGCAATGTAATATTGATCCCGTACAACTCCCAGCCCTCTTTTTAAAACACTCTTGCCTGTAACGTGTCATATATAGCCTATTGCTTGCTACTGGAGCGAAATAAGTCTGGGGCTGTTCCGTTCTCTTTCTTTTTGTTGAACAGTATCAGCAAGAGAGGTAAAACGGACGGCCAGGAAAGGGTAGACTAGAAAAAACTTTCATATCGTCTATATATTAAAAAAGGGTGGACTGACACACCAATAGCCAGAAAATATAGACGCATGTAGCTGAGGATGTCTGTAAAATTTGAAAGTATTGGGTGTTGGAACTTTTTTCAATTCGAAATCTTTCGCTTTACCTATTCATGATGTAATATGACATGAAATGTTTTATGCCGAGTGATAGTTGCTGAGGAAAGTCTGGCTTTTGAAAAAGTAATTATATATAAATATATACATATATGCTGAAATGACACGAAATAATGAAAGTCGTGAGTCCAAGGCAGAAAAATGAAGGGATTGTGCAAAGAATGCATCACAAGCAATCCAAAAGAAACTTTTATTTGCTGGCGTTTTCCCGAACAGTGCAAGTGAATGGAACATGTGCGTAATAAGACCGGTCAAAGGAATAACAGCTCAAAAAATCTTTTTTCTCTTAATGCGAAATTAAGCCTGGGCATAAGATAGTCCAAAATGAAACTATTTTACTAATTTGAAGGGGGTAAGACACATGGAGACCCGCTCAAGGTCTGGCCGATCACGTCTAAGTTAGTGATCTTTAAATAGCTTAATTTTCGCAATGTCTTTCGTTTACGGCCATACCACCCTGAGCACGCCCGATCTCGTCCGATCTCGGAAGCTAAGCAGGGTCGGGCCTGGTTAGGACTTGGATGGGAGACCGCCTGGGAATACCAGGTGCTGTAAGCATTTTCATGTTTGCCTTTTTTTATTTCAAGATAAACTGAAACCTGTACAGGCCAGAGGCTGTCATTCTGCATTTATCCATTCATTCATCCCCAAATTCAACGGTGTAGCTAATGATTATTGGTTTCATTTTATATTCATATCTTTATTTATTCTTTATTTCATGCTTTGAAAGAGTGGATTTTCATAACCACCTTATACGTTATCAAAAACCTATTTTAAAGCATGCATTATACAGAGCAATGTACTATTGATCCCGTACACTTCCCAGCCCTCTTTTTAAAACACTCTTGCCTGTAACGTGTCATATATAGCCTATTGCTTTCTACTGGAGAGAAATAAGTCTGGGCTGTTCTCTTCTCTTTCTTTTTGTTGAACAGTATCAGCAAGAGAGGTAAAACGGACGGCCAGGAAAGGTTAGATTAGAAAAAACTTTCATATCGTCTATATATTAAAAACGGGTGGACTGACACATCAATAGCCAGAAAATATAGAAGCATGTAGCTAAGGATGTCTGTAAAATTTGAAAGTATTGGGTGTTGGAACTTTTTTCAATTCGAAGTCTTTCGCTTAACCTATTCATGATGTAACGATATGAAAGTTTTTTGTAGTCTATCCTTTGCACTCTATCTGCCATGTGCCTTGCGCTGCTTTGTTTTTTTGTTCTTATTAACCTTATTTTTTATTTTATTGATATTATGTCTTTCTTCAAATTGCCTAATTGTATAGTAGTATCGTTTTTGTTATCTTTTTATCTATTTTCTTGGTGTTATCTGTTTGCACCGGGGAACTGAGAGTAACGCAATTTCGATTCTCTGTATGTATGTACTGTACATGTGGAAGAATTGACAATAAAGCAGACTTGAACTTGAAATTGAACTTAATATGACATGAAATGTTTTATGCCGAGTTATAGTTGCTGAGGAAAGTCTGGCTTTTGAAAAAGTAATTATATATAAATATATACATATATGCTGAAATGACACGAAATAATGAAAGGCGTGATTCCAAGGCAGAAAAATGAAGGGATTGTGCAAAGAATGCATCAAAAGCAATCCAAAAGAAACTTTTATTTGCTGGCGTTTTCCCGAACAGTGCAAGTGAATGGAACATGTGCGTAATAAGACCGGTCAAAGGAATAACAGCTCAAAAAATCTTTTTTCTCTTAATGCGAAATTAAGCCTGGGCATAAGATAGTCCAAAATGAAACTATTCTACTAATTTGAAGGGGGTAAGACACATGGAGACCCGAACGAGGTCTGGCCGATCACGTCTAAGTTAGTGATCTTTAAATAGCTTAATTTTCGCAACGTCTTTCGCTTATGGCCATACCACCCTGAGCACGCCCGATCTCATCCGATCTCGGAAGCTAAGCAGGGTCGGGCCTGGTTAGTACTTGGATGGGAGACCGCCTGGGAATACCAGGTGCTGTAAGCTTTTTCATGTTTGCCTTTTTTTATTTCAAGATAAACTGAAACCTGTAAAGGCCAGAGGCTGTCATTCTGCATTTATCCATTCATTCGTTGCTTCCTTCTGTGCGTCCTCTCAAGCAACCCATTAAGCACATCTTAACAAGGCCCAGGGCCGAAGTTGACTTTGCCATGTTACAACGAAAACTCTCTCGTGTTGAGGGTTCAGAGGGCTCAACATTAAAGACCTCTGTAACCAACTTTAGCAATGTTAAAAGTGAACTACAGTAAAATTAGGACTATAATAATAATGAAACATGGACCAGAATCAGAAGGCACTAAATTCGACAAGAGCCATTGAATGAGCAACAACAAAGAGACAGACACAATAGAACAGTTGAGTAATAACTCTTGTATTGTTTACATATGATAAAGGTTATACAAAAATACAAAATAATCAGAAAAATAAAGTAGTAGTGTGCACACTAGAAAATAAAAGAATGTCCATTGGGGCCCGTAAACTTAGGAAACAATAGTTCTGTACTGTAAAGTTTCTGCAGTTCCAAGGATGCTCGCAATGTAAGTGTAGTGTGTACGCGTGTATGGGTGTGTATACGTGGATATCTGCTCGGTGTTGGACTTCCTTCAGTGGAGTTGGCTCGCCATCGATATCAGCAAGATGTTGGTTCCGGACCACATCCGTCCTCTAAAAAAACCTGACCTACAGACCAGGTCAGAAAGATAACATTCAACACCTTTCAATCTCTGATGCATCATTCAGGATAGCAAATGTCAAATATAAACCTTAACATGTTTCTTTGACAAAATCTTCATTTTAACACAAATTTCAAATCTCTTTCGATTTCTTTTTTTCTTTAGTTGTACAACATTCAGTCTTAAGAATATCAGTTCTGAGAACATAACAATAAAGTGCTCACACATTTACCTGCTTTTCTAGCAAAATCAGGTTTCAACAATACTAATGATAAGATATCATTAACATTTAAAATATCATAAATCATAACTGTGCAATAATAGAAAAGTATACATTTTGAGTTCAGGGTCAGAGGCATCACAGAAGCGTGCTTCATTTACTCAAACACTAAAGGCCTATTCATGAAAGAGAAATGCACTAAAAATTACCCTCTTATAACTCTAAACTCAAATAAGCAGCAATAATGTGGTAAACAATTCACATATTTCCAAACATTTTACTTTCAATGAATAAAACTTTCCCTTTAAGTCTGCTTTAGGAAACTATAATTTCCTATTTAACTAAAAACATACATCAGCATAAAATGATAATTCACAGTTATAAAATAGGAACACTGCACCATTATTCACTTCAGAACACCTATTACATCAATATCACCATACTGAAAGTAAAGGGTTTATGGCAACCAAATTGCAGCAGCTTAATGACATATTTCTCACCGTTACTCCGTCTATCTCACTGTGAAACACGACGAGGCTTCACAAACGAAAGGCAAATGGGCAGCCAACGTAACTTCTCTCTCTCATTCCGTTACCTTCTGTGAAATGAGCTCCGCCTATTTTTACTTTTCACAGGCAAAATACAGGGCTTTGCAGCGGTTTTTGTCTGCTTGCTGGCACACAGCTACCCTCGTGTCTCTAACTCAGTTTGAGAAAGAACAAACCGGAAGAACAAACGTCCGCGCTTCGTCTTCGCGCCGAAAAACTAAGCGTGACCCGCGTAGCCTCTCATTGGCTGCTGAACATGCGTGACCCCACGTGGGACTACGTGGACTATAAGATGCATTAAATTGTAATAAGAGAATACAAAAATAAAACTGCCGATGTGAGCAAATAAGAATACAATGTTGAACTATTTTTTTTCTTTTTGTGAAAACAATAAATTATAATGTTATTAATATGTCTTGTGTACCTGGCTACATTCTCCCCTCCTGAACCTATGCACGTCCCTGTGCATGGTGGACAATTAAATGGTAATTAATTGAAAAGACGAAGTAGGTGACTGACCAGGTTCTTCACTTATGGCTTCTGCCCAAACTGTGGACAATCCTTGAAAGAATGATTTTACTGCTGTTATTAAAGGATTTCCTAGTTCTGTATAATCAAGCCGTCTTGGGGGTTGACGGTTTCTCGCAGATCTCCTGACAGAATCATTTGAATCGGAGTTCTCCTCTATATTATTTGTTTCATCCATTCCATTCTGTTCACTTGCTTCCTCATTTCGTTTCTCAAGTTCTTCTCCTATAAGACCATCATTTTCCACACTTTTGTCAGATAAAGCTGAGGGAACTGATAGTCGCTCGGCACAAGTGTGGGGATGATCATACTCAGGTAGATGATTATGAATCAATTCCAGGTCATTTGCTTGTTCAGATTGTGTGTCCCTATCGTTGAGTACACATTCAGTATCTCTCTGATGAGAAGTAAATTCAACCATCAGAGGACTTTCTGGCATACTCTTGGGCATTTCCGGTAAGTTGTCAAAATCGGTTTTAGGTTCATTATCAGGTGGGTTGTCAAAATCTGGTGGGTTGTCGTCAATATGAACATATACAGGGCTATCGACAGGATGAGAGACTGTAGGTTCAGTATTCTGGATATCTGGGACGTCCGTCATTGATAGATCAGGGGGAACAGGGCTCTCACTGCCCTCGGGGACAGGGGATCTCAACCAAGCATAAGTGGGTTCATCATCATCTTCTGAGGAATTCTCTTCCTCTACTATAGGGTTAGCACGGGTTCTTGGCCTACGTGGTACTGATTTTTCCACAGGATCACTGGTTTCCTCCACAGGTAAGTACCCGCACGAGAGCAACAGGTCCCTATGTAGTGTCCTTAGAGGACCATCTCCAGTTTCAGGTTTAATAGTGTAAACAGGGAGAGTGCCTGCTCTTCTCACTACCACATGAACAGTGGGTTCCCATCTGTCTGAGATTTTATGCTTTCCCCGGATGCGAACGTTCCTTACCAATACTCTATCTCCGGGCTCGAGGTCTGAGGCGTTGACATGCCTGTCATACCTCATTTTGTTCTTGTGAGCTATCTTCGAAGCCTTTTCCATAGCTACCTTGAAGCTCTCCTGGAGACGTGATTTAAGCCTCTGCACATACTCTGAATGAGACGAGTGTTGACCCTCTGGCATGGGCAGATTGAAAGCAATATCAACTGGTAGGCGAGGTTGACGCCCAAACATAAGTTCATATGGGGTGTAACCAGTTACCTCATTCCTAGTGCAGTTGTACGCATGGACCAAGGGCCTCACATGGTCCCGCCAACAGGACTTGTCTTGAGTTTGGAGAGTGCCCAACATGTCAAGTAAGGTACGATTAAATCGTTCCACAGGGTTACCTCGTGGATGGTAAGGGGTTGTCCGAACCTTGTGGATACCAGCCACCTGACATAGCTCTTTGATTGTACGGGACTCAAAATCTGGGCCTTGGTCACTATGCAACTTTTCTGGGATACCATAATGTACCATAAAGTTCTCCCACAGACACTTTGCTACTGTGCGGGCCTTTTGATTGGGTGTCGGTATCGCAACTGCATATTTAGTGAAGTGATCTGTGATCACTAATATGTCTTTGGTCCCGCTTTTGTCTGCTTCTAGAGACAGGTAGTCCATACAGAGAAGCTCGAGAGGTCGAGTGGTTCTAATGTTGACCAATGGCGCTGCTTTTTCAGGTCGTGCCTTCCTCCGCACACACCTTCCACATGTCTTCACTTTCTGTTCCACGTCCGTACCCATCTTTGGCCAATAGAACCTGGTCCTTACAAGGTCCAATGTCCGATCGACTCCCATATGACCCATATGGTCGTGCAGGCTAGTCAGAACTGTGTTCCGGAGCTCAGCTGGAAGGACTAACTGATAAGTTGTCAGGGATCCCACTTGGCGTCGCCTGAACAGGACATCATTATGTAGCTCGAGACGATTGAGTTCCCTGAGAAGGAGTGGTAGATCAGGAAGTTGGGTGCGCAAAGTGGGGGGTGGTGTTTCCCCATGTTCGATATGACTGATGACATGCTTTATACATTGATCAGCTCTTTGTTTAGCTGCCATCTCTGCCTTAGACAGATGAGGAATGGTTGGAAGTCCTCCAAACTGTGCTTCTTGTCCATAACTGTCTGGAACAGCACTGGGGGAAATGGCTAGAACCTCCACTAAAGCAACACGATCTTTGTCTCCCTCTCCTTCATCATCAGGGTTGACACTGTAGGTGAACTGCCTCTCACAGATTGCTTTCACGACTGAGCGGTCTGCCAGATTGATGTTATTCGGATCAGAGAGATGATCTTGTGTGAACTGTTGTATGCGTTCTCTCTCTTTTTCTGATTTCACATCGTCTGCTAGCATCCCATGTGGTCTGCGTGATAATCCGTCTGCATCTCCATTCTGCCTTCCTGGCCTATAGAGGAGTTTGAATGAGAATGTGGATAGCGCGGCAAGCCACCTATAGCTTGTAGCATCAAGTTTGGCCGTGGTTAGGATGTAAGTCAGTGGATTGCTGTCTGTTACAACGGTGAAATGGTTGCCATACAGATAGTCACTGAACTTTTCTGTAACTGACCACTTGAGTGCCAGGAACTCCAGCTTGTGCGCAGGATATCGACTCTCACTTCGTGACAGACCTCTACTTGCATACCCTATCACTCTGAGCTGGCCCTCTTGCTCCTGATACAACACAGCACCGAGTCCAGTGGTACTGGCATCAGTATGTAGTATATAGGGCCTCTGGGGGTCAGCGAAAGCTAGGACAGGAGATGTGGTAAGGCTCTGGATGACAGTCTCGAAGGCTTGCTGGCACTCCGGTGTCCAACGTCCTCCAAAAGGCTCTTTTGGGTCATGGTATTGGTTCGGTTTCTGTCTCATATCTGTTGGTTTCAGTTTTGATTTCTTGTGGAAAGGTGGGTAGCCGGAGGTCAAGCTGTGGAGGGGTTTTACGATGTTGGAGTAGCTCTTTACAAACCTCCTGTAATACCCAGCAAAACCAAGGAAGGATCTGAGTTCACGTAGAGTCTGAGGTACAGGCCACGTCCTTAGAGCTGAGATCTTTTCAGGATCTGTCTGAACACCATCTCTGGAAACAACATGTCCAAGATAACGGACTGATGTCTGAAAGAAGACACATTTTTCCGGAGACAATTTCAACCCAAACTCTTTGAGACGAGTTAGCACTCTCAGGAGTCTTTCCTCATGCTCCTCAAGGGTTCTGGAGAATACAATTACATCGTCAAGGAAAACTAGGGCGTCTTTCAAATGCATATCCCCCATGCACCGTTCCATTAGTCTTTGGAATGTGCTGGGAGCGTTTGTCACCCCTTGAGGCATTCTGTTAAATTCCCAGAAACCGAGAGGACATACGAAAGCCGTCTTCGGTTTGTCTGCTTCTTCGACCTCAATCTGATAGTATCCTGACTTTAAGTCAAGAACAGAGAACCACTGGGACCCACTAAGGGCTGAGAATGTGTCCTCCAGCTTTGGAAGGTTGTAGGCGTCTTTTATAGTTTGAAGATTTAAACGTCTATAATCGATACACAACCGGACTTGGCCATTCTTTTTCCGGACAACCACTATGGGTGATGCAAATGGCGACTCTGACTCCCTAATAACTCCCGCATCAAGAAGCTCTTTAATGTGCCTTCGGACAGCTTCAATGTCCTGTGGGTGGATGGGTCGGGCACGTAGTTTGAAGGGTGTTTCATCAGAGAGTCTTATGCGGTGTCGCACCTGGTCCGTCCGGCCAAAATCCAAATCGTGATACGCAAACACTTCAGGCATTTTGTTGAGCTGCTGAGTAATGCGTTGCTTCCATTCAAGTGGGACTGGGGAATCACCAAAATTAAAGTTTAAGGTAGGTTCTTGGGACGATGGGATTTCAGAGGAGCTCTGGGAGTTTGGTGACTGATTTGTAACCCTATGTTCTTTTAGTAGGATAGTTTGATGTGCACATATTTCTGCAATGGTGCACTTTGCAGGAATGACAATGTCATGGTCTGATTCATTACTAAGGACAACTGGCAACTTATGGGGCCGTTTCTGAGGGAAGTCAACCAAACCAGCTTTTACTAATAAGCCGCCTGGCAAGGGGGAAGATGATGGGTATTCAATGACGACAGATTTCTCATCCTGTAAACCACTGACAAGGGCGACCCCTTCCACCACTACAGTTTCGCGGGCTGGAATGACTTGGGGAGTCTTGCCTTGCATCTTCACTAACCCCTGATGTTCGTTATTTGCCTGTTTTCGTCTTAGCTCAATAACCTTGAAAACTACTTTGTAACCATGTGAAAGGGGCTGGCGATTAGATGTATCAGCCTCTGAGAAAATGTCAAACAGCACATCTAAGGTGTTGGTACCTATGAGCAGGAGAGACTGTGAAGTGTCAGGAACAACTAAGGCAAGCGTGTTTACATCTATAGGGGTTCCTATGAAATCTTTTGGAAAGGTAATGGTCATTTCTATATACCCAAAGGAAGGAACAAGCTGGCCATTTGCACCTTCCACTTCCAATAGGTCATGAAGCGGTTTAATCCTCTGTTCAGAGAGGTATTGTTTGTAAAATGACTCCGGTACAGTGGTAACTTGCGAGCCTGAGTCGAGAAGACAGTCGACCTCCTCACCTCCCACCGTCACTCGAGCTGTGCTCTTGACACCAATCAGCTGATTAGGGAGTCTAAACAATGTGTTGCGCTTTGAATATTGTAGACTATAACATGCTTGAGCTTTAACGTTGTGCGTTTGTCTAGTTAATCTTTTCCTTTTAACAGAAGTTTTGTTTTCAAAATTTACATCGGAGGGACATTGTTGACTCTCCTCAGCCCCTGTTTGTCCCACAACAGGAACTATTAGTCGTTTAAAGGAGTGTTTGAACAATTTTGTGCCTCCCACTGGTGCTGTCTTTCCTCTAGCTGCTTTTTCTTTTCTGCTACTAGACGAGGATTAGCAGATTCGTTACAGGAGGGGGCAATATGCCCATCTTCACCGCAGTTAAAACAGTACCAGGGCTTGGGTTTGTATGTCTGTTTCTTTTTGGTCTGCCTCTGCATGCCTGTATATGTGTCGTCAGTCTTTGATGCTTTTCCCTGAGGCTTCCCAGCATGTCCCTTGTTGTGAGATCCTTTTGAGTTTTTCTGTGACATGAATGTAGTTAGTTGGCTTTGCAGACTTGCAACCTGCTTCTTCAGATCCTCAATTGTACTGGTGCTACAAACACTCTTCTCCTCGGGTTCACCAACATATGCACCATGAAACTGCACCTGAGCTTTTTGTTTTGTGATGCCAATATGTTTTTTCATGCGACTGGACTTTGCCTGCTGCCTGTCTTCTTCAGACCGAATCATTAACAGGAGGTCTGGGAACCGAGGTGGGCTGCTTCTCTTCTGTTCTAGTTGCAAGGTGCTGAGCAATGTGTTATCCCAACACCCCCTGCAGAATTGCTTAAGGAGATGTTTGTCGACTTCTTCGTACGCAACCCCTCCTCTTTTTATGGCTCGATTTAAAACTAGCTGGAGACGATGAAGGTAAGTGGAAGGTTTCTCACCTGAGTCTTGATCGGTGTTCAGAAATTGAGCGAAAAGCTCCTCTCCATCTTCCACCATACCAAAAGCTGAGTCCAAGAGCTGTAGGTAAGCCGCAGGTGGTGATTCAGGCCGCATACCTTTAACTACATCTGCTGCGGGTGGGAGTAAGCTCTCAAGGATCTTTCTAGATATTTGCAGGGGAGACATACTAAGATCATTTTGAAGTAACTCAATGTGTGCTCTCCATGTGTCATAATCCGTTTCATGATTAGGTGTGGGAGTCCTGCCTGAGAAGGAACGGAGTCTCACCTGGGGCTGCATTTGCGGGATAGAGTCCTGTCTCCGTACAATATGCTCAACCACGACCTTCTGAACATCGGGTGGATTTACTTCACTTAGTGAAAGGGACGGTGCTCTTGTCGCATTAACAGGGTTTACACGATCCTTAACAACAATGTTACCAGCTGTAACATCAGAAAGTGAGGCATGAAGCTGTGGCTCTTCTCTAGTAGGTGGTGATAAGACGGTGGTCTCAACACGTGTGGGGGAGAAACCCTCAGTTGTGTTTTGCATGGCCTCAACGTCCTCCCCGATTTGAGACATAATTTCTTTCAGCACCTCACCATAGTCCTTGCCACTCATCTTAGCTAATTGTTTGAGCTCAGCTAAGTATGTCTTGGTAACATGGCTTCCAATCTTGGTAGCATATGTGCTACTGAGTGTCTTAACTTCATAGATAACAGCGGGGTCACCTTGTGCCGTGTGCGTGTACGGTAAGTGAGGTTCTAAACCTTCTATAGCTGAACCACTAGAAAACTCAACGATCAGGTTTTGGAAGAATTCAGACTGTGAGTCATCAATCAAAAGGACTCTATCAATTTTACCATACTGTTTAAGGAAGTCCATTAATTGTTCATCTTGTTCAGCTTCATCCTGAGTTATTCCACTGATAATAACTGCATTTGGAATTTTGACACCACACCTTTGTATAAAATCCATATTTGTCATTACCTCAATATTGATGCTCAATTCAAATGGCTCCTGGCTGGCTCGCCACTTCTGTAACCAACTTTAGCAATGTTAAAAGTGAACTACAGTAAAATTAGGACTATAATAATAATGAAACATGGACCAGAATCAGAAGGCACTAAATTCGACAAGAGCCATTGAATGAGCAACAACAAAGAGACAGACACAATAGAACAGTTGAGTAATAACTCTTGTATTGTTTACATATGATAAAGGTTATACAAAAATACAAAATAATCAGAAAAATAAAGTAGTAGTGTGCACACTAGAAAATAAAAGAATGTCCATTGGGGCCCGTAAACTTAGGAAACAACAGTTCTGTACTGTAAAGTTTCTGCAGTTCCAAGGATGCTCGCAATGTAAGTGTAGTGTGTACGCGTGTATGGGTGTGTATACGTGGATATCTGCTCGGTGTTGGACTTCCTTCAGTGGAGTTGGCTCGCCATCGATATCAGCAAGATGTTGGTTCCGGACCACATCCGTCCTCTAAAAAAACCTGACCTACAGACCAGGTCAGAAAGATAACATTCAACACCTTTCAATCTCTGATGCATCATTCAGGATAGCAAATGTCAAATATAAACCTTAACATGTTTCTTTGACAAAATCTTCATTTTAACACAAATTTCAAATCTCTTTCGATTTCTTTTTTTCTTTAGTTGTACAACATTCAGTCTTAAGAATATCAGTTCTGAGAACATAACAATAAAGTGCTCACACATTTACCTGCTTTTCTAGCAAAATCAGGTTTCAACAATACTAATGATAAGATATCATTAACATTTAAAATATCATAAATCATAACTGTGCAATAATAGAAAAGTATACATTTTGAGTTCAGGGTCAGAGGCATCACAGAAGCGTGCTTCATTTACTCAAACACTAAAGGCCTATTCATGAAAGAGAAATGCACTAAAAATTACCCTCTTATAACTCTAAACTCAAATAAGCAGCAATAATGTGGTAAACAATTCACATATTTCCAAACATTTTACTTTCAATGAATAAAACTTTCCCTTTAAGTCTGCTTTAGGAAACTATAATTTCCTATTTAACTAAAAACATACATCAGCATAAAATGATAATTCACAGTTATAAAATAGGAACACTGCACCATTATTCACTTCAGAACACCTATTACATCAATATCACCATACTGAAAGTAAAGGGTTTATGGCAACCAAATTGCAGCAGCTTAATGACATATTTCTCACCGTTACTCCGTCTATCTCACTGTGAAACACGACGAGGCTTCACAAACGAAAGGCAAATGGGCAGCCAACGTAACTTCTCTCTCTCATTCCGTTACCTTCTGTGAAATGAGCTCCGCCTATTTTTACTTTTCACAGGCAAAATACAGGGCTTTGCAGCGGTTTTTGTCTGCTTGCTGGCACACAGCTACCCTCGTGTCTCTAACTCAGTTTGAGAAAGAACAAACCGGAAGAACAAACGTCCGCGCTTCGTCTTCGCGCCAAAAAACTAAGCGTGACCCGCGTAGCCTCTCATTGGCTGCTGAACATGCGTGACCCCACGTGGGACTACGTGGACTATAAGATGCATTAAATTGTAATAAGAGAATACAAAAATAAAACTGCCGATGTGAGCAAATAAGAATACAATGTTGAACTATTTTTTTTCTTTTTGTGAAAACAATAAATTATAATGTTATTAATATGTCTTGTGTACCTGGCTACACCTCGGTCCCCAAATTCAAGGGTGTAGTTAATGAATATTAGTTTAATTTTTTATTCACATCTTTATTTATTCTTTATTTCATGCTTTGGAAAAGTGGATTTTCATAACCACCTTATACGTTATCAAAAACCTATTTTAAAGCATGAATTATACGGAGCAATGTAATATTGATCCCGTACAACTCCCAGCCCTCTTTTTAAAACACTCTTTTCTGTAACGTGTCATATATAGCCTATTGCTTGCTACTGGAGCGAAATAAGTCTGGGGCTATTCTGTTCTCTTTCTTTTTGTTGAACAGTATCATCAAGAGAGGTAAAACGGACGGCCAGGAAAGGATAGACTAGAAAAAACTTTCATATCGTCTATATATTAAAAAAGGGTGGACTGACACACCAATAGCCAGAAAATATAGACGCATGTAGCTAAGGATGTCTGTAAAATTTGAAAGTATTGGGTGTTGGAACTTTTTTCAATTCGAAATCTTTCGCTTTACCTATTCATGATGTAATATGACATGAAATGTTTTATGCCGAGTGATAGTTGCTGAGGAAAGTCTGGCTTTTGAAAAAGTAATTATATATAAATATATACATATATGCTGAAATGACACGAAATAATGAAAGGCGTGATTCCAAGGCAGAAAAATGATGGGATTGTGCAAAGAATGCATCACAAGCAATCCAAAAGAAACTTTTATTTGCAGGCGTTTTCCCGAACAGTGCAAGTGAATGGAACATGTGCGTAATAAGACCGGTCAAAGGAATCCCAGCTCAAAAAATCTTTTTTCTCTTAATGCGAAATTAAGCCTGGGGATAAGATAGTCCAAAATGAAACTATTTTACTAATTTGAAGGGGGTAAGACACATGGAGAACCGCTCGAGGCCTGGCCGATCATGTCTAAGTTAGTGATCTTTAAATAGCTTAATTTTCGCAATGTCTTTCGCTTACGGCCATACCACCCTGAGCACGCCCGATCTCGTCCGATCTCGGAAGCTAAGTAGGGTCGGGCCTGGTTAGTACTTGGATGGGAGACCGCCTGGGAATACAAGGTGCTGTAAGTTTTTTCATTTTTGCCTTTTTTTATTTCAAGATAAACTGAAACCTGTAAAGGCCAGAGGCTGTCATTCTGCATTTATCCATTCATTCATCTCCAAATTCAACGGTGTAGCTAATGATTATTGGTTTCATTTTATATTCATATCTTTATTTATTCTTTATTTCATGCTTTGAAAGAGTGGATTTTCATAACCACCTTATACGTTATCAAAAACCTATTTTAAAGCATGCATTATACGGAGCAATGTACTACTGATCCCGTACACTTCCCAGCCCTCTTTTTAAAACACTCTTGCCTGTAACGTGTCATATATAGCCTATTGCTTTCTACTGGAGAGAAATAAGTCTGGGCTGTTCTCTTCTCTTTCTTTTTGTTGAACAGTATCAGCAAGAGAGGTAAAACGGACGGCCAGGAAAGGTTAGATTAGAAAAAACTTTCATATCGTCTATATATTAAAAAAGGGTGGACTGACACACCAATAGCCAGAAAATATAGACGCATGTAGCTAAGGATGTCTGTAAAATTTGAAAGTATTGGGTGTTGGAACTTTTTTCAATTCTAAGTCTTTCGCTTAACCTATTCATGATGTAACGATATGAAAGATTTTTCTAGTCTACCCTTTGCACTCTATCTGCCATGTGCCTTGCGCTGCTTTGTTTTTTGTTCTTATTAACCTTATTTTTTATTTTATTGATATTATGTCTTTCTTCAAATTGCCTAATTGTATAGTAGTATAGTTTTTGTTATCTTTTTATCTTTTTTCTTGGTGTTATCTGTATGCACCGGGGGACTGAGAGTAACGCAATTTCGATTCTCTGTATGTATGTACTGTACATGTGGAAGAATTGACAATAAAGCAGACTTGAACTTGAACTTGAACTTAATATGACATGAAATGTTTTATGCCGAGTTATAGTTGCTGAGGAAAGTCTGGCTTTTGAAAAAGTAATTATATATAAATATATACATATATGCTGAAATGACATGAAATAATGAAAGGCGTGATTCCAAGGCAGAAAAATGAAGGGATTGTGCAAAGACTGCATCACAAGCAATCCAAAAGAAACTTTTATTTGCAGGCGTTTTCCCGAACAGTACAAGTGAATGGAACATGTGCGTAATAAGACCGGTCAAAGGAATAACAGCTCAAAAAATATTTTTTCTCTTAATGCGAAATTAAGCCTGGGCATAAGATAGTCCAAAATGAAACTATTCTACTAATTTGAAGGGGGTAAGACACATGGAGACCCGCTCGAGGTCTGGCCGATCACGTCTAAGTTAGTGATCTTTAAATAGCTTAATTTTCCCGACATCTTTCGCTTACGGCCATACCACCCTGAGTATGCCCGATCTCGTCCGATCTCGGAAGCTAAGCAGGGTCTGGCCTGGTAAGTACTCGGATGGGAGACCGCCTGGGAATACCAGGTGCCGTAAGGTTTTTCATGTTTGCCTTTTTTTATTTCAAGATAAACTGAAACCTGTAAAGGCCAGAGGCTGTCATTCTGCATTTATCCATTCATTCTTTAATCCCTTTTGTGCGTCCTCTTAAGCAGCCCATTAAGCACATCTTAACAAGGCACTGGGCCGAAGTTGACTTTGCCATGTTACAACGAAAACTCTCTCGTGTTGAGGGTTCAGAGGGCTCAACATTAAGGACCTCGGTCCCCAAATTCAACGGTTTAGTTAATGAATATTAGTTTCATTTTTTATTCACATCTTTATTTATTCTTTATTTAATGCTTTCAAAGAGTGGATATTCATAACCACCCTATACGTTATCAAAAACCATTTTTAAGCATGAATTATACGGAGCAATGTTATATTGATCCCGTACAACTCCCAGCCCTCTTTTAAAACACTCTTGCCTGTAACGTGTCATATATAGCCTATTGCTTGCTACGGGAGCGAAATAAGTCTGGGGCTGTTCTGTTCTCTTTCTTTTTGTTGAACAGTATCAGCAAGGGAGGTAAAACCGACAGCCAGGAAAGGGTGGACTAGAAAAAACTTTCATATCGTCTATATATTAAAAACGGGTGGACTGACACACCAAGAGCCGGAAAATATAGAAGCATGTAGCTAAGGATGTCTGAAAAATTTGAAAGTATTGGGTGTTGGAACTTTTTTACAATTCGAAGTCTTTCGCTTAACCTATTCATGATGTAATATGACATGAAATGTTTTATGCCGAGTAAAAGTTGCTGAGGAAAGTCAGGCTTTTTGAAAAAGTAATTATATATAAATATATACATATATGCTGAAATGACACGAAATAATGAAAGGCGTGATTCCAAGGCAGAAAAATGAAGGGATTGTGCAAAGAATCCATCACAAGCAATCCAAAAGAAACTTTTATTTGCAGGGGTTTTCCAACAGTGCAAGTGACGGGAAAATGTGCGCAATAAGACCCGTCAAAGGAATCCCAGCTCAAAAAATCTTTTTTCTATTTATGCGAAATTAAGCCTGGGGATAAGATAGTCCAAAATGAAACTGATCCACTAGTTTGAAGTGGGAAGACACATGGAGACCGGCTGGAGTTCTGGCCGAGCACGTCTAAGTTAGTGATATTTAAATAGCTTAATTTTCGCAACGTCTTTCGCTTATGGCCATACCACCCTGAGCACGCCCGATCTCGTCCGATCTCGGAAGCTAAGAAGGGTCGGGCCTGGTTAGTACTTAGATGGGAGACCACCTGGGAATACCAGGTGCTGTACCGGTCGGGTCGGAGCCATCATGGAGAGGCCACGGTCCCACAACCACCGCCTAGACACCAGGGTGCAATGTCTCCGTTCCCCAGCTGCCACACAAGATCTGCAGAGACTCAAGGGGTGCTCCAGGGAAATGTTGCGGCTCAGACCAGTGTATCCCAGTCATTAGCGCTGCACTCTCCTATCACTCATCCATCACCTGAGACTTTGGCTGCTGTTGAGGAGTTGGGGCGGCGAAGCAGTGAGCATCTGAGCGTGCTGCAGCAGGAGCAGCTGCAATGCCTGCTAAAAGACTTTATGGACATCTTTGCCGCCCGAGAGGAGGATTGTACAAGGACATCTTTGGTGCAGCATCACATTGATACTGGCCCCGCTGCTCCCATCCGTTTGCGGCCCCACAGACTGCCTCTTGCCAAACGCCAGGCTGCTGAAGAAATGATCAGAGATATGGCAGCTAACGGCATTATAGAGCCCTCAGACAGTCCCTGGGCCGCACCAATGGTCATGGTGCGGAAGAAAACAGGGGGTTGGCGCCCGTGCGTGGACTTTCGGCGGCTAAATTCGGTCACCCGCAAGGACTCATACCCACTTCCGCGCATTGATGACGCACTGGATTATGTTGCTGGATCTTGTTGGTTCAGCTCTTTGGACTTGCGTAGCGGATATTGGCAAGTGGAACTAGCGGCAGAGGCCCGGCCCAAAACTGCATTTACCATAGGGCAAGGACTGTGGCAGTTTAGGGTGATGCCCTTTGGACTTTGTAATGCCCCAGCCACATTTGAGAGACTGATGGAGCAGGTCCTTAAAGACATTCCACGTACCCGCTGTGTGGTCTATTTGGACGATCTGTTTGTTCATGCCAGAGACTTTGACTGCGCTGTCCACAATTTAAGGGAGGTTCTGACAGCCATACGCAATGCCGGGCTTCGGTTGAACCCGGCAAAATGTAACCTGCTCACCCGCCAAACACAGTTCCTGGGGCACGTTGTTAGTGAGAGTGGGGTGGCCACTGACCCAACAAAGGTGGCCACAGTGAGGGACTGGCCCCCACCAACCAACATCGCTGAGCTGCGGAGTTTTTTAGGCCTGGCCTCTTATTATAGGAGGTATGTCAAAGACTTTGCCACCGTCGCCAGCCCCTTACATCAGCTGACAAGTAAAGGTCGGCGATTCGGGTGGTCCGAGGACTGTGCAGCAGCCTTCCACCAGCTAAAAGCTGCCCTTGTTGATGCTCCTGTCCTGGCCTACCCTGATCCCAATCAACCTTTCCTGGTGGACACTGATGCCAGCAATGTGGGGGTCGGTGCCGTACTCTCCCAAAAGGGGGAGACTGGAGAGCGAGTTGTGGCCTATTATAGTTGCAGCCTCAGTCGTCCTGAGAGAAACTACTGTGTCACCCGGCGGGAGTTGTTAGCTGTGATTCTGGCAGTCCGTCACTTCAGGCCCTACCTCTTGGGCACCAGGTTCACACTTAGGACCGACCATGCTAGCCTCACCTGGATGCTGAACTTCCGCCAACCTGAGGGTCAGGTGGCAAGGTGGCTGGAGATCCTCCAAGAGTACGACTTCGAGGTTCAGCACCGACCAGGGCGACAGCATGCAAACGCTGATGCCCTCTCCAGACGTCCATGCCTTGCTGATGAATGCCGGTATTGTGCCCGCCTGGAAGCACGAGATCTGGGCCCATCGTCGGCAGCAGCGGAGCAGGGTGGTGGAGATGGAGGGCCATTCACCAATGAGCAGCTGAGACAACAGCAGGCAAATGACCCAGTTCTGATGAAGGTGAAGGGTTGGCTGGAGGCTCGAGCATGTCCGGACTGGCCGGCGGTGTCCTCACAGGGGCCGGAAATCAAGTCGCTTCATTCTCAGTGGGGCAGCCTGGAGCTCCACAATGATGTGATCTACAGGCGGTGGCAGGCACCCAGGGGGGGAATTGACCGTCTGCAACTCCTGGTTCCCCACGCTCTGCGGCCAGAAGTTCTCCGTTGGGTTCATGGGGCAGCTGGAGCTGGCCATTTTGGGAACTCTAAAACAGTGGGGCGGCTGCGGCAGCGGTTCTACTGGCCGGGGTGTCGGCAGGATGCAGAGCTACACGTTCACTGCTGCGATGTCTGCACAGCACAGAAGGGACCCAGCCAACGCTCTCACGCGCCGTTGCAGCAGTACCTAGTCGGGGCACCCATGGAGAGGATCGGAGTGGATATCTTGGGACCTTTTCCCATCACTGAGGCCGGCAACCGCTTTGTCCTGGTAGCCATGGACTATTTTACGAAGTGGCCTGAAGCATATGCGGTGCCGGATCAGAGTGCTTCCACGTCAGCGCAACGACTAGTGGATGAGATGTTTGCCCGTTTTGGGGTTCCGGATGAACTTCACAGTGATCAGGGGCGGAACTTTGAAAGTCGGGTGTTCAGCGAGGTGTGCAAACGGCTTGGGGTAAAGAAAACAAGAACCACTCCCCTCCACCCTCAAAGCGATGGACTGGTTGAGCGGTTTAACCGTACCTTGGCCACCCAACTTGCCATCTTGACTAGCCAGCACCAGAGAGACTGGGACCAGCATCTGCCCCTGGTCCTGTGGGCATATAGGACAGCAGTGCAGGAGTCAAGTCAGTGCACACCGGCAGCACTAATGTTTGGGAGGGAGCTCCGCACACCAGTGGATTTGGTTTTTGGGTCGCCCCCCGAGCCGGAGATTGCTGGTGGACCAGAACTGGACTACTACCGGTGATTGAAGGAGCGGCTGGACACAGTTCATCGACTGGCCAGGGAGGCTCTAGAGGACGCTGGAGCCCGCCAAAAGCGAGCGTACGATACCCGGGCTCGTGGGCCTACCCTTAAGCCAGGGGACAGAGTGTGGGTGTTCTGTCCTCAGAGAAAGCGGGGGTTGTCACCCAAACTGACTCATCATTGGCAGGGACCCGGAGAGATTTTAGACCAAATTTCGGAGGTGGTCTTCCGGGTCCGAATGCCTGGACGGGGTAGACGGGTGGTGCTTCACAAGGATCGGTTGGCACCGTACCACCCACTGGCCCCAGAACAGGAAAATGCTGGAAGCCAGGGAGGCTCCCCACCATCCACTCCCAGCCCCGCAACGGACAATAACGGACTCAGGGATGAGCCTAGCGTTGGGGGAAAAACATCAGGGAGGCCGAAACGTGTTCGACGTAGGCCTGGACATTTGTTGGATTTTGTTGTTGGAGAATAGGGTTGTGGGGACACTAACCCTCTTGGGGGGGGTTGTGTAACGACCTGGAGGCCAGTGCTGGCAGCCAGGTGCGTTATGGGTATTTGTGGGTGTTCCATTGTGGGTGGGATGTTTGAGTTTTACTGTTAGTTGTTTTATGTGTTCATGTCTGGGTTGATTGGGTAGTTCGTGTTCATTTGCATCCCTGTCGTATGAATGAGAGATGTTACCGTTGTGGAGAGAGATGTGTGGATGAATGACTTGTGGCGTGACCTTCAATGTGTTTGTTCTATCTGTGAACTCTCAATAAATGAGCAGCAGACAATTCTGCCTCGTGTGGTTAATTTGTCCATGCCTCTGCTCTCAAAGACACTCAGGGTCGTGCGGTGTATGGGACATGAGTGTTGTTTCTGCCAACTCACGATAAGTGTATCGCGTCGTGTAGGTGCTAGCGTCCCGCTAGTTGATAGATTATAAAGTCTAGGTTAGCTCCAGTCAGCCCACGTAGCAGAACAACTGGGAGTTGTTACAATATACATATATGCTGAAATGACACGAAATAAAGAAAGGCGTGATTCCAAGGCAGAAAAATGAAGGGATTGTGCAAAGAATGCATCATAAGCAATCCAAAAGAAACTTTTATTTGCTGGCGTTTTCCCGAACAGTGCAAGTGAATGGAACATGTGCGTAATAAGACCGGTCAAAGGAATCCCAGCTCAAAAAATCTTTTTTCTCTTAATGCGAAATTAAGCCTGGGGATAAGATAGTCCAAAATGAAACTATTCTACTATTTTGAAGGGGGTAAGACACATGGAGACCCGCTCGAGGTCTGGCCGATCACGTCTAAGTTAGTGATCTTTAAATAGCTTAATTTTCCTGACATCTTTCGCTTACGGCCATACCACCCTGAGCACGCCCCGATCTCGTCCGATCTCGGAAGCTAAGCAGGGTCGGGCCTGGTTAGTACTTGGATGGGAGACCGCCTGGGAATACTAGGTGCTGTAAGCTTTTTTATGTTTGCCTTTTTTTATTTCGAGATAAACTGAAACCTGTAAAGGCCAGAGGCTGTCATTCTGCATTTATCCATTCATTCGTTGCTTCCGTCTGTGCGTCCTCTCAAGCAACCCATTAAGCACATCTTAACAAGGCACAGGGCCGAAGTTGACTTTGCCATGTTACAACGAAAACTCTCTCGTGTTGAGGGTTCAGAGGGCTCAACATTAAGGACCTCGTTCCCAAAATTCAACGGTGTAGTTAATGAATATTAGTTTAATTTTTTATTCACATCTTTATTTATTCTTTATTTCATGCTTTGAAAGAGTGGATTTTCATAACCACCTTATACGTTATCAAAAACCTATTTTAAAGCATGAATTATACGGAGCAATGTAATATTGATCCCGTACAACTCCCAGCCCTCTTTTTAAAACACTCTTGTCTGTAACGTGTCATATATAGCCTATTGCTTGCTACTGGAGCGAAATAAGTCTGCGGCTGATCTGTTCTCTTTCTTTTTGTTGAACAGTATCAGCAAGGGAGGTAAAACCGACAGCCAGGAAAGGGTGGACTAGAAAAAACTTTCATATCGTCTATATATTAAAAACGGGTGGACTGACACACCAATAGCAGGAAAATATAGACGCATGTAGCTAAGGATATCTGAAAAATTTGAAAGTATTGGGTGTTGGAACTTTTTTCAATTCTAAGTCTTTCGCTTAACCTATTCATGATGTAATATGACATGAAATGTTTTATGTATATGCTGAAATGACACGAAATAATGAAAGGCGTGATTCCAAGGCAGAAAAATGAAGGGATTGTGCAAAGAATGCATCACAAGCATTCCAAAAGAAACTTTTATTTGCTGGCGTTTTCCCGAACAGTGCAAGTGAATGGAACATGTGCGTAATAAGACCGGTCAAAGGAATCCCAGCTCAAAAAATCTTTTTTCTCTTAATGCGAAATTAAGCCTGGGGATAAGATAGTCCAAAATGAAACTATTTTACTAATTTGAAGGGGGTAAGACACATGGAGACCCGCTCAAGGTCTGGCCGATCACGTCTAAGTTAGTGATCTTTAAATAGCTTAATTTTCGCAATGTCTTTCGCTTACGGCCATACCACCCTGAGCACGCCCGATCTCGTCCGATCTCGGAAGCTAAGCAGGGTCGGGCCTGGTTAGTACTTGGATGGGAGACCGCCTGGGAATACCAGGTGCTGTAAGCATTTTCATGTTTGCCTTTTTTTATTTCAAGATAAACTGAAACTTGTACAGGCCAGAGGCTATCATTCTGCATTTATCTATTCATTCATCCCCAAATTCAACGGTGTAGCTAATGATTATTGGTTTCATTTTATTTTCATATCTTTATTTATTCTTTATTTCATGCTCATACATATATGCTGAAATGACACGAAATAATGAAAGTCGTGATTCCAAGGCAGAAAAATGAAGGGATTGTGCAAAGACTAGATCACAAGCAATCCAAAAGAAACTTTTATTTGCAGGCGTTTTCCCGAACAGTACAAGTGAATGGAACATGTGCGTAATAAGACCGGTCAAAGGAATAACAGCTCAAAAAATCTTTTTTCTCTTAATGCGAAATTAAGCCTGGGCACAAGATAGTCCAAAATGAAACTATTCTACTAATTTGAAGGGGGTAAGACACATGGAGACCCGAACGAGGTCTGGCCGATCACGTCTAAGTTAGTGATCTTTAAATAGCTTAATTTTCGCAACGTCTTTCGCTGACGGCCATACCACCCTGAGCACGCCCGATCTCGTCCGATCTCGGAAGCTAAGTGGGGTCGGGCCTGGTTAGTACTTGGATGGGAGACCGCCTGGGAATACCAGGTGCCGTAAGCATTTTCATGTTTGCCTTTTTTTTATTTCAAGATAAACTGAAACCTGTAAAGGCCAGAGGCTGTCATTCTGCATTTATCCATTCATTCTTTAATCCCTTTTGTGCGTCCTCTTAAGCAGCCCATTAAGCACATCTTAACAAGGCACTGGGCCGAAGTTGACATTGCCATGTTACAATGAAAACTCTCTCGTGTTGAGGGTTCAGAGGGCTCAAAATTAAGGACCTCGGTCCCCAAATTCAACGGTTTAGTTAATGAATATTAGTTTCATTTTTTATTCACATCTTTATTTATTCTTTATTTCATGCTTTCAAAGAGTGGATATTCATAACCACCTTATACGTTATCAAAAACCTATTTTAAAGCATGAATTATACGGAGCAATGTAATATTGATCCCTTATAACTCCCAGCCCTCTTTTTAAAACACTCTTGTCTGTAACGTGTCATATATAGCCTATTGCTTGCTACTGGAGCGAAATGAGTCTGGGGCTGTTCTGTTCTCTTTCTTTTTGTTGAACAGTATCAGCAAGAGAGGTAAAACGGACGGCCAGGAAAGGGTAGACTAGAAAAAACTTTCATATCGTCTATATATTAAAAAAGGGTGGACTGACACACCAATAGCCAGAAAATATAGACGCATGTAGCTAAGGATGTCTGTAAAATTTGAAAGTATTGGGTGTTGGAACTTTTTTCAATTCGAAATCTTTTGCTTTACCTATTCATGATGTAATATGACATGAAATGTTTTATGCCGAGTGATAGTTGCTGAGGAAAGTCTGGCTTTTGAAAAAGTAATTATATATAAATATATACATATATGCTGAAATGACACGAAATAATGAAAGGCGTGATTCCAAGGCAGAAAAATGAAGGGATTGTGCAAAGAATCCATCACAAGCAATCCAAAAGAAACTTTTATTTGCAGGCGTTTTCCCGAACAGTGCAAGTGAATGGAAAATGTGCGCAATAAGACCCGTCAAAGGTATCCCAGCTCAAAAAATCTTTTTTCTATTTATGCGAAATTAAGCCTGGGGATAAGATAGTCCAAAATGAAACTGATCCACTAGTTTGAAGTGGGAAGACACATGGAGACCGGCTGGAGGTCTGGCCGAGCACGTCTAAGTTAGTGATCTTTACATAGCTTAATTTTCCCGACATCTTTCGCTTACGGCCATACCACCCTGAGCACGCCCGATCTCGTCCGATCTCGGAAGCTAAGCAGGGTCGGGCCTGGTTAGTACTTGGATGGGAGACCGCCTGGGAATACCAGGTGCCGTAAGCATTTTCATGTTTGCCTTTTTTTATTTCAAGATAAACTGAAACCTTTAAAGGCCAGAGGCTGTCATTCTGCATTTATCCATTCATTCTTTAATCCCTTTTGTGCGTCCTCTTAAGCAGCCCATTAAGCACATCTTAACAAGGCACTGGGCCGAAGTTGACTTTGCCATGTTACAACGAAAACTCTCTCGTGTTGAGGGTTCAGAGGGCTCAACATTAAGGACCTCGGTCCCCAAATTCAACGGTGTAGTTAATGAATATTAGTTTCATTTTTTATTCACATCTTTATTTATTCTTTATTTCATGCTTTCAAAGAGTGGATATTCATAACCACCTTATACGTTATCAAAAACCTATTTTAAAGCATGAATTATACGGAGCAATGTTATATTGATCCCGTACAAGTCCCAGCCCTCTTTTTAAAACACTCTTGCCTGTAACGTGTCATATATAGCCTATTGCTTGCTACGGGAGCGAAATAAGTCTGGGGCTGTTCTGTTCTCTTTCTTTTTGTTGAACAGTATCAGCAAGGGAGGTAAAACCGACAGCCAGGAAAGGGTTGACTAGAAAAAACTTTCATATCGTCTATACATAAAAACGGGTGGACTGACACACCAATAGCCGGAAAATATAGACGCATGTAGCTAAGGATGTCTGTAAAATTTGAAAGTATTGGGTGTTGGAACTTTTTTCAATTCGAAATCTTTTGCTTTACCTATTCATGATGTAATATGACATGAAATGTTTTATGCCGAGTGATAGTTGCTGAGGAAAGTCTGGCTTTTGAAAAAGTAATTATATATAAATATATACAAATATGCTGAAATGACACGAAATAATGAAAGGCGTGATTCCAAGGCAGAAAAATGAAGGGATTGTGCAAAGAATGCATCACAAGCAATCCAAAAGAAACTTTTATTTGCAGGGGATTTCCAACAGTGCAAGTGACGGGGAAATGTGCGCAATAAGACCCGTCAAAGGAATCCCAGCTCAAAAAATCTTTTTTCTATTTATGCGAAATTAAGCCTGGGGATAAGATAGTCCAAAATGAAACTGATCTACTAGTTTGAAGTGGGAAGACACATGGAGACCGGCTGGAGGTCTGGCCGAGCACGTCTACGTTAGTGATATTTAAATAGCTTAATTTTCGCAACGTCTTTCGCTTATGGCCATACCACCCTGAGCACGCCCGATCTCGTCCGATCTCGGAAGCTAAGCAGGGTCGGGCCTGGTTAGTACTTGGATGGGAGACCGCCTGGGAATACCAGGTGCTGTAAGTTTTTTCATGTTTGCCTTTTTTTATTTCAAGATAAACTGAAACCTGTAAAGGCCACGAGGCTGTCATTCTGCATTTATCCATTCATTCATCCCCAAATTCAACGGTGTAGCTAATGAATATTGGTTTCATTTTACATTCATATCTTTATTTATTCTTTATTTCATGCTTTGAAAGAGTGGATTTTCATAACCACCTTATACGTTATCAAAAACCTATTTTAAAGCATGCATTATAGGGAGCAATGTACTATTGATCCCGTACACTTCCCAGCCCTCTTTTTAAAACACTCTTGCCTGTAACGTGTCATAAATAGCCTATTGCTTTCTACTGGAGAGAAATAAGTCTGGGCTGTTCTCTTCTCTTTCTTTTTGTTGAACAGTATCAGCAAGAGAGGTAAAACGGACGGCCAGGAAAGGTTAGATTAGAAAAAACTTTCATATCGTCTATATATTAAAAACGGGTGGACTGACACACCAATAGCCAGAAAATATAGACGCATGTAGCTAAGAATGTCTGTAAAATTTGAAAGTATTGGGTGTTGGAACTTTTTTCAATTCGAAGTCTTTCACTTAACCTATTCATGATGTAACGATATGAAAGATTTTTCTAGTCTACCCTTTGCACTCTATCTGCCATGTGCTTTGCGCTGCTTTGTTTTTTTGTTCTTATTAACCTTATTTTTTATTTTATTGATATTATGTCTTTCTTCAAATTGCCTAATTGTATAGTAGTATAGTTTTTGTTATCTTTTTATCTTTTTTCTTGGTGTTATCTGTATGCACCGGGGGACTGAGAGTAACGCAATTTCGATTCTCTGTATGTATGTACTGTACATGTGGAAGAATTGACAATAAAGCAGACTTGAACTTGAACTTGAACTTAATATGACATGAAATGTTTTATGCCGAGTTATAGTTGCTGAGGAAAGTCTGGCTTTTGAAAAAGTAATTATATATAAATATATACATATATGCTGAAATGACACGAAATAATGAAAGGCGTGATTCCAAGGCAGAAAAATGAAGGGATTGTGCAAAGAATGCATCACAAGCAATCCAAATAAACTTTTATTTGCAGGGGATTTCCAACAGTGCAAGTGACGGGGAAATGTGCGCAATAAGACCCGTCAAAGGAATCCCAGCTCAAAAAATCTTTTTTCTATTTATGCGAAATTAAGCCTGGGGATAAGATAGTCCAAAATGAAACTGATCTACTAGTTTGAAGTGGGAAGACACATGGAGACCGGCTGGAGGTCTGGCCGAGCACGTCTAAGTTAGTGATATTTAAATAGCTTAATTTTCGCAACGTCTTTCGCTTATGGCCATACCACCCTGAGCACGCCCGATCTCGTCCGATCTCGGAAGCTAAGCAGGGTCGGGCCTGGTTAGTACTTGGATGGGAGACCGCCTGGGAATACCAGGTGCTGTAAGTTTTTTCATGTTTGCCTTTTTTTATTTCAAGATAAACTGAAACCTGTAAAGGCCAGAGGCTGTCATTCTGCATTTATCCATTCATTCATCCCCAAATTCAACGGTGTAGCTAATGAATATTGGTTTCATTTTACATTCATATCTTTATTTATTCTTTATTTCATGCTTTGAAAGAGTGGATTTTCATAACCACCTTATACGTTATCAAAAACCTATTTTAAAGCATGCATTATAGGGAGCAATGTACTATTGATCCCGTACACTTCCCAGCCCTCTTTTTAAAACACTCTTGCCTGTAACGTGTCATATATAGCCTATTGCTTTCTACTGGAGAGAAATAAGTCTGGGCTGTTCTCTTCTCTTTCTTTTTGTTGAACAGTATCAGCAAGAGAGGTAAAACGGACGGCCAGGAAAGGTTAGATTAGAAAAAACTTTCATATCGTCTATATATTAAAAACGGGTGGACTGACACACCAATAGCCAGAAAATATATACGCATGTAGCTAAGAATGTCTGTAAAATTTGAAAGTATTGGGTGTTGGAACTTTTTTCAATTCGAAGTCTTTCACTTAACCTATTCATGATGTAACGATATGAAAGATTTTTCTAGTCTACCCTTTGCACTCTATCTGCCATGTGCTTTGCGCTGCTTTGTTTTTTTGTTCTTATTAACCTTATTTTTTATTTTATTGATATTATGTCTTTCTTCAAATTGCCTAATTGTATAGTAGTATAGTTTTTGTTATCTTTTTATCTTTTTTCTTGGTGTTATCTGTATGCACCGGGGGACTGAGAGTAACGCAATTTCGATTCTCTGTATGTATGTACTGTACATGTGGAAGAATTGACAATAAAGCAGACTTGAACTTGAACTTGAACTTAATATGACATGAAATGTTTTATGCCGAGTTATAGTTGCTGAGGAAAGTCTGGCTTTTGAAAAAGTAATTATATATAAATATATACATATATACTGAAATGACACGAAATAATGAAAGGCGTGATTCCAAGGCAGAAAAATGAAGGGATTGTGCAAAGAATGCATCACAAGCAATCCAAAAGAAACTTTTATTTGCAGGCGTTTTTCCAACAGTGCAAGTGACGGGAAAATGTGCGCAATAAGACCCGTCAAAGGAATCCCAGCTCAAAAAATCTTTTTTCTATTTATGCGAAATTAAGCCTGGGGATAAGATAGTCCAAAATGAAACTGATCCACTAGTTTGAAGTGGGAAGACACATGGAGACCGGCTGGAGGTCTGGCCGAGCACGTCTAAGTTAGTGATCTTTAAATAGCTTAATTTTCCCCACATCTTTCGCTTATGGCCATACCACCCTGAGCACGCCCGATCTCGTCCGATCTCGGAAGCTAAGCAGGGTCGGGCCTGGTTAGTACTTGGATGGGAGACCGCCTGGGAATACCAGGTGCTGTAAGCTTTTTCATGTTTGCCTTTTTTTATTTCAAGATAAACTGAAACCTGTAAAGGCCAGAGGCTGTCATTCTGCATTTATCCATTCATTCGTTGCTTCCTTCTGTGCGTCCTCTCAAGCAACCCATTAAGCACATCTTAACAAGGCACAGGGCCGAAGTTGACTTTGCCATGTTACAACGAAAACTCTCTCGTGTTGAGGGTTCAGAGGGCTCAACATTAAGGACCTCGGTCCCCAAATTCAACGGTGTAGTTAATGAATATTAGTTAAATTTTTTATTCACATCTTTATTTATTCTTTATTTCATGCTTTGAAAGAGTGGATTTTCATAACCACCTTATACGTTATCAAAAACCTATTTTAAAGCATGAATTATACGGAGCAATGTAATATTGATCCCGTATAACTCCCAGCCCTCTTTTTAAAACACTCTTGTCTGTAACGTGTCATATATAGCCTATTGCTTGCTACTGGAGCGAAATGAGTCTGGGGCTGTTCTGTTCTCTTTCTTTTTGTTGAACAGTATCAGCAAGAGAGGTAAAACGGACGGCCAGGAAAGGGTAGACTAGAAAAAACTTTCATATCGTCTATATATTAAAAAAGGGTGGACTGACACACCAATAGCCAGAAAATATAGACGCATGTAGCTAAGGATGTCTGTAAAATTTGAAAGTATTGGGTGTTGGAACTTTTTTCAATTCGAAATCTTTTGCTTTACCTATTCATGATGTAATATGACATGAAATGTTTTATGCCGAGTGATAGTTGCTGAGGAAAGTCTGGCTTTTGAAAAAGTAATTATATATAAATATATACATATATGCTGAAATGACACGAAATAATGAAAGGCGTGATTCCAAGGCAGAAAAATGAAGGGATTGTGCAAAGAATCCATCACAAGCAATCCAAAAGAAACTTTTATTTGCAGGCGTTTTCCCGAACAGTGCAAGTGAATGGAAAATGTGCGCAATAAGACCCGTCAAAGGAATCATAGCTCAAAAAATCTTTTTTCTATTTATGCGAAATTAAGCCTGGGGATAAGATAGTCCAAAATGAAACTGATCCACTAGTTTGAAGTGGGAAGACACATGGAGACCGGCTGGAGGTCTGGCCGAGCACGTCTAAGTTAGTGATCTTTACATAGCTTAATTTTCCCGACATCTTTCGCTTACGGCCATACCACCCTGAGCACGCCCGATCTCGTCCGATCTCGGAAGCTAAGCAGGGTCGGGCCTGGTTAGTACTTGGATGGGAGACCGCCTGGGAATACCAGGTGCTGTAAGCATTTTCATGTTTGCCTTTTTTTATTTCAAGATAAACTGAAACCTTTAAAGGCCACGAGGCTGTCATTCTGCATTTATCCATTCATTCTTTAATCCCTTTTGTGCGTCCTCTTAAGCAGCCCATTAAGCACATCTTAACAAGGCACTGGGCCGAAGTTGACTTTGCCATGTTACAACGAAAACTCTCTCGTGTTGAGGGTTCAGAGGGCTCAACATTAAGGACCTCGGTCCCCAAATTCAACGGTTTAGTTAATGAATATTAGTTTCATTTTTTATTCACATCTTTATTTATTCTTTATTTCATGCTTTCAAAGAGTGGATATTCATAACCACCTTATACGTTATCAAAAACCTATTTTAAAGCATGAATTATACGGAGCAATGTTATATTGATCCCGTACAAGTCCCAGCCCTCTTTTTAAAACACTCTTGCCTGTAACGTGTCATATATAGCCTATTGCTTGCTACGGGAGCGAAATAAGTCTGGGGCTGTTCTGTTCTCTTTCTTTTTGTTGAACAGTATCAGCAAGGGAGGTAAAACCGACAGCCAGGAAAGGGTTGACTAGAAAAAACTTTCATATCGTCTATACCTAAAAACGGGTGGACTGACACACCAATAGCCGGAAAATATAGACGCATGTAGCTAAGGATGTCTGAAAAATTTGAAAGTATTGGGTGTTGGAACTTTTTTTCAATTCGAAGTCTTTCGCTTAACCTATTCATTATGTAATATGACATGAAATGTTTTATGCCGAGTAAAAGTTGCTGAGGAAAGTCAGGCTTTTTGAAAAAGTAATTATATATAAATATATACATATATGCTGAAATGACACGAAATAATGAAAGGCGTGATTCCAAGGCAGAAAAATGAAGGGATTGTGCAAAGAATCCATCACAAGCAATCCAAAACAAACTTTTATTTGCAGGGGATTTCCAACAGTGCAAGTGACGGGAAAATGTGCGCAATAAGACCCTTCAAAGGAATCCCAGCTCAAAAAATCTTTTTTCTATTTATGCGAAATTAAGCCTGGGGATAAGATAGTCCAAAATGAAACTGATCCACTAGTTTGAAGTGGGAAGACACATGGAGACCGGCTGGAGGTCTGGCCGAGCACGTCTAAGTTAGTGATATTTAAATAGCTTAATTTTCGCAACGTCTTTCGCTTATGGCCATACCACCCTGAGCACGCCCGATCTCGTCCGATCTCGGAAGCTAAGCAGGGTCGGGCCTGGTTAGTACTTGGATGGGAGACCGCCTGGGAATACCAGGTGCCGTAAGCGTTTTCATGTTTGCCTTTTTTTATTTCAAGATAAACTGAAACCTGTAAAGGCCAGAGGCTGTCATTCTGCATTTATCCATTCATTCGTTGCTTCCTTCTGTCCGTCCTCTCAAGCAACCCATTAAGCACATCTTAAGAAGGCACAGGGCCGAAGTTGACTTTGCCATGTTACAACGAAAACTCTCTCGTGTTGAGGGTTCAGAGGGCTCAACATTAAGAACCGCGGTCCCCAAATTCAACGGTGTAGTTAATGAATATTAGTTTAATTTTTTATTCACATCTTTATTTATTCTATATTTCATGCTTTGAAAAAGTGGATTTTCATAACCACCTTATACGTTGTCAAAAACCTATTTTAAAGCATGAATTATACAGAGCAATGTAATATTGATCCCGTACAACTCCCAGCCCTCTTTTTAAAACACTCTTGTCTGTAACGTGTCATATATAGCCTATTGCTTGCTACTGGAGCGAAATAAGTCTGGGGCTGTTCTGTTCTCTTTCTTTTTGTTGAACAGTATCAGCAAGAGAGGTAAAACGGACGTCAGGAAAGGGTAGACTAGAAAAAACTTTCATATCGTCTATATATTAAAAAAGGGTGGACTGACACACCAATAGCCAGAAAATATAGACGCATGTAGCTAAGGATGTCTGTAAAATTTGAAAGTATTGGGTGTTGGAACTTTTTTCAATTCGAAATCTTTCGCTTTACCTATTCATGATGTAATATGACATGAAATGTTATATGCCGAGTGATAGTTGCTGAGGAAAGTCTGGCTTTTGAAAAAGTAATTATATATAAATATATACATATATGCTGAAATGACACGAAATAATGAAAGGCGTGATTCCAAGGCAGAAAAATGAAGGGATTGTGCAAAGAATGCATCACAAGCAATCCAAAAGAAACTTTTATTTGCTGGCGTTTTCCCGAACAGTGCAAGTGAATGGAACATATGCGTAATAAGACCGGTCAAAGGAATCCCAGCTCTAAAAATCTTTTTTCTCTTAATGCGAAATTAAGCCTGGGGATAAGATAGTCCAAAATGAAACTGTTCTACTAATTTGAAGGGGGTAAGACACATGGAGACCCGCTCGAGGTCTGGCCGATCACGTCTAAGTTAGTGATCTTTAAATAGCTTTATTTTCCCGACATCTTTCGCTTACGGCCATACCACCCTGAGCACGCCCGATCTCGTCCGATCTCGGAAGCTAAGCAGGGTCGGGCCTGGTTAGTACTTGGATGGGAGACCGCCTGGGAATGCAAGGTGCTGTAAGCTTTTTCATGTTTGCCTTTTTTTATTTCAAGATAAACTGAAACCTGTAAAGGCCAGAGGCTGTCATTCTGCATTTATCCATTCATTCGTTGCTTCCTTCTGTCCGTCCTCTCAAGCAACCCATTAAGCACATCTTAAGAAGGCACAGGGCCGAAGTTGACTTTGCCATGTTACAACTAAAACTCTCTCGTGTTGA
Source organism: Triplophysa yarkandensis (assembly GCA_033220385.1). Lineage (NCBI taxonomy): Eukaryota > Metazoa > Chordata > Actinopteri > Cypriniformes > Nemacheilidae > Triplophysa > Triplophysa yarkandensis. Next base: position 22,005,216 of record CM065655.1, on the reverse strand, counting down.
GGGTTCAGAGGGCTCAACATTAAGAACCGCGGTCCCCAAATTCAACGGTGTAGTTAATGAATATTAGTTTAATTTTTTATTCACATCTTTATTTATTCTATATTTCATACTTTGAAAGAGTGGATTTTCATAACCACCTTATACGTTGTCAAAAACCTATTTTAAAGCATGAATTATACGGAGCAATGTAATATTGATCCCGTACAACTCCCAGCCCTCTTTTTAAAACACTCTTGTCTGTAACGTGTCATATATAGCCTATTGCTTGCTACTGGAGCGAAATAAGTCTGGGGCTGTTCTGTTCTCTTTCTTTTTGTTGAACAGTATCAGCAAGAGAGGTAAAACGGACGTCAGGAAAGGGTAGACTAGAAAAAACTTTCATATCGTCTATATATTAAAAAAGGGTGGACTGACACACCAATAGCCAGAAAATATAGACGCATGTAGCTAAGGATGTCTGTAAAATTTGAAAGTATTGGGTGTTGGAACTTTTTTCAATTCGAAATCTTTCGCTTTACCTATTCATGATGTAATATGACATGAAATGTTTTATGCCAAATGATAGTTGCTGAGGAAAGTCTGGCTTTTGAAAAAGTAATTATATATAAATATATACATATATGCTGAAATGACACGAAATAATGAAAGGCGTGATTCCAAGGCAGAAAAATGAAGGGATTGTGCAAAGAATGCATCACAAGCAATCCAAAAGAAACTTTTATTTGCTGGCGTTTTCCCGAACAGTGCAAGTGAATGGAACATGTGCGTAGTAAGACCGGTCAAAGGAATCCCAGCTCTAAAAATCTTTTTTCTCTTAATGCGAAATTAAGCCTGGGGATAAGATAGTCCAAAATGAAACTGTTCTACTAATTTGAAGGGGGTAAGACACATGGAGACCCGCTGGAGGTCTGGCCGATCACGTCTAAGTTAGTGATCTTTAAATAGCTTAATTTTCCCGACATCTTTCGCTTACGGCCATACCACCCTGAGCACGCCCGATCTCGTCCGATCTCGGAAGCTAAGCAGGGTCGGGCCTGGTTAGTACTTGGATGGGAGACCGCCTGGGAATACAAGGTGCTGTAAGCTTTTTCATGTTTGCCTTTTTTTATTTCAAGATAAACTGAAACCTGTAAAGGCCAGAGGCTGTCATTCTGCATTTATCCATTCATTCGTTGCTTCCTTCTGTGCGTCCTCTCAAGCAACCCATTAAGCACATCTTAACAAGGCACAGGGCCGAAGTTGACTTTGCCATGTTACAACGAAAACTCTCTCGTGTTGAGGGTTCAGAGGGCTCAACATTAAGAACCTCGGTCCCCAAATTCAACGGTGTAGTTAATGAATATTAGTTTAATTTTTTATTCACATCTTTATTTATTCTTTATTTCATGCTTTGAAAAAGTGGATTTTCATAACCACCTTACACGTTATCAAAAACCTATTTTAAAGCATGAATTATACGGAGCAATGTAATATTGATCCCGTACAACTCCCAGCCCTCTTTTTAAAACACTCTTGTCGGTAACGTGTCATATATAGCCTATTGCTTGCTACTGGAGCGAAATAAGTCTGGGGCTGTTCTGTTTTCTTATTTTTGTTGAACAGTATCAGCAAGAGAGGTAAAACGGACGGCCAGGAAAGGGTAGACTAGAAAAAACTTTCATATCGTCTATATATTAAAAAGGGTGGACTGACACACCAATAGCCAGAAAATATAGACACATGTAGCTAAGGATGTCTGTAAAATTTGAAAGTATTGGGTGTTGGAACTTTTTTCAATTCGAAATCTTTCGCTTTACCTATTCACGATGTAATATGACATGAAATGTTTTATGCCGAGTGATAGTTGCTGAGGAAAGTCTGGCTTTTGAAAAAGTAATTATATATAAATATATACATATATGCTGAAATGACACGAAATAATGAAAGGCGTGATTCCAACGCAGAAAAATGAAGGGATTGTGCAAAGAATCCATCACAAGCAATCCAAAAGAAACTTTTATTTGCAGGGGATTTCCAACAGTGCAAGTGACGGGAAAATGTGCGCAATAAGACCCGTCAAAGGAATCCCAGCTCAAAAAATCTTTTTTCTATTTATGCGAAATTAAGCCTGGGGTTAAGATAGTCCAAAATGAAACTGATCCACTAGTTTGAAGTGGGAAGACACATGGAGACCGGCTGGAGTTCTGGCCGAGCACGTCTAAGTTAGTGATATTTAAATAGCTTAATTTTCGCAACGTCTTTCGCTTATGGCCATGCCACCCTGAGCACCCCCGATCTCGTCCGATCTCGGAAGCTAAGCAGGGTCGGGCCTGGTTAGTCCTCAGATGGGAGACCGCCTGGGAATACCAGGTTCTGTAAGCTTTTTCATGTTTGCCTTTTTTATTTCAAGATAAACTGAAACCTGTAAAGGCCAGAGGCTGTCATTCTGCATTTATCCATTCATTCGTTGCTTCCTTCTGTGCGTCCTCTCAAGCAACCCATTAAGCACATCTTAACAAGGCACAGGGCCGAAGTTGACTTTGCCATGTTACAACGAAAACTCTCTCGTGTTGAGGGTTCAGAGGGCTCAAGATTAAGGACATCGGTCCCCAAATTCAACGGTGTAGTTAATGAATATTAGTTAAATTTTTTATTCACATCTTTATTTATTCTTTATTTCATGCTTTGAAAGAGTGGATTTTCATAACCACCTTATACGTTATCAAAAACCTATTTTAAAGCATGAATTATACGGAGCAATGTAATATTGATCCCGTACAACTCCCAGCCCTCTTTTTAAAACACTCTTGTCTGTAACGTGTCATATATAGCCTATTGCTTGCTACTGGAGCGAAATAAGTCTGGGGCTGTTCTGTTCTCTTTCTTTTTGTTGAACAGTATCAGCAAGAGAGGTAAAACGGACCGCCAGGAAAGGGTGGACTAGAAAAAACTTTCATATCGTCTATATATTAAAAAAGGGTGGACTGACACACCAATAGCCAGAAAATATAGACGCATGTAGCTAAGGATGTCTGTAAAATTTGAAAGTATTGGGTGTTGGAACTTTTTTCAATTCGAAATCTTTTGCTTTACCTTTTCATGATGTAATATGACATGAAATGTTTTATGCCGAGTGATAGTTGCTGAGGAAAGTCTGGCTTTTGAAAAAGTAATTATATATAAATATATACATATATGCTAAAATGACACGAAATAATGAAAGGCGTGATTCCAAGGCAGAAAAATGAAGGGATTGTGCAAAGAATCCATCACAAGCAATCCAAAAGAAACTTTTATTTGCTGGCGTTTTCCCGAACAGTGCAAGTGAATAAAAAATGTACGCAATAAGACCCGTCAAAGGAATCCCAGCTCAAAAAATCTTTTTTCTATTTATGCGAAATTAAGCCTGGGGATAAGATAGTCCAAAATGAAACTGATCCACTAGTTTGAATTGGGAAGACACATGGAGACCCGCTGGAGGTCTGGCCGAGCACGTCTAAGTAAGTGATCTTTAAATAGCTTAATTTTCCCGACATCTTTCGCTTACGGCCATACCACCCTGAGCACGCCCGATCTCGTCCGATCTCGGAAGCTAAGCAGGGTCGGGCCTGGGTAGTACTTGGATGGGAGACCGCCTGGGAATACCGGGTGCTGTAAGCATTTTCATGTTTGCCTTTTTTTATTTCAAGATAAACTGAAACCTGTACAGGCCAGAGTCTGTCATTCTGCATTTATCCATTCATTCATCCCCAAATTCAACGGTGTAGCTAATGATTATTGGTTTCATTTATATTCATATCTTTATTTATTCTTTATTTCATGCTTTGAAAGAGTGGATTTTCATAACCACCTTATACGTTATCAAAAACCTATTTTAAAGCATGCATTATACAGAGCAATGTACTATTGATCCCGTACACTTCCCAGCCCTCTTTTTAAAACACTCTTGCCTGTAACGTGTCATATATAGCCTATTGCTTTCTACTGGAGAGAAATAAGTCTGGGCTGTTCTCTTCTCTTTCTTTTTGTTGAACAGTATCAGCAAGGGAGGTAAAACGGACGGCCAGGAAAGGTTAGATTAGAAAAAACTTTCATATCGTCTATATATTAAAAACGGGTGGACTGACACATCAATAGCCAGAAAATATAGAAGCATGTAGCTAAGGATGTCTGTAAAATTTGAAAGTATTGGGTGTTGGAACTTTTTTCAATTCGATGTCTTTCGCTTAACCTATTCATGATGTAACGATATGAAAGTTTTTTGTAGTCTATCCTTTGCACTCTATCTGCCATGTGCCTTGCGCTGCTTTGTTTTTTTGTTCTTATTAACCTTATTTTTTATTTTATTGATATTATGTCTTTCTTCAAATTGGCTAATTGTATAGTAGTATAGTTTTTGTTATCTTTTTATCTATTTTCTTGGTGTTATCTGTTTGCACCGGGGAACTGAGAGTAACGCAATTTCGATTCTCTGTATGTATGTACTGTACATGTGGAAGAATTGACAATAAAGCAGACTTGAACTTGAACTTGAACTTAATATGACATGAAATGTTTTATGCCGAGTTATAGTTGCTGAGGAAAGTCTGGCTTTTGAAAAAGTAATTATATATAAATATATACATATATGCTGAAATGACACGAAATAATGAAAGGCGTGATTCCAAGGCAGAAAAATGAAGGGATTGTGCAAAGAATGCATCACAAGCAATCCAAAAGAAACTTTTATTTGCTGCCGTTTTCAGTGCAAGTGAATGGAACACGTGCGTAATAAGACCGGTCAAAGGAATAACAGCTCAAAAAATCTTTTTTCTCTTAATGCGAAATTAAGCCTGGGCATAAGATAGTCCAAAATGAAACTATTCTACTAATTTGAAGGGGGTAAGACACATGGAGACCCGAACGAGGTCTGGCCGATCACGTCTAAGTTAGTGATCTTTAAATAGCTTAATTTTCGCAACGTCTTTCGCTTACGGCCATACCACCCTGACCTTGCCTGTAACGTGTCATATATAGCCTATTGCTTGCTACTGGAGCGAAATAAGTCTGGGGCTGTTCCGTTCTCTTTCTTTTTGTTGAACAGTATCAGCAAGAGAGGTAAAACGGACGGCCAGGAAAGGGTAGACTAGAAAAAACGTTCATATCGTCTATATATTAAAAAAGGGTGGACTGACACACCAATAGCCAGAAAATATAGACGCATGTAGCTGAGGATGTCTGTAAAATTTGAAAGTATTGGGTGTTGGAACTTTTTTCAATTCGAAATCTTTCGCTTTACCTATTCATGATGTAATATGACATGAAATGTTTTATGCCGAGTGATAGTTGCTGAGGAAAGTCTGGCTTTTGAAAAAGTAATTATATATAAATATATACATATATGCTGAAATGACACGAAATAATGAAAGTCGTGATTCCAAGGCAGAAAAATGAAGGGATTGTGCAAAGAATGCATCACAAGCAATCCAAAAGAAACTTTTATTTGCTGGCGTTTTCCCGAACAGTGCAAGTGAATGGAACATGTGCGTAATAAGACCGGTCAAAGGAATAACAGCTCAAAAAATCTTTTTTCTCTTAATGCGAAATTAAGCCTGGGCATAAGATAGTCCAAAATGAAACTATTCTACTAATTTGAAGGGGGTAACACACATGGAGACCCGAACGAGGTCTGGCCGATCACGTCTAAGTTAGTGATCTTTAAATAGCTTTATTTTCCCGACATCTTTCGCTTACGGCCATACCACCCTGAGCACGCCCGATCTCGTCCGATCTCGGAAGCTAAGCAGGGTCGGGCCTGGTTAGTACTTGGATGGGAGACCGCCTGGGAATACAAGGTGCTGTAAGCTTTTTCATGTTTGCCTTTTTTTATTTCAAGATAAACTGAAACCTGTAAAGGCCAGAGGCTGTCATTCTGCATTTATCCATTCATTCGTTGCTTCCTTCTGTCCGTCCTCTCAAGCAACCCATTAAGCACATCTTAAGAAGGCACAGGGCCGAAGTTGACTTTGCCATGTTACAACGAAAACTCTCTCGTGTTGAGGGTTCAGAGGGCTCAACATTAAGAACCGCGGTCCCCAAATTCAACGGTGTAGTTAATGAATATTAGTTTAATTTTTTATTCACATCTTTATTTATTCTATATTTCATGCTTTGAAAGAGTGGATTTTCATAACCACCTTATACGTTGTCAAAAACCTATTTTAAAGCATGAATTATACGGAGCAATGTAATATTGATCCCGTACAACTCCCAGCCCTCTTTTTAAAACACTCTTGTCTGTAACGTGTCATATATAGCCTATTGCTTGCTACTGGAGCGAAATAAGTCTGGGGCTGTTCTGTTCTCTTTCTTTTTGTTGAACAGTATCAGCAAGAGAGGTAAAACGGACGTCAGGAAAGGGTAGACTAGAAAAAACTTTCATATCGTCTATATATTAAAAAAGGGTGGACTGAGACACCTATAGCCAAAAAATATAGACGCATGTAGCTAAGGATGTCTGTAAAATTTGAAAGTATTGGGTGTTGGAACTTTTTTCAATTCGAAATCTTTCGCTTTACCTATTCATGATGTAATATGACATGAAATGTTTTATGCCGAGTGATAGTTGCTGAGGAAAGTCTGGCTTTTGAAAAAGTAATTATATATAAATATATACATATATGCTGAAATGACACGAAATAATGAAAGGCGTGATTCCAAGGCAGAAAAATGAAGGGATTGTGCAAAGAATCCATCACAAGCAATCCAAAAGAAACTTTTATTTGCAGGGGATTTCCAACAGTGCAAGTGACGGGAAAATGTGCGCAATAAGACCCGTCAAAAGACTCCCAGCTCAAAAAATCTTTTTTCTATTTATGCGAAATTAAGCCTGGGGATAAGATAGTCCAAAATGAAACTGATCCACTAGTTTGAAGTGGGAAGACACATGGAGACCGGCTGGAGGTCTGGCCGAGCACGTCTAAGTTAGTGATATTTAAATAGCTTAATTTTCGCAACGTCTTTCGCTTATGGCCATACCACCCTGAGCACGCCCGATCTCGTCTGATCTCGGAAGCTAAGCAGGGTCGGGCCTGGTTAGTACTTGGATGGGAGACCGCCTGGGAATACCAGGTGCTGTAAGCTTTTTCATGTTTGCCTTTTTTTATTTCAAGATAAACTGAAACCTGTAAAGGCCAGAGGCTGTCATTCTGCATTTATCCATTCATTCGTTGCTTCCTTCTGTGCGTCCTCTCAAGCAACCCATTAAGCACATCTTAACAAGGCACAGGGCCGAAGTTGACTTTGCCATGTTACAACGAAAACTCTCTCGTGTTGAGAGTTCAGAGGGCTCAACATTAAGAACCTCGGTCCCCAAATTCAACGGTGTAGTTAATGAATATTAGTTTAATTTTTTATTCACATCTTTATTTATACTTTATTTCATGCTTTGAAAAAGTAGATTTTCATAACCACCTTATACGTTATCAAAAACCTATTTTAAAGCATGAATTATACGGAGCAATGTAATATTGATCCCGTACAACTCCCAGCCCTCTTTTTAAAACACTCTTGTCTGTAACGTGTCATATATAGCCTATTGCTTGCTACTGGAGCGAAATAAGTCTGGGCTGTTCTGTTTTCTTTCTTTTTGTTGAACAGTATCAGCAAGAGAGGTAAAACGGACGGCCAGGAAAGGGTAGACTAGAAAAAACTTTCATATATTAAAAAGGGTGGACTTACACACCAATAGCAAGAAAATATAGACACATGTAGCTAAGGATGTCTGTAAAATTTGAAAGTATTGGGTGTTGGAACTTTTTTCAATTCAAAATCTTTCGCTTTACCTATTCATGATGTAATATGACATGAAATGTTTTATGCCGAGTGATAGTTGCTGAGGAAAGTCTGGCTTTTGAAAAAGTAATTATATATAAATATATACATATATGCTGAAATGACACGAAATAATGAAAGGCGTGATTCCAAGGCAGAAAAATGAAGGGATTGTGCAAAGAATGCATCACAAGCAATCCAAAAGAAACTTTTATTTGCTGGCGTTTTCCCGAACAGTGCAAGTGAATGGAACATGTGCGTAATAAGACCGGTCAAAGGAATCCCAGCTCAAAAAATCTTTTTTCTCTTAATGCGAAATTAAGCCTGGGGATAAGATAGTCCAAAATGAAACTGTTCTACTAATTTGAAGGGGGTAAGACACAAGGAGACCCGCTCGAGGTCTGGCCGATCACGTCTAAGTTAGTCATCTTTAAATAGCTTAATTTTCCCGACATCTTTCGCTTACGGTCATACCACCCTGAGCACGCCCGATCTCGTCCGATCTCGGAAGCTAAGCAGGGTCGGGCCTGGTTAGTACTTGGATGGGAGACCGCCTGGGAATACAAGGTGCTGTAAGCTTTTTCATGTTTGCCTTTTTTTATTTCAAGATAAACTGAAACCTGTAAAGGCCAGAGGCTGTCATTCTGCATTTATCCATTCATTCGTTGCTTCCTTCTGTCCGTCCTCTCAAGCAACCCATTAAGCACATCTTAAGAAGGCACAGGGCAGAAGTTGACTTTGCCATGTTACAACTAAAACTCTCTCGTGTTGAGGGTTCAGAGGGCTCAACATTAAGAACCGCGGTCCCCAAATTCAACGGTGTAGTTAATGAATATTAGTTTAATTTTTTATTCACATCTTTATTTATTCTATTTTTCATGCTTTGAAAGAGTGGATTTTCATAACCACCTTATACGTTGTCAAAAACCTATTTTAAAGCATGAATTATACAGAGCAATGTAATATTGATCCCGTACAACTCCCAGCCCTCTTTTTAAAACACTCTTGTCTGTAACGTGTCATATATAGCCTATTGCTTGCTACTGGAGCGAAATAAGTCTGGGGCTGTTCTGTTCTCTTTCTTTTTGTTGAACAGTATCAGCAAGAGAGGTAAAACGGACGTCAGGAAAGGGTAGACTAGAAAAAACTTTCATATCGTCTATATATTAAAAAAGGGTGGACTGACACACCAATAGCCAGAAAATATAGACGCATGTAGCTAAGGATGTCTGTAAAATTTGAAAGTATTGGGTGTTGGAACTTTTTTCAATTCGAAATCTTTCGCTTTACCTATTCATGATGTAATATGACATGAAATGTTTTATGCCGAGTGATAGTTGCTGAGGAAAGTCTGGCTTTTGAAAAAGTAATTATATATAAATATATACATATATGCTGAAATGACACGAAATAATGAAAGGCGTGATTCCAAGGCAGAAAAATGAAGGGATTGTGCAAAGAATGCATCACAAGCAATCCAAATGAAACTTTTATTTGCTGGCGTTTTCCCGAACAGTGCAAGTGAATGGAACATGTGCGTAATAAGACCGGTCAAAGGAATCCCAGCTCTAAAAATCTTTTTTCTCTTAATGCGAAATTAAGCCTGGGGATAAGATAGTCCAAAATGAAACTGTTCTACTAATTTGAAGGGGGTAAGACACATGGAGACCCGCTGGAGGTCTGGCCGATCACGTCTAAGTTAGTGATCTTTAAATAGCTTTATTTTCCCGACATCTTTCGCTTACGGCCATACCACCCTGAGCACGCCCGATCTCGTCCGATCTCGGAAGCTAAGCAGGGTCGGGCCTGGTTAGTACTTGGATGGGAGACCGCCTGGGAATACCAGGTGCTGTAAGCTTTTTCATGTTTGCCTTTTTTTATTTCAAGATAAACTGAAACCTGTAAAGGCCAGAGGCTGTCATTCTGCATTTATCCATTCATTCGTTGCTTCCTTCTGTGCGTCCTCTCAAGCAACCCATTAAGCACATCTTAACATGGCCCAGGGCCGAAGTTGACTTTGCCATGTTACAACGAAAACTCTCTCGTGTTGAGGGTTCAGAGGGCTCAACATTAAGAACCGCGGTCCCCAAATTCAACGGTGTAGTTAATGAATATTAGTTTAATTTTTTATTCACATCTTTATTTATTCTATATTTCATGCTTTGAAAGAGTGGATTTTCATAACCACCTTATACGTTGTCAAAAACCTATTTTAAAGCATGAATTATACGGAGCAATGTAATATTGATCCCGTACAACTCCCAGCCCTCTTTTTAAAACACTCTTGTCTGTAACGTGTCATATATAGCCTATTGCTTGCTACTGGAGCGAAATAAGTCTGGGGCTGTTCTGTTCTCTTTCTTTTTGTTGAACAGTATCAGCAAGAGAGGTAAAACGGACGGCCAGGAAAGGGTAGACTAGAAAAAACTTTCATATATTAAAAAGGGTGGACTGACACACCAATAGCAAGAAAATATAGACGCATGTAGCTAAGGATGTCTGTAAAATTTGAAAGTATTGGGTGTTGGAACTTTTTTCAATTCGAAATCTTTTGCTTTACCTTTTCATGATGTAATATGACATGAAATGTTTTATGCCGAGTGATAGTTGCTGAGGAAAGTCTGGCTTTTGAAAAAGTAATTATATATAAATATATACATATATGCTAAAATGACACGAAATAATGAAAGGCGTGATTCCAAGGCAGAAAAATGAAGGGATTGTGCAAAGAATCCATCACAAGCAATCCAAAAGAAACTTTTATTTGCTGGCGTTTTCCCGAACAGTGCAAGTGAATAAAAAATGTACGCAATAAGACCCGTCAAAGGAATCCCAGCTCAAAAAATCTTTTTTCTATTTATGCGAAATTAAGCCTGGGGATAAGATAGTCCAAAATGAAACTGATCCACTAGTTTGAATTGGGAAGACACATGGAGACCGGCTGGAGGTCTGGCCGAGCACGTCTAAGTTAGTGATCTTTAAATAGCTTAATTTTCCCGACATCTTTCGCTTACGGCCATACCACCCTGAGCACGCCCGATCTCGTCCGATCTCGGAAGCTAAGCAGGGTTGGGCCTGGGTAGTACTTGGATGGGAGACCGCCTGGGAATACCGGGTGCTGTAAGCATTTTCATGTTTGCCTTTTTTTATTTCAAGATAAACTGAAACCTGTACAGGCCAGAGTCTGTCATTCTGCATTTATCCATTCATTCATCCCCAAATTCAACGGTGTAGCTAATGATTATTGGTTTCATTTATATTCATATCTTTATTTATTCTTTATTTCATGCTTTGAAAGAGTGGATTTTCATAACCACCTTATACGTTATCAAAAACCTATTTTAAAGCATGCATTATACAGAGCAATGTACTATTGATCCCGTACACTTCCCAGCCCTCTTTTTAAAACACTCTTGCCTGTAACGTGTCATATATAGCCTATTGCTTTCTACTGGAGAGAAATAAGTCTGGGCTGTTCTCTTCTCTTTCTTTTTGTTGAACAGTATCAGCAAGAGAGGTAAAACGGACGGCCAGGAAAGGTTAGATTAGAAAAAACTTTCATATCGTCTATATATTAAAAACGGGTGGACTGACACATCAATAGCCAGAAAATATAGAAGCATGTAGCTAAGGATGTCTGTAAAATTTGAAAGTATTGGGTGTTGGAACTTTTTTCAATTCGAAATCTTTCGCTTTACCTATTCATGATGTAATATGACATGAAATGTTTTATGCCGAGTGATAGTTGCTGAGGAAAGTCTGGCTTTTGAAAAAGTAATTATATATAAATATATACATATATGCTGAAATGACACGAGCTTTATTTTCCCGACATCTTTCGCTTACGGCCATACCACCCTGAGCACGCCCGATCTCGTCCGATCTCGGAAGCTAAGCAGGGTCGGGCCTGGTTAGTACTTGGATGGGAGACCGCCTGGGAATACCAGGTGCTGTAAGCTTTTTCATGTTTGCCTTTTTTTATTTCAAGATAAACTGAAACCTGTAAAGGCCAGAGGCTGTCATTCTGCATTTATCCATTCATTCGTTGCTTCCTTCTGTGCGTCCTCTCAAGCAACCCATTAAGCACATCTTAACAAGGCACAGGGCCGAAGTTGACTTTGCCATGTTACAACGAAAACTCTCTCGTGTTGAGGGTTCAGAGGGCTCAAGATTACGGACATCGGTCCCCAAATTCAACGGTGTAGTTAATGAATATTAGTTAAATTTTTTATTCACATCTTTATTTATTCTTTATTTCATGCTTTGAAAGAGTGGATTTTCATAACCACCTTATACGTTATCAAAAACCTATTTTAAAGCATGAATTATACGGAGCAATGTAATATTGATCCCGTACAACTCCCAGCCCTCTTTTTAAAACACTCTTGTCTGTAACGTGTCATATATAGCCTATTGCTTGCTACTGGAGCGAAATAAGTCTGGGGCTGTTCTGTTCTCTTTCTTTTTGTTGAACAGTATCAGCAAGAGAGGTAAAACGGACGGCCAGGAAAGGGTGGACTAGAAAATACTTTCATATCGTCTATATATTAAAAAAGGGTGGACTGACACACCAATAGCCAGAAAATATAGACGCATGTAGCTAAGGATGTCTGTAAAATTTGAAAGTATTGGGTGTTGGAACTTTTTTCAATTCGAAATCTTTTGCTTTACCTTTTCATGATGTAATATGACATGAAATGTTTTATGCCGAGTGATAGTTGCTGAGGAAAGTCTGGCTTTTGAAAAAGTAATTATATATAAATATATACATATATGCTAAAATGACACGAAATAATGAAAGGCGTGATTCCAAGGCAGAAAAATGAAGGGATTGTGCAAAGAATCCATCACAAGCAATCCAAAAGAAACTTTTATATGCTGGCGTTTTCCCGAACAGTGCAAGTGAATAAAAAATGTACGCAATAAGACCCGTCAAAGGAATCCCAGCTCTAAAAATCTTTTTTCTATTTATGCGAAATTAAGCCTGGGGATAAGATAGTCCAAAATGAAACTGATCCACTAGTTTGAATTGGGAAGACACATGGAGACCGGCTGGAGGTCTGGCCGAGCACGTCTAAGTTAGTGATCTTTAAATAGCTTAATTTTCCCGACATCTTTCGCTTACGGCCATACCACCCTGAGCACGCCCGATCTCATAACGTGTCATATATAGCCTATTGCTTGCTACTGGAGCGAAATAAGTCTGGGCTGTTCTGTTTTCTTTCTTTTTGTTGAACAGTATCAGCAAGAGAGGTAAAACGGACGGCCAGGAAAGGGTAGACTAGAAAAAACTTTCATATATTAAAAAGGGTGGACTGACACACCAATAGCAAGAAAATATAGACACATGTAGCTAAGGATGTCTGTAAAATTTGAAAGTATTGGGTGTTGGAACTTTTTTCAATTCAAAATCTTTCGCTTTACCTATTCATGATGTAATATGACATGAAATGTTTTATGCCGAGTGATAGTTGCTGAGGAAAGTCTGGCTTTTGAAAAAGTAATTATATATAAATATATACATATATGCTGAAATGACACGAAATAATGAAAGGCGTGATTCCAAGGCAGAAAAATGAAGGGATTGTGCAAAGAATGCATCACAAGCAATCCAAAAGAAACTTTTATTTGCTGGCGTTTTCCCGAACAGTGCAAGTGAATGGAACATGTGCGTAATAAGACCGGTCAAAGGAATCCCAGCTCAAAAAATCTTTTTTCTCTTAATGCGAAATTAAGCCTGGGGATAAGATAGTCCAAAATGAAACTGTTCTACTAATTTGAAGGGGGTAAGACACAAGGAGACCCGCTCGAGGTCTGGCCGATCACGTCTAAGTTAGTGATCTTTAAATAGCTTAATTTTCCCGACATCTTTCGCTTACGGTCATACCACCCTGAGCACGCCCGATCTCGTCCGATCTCGGAAGCTAAGCAGGGTCGGGCCTGGTTAGTACTTGGATGGGAGACCGCCTGGGAATACAAGGTGCTGTAAGCTTTTTCATGTTTGCCTTTTTTTATTTCAAGATAAACTGAAACCTGTAAAGGCCAGAGGCTGTCATTCTGCATTTATCCATTCATTCGTTGCTTCCTTCTGTCCGTCCTCTCAAGCAACCCATTAAGCACATCTTAAGAAGGCACAGGGCCGAAGTTGACTTTGCCATGTTACAACTAAAACTCTCTCGTGTTGAGGGTTCAGAGGGCTCAACATTAAGAACCGCGGTCCCCAAATTCAACGGTGTAGTTAATGAATATTAGTTTAATTTTTTATTCACATCTTTATTTATTCTATTTTTCATGCTTTGAAAGAGTGGATTTTCATAACCACCTTATACGTTGTCAAAAACCTATTTTAAAGCATGAATTATACAGAGCAATGTAATATTGATCCCGTACAACTCCCAGCCCTCTTTTTAAAACACTCTTGTCTGTAACGTGTCATATATAGCCTATTGCTTGCTACTGGAGCGAAATAAGTCTGGGGCTGTTCTGTTCTCTTTCTTTTTGTTGAACAGTATCAGCAAGAGAGGTAAAACGGACGTCAGGAAAGGGTAGACTAGAAAAAACTTTCATATCGTCTATATATTAAAAAAGGGTGGACTGACACACCAATAGCCAGAAAATATAGACGCATGTAGCTAAGGATGTCTGTAAAATTTGAAAGTATTGGGTGTTGGAACTTTTTTCAATTCGAAATCTTTCGCTTTACCTATTCATGATGTAATATGACATGAAATGTTTTATGCCGAGTGATAGTTGCTGAGGAAAGTCTGGCTTTTGAAAAAGTAATTATATATAAATATATACATATATGCTGAAATGACACGAAATAATGAAAGGCGTGATTCCAAGGCAGAAAAATGAAGGGATTGTGCAAAGAATGCATCACAAGCAATCCAAATGAAACTTTTATTTGCTGGCGTTTTCCCGAACAGTGCAAGTGAATGGAACATGTGCGTAATAAGACCGGTCAAAGGAATCCCAGCTCTAAAAATCTTTTTTCTCTTAATGCGAAATTAAGCCTGGGGATAAGATAGTCCAAAATGAAACTGTTCTACTAATTTGAAGGGGGTAAGACACATGGAGACCCGCTGGAGGTCTGGCCGATCACGTCTAAGTTAGTGATCTTTAAATAGCTTTATTTTCCCGACATCTTTCGCTTACGGCCATACCACCCTGAGCACGCCCGATCTCGTCCGATCTCGGAAGCTAAGCAGGGTCGGGCCTGGTTAGTACTTGGATGGGAGACCGCCTGGGAATACCAGGTGCTGTAAGCTTTTTCATGTTTGCCTTTTTTTATTTCAAGATAAACTGAAACCTGTAAAGGCCAGAGGCTGTCATTCTGCATTTATCCATTCATTCGTTGCTTCCTTCTGTGCGTCCTCTCAAGCAACCCATTAAGCACATCTTAACATGGCCCAGGGCCGAAGTTGACTTTGCCATGTTACAACGAAAACTCTCTCGTGTTGAGGGTTCAGAGGGCTCAACATTAAGAACCGCGGTCCCCAAATTCAACGGTGTAGTTAATGAATATTAGTTTAATTTTTTATTCACATCTTTATTTATTCTATATTTCATGCTTTGAAAGAGTGGATTTTCATAACCACCTTATACGTTGTCAAAAACCTATTTTAAAGCATGAATTATACGGAGCAATGTAATATTGATCCCGTACAACTCCCAGCCCTCTTTTTAAAACACTCTTGTCTGTAACGTGTCATATATAGCCTATTGCTTGCTACTGGAGCGAAATAAGTCTGGGGCTGTTCTGTTCTCTTTCTTTTTGTTGAACAGTATCAGCAAGAGAGGTAAAACGGACGGCCAGGAAAGGGTAGACTAGAAAAAACTTTCATATATTAAAAAGGGTGGACTGACACACCAATAGCAAGAAAATATAGACGCATGTAGCTAAGGATGTCTGTAAAATTTGAAAGTATTGGGTGTTGGAACTTTTTTCAATTCGAAATCTTTTGCTTTACCTTTTCATGATGTAATATGACATGAAATGTTTTATGCCGAGTGATAGTTGCTGAGGAAAGTCTGGCTTTTGAAAAAGTAATTATATATAAATATATACATATATGCTAAAATGACACGAAATAATGAAAGGCGTGATTCCAAGGCAGAAAAATGAAGGGATTGTGCAAAGAATCCATCACAAGCAATCCAAAAGAAACTTTTATTTGCTGGCGTTTTCCCGAACAGTGCAAGTGAATAAAAAATGTACGCAATAAGACCCGTCAAAGGAATCCCAGCTCAAAAAATCTTTTTTCTATTTATGCGAAATTAAGCCTGGGGATAAGATAGTCCAAAATGAAACTGATCCACTAGTTTGAATTGGGAAGACACATGGAGACCGGCTGGAGGTCTGGCCGAGCACGTCTAAGTTAGTGATCTTTAAATAGCTTAATTTTCCCGACATCTTTCGCTTACGGCCATACCACCCTGAGCACGCCCGATCTCGTCCGATCTCGGAAGCTAAGCAGGGTCGGGCCTGGGTAGTACTTGGATGGGAGACCGCCTGGGAATACCGGGTGCTGTAAGCATTTTCATGTTTGCCTTTTTTTATTTCAAGATAAACTGAAACCTGTACAGGCCAGAGTCTGTCATTCTGCATTTATCCATTCATTCATCCCCAAATTCAACGGTGTAGCTAATGATTATTGGTTTCATTTATATTCATATCTTTATTTATTCTTTATTTCATGCTTTGAAAGAGTGGATTTTCATAACCACCTTATACGTTATCAAAAACCTATTTTAAAGCATGCATTATACAGAGCAATGTACTATTGATCCCGTACACTTCCCAGCCCTCTTTTTAAAACACTCTTGCCTGTAACGTGTCATATATAGCCTATTGCTTTCTACTGGAGAGAAATAAGTCTGGGCTGTTCTCTTCTCTTTCTTTTTGTTGAACAGTATCAGCAAGAGAGGTAAAACGGACGGCCAGGAAAGGTTAGATTAGAAAAAACTTTCATATCGTCTATATATTAAAAACGGGTGGACTGACACATCAATAGCCAGAAAATATAGAAGCATGTAGCTAAGGATGTCTGTAAAATTTGAAAGTATTGGGTGTTGGAACTTTTTTCAATTCGATGTCTTTCGCTTAACCTATTCATGATGTAACGATATGAAAGTTTTTTGTAGTCTATCCTTTGCACTCTATCTGCCATGTGCCTTGCGCTGCTTTGTTTTTTTGTTCTTATTAACCTTATTTTTTATTTTATTGATATTATGTCTTTCTTCAAATTGGCTAATTGTATAGTAGTATAGTTTTTGTTATCTTTTTATCTATTTTCTTGGTGTTATCTTTTTGCACCGGGGAACTGAGAGTAACGCAATTTCGATTCTCTGTATGTATGTACTGTACATGTGGAAGAATTGACAATAAAGCAGACTTGAACTTGAAATTGAACTTAATATGACATGAAATGTTTTATGCCGAGTGATAGTTGCTGAGGAAAGTCTGGCTTTTGAAAAAGTAATTATATATAAATATATACATATATGCTGAAATGACACGAAATAATGAAAGGCGTGATTCCAAGGTAGAAAAATGAAGGGATTGTGCAAAGAATCCATCACAAGCAATCCAAAAGAAACTTTTATTTGCAGGGGATTTCCAACAGTGCAAGTGACGGGAAAATGTGCGCAATAAGACCCGTCAAAGGAATCCCAGCTCAAAAAATCTTTTTTCTATTTATGCGAAATTAAGCCTGGGGTTAAGATAGTCCAAAATGAAACTGATCCACTAGTTTGAAGTGGGAAGACACATGGAGACCGGCTGGAGTTCTGGCCGAGCACGTCTAAGTTAGTGATATTTAAATAGCTTAATTTTCGCAACGTCTTTCGCTTATGGCCATGCCACCCTGAGCACCCCCGATCTCGTCCGATCTCGGAAGCTAAGCAGGGTCGGGCCTGGTTACTCCTCAGATGGGAGACCGCCTGGGAATACCAGGTCCTGTAAGCTTTTTCATGTTTGCCTTTTTTATTTCAAGATAAACTGAAACCTGTAAAGGCCAGAGGCTGTCATTCTGCATTTATCCATTCATTCGTTGCTTCCTTCTGTGCGTCCTCTCAAGCAACCCATTAAGCACATCTTAACAAGGCACAGGGCCGAAGTTGACTTTGCCATGTTACAACGAAAACTCTCTCGTGTTGAGGGTTCAGAGGGCTCAAGATTACGGACATCGGTCCCCAAATTCAACGGTGTAGTTAATGAATATTAGTTAAATTTTTTATTCACATCTTTATTTATTCTTTATTTCATGCTTTGAAAGAGTGGATTTTCATAACCACCTTATACGTTATCAAAAACCTATTTTAAAGCATGAATTATACGGAGCAATGTAATATTGATCCCGTACAACTCCCAGCCCTCTTTTTAAAACACTCTTGTCTGTAACGTGTCATATATAGCCTATTGCTTGCTACTGGAGCGAAATAAGTCTGGGGCTGTTCTGTTCTCTTTCTTTTTGTTGAACAGTATCAGCAAGAGAGGTAAAACGGACGGCCAGGAAAGGGTGGACTAGAAAAAACTTTCATATCGTCTATATATTAAAAAAGGGTGGACTGACACACCAATAGCCAGAAAATATAGACGCACGTAGCTAAGGATGTCTGTAAAATTTGAAAGTATTGGGTGTTGGAACTTTTTTCAATTCGAAATCTTTTGCTTTACCTTTTCATGATGTAAGATGACATGAAATGTTTTATGCCGAGTGATAGTTGCTGAGGAAAGTCTGGCTTTTGAAAAAGTAATTATATATAAATATATACATATATGCTAAAATGACACGAAATAATGAAAGGCGTGATTCCAAGGCAGAAAAATGAAGGGATTGTGCAAAGAATCCATCACAAGCAATCCAAAAGAAACTTTTATATGCTGGCGTTTTCCCGAACAGTGCAAGTGAATAAAAAATGTACGCAATAAGACCCGTCAAAGGAATCCCAGCTCTAAAAATCTTTTTTCTATTTATGCGAAATTAAGCCTGGGGATAAGATAGTCCAAAATGAAACTGATCCACTAGTTTGAATTGGGAAGACACATGGAGACCGGCTGGAGGTCTGGCCGAGCACGTCTAAGTTAGTGATCTTTAAATAGCTTAATTTTCCCGACATCTTTCGCTTACGGCCATACCACCCTGAGCACGCCCGATCTCGTCCGATCTCGGAAGCTAAGCAGGGTCGGGCCTGGGTAGTACTTGGATGGGAGACCGCCTGGGAATACCGGGTGCTGTAAGCATTTTCATGTTTGCCTTTTTTTATTTCAAGATAAACTGAAACCTGTACAGGCCAGAGTCTGTCATTCTGCATTTATCCATTCATTCATCCCCAAATTCAACGGTGTAGCTAATGATTATTGGTTTCATTTATATTCATATCTTTATTTATTCTTTATTTCATGCTTTGAAAGAGTGGATTTTCATAACCACCTTATACGTTATCAAAAACCTATTTTAAAGCATGCATTATACAGAGCAATGTACTATTGATCCCGTACACTTCCCAGCCCACTTTTTAAAACACTCTTGCCTGTAACGTGTCATATATAGCCTATTGCTTTCTACTGGAGAGAAATAAGTCTGGGCTGTTCTCTTCTCTTTCTTTTTGTTGAACAGTATCAGCAAGAGAGGTAAAACGGACGGCCAGGAAAGGTTAGATTAGAAAAAACTTTCATATCGTCTATATATTAAAAACGGGTGGACTGACACATCAATAGCCAGAAAATATAGAAGCATGTAGCTAAGGATGTCTGTAAAATTTGAAAGTATTGGGTGTTGGAACTTTTTTCAATTCGATGTCTTTCGCTTAACCTATTCATGATGTAACGATATGAAAGTTTTTTGTAGTCTATCCTTTGCACTCTATCTGCCATGTGCCTTGCGCTGCTTTGTTTTTTTGTTCTTATTAACCTTATTTTTTATTTTATTGATATTATGTCTTTCTTCAAATTGGCTAATTGTATAGTAGTATAGTTTTTGTTATCTTTTTATCTATTTTCTTGGTGTTATCTGTTTGCACCGGGGAACCGAGAGTAACGCAATTTCGATTCTCTGTATGTATGTACTGTACATGTGGAAGAATTGACAATAAAGCAGACTTGAACTTGAAATTGAACTTAATATGACATGAAATGTTTTATGCCGAGTTATAGTTGCTGAGGAAAGTCTGGCTTTTGAAAAAGTAATTATATATAAATATATACATATATGCTGAAATGACACGAAATAATGAAAGGCGTGATTCCAAGGCAGAAAAATGAAGGGATTGTGCAAAGAATGCATCACAAGCAATCCAAAAGAAACTTTTATTTGCTGCCGTTTTCCCGAACAGTGCAAGTGAATGGAACATGTGCGTAATAAGACCGGTCAAAGGAATAACAGCTCAAAAAATCTTTTTTCTCTTAATGCGAAATTAAGCCTGGGCATAAGATAGTCCAAAATGAAACTATTCTACTAATTTGAAGGGGGTAAGACACATGGAGACCCGAACGAGGTCTGGCCGATCACGTCTAAGTTAGTGATCTTTAAATAGCTTAATTTTCGCAACGTCTTTCGCTTACGGCCATACCACCCTGAGCACGCCCGATCTCGTCAGATCTCGGAAGCTAAGCAGGGTCGGGCCTGGTTAGTACTTGGATGGGAGACCGCCTGGGAATACCAGGTGCTGTAAGCTTTTTCATGTTTGCCTTTTTTTATTTCAAGATAAACTGAAACCTGTAAAGGCCAGAGGCTGTCATTCTGCATTTATCCATTCATTCGTTGCTTCCTTCTGTGCGTCCTCTCAAGCAACCCATTAAGCACATCTTAACAAGGCCCAGGGCCGAAGTTGACTTTGCCATGTTACAACGAAAACTCTCTGGTGTTGAGGGTTCAGAGGGCTCAACATTAAGAACCTAGTTAATGAATATTAGTTTAATTTTTATTCACATCTTTATTTATTCTTTATTTCATGCTTTGAAAGAGTGGATTTTCATAACCACCTTATACGTTATCAAAAACCTATTTTAAAGCATGAATTATACGGAGCAATGTAATATTGATCCCGTACAACTCCCAGCCCTCTTTTTAAAACACTCTTGTCTGTAACGTGTCATATATAGCCTATTGCTTGCTACTGGAGCGAAATAAGTCTGGGGCTGTTCTGTTCTCTTTCTTTTTGTTGAACAGTATCAGCAAGAGAGGTAAAACGGACGGCCAGGAAAGGGTAGACTAGAAAAAACTTTCATATCGTCTATATATTAAAAAAGGGTGGACTGACACACCAATAGCCAGAAAATATAGACGCATGTAGCTAAGGATGTCTGTAAAATTTGAAAGTATTGGGTGTTGGAACTTTTTTCAATTCAAAATCTTTTGCTTTACCTATTCATGATGTAATATGACATGAAATGTTTTATGCCGAGTGATAGTTGCTGAGGAAAGTCTGGCTTTTGAAAAAGTAATTATATATAAATATATACATATATGCTGAAAGGACACGAAATAATGAAAGGCGTGATTCCAAGGCAGAAAAATGAAGGGATTGTGCAAAGAATGCATCACAAGCAATCCAAAAGAAACTTTTATTTGCAGGCGTTTTCCGAACAGTGCAAGTGAATGGAAAATGTGCGCAATAAGACATGTCAAAGGAATTCCAGCTCAAAAAATCTTTTTTCTATTTATGCGAAATTAAGCCTGGGGATAAGATAGTCCAAAATGAAACTGATCCACTAGTTTGAAGTGGGAAGACACATGGAGACCGGCTGGAGGTCTGGCCGAGCACGTCTAAGTTAGTGATCTTTAAATAGCTTAATTTTCGCAACGTCTTTCGCTTATGGCCATACCACCCTGAGCACGCCCGATCTCGTCCGATCTCGGAAGCTAAGCAGGGTCGGGCCTGGTTAGTACTTGGATGGGAGACCGCCTGGGAATACCAGGTGCTGTAAGCTTTTTCACGTTTGCCTTTTTTTATTTCAAGATAAACTGAAACCTGTAAAGGCCAGAGGCTGTCATTCTGCATTTATCCATTCATTCGTTGCTTCCTTCTGTGCGTCCTCTCAAGCAACCCATTAAGCACATCTTAACATGGCCCAGGGCCGAAGTTGACTTTGCCATGTTACAACGAAAACTCTCTCGTGTTGAGGGTTCAGAGGGCTCAACATTAAGAACCTCGGTCCCCAAATTCAACGGTGTAGTTAATGAATATTAGTATAATTTTTATTCACATCTTTATTTATTCTTTATTTCATGCTTTGAAAGAGTGGATTTTCATAACCACCTTATACGTTATCAAAAACCTATTTTAAAGCATGAATTATACGGAGCAATGTAATATTGATCCCGTACAACTCCCAGCCCTCTTTTTAAAACACTCTTGCCTGTAACGTGTCATATATAGCCTATTGCTTGCTACGGGAGCGAAATAAGTCTGGGGCTGTTCTGTTCTCTTTCTTTTTGTTGAACAGTATCAGCAAGGGAGGTAAAACCGACAGCCAGGAAAGGGTGGACTAGAAAAAACTTTCATATAGTCTATATATTAAAAACGGGTGGACTGACACACCAATAGCCGGAAAATATAGACGCATGTAGCTAAGGATGTCTGAAAAATTTGAAAGTATTGGGTGTTGGAACTTTTTTTCAATTCGAAGTCTTTCGCTTAACCTATTCATGATGTAATATGACATGAAATGTTTTATGCCGAGTAAAAGTTGCTGAGGAAAGTCAGGCTTTTTGAAAAAGTAATTATATATAAATATATACATATATGCTGAAATGACACGAAATAATGAAAGGCGTGATTTCAAGGCAGAAAAATGAAGGGATTCTGCAAAGAATCCATCACAAGCAATCCAAAAGAAACTTTTATTTGCAGGGGTTTTCCAACAGTGCAAGTGACGAGAAAATGTGCGCAATAAGACCCGTCAAAGGAATCCCAGCTCAAAAAATCTTTTTTCTATTTATGCGAAATTAAGCCTGGGGATAAGATAGTCCAAAATGAAACTGATCCACTATTTTGAAGTGGGAAGACACATGGAGACCGGCTGGAGTTCTGGCCGAGCACGTCTAAGTTAGTGATATTTAAATAGCTTAATTTTCGCAACGTCTTTCGCTTATGGCCATACCACCCTGAGCACGCCCGATCTCATCCGATCTCGGAAGCTAAGCAGGGTCGGGCCTGGTTAGTACTTGGATGGGAGACCGCCTGGGAATACCAGGTGCTGTAAGCTTTTTCATGTTTGCCTTTTTTTATTTCAAGATAAACTGAAACCTATAAAGGCCAGAGGCTGTCATTCTGCATTTATCCATTCATTCATCCCCAAATTCAACGATGTAGCTAATGAATATTGGTTTCATTTTATATTCATATCTTTATTTATTCTTTATTTCATGCTTTGAAAGAGTGGATTTTCATAACCACCTTATACGTTATCAAAAACCTATTTTAAAGCATGCATTATACGGAGCAATGTACTATTGATCCCGTACACTTCCCAGCCCTCTTTTTAAAAAACTCTTGCCTGTAACGTGTCATATATAACCTATCGCTTTCTACTGGAGAGAAATAAGTCTGGGCTGTTCTCTTCTCTTTCTTTTTGTTGAACAGTATCAGCAAGAGAGGTTAAACGGACGGCCAGGAAAGGTTAGATTAGAAAAAACTTTCATATCGTCTATATATTAAAAACGGGTGGACTGACACACCAATAGCCAGAAAATATAGACGCATGTAGCTAAGGATGTCTGTAAAATTTGAAAGTATTGGGTGTTGGAACTTTTTTTAATTCGAAGTCTTTCGCTTAACCTATTCATGATGTAACGATATGAAAGTTTTTTCTAGTCTACCCTTTGCACTCTATCTGCCATGTGCCTTGCGCTGCTTTGTTTTTTTGTTCTTATTAAACTTATTTTTTATTTTATTGATATTATGTCTTTCTTCAAATTGCCTAATTGTATAGTAGTATAGTTTTTGTTATCTTTTTATCTATTTTCTTGGTGTTATCTGTTTGCACCGGGGGACTGAGAGTAACGCAATTTCGATTCTCTGTATGTATGTACTGTACATGTGGAAGAATTTACAATAAAGCAGACTTGAACTTGAAATTGAACTTAATATGACATGAAATGTTTTATGCCGAGTGATAGTTGCTGAGGAAAGTCTGGCTTTTGAAAAAGTAATTATATATAAATATATACATATATGCTGAAATGACACGAAATAATGAAAGGCGTGATTCCAAGGCAGAAAAATGAAGGGATTGTGCAAAGAATCCATCACAAGCAATCCAAAAGAAACTTTTATTTGCAGGCGTTTTCCCGAACAGTGCAAGTGAATGGAAAATGTGCGCAATAAGACATGTCAAAGGAATCCCAGCTCAAAAAATCTTTTTTCTATTTATGCGAAATTAAGCCTGGGGATAAGATAGTCCAAAATGAAACTGATCCACTAGTTTGAAGTGGGAAGACACATGGAGACCGGCTGGAGGTCTGGCCGAGCACGTCTAAGTTAGTGATCTTTAAATAGCTTAATTTTCCCGACATCTTTCGCTTACGGCCATACCACCCTGAGCACGCCCGATCTCGTCCGATCTCGGAAGCTAAGCAGGGTCGGGCCTGGTTAGCACTTGGATGGGAGACCGCCTGGGAATACCAGGTGCTGTAAGCTTTTTCATGTTTGCCTTTTTTTATTTCAAGATAAACTGAAACCTGTAAAGGCCAGAGGCTGTCATTCTGCATTTATCCATTCATTCTTTGCTCCCTTTTGTGCGTCCTCTTAAGCAGCCCATTAAGCACATCTTAACAAGGCACTGGGCCGAAGTGGACTTTGCCATGTACAACGAAAACTCTCTTGTGTTGAGGGTTCAGAGGGCTCAACATTAAGGATCTCGGTCCCAAAATTCAACGGTGTAGTTAATGAATATTAGTTTAATTTTTTATTCACATCTTTATTTATTCTTTATTTCATGCTTTGAAAGAGTGGATTTTCATAACCACCTTATACGTTATCAAAAACCTATTTTAAAGCATGAATTATACGGAGCAATGTAATATTGATCCCGTACAACTCCCAGCCCTCTTTTTAAAACACTCTTGTCTGTAACGTGTCATATATAGCCTATTGCTTGCTACTGGAGCGAAATAAGTCTGGGGCATGTGCGTAATAAGACCGGTCAAAGGTATCCCAGCTCAAAAAATCTTTTTTCTCTTAATGCGAAATTAAGCCTGGGGATAAGATAGTCCAAAATGAAACTATTTTACTAATTTGAAGGGGGTAAGACACATGGAGACCCGCTCGAGGTCTGGCCGATCACGTCTAAGTTAGTGATCTTTAAATAACTTAATTTTCCCAATGTCTTTCGCTTACTGCCATACCACCCTGAGCACGCCCGATCTCGGAAGCTAAGCAGGGTCGGGCCTGGTAAGTACTTGGATGGGAGACCGCCTGGGAATACCAGGTGCTGTAAGCTTTCTCATGTTTGCCTTTTTTTATTTCAAGATAAACTGAAACCTGTAAAGGCCAGAGGCTGTCATTCTGCATTTATCCATTCATTCATCGCCAAATTCAACGGTGTAGCTAATGAATATTGGTTTCATTTTATATTCATATCTTTATTTATTCTTTATTTCATGCTTTGAAAGAGTGGATTTTCATAACCACCTTATACGTTATCAAAAACCTATTTTAAAGCATGAATTATACGGAGCAATGTAATATTGATCCCGTACAACTCCCAGCCCTCTTTTTAAAACACTCTTGTCTGTAACGTGTCATATATAACCTATTGCTTTCTACTGGAGAGAAATAAGTCTGGGCTGTTCTCTTCTCTTTCTTTTTGTTGAACAGTATCAGCAAGAGAGGTAAAACGGACGGCCAGGAAAGGTTAGATTAGAAAAAACTTTCATATCGTCTATATATTAAAAACGGGTGGACTGACACACCAATAGCCAGAAAATATAGACGCATGTAGCTAAGGATGTCTGTAAAATTTGAAAGTATTGGGTGTTGGAACTTTTTTCAATTCGAAGTCTTTCGCTTAACCTATTCATGATGTAACGATATGAAAGTTTTTTCTAGTCTACCCTTTGCACTCTATCTGCCATGTGCCTTGCGCTGCTTTGTTTTTTTGTTCTTATTAACCTTATTTTTTATTTTATTGATATTATGTCTTTCTTCAAATTGCCTTATTGTATAGTAGTATAGTTTTTGTTATCTTTTTATCTATTTTCTTGGTGATATCTGTATGCACCGGGGGACTGAGAGTAACGCAATTTCGATTCTCTGTATGTATGTACTGTACATGTGGAAGAATTGACAATAAAGCAGACCTGAACTTGAAATTGAACTTAATATGACATGAAATGTTTTATGCCGAGTTATAATTGCTGAGGAAAGTCTGGCTTTTGAAAAAGTAATTATATATAAATATATACATATATGCTGAAATGACACGAAAAAATGAAAGGCGTGATTCCAAGGCAGAAAAATGAAGGGATTGTGCAAAGAATGCATCACAAGCAATCCAAAAGAAACTTTTATTTGCAGGCGTTTTTCCAACAGTGCAAGTGACGGGAAAATGTGCGCAATAAGACCCGTCAAAGGAATCCCAGCTCAAAAATCTTTTTTCTATTTATGCGAAATTAAGCCTGGGGATAAGATAGTCCAAAATGAAACTGATTCACTAGTTTGAAGTGGGAAGACACATGGAGATCGGCTGGAGGTCTGGCCGAACACGTCTAAGTTAGTGTTCTTTAAATAGCTTAATTTTCCCGACATCTTTCGCTTATGGCCATACCACCCTGAGCACGCCCGATCTCGTCCGATCTCGGAAGCTAAGCAGGGTCGGGCCTGGTTAGTACTTGGATGGGAGACCGCCTGGGAATACCAGGTGCTGTAAGCTTTTTCATGTTTGCCTTTTTTTATTTCAAGATAAACTGAAACCTGTAAAGGCCAGAGGCTGTCATTCTGCATTTATCCATTCATTCGTTGCTTCCTTCTGTGCGTCCTCTCAAGCAACCCATTAAGCACATCTTAACAAGGCACAGGGCCGAAGTTGACTTTGCCATGTAACAACGAAAACTCTCTCGTGTTGAGGGTTCAGAGGGCTCAACATTAAAGACCTCGGTCCCCAAATTCAACGGTGTAGTTAATGAATATTAGTTTAATTTTTTATTCACATCTTTATTTATTCTTTATTTCATGCTTTGAAAGATTGGATTTTCATAACCACCTTATACGTTATCAAAAACCTTTTTTAAAGCATGAATTATACGGAGCAATGTAATATTGATCCCGTACAACTCCCAGCCCTCTTTTTAAAACAATCTTGTCTGTAACGTGTCATATATAGCCTATTGCTTGCTACTGGAGCAAAATAAGTCTGGGGCTGTTCTGTTCTCTTTCTTTTTGTTGAACAGTATCAGCAAGGGAGGTAAAACCGACAGCCAGGAAAGGGTGGACTAGAAAAAACTTTCATACCGTCTATATATTAAAAACGGGTGGACTGACACACCAATAGCCGGAAAATATAGACGCATGTAGCTAAGGATGTCTGAAAAATTTGAAAGTATTGGGTGTTGGAACTTTTTTCAATTCGAAATCTTTGGCTTTACCTATTCATGATGTAATATGACATGAAATGTTTAATGCCGATTGGTAGTTGCCTAGGAAAGTCTGGCTTTTGAAAAAGTAATTATATAAAAATATATACATATATGCTGAAATGACACGAAATAATGAAAGGCGTGATTCCAAGGCAGAAAAATGAAGGGATTGTGCAAAGAATGCATCATAAGCAATCCAAAAGAAACTTTTATTTGCTGGCGTTTTCCGAACAGTGCAAGTGAATGGAACATGTGCGTAATAAGACCGGTCAAAGGAATCCCAGCTCAAAAAATCTTTTTTCTCTTAATGCGAAATTAAGCCTGGGGATAAGATAGTCCAAAAAGAAACTATTTTACTAATTTGAAGGGGATAAGACACATGGAGACCCGCTCGAGGTCTGGCCGATCACGTCTAAGTCAGTGATCTTTAAATAGCTTAATTTTCGCAACGTGTTTCGCTTACGGCCATACCACCCTGAGCACGCCCGATCTCGTCCGATCTCGGAAGCTAAGCAGGGTCGGGCCTGGTTAGTACTTGGATGGGAGACCGCCTGGGAATACCAGGTGCCTTAAGCATTTTCATGTTTGCCTTTTTTTATTTCAAGATAAACTGAAACCTGTAAAGGCCAGAGGCTGTCATTCTGCATTTATCCATTCATTCATCCCCAAATTCAACGGTGTAGCTAATGATTATTGGTTTCATTTTATATTCATATCTTTATTTATTCTTTATTTCATGCTTTGAAAGAGTGGATTTTCATAACCACCTTTTACGTTATCAAAAACCTATTTTAAAGCATGCATTATACGGAGCAATGTACTATTGATCCCGTACACTTCCCAGCCCTCTTTTTAAAACACTCTTGCCTGTAACGTGTCATATATAGCCTATTGCTTTCTACTGGAGAGAAATAAGTCTGGGGCTGTTCTCTTCTCTTTCTTTTTGTTGTACAGTATCAGCAAGAGAGGTAAAACGGACGGCAAGGAAAGGTTAGATTAGAAAAAACGTTCATATCGTCTATATATTAAAAACGGGTGGACTGACACACCAATAGCCAGAAAATATAGACGCATGTAGCTAAGGATGTCTGTAAAATTTGAAAGTATTGGGTGTTGGAACTTTTTTCAATTCGAAGTCTTTCGCTTAACCTATTCATGATGTAACGATATGAAAGTTTTTTCTAGTCTACCCTTTGCACTCTATCTGACATGTGACTTGCGCTGCTTTGTTTTTTGTTCTTATTAACCTTATTTTTTATTTAATTGATATTATATCTTTCTTCAAATTGCCTAATTGTATAGTAGTATAGTTTTTGTTATCTTTTTATCTTTTTTCTTGGTGTTATCTGTATGCACCGGGGGACTGAGAGTAACGCAATTTCGATTCTCTGTATGTATGTACTGTACATGTGGAAGAATTGACAATAAAGCAGACTTGACCTTGAACTTGAACTTAATATGACATGAAATGTTTTATGCCTAGTTATAGTTGCTGAGGAAAGTCTGGCTTTTGAAAAAGTAATTATATATAAATATATACATATATGCTGAAATGACACGAAATAATGAAAGGCGTGATTCCAAGGCAGAAAAATTAAGGGATTGTGCAAAGAATGCATCACAAGCAATCCAAAATAAACTTTTATTTGCAGGCGTTTTTCCAACAGTGCAAGTGAATGGAACATGTGCGTAATAAGACCGGTCAAAGGAATCCCAGCTCAAAAAAATCTTTTTTCTATTTATGCGAAATTAAGCCTGGGGATAAGATAGTCCAAAATGAAACTGATTCACTAGTTTGAAGTGGGAAGACACATGGAGACCGGCTGGAGGTCTGGCCGAGCACGTCTAAGTTAGTGTTCTTTAAATAGCTTAATTTTCCCGACATCTTTCGCTTACGGCCATACCACCCTGAGCACGCCCGATCTCGTCCGATCTCGGAAGCTAAGCAGGGTCGGGCCTGGTTAGTACTTGGATGGGAGACTGCCTGGGAATACCAGGTGCTGTAAGCTTTTTCATGTTTGCCTTTTTTTATTTCAAGATAAACTGAAACCTGTAAAGGCCAGAGGCTGTCATTCTGCATTTATCCATTCATTCGTTGCTTCCTTCTGTGCGTCCTCTCAAGCAACCCATTAAGCACATCTTAACAAGGCACAGGGCCGAAGTTGACTTTGCCATGTTACAACGAAAACTCTCTCGTGTTGAGGGTTCAGAGGGCTCAACATTAAAGACCTCGGTCCCCAAATTCAACGGTGTAGTTAATGAATATTAGTTTAATTTTTTATTCACATCTTTATTTATTCTTTATTTCATGCTTTGAAAGATTGGATTTTCATAACCACCTTATACGTTATCAAAAACCTATTTTAAAGCATGAATTATACGGAGCAATGTAATATTGATCCCGTACAACTCCCAGCCCTCTTTTTAAAACAATCTTGTCTGTAACGTGTCATATATAGCCTATTGCTTGCTACTGGAGCGAAATAAGTCTGGGGCTGTTCTGTTCTCTTTCTTTTTGTTGAACAGTATCAGCAAGGGAGGTAAAACCGACAGCCAGGAAAGGGTGGACTAGAAAAAACTTTCATATCGTCTATATATTAAAAACGGGTGGACTGACACACCAATAGCCGGAAAATATAGACGCATGTAGCTAAGGATGTCTGAAAAATTTGAAAGTATTGGGTGTTGGAACTTTTTTCAATTCGAAATCTTTGGCTTTACCTATTCATGATGTAATATGACATGAAATGTTTAATGCCGATTGGTAGTTGCCTAGGAAAGTCTGGCTTTTGAAAAAGTAATTATATAAAAATATATACATATATGCTGAAATGACACGAAATAATGAAAGGCGTGATTCCAAGGCAGAAAAATGAAGGGATTGTGCAAAGAATGCATCATAAGCAATCCAAAAGAAACTTTTATTTGCTGGCGTTTTCCGAACAGTGCAAGTGAATGGAACATGTGCGTAATAAGACCGGTCAAAGGAATCCCAGCTCAAAAAATCTTTTTTCTCTTAATGCGAAATTAAGCCTGGGGATAAGATAGTCCAAAAAGAAACTATTTTACTAATTTGAAGGGGATAAGACACATGGAGACCCGCTCGAGGTCTGGCCGATCACGTCTAAGTCAGTGATCTTTAAATAGCTTAATTTTCGCAACGTGTTTCGCTTACGGCCATACCACCCTGAGCACGCCCGATCTCGTCCGATCTCGGAAGCTAAGCAGGGTCGGGCCTGGTTAGTACTTGGATGGGAGACCGCCTGGGAATACCAGATGCCTTAAGCATTTTCATGTTTGCCTTTTTTTATTTCAAGATAAACTGAAACCTGTAAAGGCCAGAGGCTGTCATTCTGCATTTATCCATTCATTCATCCCCAAATTCAACGGTGTAGCTAATGAATATTGGTTTCATTTTATATTCATATCTTTATTTATTCTTTATTTCATGCTTTGAAAGAGTGGATTTTCATAACCACCTTATACGTTATCAAAAACCTATTTAAAGCATGCATTATACGGAGCAATGTATTATTGATCCCGTACAACTCCCAGCCCTCTTTTTAAAACACTCTTGCCTGTAACGTGTCATATATAGCCTATTGCTTTCTACTGGAGAGAAATAAGTCTGGGGCTGTTCTCTTCTCTTTCTTTTTGTTGAACAGTATCAGCAAGAGAGGTAAAACGGACATCCAGGAAAGGTTAGATTAGAAAAAACGTTCATATCGTCTATATATTAAAAACGGGTGGACTGACACACCAATAGCCAGAAAATATAGACGCATGTAGCTAAGGATGTCTGTAAAATTTGAAAGTATTGGGTGTTGGAACTTTTTTCAATTCGAAGTCTTTCGCTTAACCTATTCATGATGTAACGATATGAAAGTTTTTTGTAGTCTACCCTTTGCACTCTATCTGCCATGTGCCTTGCGCTGCTTTGTTTGTTTGTTCTTATTAACCTTATTTTTTATTTTATTGATATTATATCTTTCTTCAAATTGCCTAATTGTATAGTAGTATAGTTTTTGTTATCTTTTTATCTTTTTTCTTGGTGTTATCTGTATGCACCGGGGGACTGAGAGTAACGCAATTTCGATTCTCTGTATGTGTGTACTGTACATGTGGAAGAATTGACAATAAAGCAGACTTGAACTTGAACTTGAACTTAATATGACATGAAATGTTTTATGCCGAGTTATAGTTGCTGAGGAAAGTCTGGCTTTTGAAAAAGTAATTATATATAAATATATACATATATGCTGAAATGACACGAAATAATGAAAGGCGTGATTCCAAGGCAGAAAAATGAAGGGATTGTGCAAAGAATGCATCACAAGAAATCCAAAAGAAACTTTTATGTGCTGGCGTTTTCCCGAACAGTGCAAGTGAATGGAACATGTGCGTAATAAGACCGGTCAAAGGAATCCAAGCTCAAAAAATCTTTTTTCTCTTAATGCGAAATTAAGCCTGGGGAAAGATAGTCCAAAATGAAACTATTTTACTAATTTGAAGGGGGTAAGACAAATGGAGAACCGCTCGAGGTCTGGCCGATCACGTTTAAGTTAGTGATCTTTAAATAGCTTAATTTTCCCGACATCTTTCGCTTACGGCCATACCACACTGAGCACGCCCGAGCTCGTCCGATCTCGGAAGCTAAGCAGGGTCGGGCCTGGTTAGTACTTGGATGGGAGACCGCCTGGGAATACCAGGTGCTGTAAGCTTTCTCATGTTTGCCTTTTTTTATTTCAAGATAAACTGAAACCTGTAAAGGCCAGAGGCTGTCATTCTGCATTTATCCATTCATTCATCCCCAAATTCAACGGTGTAGCTAATGAATATTGGTTTCATTTTATATTCATATCTTTATTTATTCTTTATTTCATGCTTTGAAAGAGTGGATTTTCATAACCACCTTATACGTTATCAAAAACCTATTTTAAAGCATGCATTATACGGAGCAATGTATTATTGATCCCGTACACTTCCCAGCCCTCTTTTTAAAACACCCTTGCCTGTAACGTGTCATATATAGCCTATTGCTTTCTACTGGAGAGAAATAAGTCTGGGGCTGTTCTCTTCTCTTTCTTTTTGTTGAACAGTATCAGCAAGAGAGGTAAAACGGACGGCCAGGAAAGGTTAGATTAGAAAAAACGTTCATATCGTCTATATATTAAAAACGGGTGGACTGACACACCAATAGCCAGAAAATATAGACGCATGTAGCTAAGGATGTCTGTAAAATTTGAAAGTATTGGGTGTTGGAACTTTTTTCAATTCGAAGTCTATCGCTTAACCTATTCATGATGTAACGATATGAAAGTTTTTTCTAGTCTACCCTTTGCACTCTATCTGCCATGTGCCTTGCGCTGCTTTGTTTGTTTGTTCTTATTAACCTTATTTTTTATTTTATTGATATTATATCTTTCTTCAAATTGCCTAATTGTATAGTAGTATAGTTTTTGTTATCTTTTTATCTTTTTTCTTGGTGTTATCTGTATGCACCGGGGGACTGAGAGTAACGCAATTTCGATTCTCTGTATGTATGTACTGTACATGTGGAAGAATTGACAATAAAGCAGACTTGAACTTGAACTTGAACTTAATATGACATGAAATGTTTTATGCCGAGTTATAGTTGCTGAGGAAAGTCTGGCTTTTGAAAAAGTAATTATATATAAATATATACATATATGCTGAAATGACACGAAATAATGAAAGGCGTGATTCCAAGGCAGAAAAATGAAGGGATTGTGCAAAGAATGCATCACAAGCAATCCAAAAGAAACTTTTATTTGCAGGCGTTTTTCCAACAGTGCAAGTGAATGGAACATGTGCGTAATAAGACCGGTCAAAGGAATCCCAGCTCAAAAAAATCTTTTTTCTATTTATGCGAAATTAAGCCTGGGGATAAGATAGTCCAAAATGAAACTGATCCACTAGTTTGAAGTGGGAAGACACATGGAGACCGGCTGGAGGTCTGGCCGAGCACGTCTAAGTTAGTGTTCTTTAAATAGCTTAATTTTCCCGACATCTTTCGCTTACGGCCATACCACCCTGAGCACGCCCGATCTCGAGCGATCTCGGATGCTAAGCAGGGTCGGGCCTGGTTAGAACTTGGATGGGAGACCGCCTGGGAATACCAGGTGCTGTAAGCTTTTTCATGTTTGCCTTTTTTTATTTCAAGATAAACTGAAACCTGTAAAGGCCAGAGGCTGTCATTCTGCATTTATCCATTCATTCGTTGCTTCCTTCTGTGCGTCCTCTCAAGCAACCCATTAAGCACATCTTAACAAGGCACAGGGCCGAAGTTGACTTTGCCATGTTACAACGAAAACTCTCTCGTGTTGAGGGTTCAGAGGGCTCAACATTAAAGACCTCGGTCCCCAAATTCAACGGTGTAGTTAATGAATATTAGTTTAATTTTTTATTCACATCTTTATTTATTCTTTATTTCATGCTTTGAAAGATTGGATTTTCATAACCACCTTATACGTTATCAAAAACCTATTTTAAAGCATGAATTATACGGAGCAATGTAATATTGATCCCGTACAACTCCCAGCCCTCTTTTTAAAACAATCTTGTCTGTAACGTGTCATATATAGCCTATTGCTTGCTACTGGAGCGAAATAAGTCTGGGGCTGTTCTGTTCTCTTTCTTTTTGTTGAACAGTATCAGCAAGGGAGGTAAAACCGACAGCCAGGAAAGGGTGGACTAGAAAAAACGTTCATATCGTCTATATATTAAAAACGGGTGGACTGACACACCAATAGCCGGAAAATATAGACGCATGTAGCTAAGGATGTCTGAAAAATTTGAAAGTATTGGGTGTTGGAACTTTTTTCAATTCGAAATCTTTGGCTTTACCTATTCATGATGTAATATGACATGAAATGTTTAATGCCGATTGGTAGTTGCCTAGGAAAGTCTGGCTTTTGAAAAAGTAATTATATATAAATATATACATATATGCTGAAATGACACGAAATAATGAAAGGCGTGATTCCAAGGCAGAAAAATGAAGGGATTGTGCAAAGAATGCATCATAAGCAATCCAAAAGAAACTTTTATTTGCTGGCGTTTTCCGGAACAGTGCAAGTGATAGGAACATGTGCGTAATAAGACCGGTCAAAGGAATCCCAGCTCAAAAAATCTTTTTTCTCTTAATGCGAAATTAAGCCTGGGGATAAGACAGTCCAAAATGAAACTATTCTACTAATTTGAAGGGGGTAAGACACATGGAGACCCGCTCGAGGTCTGGCCGATCACGTCTAAGTTAGTGATCTTTAAATAGCTTAATTTTCCCGACATCTTTCGCTTACGGCCATACCACCCTGAGCACGCCCCGATCTCGGAAGCTAAGCAGGGTCGGGCCTGGTTAGTACTTGGATCGGAGACCGCCTGGGAATACCAGGTGCTGTAAGCTTTTTTATGTTTGCCTTTTTTATTTCGAGATAAACTGAAACCTGTAAAGGCCAGAGGCTGTCATTCTGCATTTATCCATTCATTCGTTGCTTCCTTCTGTGCGTCCTCTCAAGCAACCCATTAAGCACATCTTAACAAGGCACAGGGCCGAAGTTGACTTTGCCATGTTACAACGAAAACTCTCTCGTGTTGAGGGTTCAGAGGGCTCAACATTAAGGACCTCGGTCCCAAAATTCAACGGTGTAGTTAATGAATATTAGTTTAATTTTTTATTCACATCTTTATTTATTCTTTATTTCATGCTTTGAAAGAGTGGATTTTCATAACCACCTTATACGTTATCAAAAACCTATTTTAAAGCATGAATTTTACGGAGCAATGTAATATTGATCCCGTACAACTCCCAGCCCTCTTTTTAAAACACTCTTGTCTGTAACGTGTCATATATAGCCTATTGCTTGCTACTGGAGCGAAATAAGTCTGGGGCTGTTCTGTTCTCTTTCTTTTTGTTGAACAGTATCAGCAAGGGAGGTAAAACCGACAGCTAGGAAAGGGTGGACTAGAAAAAACTTTCATATCGTCTATATATTAAAAACGGGTGGACTGACACACCAATAGCCGGAAAATATAGACGCATGTAGCTAAGGATATCTGAAAAATTTGAAAGTATTGGGTGTTGGAACTTTTTTCAATTCGAAGTCTTTCGCTTAACCTATTCATGATGTAATATGACATGAAATGTTTTATGCCGAGTGATAGTTGCTGAGGAAAGTCTGGCTTTTGAAAAAGTAATTTATATAAATATATACATATATGCTGAAATGACACGAAATAATGAAAGGCGTGATTCCAAGGCAGAAAAATGAAGGGATTGTGCAAAGAATGCATCACAAGCCATCCAAAAGAAACTTTTATTTGCAGGCGTTTTCCCGAACAGTGCAAGTGAATGGAACATGTGTGTAATAAGACCGGTCAAAGGAATCCCAGCTCAAAAAATCTTTTTTCTCTTAATGCGAAATTAAGCCTGGGGATAAAATAGTCCAAACTTAAACTAATTTACTAATTTGAATGTGGTAAGACACATGTAGTCCCGCTCGAGGTCTGGCCGATCACGTCTAAGTTAGTGATCTTTAAATAACTTAATTTTCGCAATGTCTTTCGCTTACGGCCATACCACCCTGAGCACGCCCGATCTCGTCCGATCTCGGAAGCTAAGCAGGGTCGGGCCTGGTTAGTACTTGGATGGGAGACCGCCTGGGAATACCAGGTGCTGTAAGCTTTTTCATGTTTGCCTTTTTTTATTTCAAGATAAACTGAAACCTGTAAAGGCCAGAGGCTGTCATTCTGCATTTATCCATTCATTCGTTGCTTCCTTCTGTGCGTCCTCTCAAGCAACCCATTAAGCACATCTTAACAAGGCACAGGGCCGAAGTTGACTTTGCCATGTTACAACGAAAACTCTCTCGTGTTGAGGGTTCAGAGGGCTCAACATTAAGGACCTCGGTCCCCAAATTCAACGGTGTAGTTAATGAATATTAGTTTAATTTTTTTATTCACATCTTTATTTATTCTTTATTTCATGCTTTGAAAGAGTGGATTTTCATAACCACCTTATACGTTATCAAAAACCTATTTTAAAGCATGAATTATACGGAGCAATGTAATATTGATCCCGTACAACTCCCAGCCCTCTTTTTAAAACACTCTTGTCTGTAACGTGTCATATATAGCCTATTGCTTGCTACTGGAGGGAAATGAGTCTGGGGCTGTTCTGTTCTCTTTCTTTTTGTTGAACAGTATCAGCAAGGGAGGTAAAACCGACAGACAGGAAAGGGTAGACTAGAAAAAACTTTCATATCGTCTATATATTAAAAAAGGGTGGACTGACACATCAATAGCCAGAAAATATAGACGCATGTAGCTAAGGATGTCTGAAAAATTTGAAAGTATTGGGTGTTGGAACTTTTTTTCAATTCGAAGTCTTTCGCTTAACCTATTCATGATGTAATATGACTTGAAATGTTTTATGCCGAGTAAAAGTTGCTGAGGAAAGTCAGGCTTTTTGAAAAAGTAATTATATATAAATATATACATATATGCTGAAATGACACGAAATAATGAAAGGCGTGATTCCAAGGTAGAAAAATGAAGGGATTGTGCAAAGAATCCATCACAAGCAATCCAAAAGAACTTTTTATTTGCAGGGGTTTTCCAACAGTGCAAGTGACGAGAAAATGTGCGCAATAAGACCCGTCAAAGGAATCCCAGCTCAAAAAATCTTTTTTCTATTTATGCGAAATTAAGCCTGGGGATAAGATAGTCCAAAATGAAACTGATCCACTATTTTGAAGTGGGAAGACACATGGAGACCGGCTGGAGTTCTGGCCGAGCACGTCTAAGTTAGTGATATTTAAATAGCTTAATTTTCGCAACGTCTTTCGCTTATGGCCATACCACCCTGAGCACGCCCGATCTCATCCGATCTCGGAAGCTAAGCAGGGTCGGGCCTGGTTAGTACTTGGATGGGAGACCGCCTGGGAATACCAGGTGCTGTAAGCTTTTTCATGTTTGCCTTTTTTTATTTCAACATAAACTGAAACCTGTAAAGGCCAGAGGCTGTCATTCTGCATTTATCCATTCATTCGTTGCTTCCTTCTGTGCGTCCTCTCAAGCAACCCATTAAGCACATCTTAACAAGGCCCAGGGCCGAAGTTGACTTTGCCATGTTACAACGAAAACTCTCTCG
Source organism: Triplophysa yarkandensis (assembly GCA_033220385.1). Classification (NCBI taxonomy): domain Eukaryota; kingdom Metazoa; phylum Chordata; class Actinopteri; order Cypriniformes; family Nemacheilidae; genus Triplophysa; species Triplophysa yarkandensis. The sequence continues at coordinate 21,967,671 of CM065655.1, read as the reverse complement.
TGTTGAGGGTTCAGAGGGCTCAACATTAAGAACCTAGTTAATGAATATTAGTTTAATTTTTATTCACATCTTTATTTATTCTTTATTTCATGCTTTGAAAGAGTGGATTTTCATAACCACCTTATACGTTATCAAAAACCTATTTTAAAGCATGAATTATACGGAGCAATGTAATATTGATCCCGTACAACTCCCAGCCCTCTTTTTAAAACACTCTTGTCTGTAACGTGTCATATAAAGCCTATTGCTTGCTACTGGAGCGAAATAAGTCTGGGGCTGTTCTGTTCTCTTTCTTTTTGTTGAACAGTATCAGCAAGAGAGGTAAAACGGACGGCCAGGAAAGGGTAGACTAGAAAAAACTTTCATATCGTCTATATATTAAAAAAGGGTGGACTGACACACCAATAGCCAGAAAATATAGACGCATGTAGCTAAGGATGTCTGTAAAATTTGAAAGTATTGGGTGTTGGAACTTTTTTCAATTCAAAATCTTTTGCTTTACCTATTCATGATGTAATATGACATGAAATGTTTTATGCCGAGTGATAGTTGCTGAGGAAAGTCTGGCTTTTGAAAAAGTAATTATATATAAATATATACATATATGCTGAAAGGACACGAAATAATGAAAGGCGTGATTCCAAGGCAGAAAAATGAAGGGATTGTGCAAAGAATGCATCACAAGCAATCCAAAAGAAACTTTTATTTGCAGGCGTTTTCCCGAACAGTGCAAGTGAATGGAAAATGTGCGCAATAAGACATGTCAAAGGAATCCCAGCTCAAAAAATCTTTTTTCTATTTATGCGAAATTAAGCCTGGGGATAAGATAGTCCAAAATGAAACTGATCCACTAGTTTGAAGTGGGAAGACACATGGAGACCGGCTGGAGGTCTGGCCGAGCACGTCTAAGTTAGTGATCTTTAAATAGCTTAATTTTCGCAACGTCTTTCGCTTACGGCCATACCACCCTGAGCACGCCCGATCTCGTCCGATCTCGGAAGCTAAGCAGGGTCGGGCCTGGTTAGTACTTGGATGGGAGACCGCCTGGGAATACCAGGTGCTGTAAGCTTTTTCATGTTTGCCTTTTTTTATTTCAAGATAAACTGAAACCTGTAAAGGCCAGAGGCTGTCATTCTGCATTTATCCATTCATTTGTTGCTTCCTTCTGTGCGTCCTCTCAAGCAACCCATTAAGCACATCTTAACATGGCCCAGGGCCGAAGTTGACTTTGCCATGTTACAACGAAAACTCTCTCGTGTTGAGGGTTCAGAGGGCTCAACATTAAGAACCTCGGTCCCCAAATTCAACGGTGTAGTTAATGAATATTAGTTTAATTTTTATTCACATCTTTATTTATTCTTTATTTCATGCTTTGAAAGAGTGGATTTTCATAACCACCTTATACGTTATCAAAAACCTATTTTAAAGCATGAATTATACGGAGCAATGTAATATTGATCCCGTACAACTCCCAGCCCTCTTTTTAAAACACTCTTGTCTGTAACGTGTCATATATAGCCTATTGCTTGCTACGGGAGCGAAATAAGTCTGGGGCTGTTCTGTTCTCTTTCTTTTGTTGAACAGTATCAGCAAGGGAGGTAAAACCGACAGCCAGGAAAGGGTGGACTAGAAAAAACTTTCATATCGTCTATATATTAAAAACGGGTGGACTGACACACCAAGAGCCGGAAAATATAGACACATGTAGCTAAGGATGTCTGAAAAATTTGAAAGTATTGGGTGTTGGAACTTTTTTACAATTCGAAGTCTTTCGCTTAACCTATTCATGATGTAATATGACATGAAATGTTTTATGCCGAGTAAAAGTTGCTGAGGAAAGTCAGGCTTTTTGAAAAAGTAATTATATATAAATATATACATATATGCTGAAATGACACGAAATAATGAAAGGCATGATTCCAAGGCAGAAAAATGAAGGGATTGTGCAAAGAATCCATCACAAGCAATCCAAAAGAAACTTTTATTTGCAGGGGTTTTCCAACAGTGCAAGTGACGGGAAAATGTGCGCAATAAGACCCGTCAAAGGAATCCCAGCTCAAAAAATCTTTTTTCTATTTATGCGAAATTAAGCATGGGGATAAGATAGTCCAAAATGAAACTGATCCACTAGTTTGAAGTGGGAAGACACATGGAGACCGGCTGGAGTTCTGGCCGAGCACGTCTAAGTTAGTGATATTTAAATAGCTTAATTTTCGCAACGTCTTTCGCTTATGGCCATACCACCCTGAGCACGCCCGATCTCGTCCGATCTCGGAAGCTAAGCAGGGTCGGGCCTGGTTAGTACTTAGATGGGAGACCACCTGGGAATACCAGGTGCTGTAAGCTTTTTCATGTTTGCCTTTTTTTATTTCAAGATAAACTGAAACCTGTAAAGGCCAGAGGCTGTCATTCTGCATTTATCCATTCATTCGTTGCTTCCTTCTGTGCGTCCTCTCAAGCAACCCATTAAGCACATCTTAACAAGGCACAGGGCCGAAGTTGACTTTGCCATGTTACAACGAAAACTCTCTCGTGTTGAGGGTTCAGAGGGCTCAACGTTAAGAACCTCGGTCCCCAAATTCAACGGTGTAGTTAATGAATATTAGTTTAATTTTTATTCACATCTTTATTTATTCTTTATTTCATGCTTTGAAAGAGTGGATTTTCATAACCACCTTATACGTTATCAAAAACCTATTTTAAAGCATGAATTATACGGAGCAATGTAATATTGATCCCGTACAACTCCCAGCCCTCTTTTTAAAACACTCTTGTCTGTAACGTGTCATATATAGCCTATTGCGTGCTACTGGAGCGAAATAAGTCTGTGGCTGTTCTGTTCTCTTTCTTTTTGTTGAACAGTATCAGCAAGAGAGGTAAAACGGACGGCCAGGAAAGGGTAGACTAGAAAAAACTTTCATATCGTCTATATATTAAAAAAGGGTGGACTGACACACCAATAGCCAGAAAATATAGTCGCATGTAGCTAAGGATGTCTGTAAAATTTGAAAGTATTGGGTGTTGGAACTTTTTTCAATTCGAAATCTTTTGCTTTACCTATTCATGATGTAATATGACATGAAATGTTTTATGCCGAGTGATAGTTGCTGAGGAAAGTCTGGCTTTTGAAAAAGTAATTATATATAAATATATACATATATGCTGAAATGACACGAAATAATGAAAGGCGTGATTCCAAGGCAGAAAAATGAAGGGATTGTGCAAAGAATGCATCACAAGCAATCCAAAAGAAACTTTTATTTGCAGGGGATTTCCAACAGTGCAAGTGACGGGGAAATGTGCGCATTAAGACCCGTAAAAGGAATCCCAGCTCAAAAAATCTTTTTTCTATTTATGCGAAATAAAGCCTGGGGATAAGATAGTCCAAAATGAAACTGATCCACTAGTTTGAAGTGGGAAGACACATGGAGACCGGCTGGAGGTCTGGCCGATAACGTCTAAGTTAGTGATATTTAAATAGCTTAATTTTCGCAACGTCTTTCGCTTATGGCCATACCACCCTGAGCACGCCCGATCTCGTCCGATCTCGGAAGCTAAGCAGGGTCGGGCCTGGTTAGTACTTGGATGGGAGACCGCCTGGGAATACCAGGTGCCGTAAGCTTTTTCATGTTTGCCTTTTTTTATTTCAAGATAAACTGAAACCTGTAAAGGCCAGAGGCTGTCATTCTGCATTTATCCATTCATTCATCCCGAAATTCAACGGTGTAGCTAATGAATATTGGTTTCATTTTATATTCATATCTTTATTTCTTCTTAATTTCATGCTTTGAAAGAGTGGATTTTCATAACCACCTTATACGTTATAAAAAACCTATTTTAAAGCATGCATTATACGGAGCAATGTACTATTGATCCCGTACAACTCCCAGCCCTCTTTTTAAAACACTCTTTCCTGTAACGTGTCATATATAGCCTATTTCTTTCTACTGGAGAGAAATAAGTCTGGGGCTGTTCTCTTCTCTTTCTTTTTGTTGAACAGTATCAGCAAGAGAGGTAAAACGGACGGCCAGGAAAGGTTAGATTAGAAAAAACGTTCATATCGTCTATATATTAAAAACGGGTGGACTGACACACCAATAGCCAGAAAATATAGACGCATGTAGCTAAGGATGTCTGTAAAATTTGAAAGTATTGGGTGTTGGAACTTTTTTCAATTCGAAGTCTTTCGCTTAACCTATTCATGATGTAACGATATGAAAGTTTTTTCTAGTCTATCCTTTGCACTCTATCTGCCATGTGCCTTGCGCTGCTTTGTTTTTTTGTTCTTATTAACCTTATTTTTTATTTTATTGATATTATATCTTTCTTCAAATTGCCTAATTGTATAGTAGTATAGTTTTTGTTATCTTTTTATCTATTTTCTTGGTGTTATCTGTATGCACCGGGGGACTGAGAGTAAAGCAATTTCGATTCTCTGTATGTATGTACTGTACATGTGGAAGAATTGACAATAAAGCAGACTTGAACTTGAACTTGAACTTAATATGACATGAAATGTTTTATGCCGAGTTATAGTTGCTGAGGAAAGTCTGGCTTTTGAAAAAGTAATTATATATAAATATATACATATATGCTGAAATGACACGAAATAATGAAAGGCGTGATTCCAAGGCAGAAAAATGAAGGGATTGTGCAAAGAATGCATCACAAGCAATCCAAAAGAAACTTTTATTTGCAGGCGTTTTCCCGAACAGTGCAAGTGAATAGAACATGTGCGTAATAAGACCGGTCAAAGGAATCCCAGCTCAAAAAATCTTTTTTCACTTAATGCGAAATTAAGCCTGGGGATAAGATAGTCCAAAATGAAACTATTTTACTAATTTGAAGGGGGTAAGACACATGGAGACCCGCTCGAGGTCTGGCCGATCACGTCTAGGTTAGTGATCTTTAAATAGCTTAATTTTCCCGACATCTTTCGCTTACGGCCATACCACCCTGAGTACGCCCGATCTCGGAAGCTAAGCAGGGTCTGGCCTGGTTAGTACTTGGATGGGAGACCGCCTGGGAATACCAGGTGCTGTTAGCTTTTTCATGTTTGCCTTTTTTTATTTCAAGATAAACTGAAACCTGTAAAGGCCAGAGGCTGTCATTCTGCATTTATCCATTCATTCTTTGCTCCCTTTTGTGCGTCCTCTTAAGCAGCCCATTAAGCACATCTTAACAAGGCACTGGGCCGAAGTTGACTTTGCCATGTTACAACGAAAACTCTCTCGTGTTGAGGGTTCAGAGGGCTCAACATTAAGGACCTCGGTCCCCAAAGTCAACGGTTTAGTTAATGAATATTAGTTTCATTTTTTATTCACATCTTTATTTATTCTTTATTTCATGCTTTCAAAGAGTGGATATTCATAACCACCTTATACGTTATCAAAAACCTATTTTAAAGCATGAATTATACGGAGCAATGTTATATTGATCCCGTACAACTCCCAGCCCTCTTTTTAAAACACTCTTGCCTGTAACGTGTCATATATAGCCTATTGCTTGCTACGGGAGCGAAATAAGTCTGGGGCTGTTCTGTTCTCTTTCTTTTTGTTGAACAGTATCAGCAAGGGAGGTAAAACCGACAGCCAGGAAAGGGTGGACTAGAAAAAACTTTCATATAGTCTATATATTAAAAACGGGTGGACTGACACACCAATAGCCGGAAAATATAGACGCATGTAGCTAAGGATGTCTGAAAAATTTGAAAGTATTGGGTGTTGGAACTTTTTTTCAATTCGAAATCTTTCGCTTTACCTATTCATGATGTAATATGACATGAAATGTTTTATGCCGAGTGATAGGTGCTGAGGAAAGTCTGGCTTTTGAAAAAGTAATTATATATAAATATATACATATATGCTGAAATGACACGAAATAATGAAAGGCGTGATTCCAAAGCAGAAAAATGAAGGGATTGTGCAAAGAATGCATCACAAGCAATCCAAAAGAAACTTTTATTTGCAGGGGATTTCCAACAGTGCAAGTTACGGGGAAATGTGCGCAATAAGACCCGTCAAAGGAATCCCAGCTCAAAAAATCTTTTTTCTATTCATGCGAAATTAAGCCTGGGGATAAGATAGTCCAAAATGAAACTGATCCACTAGTTTGAAGTGGGAAGACACATGGAGACCGGCTGGAGGTCTGGCCGAGCACGTCTAAGTTAGTGATATTTAAATAGCTTAATTTTCGCAACGTCTTTCGCTTATGGCCATACCACCCTGAGCACGCCCGATCTCGTCTGATCTCGGAAGTCGGGCCTGGTTAGTACTTGGATGGGAGACCGCCTGGGAATACCAGGTGCTGTAAGCTTTTTCATGTTTGCCTTTTTTTATTTCAAGATAAACTGAAACCTGTAAAGGCCAGAGGCTGTCATTCTGCATTTATCCATTCATTCATCCCCAAATTCAACGGTGTAGCTAATGAATATTGGTTTCATTTTATATTCATATCTTTATTTATTCTTTATTTCATGCTTTGAAAGAGTGGATTTTCATAACCACCTTATACGTTATCAAAAACCTATTTTAAAGCATGCATTATACGGAGCAATGTACTATTGATCCCGTACACTTCCCAGCCCTCTTTTTAAAACACTCTTGCCTGTAACGTGTCATATATAGCCTATTGCTTTCTACTGGAGAGAAATAAGTCTGGGGCTGTTCTCTTCTCTTTCTTTTTGTTGAACAGTATCAGCAAGAGAGGTAAAACGGACGGCCAGGAAAGGTTAGATTAGAAAAAACGTTCATATCGTCTATATATTAAAAACGGGTGGACTGACACACCAATAGCCGGAAAATATAGACGCATGTAGCTAAGGATGTCTGTAAAATTTGAAAGTATTGGGTGTTGGAACTTTTTTCAATTCGAAGTCTTTCGCTTAACCTATTCATGATGTAACGATATGAAAGTTTTTTCTAGTCTACCCTTTGCACTCTATCTGCCATGTGCCTTGCGCTGCTTTATTTGTTTGTTCTTATTAACCTTATTTTTTATTTTATTGATATTATATCTTTCTTCAAATTGCCTAATTGTATAGTAGTATAGTTTTTGTTATCTTTTTATCTTTTTTCTTGGTGTTATCTGTATGCACCGGGGGACTGAGAGTAACGCAATTTCGATTCTCTGTATGTATGTACTGTACATGTGGAAGAATTGACAATAAAGCAGACTTGAACTTGAACTTGAACTTAATATGACATGAAATGTTTTATGCCGAGTTATAGTTGCTGAGGAAAGTCTGGCTTTTGAAAAAGTAATTATATATAAATATATACATATATGCTGAAATGACACGAAATAATGAAAGGCGTGATTCCAAGGCAGAAAAATGAAGGGATTGTGCAAAGAATGCATCACAAGCAATCCAAAAGAAACTTTTATTTGCAGGCGTTTTTCCAACAGTGCAAGTGAATGGAACATGTGCGTAATAAGACCGGTCAAAGGAATCCCAGCTCAAAAAATCTTTTTTCTATTTATGCGAAATTAAGCCTGGGGATAAGATAGTCCAAAATGAAACTGATCCACTAGTTTGAAGTGGGAAGACACATGGAGACCGGCTGGAGGTCTGGCCGAGCACGTCTAAGTTAGTGTTCTTTAAATAGCTTAATTTTCCCGACATCTTTCGCTTACGGCCATACCACCCTGAGCACGCCCGATCTCGTCCGATCTCGGAAGCAGGGTCGGGCCTGGTTAGTACTTGGATGGGAGACCGCCTGGGAATACCAGGTGCTGTAAGCTTTTTCATGTTTGCCTTTTTTTATTTCAAGATAAACTGAAACCTATAAAGGCCAGAGGCTGTCATTCTGCATTTATCCATTCATTCGTTGCTTCCTTCTGTGCGTCCTCTCATGCAACCCATTAAGCACATCTTAACAAGGCACAGGGCCGAAGTTGACTTTGCCATGTTACAACGAAAACTCTCTCATGTTGAGGGTTCAGAGGGCTCAACATTAAGGAGCTCGGTCCCCAAATTCAACGGTGTAGTTAATGAATATTAGTTTAATTTTTTATTCACATCTTTATTTATTCTTTATTTCATGCTTTGAAAGACTGGATTTTCATAACCACCTTATACGTTATCAAAAACCTTTTTTTAAAGCATGAATTATACGGAGCAATGTAATATTGATCCCGTACAACTCCCAGCCCTCTTTTTAAAACAATCTTGTCTGTAACGTGTCATATATAACCTATCGCTTGCTACTGGAGCGAAATAAGTCTGGGGCTGTTCTGTTCTCTTTCTTTTTGTTGAACAGTATCAGCAAGAGAGGTAAAACGGACGGCCAGGAAAGGGTAGACTAGAAAAAACTTTCATATCGTCTATATATTAAAAAAGGGTGGACTGACACACCAATAGCCAGAAAATATAGACGCATGTAGCTAAGGATGTCTGTAAAATTTGAAAGTATTGGGTGTTGGAACTTTTTTCAATTCGAAATCTTTCGCTTTACCTATTCATGATGTAATATGACATGAAATGTTTTATGCCGAGTGATAGTTGCTGAAGAAAAGTCTGGCTTTTGAAAAAGTAATTATATATAAATATATACATATATGCTGAAATGACACGAAATAATGAAAGGCGTGATTCCAAGGCAGAAAAATGAAGGGATTGTGCAAAGAATGCATCACAAGCAATCCAAAAGAAACTTTTATTTGCAGGCGTTTTCCCGAACAGTGCAAGTGAATGGAACATGTGCGTAATAAGACCGGTCAAAGGAATCCCAGCTTGAAAAATCTTTTTTCTCTTAATGCGAAATTAAGCCTGGGGATAAGATAGTCCAAAATGAAACTATTTTACTAATTTTAAGGGGGTAAGACACATGGAGACCCGCTCGAGGTCTGGCCGATCACGTCTAAGTTAGTGATAATTAAATAGCTTAATTTTCGCAACGTCTTTCGCTTATGGCCATACCACCCTGAGCACGCCCGATCTAGTCCGATCTCGGAAGCTAAGCAGGGTCGGGCCTGGTTAGTACTTGGATGGGAGACCGCCTGGGAATACCAGGTGCTGTAAGCTTTTTCATGTTTGCCTTTTTTTATTTCAAGATAAACTGAAACCTGTAAAGGCCAGAGGCTGTCATTCTGCATTTATCCATTCATTCGTTGCTTCCTTCTGTGCGTCCTCTCAAGCAACCCATTAAGCACATCTTAACAAGGCACAGGGCCGAAGTTGACTTTGCCATGTTACAACGAAAACTCTCTCGTGTTGAGGGTTCAGAGGGCTCAACATTAAGGACCTCGGTCCCCAAATTCAACGGTGTAGTTAATGAATATTAGTTTAATTTTTTATTCACATCTTTATTTATTCTTTATTTCATGCTTTGAAAGAGTGGATTTTCATAACCACCTTATACGTTATCAAAAACCTATTTTAAAGCATGAATTATACGGAGCAATGTAATATTGATCCCGTACAACTCCCAGCCCTCTTTTTAAAACACTCTTGTCTGTAACGTGTCATATATAGCCTATTGCTTGCTACTGGAGCGAAATAAGTCTAGGGCTGTTCTGTTCTCTTTCTTTTTGTTGAACAGAATCAGCAAGAGAGGTAAAACGGACGGCCAGGAAAGGGTAGACTAGAAAAATTTTTCATATCGTCTATATATTAAAAAAGGGTGGACTGACACACCAATAGCCAGAAAATATAGACGCATGTAGCTGAGGATGTCTGTAAAATTTGAAAGTATTGGGTGTTGGAACTTTTTTCAATTCGAAATCTTTCGCTTTACCTATTCATGATGTAATATGACAAGAAATGTTTTATGCCGAGTGATAGTTGCTGAGGAAAGTCTGGCTTTTGAAAAAGTAATTATTTATAAATATATACATATATGCTGAAATGACACGAAATAATGAAAGGCGTGATTCCAAGGCAGAAAAATGAAGGGATTGTGCAAAGAATGCATCACAAGCAATCCAAAAGAAACTTTTATTTGCTGGCGTTTTCCCGAACAGTGCAAGTGAATGGAACATGTGCGTAATAAGACCGGTAAAAGGAATCCCAGCTCAAAAAATCTTTTTTCTCTTAATGCGAAATTAAGCCTGGGGATAAGATAGTCCAAAATGAAACTATTTTACTAATTTGAAGGGGGTAAGACACATGGAGACCGGCTCGAGGTCTGGCCGATCACGTCTAAGTTAGTGATCTTTAAATAGCTTAATTTTCGCAACGTCTTTCGCTTATGGCCATACCACCCTGAGCACGCCCGATCTCGTCCGATCTCGGAAGCTAAGCAGGGTTGGGCCTGATTAGTACTTGGATGGGAGACCTTCTGGGAATACCAGGTGCAGTAAGCTTTTTCATGTTTGCCTTTTTTTATTTCAAGATAAACTGAAACCTGTAAAGGCCAGAGGCTGTCATTCTGCATTTATCCATTCATTCTTTAATCCCTTTTGTGCATCCTCTTAAGCAGCCCATTAAGCACATCTTAACAATGCACAGGGCCGAAGTTGACTTTGCCATGTTACAACGAAAACTCTCTCGTGTTGAGGGTTCAGAGGGCTCAACATTAAGGACCTCGGTCCCCAAATTCAACGGTTTATGTAAAAAAGGGCATGGTCGTCTTATATTTCAGTTGTATTATAGTTTTACATTGCTCCATTCAAGTGTTGAGTTTTGCCGAGTGGGCGGGGTTTGAATCTATATTCCCCGCGAGTTCTGTAAAAGAATGACGTGAGATCGCATATTTGGTGAGCGAGTTATTATCATGAGCGCACGAGAGTCAAGGTGCATCAGAAGGTCATAAAGTTAAGGATCAATAATATAGCTGGTGAGCAGTTCGGTACGTCATATGTGATGGGCGGCTGATGTTGTGTGATCACTCCTGAGTTCGTTGGATTTCAGTATTGAACATTGCGTGTGCGTCATTGCAGACTGTAAGTTATTATCTTACATTTATTTCCTCTAATAATCATTGTTTGGTGTTCTGTTTAATGCATCAATAAGATGTTTATTCAGTTATGGAAAACAGTTGTTATGTTATACCTGTATCACAAGTTTGTAATGCCTATCACGTTCAATCACGTGAAGTGATAATGACGCAGTATTTTTAGCGTAAGAGCTGTTACAGAAACTAATTGAGTTTATTTATTTTATTATAGAACCACACCCATATATACCAGTTCATCTACATTAGTCCAGCTGACCTGTCACACAAACCCCACACACACTGAACATCGCAGCAAATATACTCCTTCATCTGAGGATCGACTTCTGATGACATCTGCATCTATCTTCTATTAAGTGGACTTCCTCTGGCATATTTAGGGCTTCTCAACACTGAGTACACTAACTTATTGCCATCACTCGGTTACCCTCACTGAATACAATTGTATAATTGAATGTTACAACATTGTTTTCTATTGTTTATTTGATCATTTCACGTAGGCCTACGCTGTGACTGTGATAATTATATATTTGTTGACATTATCAATCAATACAGTGAGTAAATGTGATTCTGTCTCTGTCTTCTCCTAGTTACTGGACATTAATTGTGTTATAATACTCTAGGGTGATTTAGAACCGTAATAGCAATCAGTGCATACTACAGCCTTCAATACATTTTATGGTCCTTCGAGCCGGATCTATAACCACCTTAGCGATGATGTCCAGAACTGGTGAGGAGGCTATAGAGCCAGAGGTTGTACGTCCTCGTAGAGGAATAAGACGACCAACACATTTGCGAGACAATGAAGTTAGTTATCCTCAGAAACAGCTAGTGTTTGCAGATGAGCAGTCAGATATACTTAGTTTTATGCGGGAAATGAGGGAGGAAAACAGGCGAATGAGGCAAGACATGCAACGCCTATCTGATATGATTGTTAACTCACCTGTGTTAGCTTCCCAGGTTTCATTATCTGAGCAACGGCTTACGAATAAAGGAGCTACTAGTGCGCACGAGTCATTTCAGGGTGATGGAAACTCTGGCCAGACAGAACAAACTCCTTTGGTGCCATGTAGAGATGAATCCCTCCTTATAGTTCGCAGTTGTGAGCGAGATCTCTTCGAGGAGCTTACAGACAGTCTAAAGAGAACAGGCAGGCTTAGTGATAGTCCGTATAATTCAGGTATGTCGACCCCCTCGTACAATGACCCACATAGTAGTAAGAATGATTCGCAACAGTATCATCATCATAATGATGCTAATGTCCCGCGGCGCCCACCTCGTTTGTCCGATACCCGTCAGCAATGTGCAGATGACCCACCACTGTTGCGGTCCAGTATGCAGTCTCATGATTTGTATTATCATCCATGGACGGCCCCTGTTCATTGCCGCTTAAGTGACAGAGAGGACCTGTATAACGATGCCCATAGGAATCGTCTTGATCATTCTGCAATCGATTGGAGCCAAGAGTACAGTCGCGATAAGGACCAATGTACAGATTACCATTCTCGCCATCCCTTTGGACAATCTGAGATTCATCGTCCGATGCATCCACCCCCTATGCAATATAGAGGGCCAACTCCTACAATCCCTCATTTCGTTCGGGATGATCCTCGAGAATTTGCTCGTCTTAAGCTTGCATTAACCAACGTTCTTCCCGAAGATGCATCTGAGTCCTTTAAGTTCCAAATACTTATGGACCACCTTAAGCTAGAAGATGCCTTACTTGTCGCTGACTCGTATAGTCACAGTCGCACTCCATTCAGTGACACTATGAGAGCGCTCACTGATATGTATGGGCAGCCACATCAATTGGCACTGCAAAGGATCACCAATTTGATGGATGGGCCTAATATCAGGAGCGGGGATGTGAAGTCGTTCAAGGCATTTGCCCTTCGTGTCCGAGCACTGGTTGGAATGTTAAACCAGTTAGGTAGCACAGGTTGGACAGAACTGAAATGTGGCTCTCATGTTTCTCGTCTCTTAGCCAAGTTGCCCTACGACCTAAGAGCTAACTTCAAGAGATTCATTAACCCCATTCAGACACCTATTCCAACGCTGATTGATTTTGCAGACTGGCTGGAATACGAGGTTCGTGTGCAGGTAGAAGGAACACTGTACGGGTCCTATCCTGATCCAGTGAAATACAGCGCTCACAAAGACAAGCGAACTAGCTTCGTGCCCCGTAAGCTGACCACTGTTCTACATGGAAGAGAGCACAAACCAGGATTGGTGGAGCTTCCGATGACTGAATACGTGGACTCAGAAAGACCACAGGAGAAGCCGAAAAAGTATTGTCCGTTCTGCGACACAATTCAGCACTACATGAATCTCTAATTCCAAACTCTTAACTAAGGAGCAGATTGAAAGTTGGATTAGAACGGGACATAGATGTTGGCGTTGTGGACGAGGGCATTCTTCATCTAAATGCACGTTGAAGGCAAAGTGCAAGCAGTGTGAACGGAGGCATCTCGATGTTCTTCATGAAGTGAACGTCAACACCAATGGAATGAGTAGAGGTAATAACCCGCCTTCAGATAAAAGCATAGTAAGCCCAGTCTCTCAGACCCTGTACTTGGATCGGCCTACGAGTGGCAAGCAAGTGCTACTGAAGTTAACCCGAGTAATCATTCGGAACGGGGATAAGTCACTAGAAACCTATGCTGTGCTAGATGATGGATCTGAGCGTACTATCTTGTTGAATGAAGCTGCTCGACGTCTGGACCTTCAAGGTGAAATCGAAGATTTGGCTCTGCGCACGGTGAGACAGGACGTTCAGACCATTCATGGAAGATCTGTATCTTTCTCCATAGCACCTGTTTCCAACCCTGACAAATCTTACACGATTAAGGGTGCTTTCACCGCAAAAGAGCTAGCCCTAGTTCAGCATTCTTACCCCATCTCTGATTTGCAAGGGAGATACCGCCATCTCTATGACTTACCTTTGCATGACATCCAAAATGCGCAGCCCTTGGTACTTATCGGATCGGATTATCCTCACTTAATAACCCCTGTGGAGCCAGTGAGATTGGGTCCTCCTGGAGGCCCAGCAGCAGTTCATACGATGCTTGGCTGGACATTGCAAGGTCCCTCAAGTTCTATTAAGCCTCACTTACAGCCTCAAGAATGCTTATTCATTTCTTGTGTTTCTCCTGAAGCCGAGCTATTCCGTCAAGTCGAAAAACTCTGGCAACTGGATACTCTTCCTTATCAGTCTGATAAAGTAGTCAGTAGATCACGTCAAGATGCAGAAGCTATCCGCCTCCTAGAAGAGAAAACCATCAGGATTGATGTGAATGGTGTCAAAAGGTATGCCACTCCTCTACTATGGAAAGAGTCGCCTCCACCTCTGAATGCACCCAAAGAAGCAGTCATGGCCCTGTTACGCAGGACAGAGCGGAAACTAGCCAGAGAGCCTAGTATGGCTGCGTCATACGAATCAGAGCTTCAGAAACTTTTACAAGCGGGTTATGTCACCCCATTGACATCTGCAGAATGTGATCTGAGTTCCAAAGCGTGGTACATACCACATCATATGGTTCGTCACAATGCGAAGAACCGCATTGTCTTCAATTGTTCTTTTGAGTATCAGGGTCAGTCTCTCAATGACCACCTTTTCCCCGGTCCAACTTTAAGTGCCAGCTTGTTGGGCGTTCTCCTTCGCTTTCGAGAACATTCTGTGGCCATCTGCAGTGATGTGAAGGGTATGTTCCATCAGATCCGTCTCCTTGACGAAGATAAACCCTTCCTCCGTTTTTTGTGGCGTCATGGGAAAACATCTGAACCGGCCATCGTGTATCAATGGCAAGTCCTGCCATTTGGCACTGCATGTAGCCCTTGTTGTGCCACCTATGCACTTCAGTCCCATGCAAAGATGGACCTTGAAGCTACAGATGAAGTACGTCAAACGGTTGAGCGTAGCTTCTATGTCGACAATTGTCTCAAGAGTGTTTCCACTGAAGCTCAAGGCTTACAGCTGGTAAACCGATTGCAGTGTCATCTAATGGATGGTGGTTTCGAATTGAGGCAATGGGCCAGTAACATCCCCAAGGTTATTAACCACCTTCCTGCTGAATTGAAGTCGAAGAGTGGTGAGATCCAGCTCAGTCAGGAAATGGCCAATCCTCAGGAGAATGCCCTTGGATTGATATGGCAATGCAGACCAGACGCATTGGTATACAAACCTTATCAAAAACAGGATGGTGAAATTACGATGCGGAGCATCTATCGCACTTTAGCCAAGCTGTACGACCCCCTTGGATACATCATTCCGTATACTACAAGGGCCAAGGTTGTGGTGCAGTTGTTGTGGGAGAAGAAACGAGAATGGGATGATCCTAATCTACCATCCGGTTTACTACACATTTGGCATCAGTGGGAGTGTGAGCTTCCACAATTGTCTCAGATCCACCTGCCAAGATGCTACAGTGGCAGTCTTCAGAATCCTATCAAGAACCGCAGTGTTCACGTGTTTTGTGATGCGTCTGAAAAGGCGTACGGCTCTGTAGCCTACTTGTGTTCTGAAGATGATCAGGGCAACACGCTGGTTTCCTTCGTGGCGGCAAGGTCACGAGTCGCTCCGAGGAAACAGATCTCCATTGCTCGTTTAGAGCTTTGTGCTGCATTGACAGGAGCGCAGCTAGGAGACGTCCTGAAGAAAGAGCTAACTCTAGATATCTCCAGATTTATTTATTGGTCTGACTCGACTACAGTTCTTGCTTGGCTCCAGTCTGATTCGTGCAGATACCGAGTATTCGTAGGAGTCCGAGTCACAGAAATTCAAGAGTTGTCTGATCCTGGAGCTTGGCGTTACGTTGATTCGGCAGCCAATCCTGCGGATGATATAACGCGAGGGTTGTCATTGGCACAGCTTGCTGAAGAAACGCGATGGAGACTAGGACCAGCTTTCTTGATGCAGTCTAGCAGTTATTGGCCTAAGGCACCAGAAAGAAAGGCTCCTGAAGAAGTTCAGGAACTTAAGAAATCGGTGTTTTGCGGTTCGTTGACAGAACATAAGTTGCAATTTGAACCTGATCCATGTCAATTTAGCAGCTATACTGAGCTATTAGATGCTACAGCGCGAGTTCTTCATGGGGCGGCTGGCAACACAGATTCACCGAGTGCAGATACGTTTCAAAAGGCCGAATTGTCTATCCTTAGACAGTGTCAGATGCAAGACTTTCCTGACGAGTTTGCCTCCCTCAAGGGAGGGAAAGACATTTCTCCACAGAGCCGACTTCTTAAGCTTGCTCCTGAGTATGACAAAGAGCTAAACTTGATTAGAGTAGGTGGACGTCTTTGTAGGTGTCATGGATTTAGTGATGCAGTTTTACACCCCATTGTTCTGTCACATAACCATCCCGTGGTGAAGCTTCTAATCAAGCATTACGATGAACAATTGCACCACCCGGGAGCCGGCAGGGTGTATGCCGAACTGCGGCGCAAGTTTTGGATTTTGCGGGGAAGAGAAGCGATTCGAAGACACCAGCACCACTGCCTTGAATGTAACAAGTGGAGAGGCAAGCCAACGATTCCTAGAATGTCAGATTTACCCCCATCAAGTTTGCGATTGTGCAAACCTCCGTTTTACTCCACCGGAGTAGACTGTTTCGGACCACTGATGGTGAAGGTGGGTCGCCGCACTGAGAAAAGGTGGGGTATAGCATACAAGTGCCTTACTACTCGAGCTGTGCATCTTGACCTATTGGATCACATGGATGGGGATTCATTCCTGCTATCACTCAGGCGTTTCATTGCCCGAAGAGGAAAACCCTACGAGCTTCTCTCAGATCAGGGAACAAATTTCCGAGGTGGATGTAAAGAGCTGGAGGACACCTTCTCTCAGATTCAGCCCAGTATCAGAGACCAGCTGGCAAAAGAACAAATCAGATTTCGGTTCAATCCACCAAGTGCACCTCATTTCGGCGGATCGTGGGAGAGAGAAGTGAGGTCTGTAAAAACAGCCTTGAGAAACACCTTAGGTGCTCAGACAGTTACAGAGGAGGTATTAAGAACCATTCTGATCGAGGTCGAGAGCATCCTTAATTCTAGACCGTTGGGTTATGTCTCTAGCGACATCGCAGATCCAGACCCAGTGACGCCAAATTCCTTGCTGATGGGGCGGCCTGACTCCTCCTTGCCTCAAGTTGTCTATTCAGACCCAGATTTACTCAGTAGGAAAAGATGGCGACATAGTCAGGTTCTGAGTGATCATTTTTGGAAGCATTTTATTCATGACTTTTTACCCACATTACAGTCAAGACAGAAATGGTACAGAGAGAAGCAGAATATTGCACTTGGTACTGTAGTACTCATTGTTGATGAGCAGATTCCAAGAGCGCTCTGGAGAGTTGGTACTGTCTCCTCTGTCATTCCTAGTTCAGATGGAAGAGTCAGAACAGCTGTGGTGAAAGTGAAAGATCATACGTACACAAGACCAGTAGCTAAGCTGATTGAATTGCCAATATTACCCCCAGAATCAGAAAGTTCCTCATAGACCCTACTAATGGCAAATTTGCATACCAAATTTGGGGGCGGCTGTAAAAAAGGGCATGGTCGTCTTATATTTCAGTTGTATTATAGTTTTACATTGCTCCATTCAAGTGTTGAGTTTTGCCGAGTGGGCGGGGTTTGAATCTATATTCCCCGCGAGTTCTGTAAAAGAATGACGTGAGATCGCATATTTGGTGAGCGAGTTATTATCATGAGCGCACGAGAGTCAAGGTGCATCAGAAGGTCATAAAGTTAAGGATCAATAATATAGCTGGTGAGCAGTTCGGTACGTCATATGTGATGGGCGGCTGATGTTGTGTGATCACTCCTGAGTTCGTTGGATTTCAGTATTGAACATTGCGTGTGCGTCATTGCAGACTGTAAGTTATTATCTTACATTTATTTCCTCTAATAATCATTGTTTGGTGTTCTGTTTAATGCATCAATAAGATGTTTATTCAGTTATGGAAAACAGTTGTTATGTTATACCTGTATCACAAGTTTGTAATGCCTATCACGTTCAATCACGTGAAGTGATAATGACGCAGTATTTTTAGCGTAAGAGCTGTTACAGAAACTAATTGAGTTTATTTATTTTATTATAGAACCACACCCATATATACCAGTTCATCTACATTAGTCCAGCTGACCTGTCACACAAACCCCACACACACTGAACATCGCAGCAAATATACTCCTTCATCTGAGGATCGACTTCTGATGACATCTGCATCTATCTTCTATTAAGTGGACTTCCTCTGGCATATTTAGGGCTTCTCAACACTGAGTACACTAACTTATTGCCATCAATCGGTTACCCTCACTGAATACAATTGTATAATTGAATGTTACAACATTGTTTTCTATTGTTTATTTGATCATTTCACGTAGGCCTACGCTGTGACTGTGATAATTATATATTTGTTGACATTATCAATCAATACAGTGAGTAAATGTGATTCTGTCTCTGGCTTCTTCTGTCTTCTCCTAGTTACTGGACATTAATTGTGTTATAATACTCTAGGGTGATTTAGAACCGTAATAGCAATCAGTGCATACTACAGCCTTCAATACAGTTTAGTTAATGAATATTAGTTTAATTTTTTATTCACATCTTTATTTATTCTTTATTTCATGCTTTGAAAGAGTGGATTTTCATAACCACCTTATACGTTATAAAAACCTATTTTAAAGCATGAATTATACGGAGCAATGTAATATTGATCCCGTACAACTCCCAGCCCTCTTTTTAAAACACTCTTGCCTGTAACGTGTCATATATAGCCTATTGCTTGCTACTGGAGCGAAATAAGTCTGGGGCTGTTCTGTTCTCTTTCTTTTTGTTGAACAGTATCAGCAAGAGAGGTAAAACGGACGGCCAGGAAAGGGTAGACTAGAAAAAACGTTCATATCGTCTATATATTAAAAAAGGGTGGACTGACACACCAATAGCCAGAAAATATAGACGCATGTAGCTGAGGATGTCTGTAAAATTTGAAAGTATTGGGTGTTGGAACTTTTTTCAATTCGAAATCTTTCGCTTTACCTATTCATGATGTAATATGACATGAAATGTTTTATGCCGAGTGATAGTTGCTGAGGAAAGTCTGGCTTTTGAAAAAGTAATTATATATAAATATATACATATATGCTGAAATGACACGAAATAATGAAAGTCGTGATTCCAAGGCAGAAAAATGAAGGGATTGTGCAAAGAATGCATCACAAGCAATCCAAAAGAAACTTTTATTTGCAGGCGTTTTCCCGAACAGTGCAAGTGAATGGAACATGTGCGTAATAAGACCGGTCAAAGGAATCCCAGCTCAAAAAATCTTTTTTCTCTTAATGCGAAATTAAGCCTGGGGATAAGATAGTCCAAAATGAAACTATTTTACTAATTTGAAGGGGGTAAGACACATGGAGACCCGCTCGAGGTCTGGCCGATCACGTCTAAGTTAGTGATATTTAAATAGCTTAATTTTCGCAACGTCTTTCGCTTATGGCCATACCACCCTGAGCACGCCCGATCTCGTCCGATCTCGGAAGCTAAGCAGGGTCGGGCCTGGTTAGTACTTGGATGGGAGACCGCCTGGGAGTACCAGGTGCTGTAAGCTTTTTCATGTTTGCCTTTTTTTATTTCAAGATAAACTGAAACCTGTAAAGGCCAGAGGCTGTCATTCTGCATTTATCCATTCATTCGTTGCTTCCTTCTGTGCGTCCTCTCAAGCAACCCATTAAGCACATCTTAACAAGGCCCAGGGCCGAAGTTGACTTTGCCATGTTACAACGAAAACTCTCTCGTGTTGAGGGTTCAGAGGGCTCAACATTAAGGACCTCGGTCCCCAAATTCAACGGTTTAGTTAATGAATATTAGTTTAATTTTTTATTCACATCTTTATTTATTCTTTATTTCATGCTTTGAAAGAGTGGATTTTCATAACCACCTTATACGTTATCAAAAACCTATTTTAAAGCATGAATTATACTGAGCAATGTAATATTGATCCCGTACAACTCCCAGCCCTCTTTTTAAAACACTCTTGCCTGTAACGTGTCATATATAGCCTATTGCTTGCTACTGGA
Organism: Triplophysa yarkandensis; assembly: GCA_033220385.1. Lineage (NCBI taxonomy): Eukaryota > Metazoa > Chordata > Actinopteri > Cypriniformes > Nemacheilidae > Triplophysa > Triplophysa yarkandensis. The sequence continues at coordinate 21,947,704 of CM065655.1, read as the reverse complement.
GCGAAATAAGTCTGGGGCTGTTCTGTTCTCTTTCTTTTTGTTGAACAGTATCAGCAAGAGAGGTAAAACGGACGGCCAGGAAAGGGTAGACTAGAAAAAACTTTCATATCGTCTATATATTAAAAAAGGGTGGACTGACACACCAATAGCCAGAAAATATAGACGCATGTAGCTGAGGATGTCTGTAAAATTTGAAAGTATTGGGTGTTGGAACTTTTTTCAATTCGAAATCTTTCGCTTTACCTATTCATGATGTAATATGACATGAAATGTTTTATGCCGAGTGATAGTTGCTGAGGAAAGTCTGGCTTTTGAAAAAGTAATTATATATAAATATATACATATATGCTGAAATGACACGAAATAATGAAAGGCGTGATTCCAAGGCAGAAAAATGAAGGGATTGTGCAAAGAATGCATCACAAGCAATCCAAAAGAAACTTTTATTTGCTGGCGTTTTCCCGAACAGTGCAAGTGAATGGAACATGTGCGTAATAAGACCGGTCAAAGGAATCCCAGCTCAAAAAATCTTTTTTCTCTTAATGCGAAATTAAGCCTGGGGCTAAGATAGTCCAAAATGAAACTATTTTACTAATTTGAAGGGGGTAAGACACATGGAGACCCGCTCGAGGTCTGGCCGATCACGTCTAAGTTAGTGATATTTAAATAGCTTAATTTTCGCAACGTCTTTCGCTTATGGCCATACCACCCTGAGCACGCCCGATCTCGTCCGATCTCGGAAGCTAAGCAGGGTCGGGCCTGGTTAGTACTTGGATGGGAGACCGCCTGGGAATACCAGGTGCTGTAAGCTTTTTCATGTTTGCCTTTTTTATTTCAAGATAAACTGAAACCTGTAAAGGCCAGAGGCTGTCATTCTGCATTTATCCATTCATTCGTTGCTTCCTTCTGTGCGTCCTCTCAAGCAACCCATTAAGCACATCTTAACAAGGCCCAGGGCCGAAGTTGACTTTGCCATGTTACAACGAAAACTCTCTCGTGTTGAGGGTTCAGAGGGCTCAACATTAAGGACCTCGGTCCCCAAATTCAACGGTTTAGTTAATGAATATTAGTTTAATTTTTTATTCACATCTTTATTTATTCTTTATTTCATGCTTTGAAAGAGTGGATTTTCATAACCACCTTATACGTTATCAAAAACCTATTTTAAAGCATGAATTATACGGAGCAATGTAATATTGATCCCGTACAACTCCCAGCCCTCTTTTTAAAACACTCTTGCCTGTAACGTGTCATATATAGCCTATTGCTTGCTACTGGAGCGAAATAAGTCTGGGGCTGTTCCGTTCTCTTTCTTTTTGTTGAACAGTATCAGCAAGAGAGGTAAAACGAACGGCCAGGAAAGGGTAGACTAGAAAAAACGTTCATATCGTCTATATATTAAAAAAGGGTGGACTGACACACCAATAGCCAGAAAATATAGACGCATGTAGCTGAGGATGTCTGTAAAATTTGAAAGTATTGGGTGTTGGAACTTTTTTCAATTCGAAATCTTTCGCTTTACCTATTCATGATGTAATATGACATGAAATGTTTTATGCCGAGTGATAGTTGCTGAGGAAAGTCTGGCTTTTGAAAAAGTAATTATATATAAATATATACATATATGCTGAAATGACACGAAATAATGAAAGTCGTGATTCCAAGGCAGAAAAATGAAGGGATTGTGCAAAGAATGCATCACAAGCAATCCAAAAGAAACTTTTATTTGCTGGCGTTTTCCCGAACAGTGCAAGTGAATGGAACATGTGCGTAATAAGACCGGTCAAAGGAATAACAGCTCAAAAAATCTTTTTTCTCTTAATGCGAAATTAAGCCTGGGCATAAGATAGTCCAAAATGAAACTATTCTACTAATTTGAAGGGGGTAACACACATGGAGACCCGAACGAGGTCTGGCCGATCACGTCTAAGTTAGTGATCTTTAAATAGCTTAATTTTCGCAACGTCTTTCGCTTACGGCCATACCACCCTGAGCACGCCCGATCTCGTCCGATCTCGGAAGCTAAGCAGGGTCGGGCCTGGTTAGTACTTGGATGGGAGACCGCCTGGGAATACCAGGTGCCGTAAGCATTTTCATGTTTGCCTTTTTTATTTCAAGATAAACTGAAACCTGTAAAGGCCAGAGGCTGTCATTCTGCATTTATCCATTCACTCTCTAATCCCTTTTGTGCGTCCTCTTAAGCAGCCCATTAAGCACATCTTAACAATGCACTGGGCCGAAGTTGACTTTGCCATGTTACAACGAAAACTCTCTCGTGTTGAGGGTTCAGAGGGCTCAACATTAAGGACCTCGGTCCCCAAATTCAACGGTTTAGTTAATGAATATTAGTTTCATTTTTTATTCACATCTTTATTTATTCTTTATTTCATGCTTTCAAAGAGTGGATATTCATAACCACCTTATACGTTATCAAAAACCTATTTTAAAGCATAAATTATACGGAGCAATGTTATATTGATCCCGTACAACTCCCAGCCCTCTTTTTAAAACACTCTTGCCTGTAACGTGTCATATATAGCCTATTGCTTGCTACTGGAGCGAAATAAGTCTGGGGCTGTTCTGTTCTCTTTCTTTTTGTTGAACAGTATCAGCAAGAGAGGTAAAACGGACGGCCAGGAAAGGGTAGACTAGAAAAAACTTTCATATCGTCTATATATTAAAAAAGGGTGGACTGACACACCAATAGCCAGAAAATATAGACGCATGTAGCTGAGGATGTCTGTAAAATTTGAAAGTATTGGGTGTTGGAACTTTTTTCAATTCGAAATCTTTCGCTTTACCTATTCATGATGTAATATGACATGAAATGTTTTATGCCGAGTGATAGTTGCTGAGGAAAGTCTGGCTTTTGAAAAAGTAATTATATATAAATATATACATATATGCTGAAATGACACGAAATAATGAAAGGCGTGATTCCAAGGCAGAAAAATGAAGGGATTGTGCAAAGAATGCATCACAAGCAATCCAAAAGAAACTTTTATTTGCTGGCGTTTTCCCGAACAGTGCAAGTGAATGGAACATGTGCGTAATAAGACCGGTCAAAGGAATCCCAGCTCAAAAAATCTTTTTTCTCTTAATGCGAAATTAAGCCTGGGGCTAAGATAGTCCAAAATGAAACTATTTTACTAATTTGAAGGGGGTAAGACACATGGAGACCCGCTCGAGGTCTGGCCGATCACGTCTAAGTTAGTGATATTTAAATAGCTTAATTTTCGCAACGTCTTTCGCTTATGGCCATACCACCCTGAGCACGCCCGATCTCGTCCGATCTCGGAAGCTAAGCAGGGTCGGGCCTGGTTAGTACTTGGATGGGAGACCGCCTGGGAATACCAGGTGCTGTAAGCTTTTTCATGTTTGCCTTTTTTTATTTCAAGATAAACTGAAACCTGTAAAGGCCAGAGGCTGTCATTCTGCATTTATCCATTCATTCGTTGCTTCCTTCTGTGCGTCCTCTCAAGCAACCCATTAAGCACATCTTAACAAGGCCCAGGGCCGAAGTTGACTTTGCCATGTTACAACGAAAACTCTCTCGTGTTGAGGGTTCAGAGGGCTCAACATTAAGGACCTCGGTCCCCAAATTCAACGGTTTAGTTAATGAATATTAGTTTAATTTTTTATTCACATCTTTATTTATTCTTTATTTCATGCTTTGAAAGAGTGGATTTTCATAACCACCTTATACGTTATCAAAAACCTATTTTAAAGCATGAATTATACGGAGCAATGTAATATTGATCCCGTACAACTCCCAGCCCTCTTTTTAAAACACTCTTGCCTGTAACGTGTCATATATAGCCTATTGCTTGCTACTGGAGCGAAATAAGTCTGGGGCTGTTCCGTTCTCTTTCTTTTTGTTGAACAGTATCAGCAAGAGAGGTAAAACGAACGGCCGGGAAAGGGTAGACTAGAAAAAACGTTCATATCGTCTATATATTAAAAAAGGGTGGACTGACACACCAATAGCCAGAAAATATAGACGCATGTAGCTGAGGATGTCTGTAAAATTTGAAAGTATTGGGTGTTGGAACTTTTTTCAATTCGAAATCTTTCGCTTTACCTATTCATGATGTAATATGACATGAAATGTTTTATGCCGAGTGATAGTTGCTGAGGAAAGTCTGGCTTTTGAAAAAGTAATTATATATAAATATATACATATATGCTGAAATGACACGAAATAATGAAAGTCGTGATTCCAAGGCAGAAAAATGAAGGGATTGTGCAAAGAATGCATCACAAGCAATCCAAAAGAAACTTTTATTTGCTGGCGTTTTCCCGAACAGTGCAAGTGAATGGAACATGTGCGTAATAAGACCGGTCAAAGGAATAACAGCTCAAAAAATCTTTTTTCTCTTAATGCGAAATTAAGCCTGGGCATAAGATAGTCCAAAATGAAACTATTCTACTAATTTGAAGGGGGTAACACACATGGAGACCCGAACGAGGTCTGGCCGATCACGTCTAAGTTAGTGATCTTTAAATAGCTTAATTTTCGCAACGTCTTTCGCTTACGGCCATACCACCCTGAGCACGCCCGATCTCGTCCGATCTCGGAAGCTAAGCAGGGTTGGGCCTGGTTAGTACTTGGATGGGAGACCGCCTGGGAATACCAGGTGCCGTAAGCATTTTCATGTTTGCCTTTTTTATTTCAAGATAAACTGAAACCTGTAAAGGCCAGAGGCTGTCATTCTGCATTTATCCATTCACTCTCTAATCCCTTTTGTGCGTCCTCTTAAGCAGCCCATTAAGCACATCTTAACAATGCACTGGGCCGAAGTTGACTTTGCCATGTTACAACGAAAACTCTCTCGTGTTGAGGGTTCAGAGGGCTCAACATTAAGGACCTCGGTCCCCAAATTCAACGGTTTAGTTAATGAATATTAGTTTCATTTTTTATTCACATCTTTATTTATTCTTTATTTCATGCTTTCAAAGAGTGGATATTCATAACCACCTTATACGTTATCAAAAACCTATTTTAAAGCATAAATTATACGGAGCAATGTTATATTGATCCCGTACAACTCCCAGCCCTCTTTTTAAAACACTCTTGCCTGTAACGTGTCATATATAGCCTATTGCTTGCTACTGGAGCGAAATAAGTCTGGGGCTGTTCTGTTCTCTTTCTTTTTGTTGAACAGTATCAGCAAGAGAGGTAAAACGGACGGCCAGGAAAGGGTAGACTAGAAAAAACTTTCATATCGTCTATATATTAAAAAAGGGTGGACTGACACACCAATAGCCAGAAAATATAGACGCATGTAGCTGAGGATGTCTGTAAAATTTGAAAGTATTGGGTGTTGGAACTTTTTTCAATTCGAAATCTTTCGCTTTACCTATTCATGATGTAATATGACATGAAATGTTTTATGCCGAGTGATAGTTGCTGAGGAAAGTCTGGCTTTTGAAAAAGTAATTATATATAAATATATACATATATGCTGAAATGACACGAAATAATGAAAGGCGTGATTCCAAGGCAGAAAAATGAAGGGATTGTGCAAAGAATGCATCACAAGCAATCCAAAAGAAACTTTTATTTGCAGGCGTTTTCCCGAACAGTGCAAGTGAATGGAACATGTGCGTAATAAGACCGGTCAAAGGAATCCCAGCTCAAAAAAATCTTTTTTCTCTTAATGCGAAATTAAGCCTGGGGATAAGATAGTCCAAAATGAAACTATTTTACTAATTTGAAGGGGGTAAGACACATGGAGACCCGCTCAAGGTCTGGCCGATCACATCTAAGTTAGTGATCTTTAAATAGCTTAATTTTCGCAATGTCTTTCGTTACGGCCATACCACCCTGCGCACGCCCGATCTCGTCCGATCTCGGAAGCTAAGCAGGGTCGGGCCTGGTTAGTACTTGGATGGGAGACCTCCTGGGAATACCGGGTGCTGTAAGCATTTTCATGTTTGCCTTTTTTTATTTCAAGATAAACTGAAACCTGTACAGGCCAGAGGCTGTCATTCTGCATTTATCCATTCATTCATCCCCAAATTCAACGGTGTAGCTAATGATTATTGGTTTCATTTTATATTCATATCTTTATTTATTCTTTATTTCATGCTTTGAAAGAGTGGATTTTCATAACCACCTTATACGTTATCAAAAACCTATTTTAAAGCATGCATTATACAGAGCAATGTACTATTGATCCCGTACACTTCCCAGCCCTCTTTTTAAAACACTCTTGCCTGTAACGTGTCATATATAGCCTATTGCTTTCTACTGGAGAGAAATAAGTCTGGGCTGTTCTCTTCTCTTTCTTTTTGTTGAACAGTATCAGCAAGAGAGGTAAAACGGACGGCCAGGAAAGGTTAGATTAGAAAAAACTTTCATATCGTCTATATATTAAAAACGGGTGGACTGACACATCAATAGCCAGAAAATATAGAAGCATGTAGCTAAGGATGTCTGTAAAATTTGAAAGTATTGGGTGTTGGAACTTTTTTCAATTCGAAGTCTTTCGCTTAACCTATTCATGATGTAACGATATGAAAGTTTTTTGTAGTCTATCCTTTGCACTCTATCTGCCATGTGCCTTGCGCTGCTTTGTTTTTTTGTTCTTATTAACCTTATTTTTTATTTTATTGATATTATGTCTTTCTTCAAATTGCCTAATTGTATAGTAGTATAGTTTTTGTTACCTTTTTATCTATTTTCTTGGTGTTATCTGTTTGCACCGGGGAACTGAGAGTAACGCAATTTCGATTCTCTGTATGTATGTACTGTACATGTGGAAGAATTGACAATAAAGCAGACTTGAACTTGAAATTGAACTTAATATGACATGAAATGTTTTATGCCGAGTTATAGTTGCTGAGGAAAGTCTGGCTTTTGAAAAAGTAATTATATATAAATATATACATATATGCTGAAATGACACGCCTTATACGTTATCAAAAACCTATTTTAAAGCATGAATTATACGGAGCAATGTAATATTGATCCCGTACAACTCCCAGCCCTCTTTTTAAAACACTCTTGTCTGTAACGTGTCATATATAGCCTATTGCTTGCTACTGGAGCGAAATAAGTCTAGGGCTGTTCTGTTCTCTTTCTTTTTGTTGAACAGTATCAGCAAGAGAGGTAAAACGGACGGCCAGGAAAGGGTAGACTAGAAAAAATGTTCATATCGTCTATATATTAAAAAAGGGTGGACTGACACACCAATAGCCAGAAAATATAGACGCATGTAGCTAAGGATGTCTGTAAAATTTGAAAGTATTGGGTGTTGGAACTTTTTTCAATTCGAAATCTTTCGCTTTACCTATTCATGATGTAATATGACAAGAAATGTTTTATGCCGAGTGATAGTTGCTGAGGAAAGTCTGGCTTTTGAAAAAGTAATTATATATAAATATATACATATATGCTGAAATGACACGAAATAATGAAAGGCGTGATTCCAAGGCAGAAAAATGAAGGGATTGTGCAAAGAATGCATCACAAGCAATCCAAAAGAAACTTTTATTTGCTGGCGTTTTCCCGAACAGTGCAAGTGAATGGAACATGTGCGTAATAAGACCGGTAAAAGGAATCCCAGCTCAAAAAATCTTTTTTCTCTTAATGCGAAATTAAGCCTGGGGATAAGATAGTCCAAAATGAAACTATTTTACTAATTTGAAGGGGGTAAGACACATGGAGACCCGCTCGAGGTCTGGCCGATCACGTCTAAGTTAGTGATCTTTAAATAGCTTAATTTTCGCAACGTCTTTCGCTTATGGCCATACCACCCTGAGCACGCCCGATCTCGTCCGATCTCGGAAGCTAAGCAGGGTTGGGCCTGGTTAGTACTTGGATGGGAGACCGCCTGGGAATACCAGGTGCAGTAAGCTTTTTCATGTTTGCCTTTTTTTATTTCAAGATAAACTGAAACCTGTAAAGGCCAGAGGCTGTCATTCTGCATTTATCCATTCATTCTTTAATCCCTTTTGTGCATCCTCTTAAGCAGCCCATTAAGCACATCTTAACAATGCACAGGGCCGAAGTTGACTTTGCCATGTTACAACGAAAACTCTCTCGTGTTGAGGGTTCAGAGGGCTCAACATTAAGGACCTCGGTCCCCAAATTCAACGGTTTAGTTAATGAATATTAGTTTAATTTTTTATTCACATCTTTATTTATTCTTTATTTCATGCTTTGAAAGAGTGGATTTTCATAACCACCTTATACGTTATCAAAAACCTATTTTAAAGCATGAATTATACGGAGCAATGTAATATTGATCCCGTCCAACTCCCAGCCCTCTTTTTAAAACACTCTTGCCTGTAACGTGTCATATATAGCCTATTGCTTGCTACTGGAGCGAAATAAGTCTGGGGCTGTTCTATTCTCTTTCTTTTTGTTGAACAGTATCAGCAAGAGAGGTAAAACGGACGGCCAGGAAAGGGTAGACTAGAAAAAACGTTCATATCGTCTATATATTAAAAAAGGGTGGACTGACACACCAATAGCCAGAAAATATAGACGCATGTAGCTGAGGATGTCTGTAAAATTTGAAAGTATTGGGTGTTGGAACTTTTTTCAATTCGAAATCTTTCGCTTTACCTATTCATGATGTAATATGACATGAAATGTTTTATGCCGAGTGATAGTTGCTGAGGAAAGTCTGGCTTTTGAAAAAGTAATTATATATAAATATATACATATATGCTGAAATGACACGAAATAATGAAAGTCGTGATTCCAAGGCAGAAAAATGAAGGGATTGTGCAAAGAATGCATCACAAGCAATCCAAAAGAAACTTTTATTTGCTGGCGTTTTCCCGAACAGTGCAAGTGAATGGAACATGTGCGTAATAAGACCGGTCAAAGGAATAACAGCTCAAAAAAATCTTTTTTCTCTTAATGCGAAATTAAGCCTGGGGATAAGATAGTCCAAAATGAAACTATTTTACTAATTTAAAGGGGGTAAGACACACGGAGACCCGCTCAAGGTCTGGCCGATCACGTCTAAGTTAGTGATCTTTAAATAGCTTAATTTTCGCAATGTCTTTCGTTTACGGCCATACCACCCTGAGCACGCCCGATCTCGTCCGATCTCGGAAGCTAAGCAGGGTCGGGCCTGGTTAGTACTTGGATGGGAGACCGCCTGGGAATACCAGGTGCTGTAAGCATTTTCATGTTTGCCTTTTTTTATTTCAAGATAAACTGAAACCTGTACAGGCCAGAGGCTGTCATTCTGCATTTATCCATTCATTCATCCCCAAATTCAACGGTGTAGCTAATGATTATTGGTTTCATTTTATATTCATATCTTTATTTATTCTTTATTTCATGCTTTGAAAGAGTGGATTTTCATAACCACCTTATACGTTATCAAAAACCTATTTTAAAGCATGCATTATACAGAGCAATGTACTATTGATCCCGTACACTTCCCAGCCCTCTTTTTAAAACACTCTTGCCTCTAACGTGTCATATATAGCCTATTGCTTTCTACTGGAGAGAAATAAGTCTGGGCTGTTCTCTTCTCTTTCTTTTTGTTGAACAGTATCAGCAAGAGAGGTAAAACGGACGGCCAGGAAAGGTTAGATTAGAAAAAACTTTCATATCGTCTATATATTAAAAACGGGTGGACTGACACATCAATAGCCAGAAAATATAGAAGCATGTAGCTAAGGATGTCTGTAAAATTTGAAAGTATTGGGTGTTGGAACTTTTTTCAATTCGAAGTCTTTCGCTTAACCTATTCATGATGTAACGATATGAAAGTTTTTTGTAGTCTATCCTTTGCACTCTATCTGCCATGTGCCTTGCGCTGCTTTGTTTTTTTGTTCTTATTAACCTTATTTTTTATTTTATTGATATTATGTCTTTCTTCAAATTGCCTAATTGTATAGTAGTATAGTTTTTGTTATCTTTTTATCTATTTTCTTGGTGTTATCTGTTTGCACCGGGGAACTGAGAGTAACGCAATTTCGATTCTCTGTATGTATGTACTGTACATGTGGAAGAATTGACAATAAAGCAGACTTGAACTTGAAATTGAACTTAATATGACATGAAATGTTTTATGCCGAGTTATAGTTGCTGAGGAAAGTCTGGCTTTTGAAAAAGTAATTATATATAAATATATACATATATGCTGAAATGACACGAAATAATGAAAGGCGTGATTCCAAGGCAGAAAAATGAAGGGATTGTGCAAAGAATGCATCACAAGCAATCCAAAAGAAACTTTTATTTGCTGCCGTTTTCCCGAACAGTGCAAGTGAATGGAACATGTGCGTAATAAGACCGGTCAAAGGAATAACAGCTCAAAAAATATTTTTTCTCTTAATGCGAAATTAAGCCTGGGCATAAGATAGTCCAAAATGAAACTATTCTACTAATTTGAAGGGGGTAACACACATGGAGACCCGAACGAGGTCTGGCCGATCACGTCTAAGTTAGTGATCTTTAAATAGCTTAATTTTCGCAACATCTTTCGCTTACGGCCATACCACCCTGAGCACGCCCGATCTCGTCCGATCTCGGAAGCTAAGCAGGGTCGGGCCTGGTTAGTACTTGGATGGGAGACCGCCTGAGAATACCAGGTGCCGTAAGCATTTTCATGTTTGCCTTTTTTATTTCAAGATAAACTGAAACCTGTAAAGGCCAGAGGCTGTCATTCTGCATTTATCCATTCACTCTTTAATCCCTTTTGTGCGTCCTCTTAAGCAGCCCATTAAGCACATCTTAACAATGCACTGGGCCGAAGTTGACTTTGCCATGTTACAACGAAAACTCTCTCGTGTTGAGGGTTCAGAGGGCTCAACATTAAGGACCTCGGTCCCCAAATTCAACGGTTTAGTTAATGAATATTAGTTTCATTTTTTATTCACATCTTTATTTATTCTTTATTTCATGCTTTCAAAGAGTGGATATTCATAACCACCTTATACGTTATCAAAAACCTATTTTAAAGCATGAATTATACGGAGCAATGTTATATTGATCCCGTACAACTCCCAGCCCTCTTTTTAAAACACTCTTGCCTGTAACGTGTCATATATAGCCTATTGCTTGCTACTGGAGCGAAATAAGTCTGGGGCTGTTCTGTTCTCTTTCTTTTTGTTGAACAGTATCAGCAAGAGAGGTAAAACGGACGGCCAGGAAAGGGTAGACTAGAAAAAACTTTCATATCGTCTATATATTAAAAAAGGTTGGACTGACACACCAATAGCCAGAAAATATAGACGCATGTAGCTGAGGATGTCTGTAAAATTTGAAAGTATTGGGTGTTGGAACTTTTTTCAATTCGAAATCTTTCGCTTTACCTATTCATGATGTAATATGACATGAAATGTTTTATGCCGAGTGATAGTTGCTGAGGAAAGTCTGGCTTTTGAAAAAGTAATTATATATAAATATATACATATATGCTAAAATGACACGAAATAATGAAAGGCGTGATTCCAAGGCAGAAAAATGAAGGGATTGTGCAAAGAATGCATCACAAGCAATCCAAAAGAAACTTTTATTTGCAGGCGTTTTCCCGAAAAGTGCAAGTGAATGGAACATGTGCGTAATAAGACCGGTCAAAGGAATCCCAGCTCAAAAAAATCTTTTTTCTCTTAATGCGAAATTAAGCCTGGGGATAAGATAGTCCAAAATGAAACTATTTTACTAATTTGAAGGGGGTAAGACACATGGAGACCCGCTCAAGGTCTGGCCGATCACGTCTAAGTTAGTGATCTTTAAATAGCTTAATTTTCGCAATGTCTTTCGTTTACGGCCATACCACCCTGAGCACGCCCGATCTCGTCCGATCTCGGAAGCTAAGCAGGGTCGGGCCTGGTTAGTACTTGGATGGGAGACCGCCTGGGAATACCGGGTGCTGTAAGCATTTTCATGTTTGCCTTTTTTTATTTCAAGATAAACTGAAACCTGTACAGGCCAGAGGCTGTCATTCTGCATTTATCCATTCATTCATCCCCAAATTCAACGGTGTAGCTAATGATTATTGGTTTCATTTTATATTCATATCTTTATTTATTCTTTATTTCATGCTTTGAAAGAGTGGATTTTCATAACCACCTTATACGTTATCAAAAACCTATTTTAAAGCATGCATTATACAGAGCAATGTACTTTTGATCCCGTACACTTCCCAGCCCTCTTTTTAAAACACTCTTGCCTGTAACGTGTCATATATAGCCTATTGCTTTCTACTGGAGAGAAATAAGTCTGGGCTGTTCTCTTCTCTTTCTTTTTGTTGAACAGTATCAGCAAGAGAGGTAAAACGGACGGCCAGGAAAGGTTAGATTAGAAAAAACTTTCATATCGTCTATATATTAAAAACGGGTGGACTGACACATCAATAGCCAGAAAATATAGAAGCATGTAGCTAAGGATGTCTGTAAAATTTGAAAGTATTGGGTGTTGGAACTTTTTTCAATTCGAAGTCTTTCGCTTAACCTATTCATGATGTAACGATATGAAAGTTTTTTGTAGTCTATCCTTTGCACTCTATCTGCCATGTGCCTTGCGCTGCTTTGTTTTTTTGTTCTTATTAACCTTATTTTTATTTTATTGATATTATGTCTTTCTTCAAATTGCCTAATTGTATAGTAGTATAGTTTTTGTTATCTTTTTATCTATTTTCTTGGTGTTATCTGTTTGCACCGGGGAACTGAGAGTAACGCAATTTCGATTCTCTGTATGTATGTACTGTACATGTGGAAGAATTGAAAATAAAGCAGACTTGAACTTGAAATTGAACTTAATATGACATGAAATGTTTTATGCCGAGTTATAGTTGCTGAGGAAAGTCTGGCTTTTGAAAAAGTAATTATATATAAATATATACATATATGCTGAAATGACACGAAATAATGAAAGGCGTGATTCCAAGGCAGAAAAATGAAGGGATTGTGCAAAGAATGCATCGCAAGCAATCCAAAAGAATCTTTTATTTGCTGCCGTTTTCCCGAACAGTGCAAGTGAATGGAACATGTGCGTAATAAGACCGGCCAAAGGAATAACAGCTCAAAAAATATTTTTTCTCTTAATGCGAAATTAAGCCTGGGCATAAGATAGTCCAAAATGAAACTATTCTACTAATTTGAAGGGGGTAAGACACATGGAGACCCGAACGAGGTCTGGCCGATCACGTCTAAGTTAGTGATCTTTAAATAGCTTAATTTTCGCAACGTCTTTCGCTTACGGCCATACCACCCTGAGCACGCCCGATCTCGTCAGATCTCGGAAGCTAAGCAGGGTCGGGCCTGGTTAGTACTTCGATGGGAGACCGCCTGGGAATACCAGGTGCTGTAAGCTTTTTCATGTTTGCCTTTTTTTATTTCAAGATAAACTGAAACCTGTAAAGGCCAGAGGCTGTCATTCTGCATTTATCCATTCATTCTTTAATCCCTTTTGTGCATCCTCTTAAGCAGCCCATTAAGCACATCTTAACAATGCACAGGGCCGAAGTTGACTTTGCCATGTTACAACGAAAACTCTCTCGTGTTGAGGGTTCAGAGGGCTCAACATTAAGACCTCGGTCCCCAAATTCAACGGTTTAGTTAATGAATATTAGTTTAATTTTTTATTCACATCTTTATTTATTCTTTATTTCATGCTTTGAAAGAGTGGATTTTCATAACCACCTTATACGTTATCAAAAACCTATTTTAAAGCATGAATTATACGGAGCAATGTAATATTGATCCCGTACAACTCCCAGCCCTCTTTTTAAAACACTCTTGCCTGTAACGTGTCATATATAGCCTATTGCTTGCTACTGGAGCGAAATAAGTCTGGGGCTGTTCTGTTCTCTTTCTTTTTGTTGAACAGTATCAGCAAGAGAGGTAAAACGGACGGCCAGGAAAGGGTAGACTAGAAAAAACGTTCATATCGTCTATATATTAAAAAAGGGTGGACTGACACACCAATAGCCAGAAAATATAGACGCATGTAGCTGAGGATGTCTGTAAAATTTGAAAGTATTGGGTGTTGGAACTTTTTTCAATTCGAAATCCTTCGCTTTACCTATTCATGATGTAATATGACATGAAATGTTTTATGCCGAGTGATAGTTGCTGAGGAAAGTCTGGCTTTTGAAAAAGTAATTATATATAAATATATACATATATGCTAAAATGACACGAAATAATGAAAGGCGTGATTCCAAGGCAGAAAAATGAAGGGATTGTGCAAAGAATGCATCACAAGCAATCCAAAAGAAACTTTTATTTGCAGGCGTTTTCCCGAACAGTGCAAGTGAATGGAACATGTGCGTAATAAGACCGGTCAAAGGAATCCCAGCTCAAAAAAATCTTTTTTCTCTTAATGCGAAATTAAGCCTGGGGATAAGATAGTCCAAAATGAAACTATTTTACTAATTTGAAGGGGGTAAGACACATGGAGACCCGCTCAAGGTCTGGCCGATCACGTCTAAGTTAGTGATCTTTAAATAGCTTAATTTTCGCAATGTCTTTCGTTTACGGCCATACCACCCTGAGCACGCCCGATCTCGTCCGATCTCGGAAGCTAAGCAGGGTCGGGCCTGGTTAGTACTTGGATGGGAGACCGCCTGGGAATACCGGGTGCTGTAAGCATTTTCATGTTTGCCTTTTTTTATTTCAAGATAAACTGAAACCTGTACAGGCCAGAGGCTGTCATTCTGCATTTATCCATTCATTCATCCCCAAATTCAACGGTGTAGCTAATGATTATTGGTTTCATTTTATATTCATATCTTTATTTATTCTTTATTTCATGCTTTGAAAGAGTGGATTTTCATAACCACCTTATACGTTATCAAAAACCTATTTTAAAGCATGCATTATACAGAGCAATGTACTATTGATCCCGTACACTTCCCAGCCCTCTTTTTAAAACACTCTTGCCTGTAACGTGTCATATATAGCCTATTGCTTTCTACTGGAGAGAAATAAGTCTGGGCTGTTCTCTTCTCTTTCTTTTTGTTGAACAGTATCAGCAAGAGAGGTAAAACGGACGGCCAGGAAAGGTTAGATTAGAAAAAACTTTCATATCGTCTATATATTAAAAACGGGGGGACTGACACATCAATAGCCAGAAAATATAGAAGCATGTAGCTAAGGATGTCTGTAAAATTTGAAAGTATTGGGTGTTGGAACTTTTTTCAATTCGAAGTCTTTCGCTTAACCTATTCATGATGTAACGATATGAAAGTTTTTTGTAGTCTATCCTTTGCACTCTATCTGCCATGTGCCTTGCGCTGCTTTGTTTTTTTGTTCTTATTAACCTTATTTTTTATTTTATTGATATTATGTCTTTCTTCAAATTGCCTAATTGTATAGTAGTATAGTTTTTGTTATCTTTTTATCTATTTTCTTGGTGTTATCTGTTTGCACCGGGGAACTGAGAGTAACGCAATTTCGATTCTCTGTATGTATGTACTGTACATGTGGAAGAATTGACAATAAAGCAGACTTGAACTTGAAATTGAACTTAATATGACATGAAATGTTTTATGCCGAGTTATAGTTGCTGAGGAAAGTCTGGCTTTTGAAAAAGTAATTATATATAAATATATACATATATGCTGAAATGACACGAAATAATGAAAGGCGTGATTCCAAGGCAGAAAAATGAAGGGATTGTGCAAAGAATGCATCACAAGCAATCCAAAAGAAACTTTTATTTGCTGCCGTTTTACCGAACAGTGCAAGTGAATGGAACATGTGCGTAATAAGACCGGCCAAAGGAATAACAGCTCAAAAAATATTTTTTCTCTTAATGCGAAATTAAGCCTGGGCATAAGATAGTCCAAAATGAAACAATTCTACTAATTTGAAGGGGGTAAGACACATGGAGACCCGAACGAGGTCTGGCCGATCACGTCTAAGTTAGTGATCTTTAAATAGCTTAATTTTCGCAACGTCTTTCGCTTACGGCCATACCACCCTGAGCACGCCCGATCTCGTCCGATCTCGGAAGCTAAGCAGGGTCGGGCCTGGTTAGTACTTGGATGGGAGACCGCCTGGGAATACCAGGTGCTGTAAGCTTTTTCATGTTTGCCTTTTTTTATTTCAAGATAAACTGAAACCTGTAAAGGCCAGAGGCTGTCATTCTGCATTTATCCATTCATTCATCCCCAAATTCAACGGTGTAGCTAATGATTATTGGTTTCATTTTATATTCATATCTTTATTTATTCTTTATTTCATGCTTTGAAAGAGTGGATTTTCATAACCACCTTATACGTTATCAAAAACCTATTTTAAAGCATGCATTATACCGAGCAATGTACTATTGATCCCGTACACTTCCCAGCCCTCTTTTTAAAACACTCTTGCCTGTAACGTGTCATATATAGCCTATTGCTTTCTACTGGAGAGAAATAAGTCTGGGCTGTTCTCTTCTCTTTCTTTTTGTTGAACAGTATCAGCAAGAGAGGTAAAACGGACGGCCAGGAAAGGTTAGATTAGAAAAAACTTTCATATCGTCTATATATTAAAAACGGGTGGACTGACACATCAATAGCCAGAAAATATAGAAGCATGTAGCTAAGGATGTCTGTAAAATTTGAAAGTATTGGGTGTTGGAACTTTTTTCAATTCGAAGTCTTTCGCTTAACCTATTCATGATGTAACGATATGAAAGTTTTTTGTAGTCTATCCTTTGCACTCTATCTGCCATGTGCCTTGCGCTGCTTTGTTTTTTTGTTCTTATTAACCTTATTTTTATTTTATTGATATTATGTCTTTCTTCAAATTGCCTAATTGTATAGTAGTATAGTTTTTGTTATCTTTTTATCTATTTTCTTGGTGTTATCTGTTTGCACCGGGGAACTGAGAGTAACGCAATTTCGATTCTCTGTATGTATGTACTGTACATGTGGAAGAATTGAAAATAAAGCAGACTTGAACTTGAAATTGAACTTAATATGACATGAAATGTTTTATGCCGAGTTATAGTTGCTGAGGAAAGTCTGGCTTTTGAAAAATTAATTATATATAAATATATACATATATGCTGAAATGACACGAAATAATGAAAGGCGTGATTCCAAGGCAGAAAAATGAAGGGATTGTGCAAAGAATGCATCACAAGCAATCCAAAAGAAACTTTTATTTGCTGCCGTTTTCCCGAACAGTGCAAGTGAATGGAACATGTGCGTAATAAGACCGGCCAAAGGAATAACAGCTCAAAAAATATTTTTTCTCTTAATGCGAAATTAAGCCTGGCCATAAGATAGTCCAAAATGAAACTATTCTACTAATTTGAAGGGGGTAAGACACATGGAGACCCGAACGAGGTCTGGCCGATCACGTCTAAGTTAGTGATCTTTAAATAGCTTAATTTTCGCAACGTCTTTCGCTTACGGCCATACCACCCTGAGCACGCCCGATCTCGTCAGATCTCGGAAGCTAAGCAGGGTCGGGCCTGGTTAGTACTTCGATGGGAGACCGCCTGGGAATACCAGGTGCTGTAAGCTTTTTCATGTTTGCCTTTTTTTATTTCAAGATAAACTGAAACCTGTAAAGGCCAGAGGCTGTCATTCTGCATTTATCCATTCATTCTTTAATCCCTTTTGTGCATCCTCTTAAGCAGCCCATTAAGTACATCTTAACAATGCACAGGGCCGAAGTTGACTTTGCCATGTTACAACGAAAACTCTCTCGTGTTGAGGGTTCAGAGGGCTCAACATTAAGACCTCGGTCCCCAAATTCAACGGTTTAGTTAATGAATATTAGTTTAATTTTTTATTCACATCTTTATTTATTCTTTATTTCATGCTTTGAAAGAGTGGATTTTCATAACCACCTTATACGTTATCAAAAACCTATTTTAAAGCATGAATTATACGGAGCAATGTAATATTGATCCCGTACAACTCCCAGCCCTCTTTTTAAAACACTCTTGCCTGTAACTCGTCATATATAGCCTATTGCTTGCTACTGGAGCGAAATAAGTCTGGGGCTGTTCTGTTCTCTTTCTTTTTGTTGAACAGTATCAGCAAGAGAGGTAAAACGGACGGCCAGGAAAGGGTAGACTAGAAAAAACGTTAATATCGTCTATATATTAAAAAAGGGTGGACTGACACACCAATAGCCAGAAAATATAGACGCATGTAGCTGAGGATGTCTGTAAAATTTGAAAGTATTGGGTGTTGGAACTTTTTTCAATTCGAAATCTTTCGCTTTACCTATTCATGATGTAATATGACATGAAATGTTTTATGCCGAGTGATAGTTGCTGAGGAAAGTCTGGCTTTTGAAAAAGTAATTATATATAAATATATACATATATGCTGAAATGACACGAAATAATGAAAGTCGTGATTCCAAGGCAGAAAAATGAAGGGATTGTGCAAAGAATGCATCACAAGCAATCCAAAAGAAACTTTTATTTGCTGGCGTTTTCCCGAACAGTGCAAGTGAATGGAACATGTGCGTAATAAGACCGGTCAAAGGAATAACAGCTCAAAAAACATTTTTTCTCTTAATGCGAAATTAAGCCTGGGCATAAGATAGTCCAAAATGAAACTATTCTACTAATTTGAAGGGGGTAAGACACATGGAGACCCGAACGAGGTCTGGCCGATCACGTCTAAGTTAGTGATCTTTAAATAGCTTAATTTTCGCAACGTCTTTCGCTTACGGCCATACCACCCTGAGCACGCCCGATCTCGTCCGATCTCGGAAGTTAAGCAGGGTCGGGCCTGGTTAGTACTTGGATGGGAGACCGCCTGGGAATACCAGGTGCCGTAAGCATTTTCATGTTTGCCTTTTTTTATTTCAAGATAAACTGAAACCTGTAAAGGCCAGAGGCTGTCATTCTGCATTTATCCATTCATTCTTTAATCCCTTTTGTGCATCCTCTTAAGCAGCCCATTAAGCACATCTTAACAATGCACAGGGCCGAAGTTGACTTTGCCATGTTACAACGAAAACTCTCTCGTGTTGAGGGTTCAGAGGGCTCAACATTAAGGACCTCGGTCCCCAAATTCAACGGTTTAGTTAATGAATATTAGTTTAATTTTTTATTCACATCTTTATTTATTCTTTATTTCATGCTTTGAAAGAGTGGATTTTCATAACCACCTTATACGTTATCAAAAACCTATTTTAAAGCATGAATTATACGGAGCAATGTAATATTGATCCCGTACAACTCCCAGCCCTCTTTTTAAAACACTCTTGCCTGTAACGTGTCATATATAGCCTATTGCTTGCTACTGGAGCGAAATAAGTCTGGGGCTGTTCTGTTCTCTTTCTTTTTGTTGAACAGTATCAGCAAGAGAGGTAAAACGGACGGCCAGGAAAGGGTAGACTAGAAAAACTTTCATATCGTCTATATATTAAAAAAGGGTGGACTGACACACCAATAGCCAGAAAATATAGACGCATGTAGCTGAGGATGTCTGTAAAATTTGAAAGAATTGGGTGTTGGAACTTTTTTCAATTCGAAATCTTTCGCTTTACCTATTCATGATGTAATATGACATGAAATGTTTTATGCCGAGTGATAGTTGCTGAGGAAAGTCTGGCTTTTGAAAAAGTAATTATATATAAATATATACATATATGCTAAAATGACACGAAATAATGAAAGGCGTGATTCCAAGGCAGAAAAATGAAGGGATTGTGCAAAGAATGCATCACAAGCAATCCAAAAGAAACTTTTATTTGCAGGCGTTTTCCCGAACAGTGCAAGTGAATGGAACATGTGCGTAATAAGACCGGTCAAAGGAATCCCAGCTCAAAAAAATCTTTTTTCTCTTAATGCGAAATTAAGCCTGGGGATAAGATAGTCCAAAATGAAACTATTTTACTAATTTGAAGGGGGTAAGACACATGGAGACCCGCTCAAGGTCTGGCCGATCACGTCTAAGTTAGTGATCTTTAAATAGCTTAATTTTCGCAATGTCTTTCGTTTACGGCCATACCACCCTGAGCACGCCCGATCTCGTCCGATCTCGGAAGCTAAGCAGGGTCGGGCCTGGTTAGTACTTGGATGGGAGACCGCCTGGGAATACCAGGTGCTGTAAGCATTTCATGTTTGCCTTTTTTTATTTCAAGATAAACTGAAACCTGTACAGGCCAGAGGCTGTCATTCTGCATTTATCCATTCATTCATCCCCAAATTCAACGGTGTAGCTAATGATTATTGGTTTCATTTTATATTCATATCTTTATTTATTCTTTATTTCATGCTTTGAAAGAGTGGATTTTCATAACCACCTTATACGTTATCAAAAACCTATTTTAAAGCATGCATTATACAGAGCAATGTACTATTGATCCCGTACACTTCCCAGCCCTCTTTTTAAAACACTCTTGCCTGTAACGTGTCATATATAGCCTATTGCTTTCTACTGGAGAGAAATAAGTCTGGGCTGTTCTCTTCTCTTTCTTTTTGTTGAACAGTATCAGCAAGAGAGGTAAAACGGACGGCCAGGAAAGGTTAGATTAGAAAAAACTTTCATATCGTCTATATATTAAAAACGGGTGGACTGACACATCAATAGCCAGAAAATATAGAAGCATGTAGCTAAGGATGTCTGTAAAATTTGAAAGTATTGGGTGTTGGAACTTTTTTCAATTCGAAGTCTTTCGCTTAACCTATTCATGATGTAACGATATGAAAGTTTTTTGTAGTCTATCCTTTGCACTCTATCTGCCATGTGCCTTGCGCTGCTTTGTTTTTTTGTTCTTATTAACCTTATTTTTTATTTTATTGATATTATGTCTTTCTTCAAATTGCCTAATTGTATAGTAGTATAGTTTTTGTTATCTTTTTATCTATTTTCTTGGTGTTATCTGTTTGCACCGGGGAACTGAGAGTAACGCAATTTCGATTCTCTGTATGTATGTACTGTACATGTGGAAGAATTGACAATAAAGCAGACTTGAACTTGAAATTGAACTTAATATGACATGAAATGTTTTATGCCGAGTTATAGTTGCTGAGGAAAGTCTGGCTTTTGAAAAAGTAATTATATATAAATATATACATATATGCTGAAATGACACGAAATAATGAAAGGCGTGATTCCAAGGCAGAAAAATGAAGGGATTGTGCAAAGAATGCATCACAAGCAATCCAAAAGAAACTTTTATTTGCTGCCGTTTTACCGAACAGTGCAAGTGAATGGAACATGTGCGTAATAAGACCGGCCAAAGGAATAACAGCTCAAAAAATATTTTTTCTCTTAATGCGAAATTAAGCCTGGGCATAAGATAGTCCAAAATGAAACAATTCTACTAATTTGAAGGGGGTAAGACACATGGAGACCCGAACGAGGTCTGGCCGATCACGTCTAAGTTAGTGATCTTTAAATAGCTTAATTTTCGCAACGTCTTTCGCTTACGGCCATACCACCCTGAGCACGCCCGATCTCGTCAGATCTCGGAAGCTAAGCAGGGTCGGGCCTGGTTAGTACTTGGATGGGAGACCGCCTGGGAATACCAGGTGCTGTAAGCTTTTTCATGTTTGCCTTTTTTTATTTCAAGATAAACTGAAACCTGTAAAGGCCAGAGGCTGTCATTCTGCATTTATCCATTCATTCATCCCCAAATTCAACGGTGTAGCTAATGATTATTGGTTTCATTTTATATTCATATCTTTATTTATTCTTTATTTCATGCTTTGAAAGAGTGGATTTTCATAACCACCTTATACGTTATCAAAAACCTATTTTAAAGCATGCATTATACAGAGCAATGTACTATTGATCCCGTACACTTCCCAGCCCTCTTTTTAAAACACTCTTGCCTGTAACGTGTCATATATAGCCTATTGCTTTCTACTGGAGAGAAATAAGTCTGGGCTGTTCTCTTCTCTTTCTTTTTGTTGAACAGTATCAGCAAGAGAGGTAAAACGGACGGCCAGGAAAGGTTAGATTAGAAAAAACTTTCATATCGTCTATATATTAAAAACGGGTGGACTGACACATCAATAGCCAGAAAATATAGAAGCATGTAGCTAAGGATGTCTGTAAAATTTGAAAGTATTGGGTGTTGGAACTTTTTTCAATTCGAAGTCTTTCGCTTAACCTATTCATGATGTAACGATATGAAAGTTTTTTGTAGTCTATCCTTTGCACTCTATCTGCCATGTGCCTTGCGCTGCTTTGTTTTTTTGTTCTTATTAACCTTATTTTTTATTTTATTGATATTATGTCTTTCTTCAAATTGCCTAATTGTATAGTAGTATAGTTTTTGTTATCTTTTTATCTATTTTCTTGGTGTTATCTGTTTGCACCGGGGAACTGAGAGTAACGCAATTTCGATTCTCTGTATGTATGTACTGTACATGTGGAAGAATTGACAATAAAGCAGACTTGAACTTGAAATTGAACTTAATATGACATGAAATGTTTTATGCCGAGTTATAGTTGCTGAGGAAAGTCTGGCTTTTGAAAAAGTAATTATATATAAATATATACATATATGCTGAAATGACACGAAATAATGAAAGGCGTGATTCCAAGGCAGAAAAATGAAGGGATTGTGCAAAGAATGCATCACAAGCAATCCAAAAGAAACTTTTATTTGCTGCCGTTTTCCCGAACAGTGCAAGTGAATGGAACATGTGCGTAATAAGACCGGTCAAAGGAATAACAGCTCAAAAAATCTTTTTTCTCTTAATGCGAAATTAAGCCTGGGCATAAGATAGTCCAAAATGAAACTATTCTACTAATTTGAAGGGGGTACGACACATGGAGACCCGAACGAGGTCTGGCCGATCACGTCTAAGTTAGTGATCTTTAAATAGCTTAATTTTCGCAACGTCTTTCGCTTACGGCCATACCACCCTGAGCACGCCCGATCTCGTCCGATCTCGGAAGCTAAGCAGGGTCGGGCCTGGTTAGTACTTGGATGGGAGACCGCCTGGGAATACCAGGTGCTGTAAGCTTTTTCATGTTTGCCTTTTTTTATTTCAAGATAAACTGAAACCTGTAAAGGCCAGAGGCTGTCATTCTGCATTTATCCATTCATTCGTTGCTTCCTTCTGTGCGTCCTCTCAAGCAACCCATTAAGCACATCTTAACAAGGCCCAGGGCCGAAGTTGACTTTGCCATGTTACAACGAAAACTCTCTCGTGTTGAGGGTTCAGAGGGCTCAACATTAAGGACCTCGGTCCCCAAATTCAACGGTTTAGTTAATGAATATTAGTTTCATTTTTTATTCACATCTTTATTTATTCTTTATTTCATGCTTTGAAAGAGTGGATTTTCATAACCACCTTATACGTTATCAAAAACCTATTTTAAAGCATGCATTATACAGAGCAATGTACTATTGATCCCGTACACTTCCCAGCCCTCTTTTTAAAACACTCTTGCCTGTAACGTGTCATATATAGCCTATTGCTTTCTACTGGAGAGAAATAAGTCTGGGCTGTTCTCTTCTCTTTCTTTTTGTTGAACAGTATCAGCAAGAGAGGTAAAACGGACGGCCAGGAAAGGTTAGATTAGAAAAAACTTTCATATCGTCTATATATTAAAAACGGGTGGACTGACACATCAATAGCCAGAAAATATAGAAGCATGTAGCTAAGGATGTCTGTAAAATTTGAAAGTATTGGGTGTTGGAACTTTTTTCAATTCGAAGTCTTTCGCTTAACCTATTCATGATGTAACGATATGAAAGTTTTTTGTAGTCTATCCTTTGCACTCTATCTGCCATGTGCCTTGCGCTGCTTTGTTTTTTTGTTCTTATTAACCTTATTTTTTATTTTATTGATATTATGTCTTTCTTCAAATTGCCTAATTGTATAGTAGTATAGTTTTTGTTATCTTTTTATCTATTTTCTTGGTGTTATCTGTTTGCACCGGGGAACTGAGAGTAACGCAATTTCGATTCTCTGTATGTATGTACTGTACATGTGGAAGAATTGAAAATAAAGCAGACTTGAACTTGAAATTGAACTTAATATGACATGAAATGTTTTATGCCGAGTTATAGTTGCTGAGGAAAGTCTGGCTTTTGAAAAAGTAATTATATATAAATATATACATATATGCTGAAATGACACGAAATAATGAAAGGCGTGATTCCAAGGCAGAAAAATGAAGGGATTGTGCAAAGAATGCATCACAAGCAATCCAAAAGAAACTTTTATTTGCTGCCGTTTTCCCGAACAGTGCAAGTGAATGGAACATGTGCGTAATAAGACCGGCCAAAGGAATAACAGCTCAAAAAATATTTTTTCTCTTAATGCGAAATTAAGCCTGGGCATAAGATAGTCCAAAATGAAACTATTCTACTAATTTGAAGGGGGTAAGACACATGGAGACCCGAACGAGGTCTGGCCGATCACGTCTAAGTTAGTGATCTTTAAATAGCTTAATTTTCGCAACGTCTTTCGCTTACGGCCATACCACCCTGAGCACGCCCGATCTCGTCAGATCTCGGAGGGTCGGGCCTGGTTAGTACTTGGATGGGAGACCGCCTGGGAATACCAGGTGCTGTAAGCTTTTTCATGTTTGCCTTTTTTTATTTCAAGATAAACTGAAACCTGTAAAGGCCAGAGGCTGTCATTCTGCATTTATCCATTCATTCGTTGCTTCCTTCTGTGCGTCCTCTCAAGCAACCCATTAAGCACATCTTAACAAGGCCCAGGGCCGAAGTTGACTTTGCCATGTTACAACGAAAACTCTCTCGTGTTGAGGGTTCAGAGGGCTCAACATTAAGGACCTCGGTCCCCAAATTCAACGGTTTAGTTAATGAATATTAGTTTAATTTTTTATTCACATCTTTATTTATTCTTTATTTCATGCTTTGAAAGAGTGGATTTTCATAACCACCTTATACGTTATCAAAAACCTATTTTAAAGCATGAATTATACGGAGCAATGTAATATTGATCCCGTACAACTCCCAGCCCTCTTTTTAAAACACTCTTGCCTGTAACGTGTCATATATAGCCTATTGCTTGCTACTGGAGCGAAATAAGTCTGGGGCTGTTCCGTTCTCTTTCTTTTTGTTGAACAGTATCAGCAAGAGAGGTAAAACGGACGGCCAGGAAAGGGTAGACTAGAAAAAACGTTCATATCGTCTATATATTAAAAAAGGGTGGACTGACACACCAATAGCCAGAAAATATAGACGCATGTAGCTGAGGATGTCTGTAAAATTTGAAAGTATTGGGTGTTGGAACTTTTTTCAATTCGAAATCTTTCGCTTTACCTATTCATGATGTAATATGACATGAAATGTTTTATGCCGAGTGATAGTTCCTGAGGAAAGTCTGGCTTTTGAAAAAGTAATTATATATAAATATATACATATATGCTGAAATGACACGAAATAATGAAAGTCGTGATTCCAAGGCAGAAAAATGAAGGGATTGTGCAAAGAATGCATCACAAGCAATCCAAAAGAAACTTTTATTTGCTGGCGTTTTCCCGAACAGTGCAAGTGAATGGAACATGTGCGTAATAAGACCGGTCAAAGGAATAACAGCTCAAAAAAATTTTTTTCTCTTAATGCGAAATTAAGCCTGGGCATAAGATAGTCCAAAATGAAACTATTCTACTAATTTGAAGGGGGTAAGACACATGGAGACCCGAATGAGGTCTGGCCGATCACGTCTAAGTTAGTGATCTTTAAATAGCTTAATTTTCGCAAGATCTTTCGCTTACGGTCATACCACCCTGAGCACGCCCGATCTCGTCCGATCTCGGAAGTTAAGCAGGGTCGGGCCTGGTTAGTACTTGGATGGGAGTCCGCCTGGGAATACCAGGTGCCGTAAGCATTTTCATGTTTGCCTTTTTTATTTCAAGATAAACTGAAACCTGTAAAGGCCAGAGGCTGTCATTCTGCATTTATCCATTCATTCTTTAATCCCTTTTGTGCATCCTCTTAAGCAGCCCATTAAGCACATCTTAACAATGCACAGGGCCGAAGTTGACTTTGCCATGTTACAACGAAAACTCTCTCGTGTTGAGGGTTCAGAGGGCTCAACATTAAGGACCTCGGTCCCCAAATTCAACGGTTTAGTTAATGAATATTAGTTTAATTTTTTATTCACATCTTTATTTATTCTTTATTTCATGCTTTGAAAGAGTGGATTTTCATAACCACCTTATACGTTATCAAAAACCTATTTTAAAGCATGAATTATACGGAGCAATGTAATATTGATCCCGTACAACTCCCAGCCCTCATTTTAAAACACTCTTGCCTGTAACGTGTCATATATAGCCTATTGCTTGCTACTGGAGCGAAATAAGTCTGGGGCTGTTCTGTTCTCTTTCTTTTTGTTGAACAGTATCAGCAAGAGAGGTAAAACGGACGGCCAGGAAAGGGTAGACTAGAAAAAACTTTCATATCGTCTATATATTAAAAAAGGGTGGACTGACACACCAATAGCCAGAAAATATAGACGCATGTAGCTGAGGATGTCTGTAAAATTTGAAAGTATTGGGTGTTGGAACTTTTTTCAATTCAAAATCTTTCGCTTTACCTATTCATGATGTAATATGACATGAAATGTTTTATGCCGAGTGATAGTTGCTGAGGAAAGTCTGGCTTTTGAAAAAGTAATTATATATAAATATATACATATATGCTGAAATGACATGAAATAATGAAAGTCGTGATTCCAAGGCAGAAAAATGAAGGGATTGTGCAAAGAATGCATCACAAGCAATCCAAAAGAAACTTTTATTTGCTGGCGTTTTCCCGAACAGTGCAAGTGAATGGAACATGTGCGTAATAAGACCGGTCAAAGGAATAACAGCTCAAAAAACATTTTTTCTCTTAATGCGAAATTAAGCCTGGGCATAAGATAGTCCAAAATGAAACTATTCTACTAATTTGAAGGGGGTAACACACATGGAGACCCGAACGAGGTCTGGCCGATCACGTCTAAGTTAGTGATCTTTAAATAGCTTAATTTTCGCAACGTCTTTCGCTTACGGCCATACCACCCTGAGCACGCCCGATCTCGTCCGATCTCGGAAGTTAAGCAGGGTCGGGCCTGGTTAGTACTTGGATGGGAGACCGCCTGGGAATACCAGGTGCCGTAAGCATTTTCATGTTTGCCTTTTTTTATTTCAAGATAAACTGAAACCTGTAAAGGCCAGAGGCTGTCATTCTGCATTTATCCATTCATTCTTTAATCCCTTTTGTGCATCCTCTTAAGCAGCCCATTAAGCACATCTTAACAATGCACAGGGCCGAAGTTGACTTTGCCATGTTACAACGAAAACTCTCTCGTGTTGAGGGTTCAGAGGGCTCAACATTAAGGACCTCGGTCCCCAAATTCAACGGTTTAGTTAATGAATATTAGTTTCATTTTTTATTCACATCTTTATTTATTCTTTATTTCATGCTTTGAAAGAGTGGATTTTCATAACCACCTTATACGTTAAAAAAAACCTATTTTAAAGCATGAATTATACGGAGCAATGTAATATTGATCCCGTACAACTCCCAGCCCTCTTTTTAAAACACTCTTGCCTGTAACGTGTCATATATAGCCTATTGCTTGCTACTGGAGCGAAATAAGTCTGGGGCTGTTCTGTTCTCTTTCTTTTTGTTGAACAGTATCAGCAAGAGAGGTAAAACGGACGGCCAGGAAAGGGTAGACTAGAAAAACTTTTATATCGTCTATATATTAAAAAAGGGTGGACTGACACACCAATAGCCAGAAAATATAGACGCATGTAGCTGAGGATGTCTGTAAAATTTGAAAGTATTGGGTGTTGGAACTTTTTTCAATTCGAAATCTTTCGCTTTACCTATTCATGATGTAATATGACATGAAATGTTTTATGCCGAGTGATAGTTGCTGAGGAAAGTCTGGCTTTTGAAAAAGTAATTATATATAAATATATACATATATGCTAAAATGACACGAAATAATGAAAGGCGTGATTCCAAGGCAGAAAAATGAAGGGATTGTGCAAAGAATGCATCACAAGCAATCCAAAAGAAACTTTTATTTGCAGGCGTTTTCCCGAACAGTGCAAGTGAATGGAACATGTGCGTAATAAGACCGGTCAAAGGAATCCCAGCTCAAAAAAATCTTTTTTCTCTTAATGCGAAATTAAGCCTGGGGATAAGATAGTCCAAAATGAAACTATTTTACTAATTTGAAGGGGGTAAGACACATGGAGACCCGCTCAAGGTCTGGCCGATCACGTCTAAGTTAGTGATCTTTAAATAGCTTAATTTTCGCAATGTCTTTCGTTTACGGCCATACCACCCTGAGCACGCCCGATCTCGTCCGATCTCGGAAGCTAAGCAGGGTCGGGCCTGGTTAGTACTTGGATGGGAGACCGCCTGGGAATACCGGGTGCTGTAAGCATTTTCATGTTTGCCTTTTTTTATTTCAAGATAAACTGAAACCTGTACAGGCCAGAGGCTGTCATTCTGCATTTATCCATTCATTCATCCCCAAATTCAACGGTGTAGCTAATGATTATTGGTTTCATTTTATATTCATATCTTTATTTATTCTTTATTTCATGCTTTGAAAGAGTGGATTTTCATAACCACCTTATACGTTATCAAAAACCTATTTTAAAGCATGCATTATACAGAGCAATGTACTATTGATCCCGTACACTTCCCAGCCCTCTTTTTAAAACACTCTTGCCTGTAACGTGTCATATATAGCCTATTGCTTTCTACTGGAGAGAAATAAGTCTGGGCTGTTCTCTTCTCTTTCTTTTTGTTGAACAGTATCAGCAAGAGAGGTAAAACGGACGGCCAGGAAAGGTTAGATTAGAAAAAACTTTCATATCGTCTATATATTAAAAACGGGTGGACTGACACATCAATAGCCAGAAAATGTAGAAGCATGTAGCTAAGGATGTCTGTAAAATTTGAAAGTATTGGGTGTTGGAACTTTTTTCAATTCGAAGTCTTTCGCTTAACCTATTCATGATGTAACGATATGAAAGTTTTTTGTAGTCTATCCTTTGCACTCTATCTGCCATGTGCCTTGCGCTGCTTTGTTTTTTTGTTCTTATTAACCTTATTTTTTATTTTATTGATATTATGTCTTTCTTCAAATTGCCTAATTGTATAGTAGTATAGTTTTTGTTATCTTTTAATCTATTTTCTTGGTGTTATCTGTTTGCACCGGGGAACTGAGAGTAACGCAATTTCGATTCTCTGTATGTATGTACTGTACATGTGGAAGAATTGACAATAAAGCAGACTTGAACTTGAAATTGAACTTAATATGACATGAAATGTTTTATGCCGAGTTATAGTTGCTGAGGAAAGTCTGGCTTTTGAAAAAGTAATTATATATAAATATATACATATATGCTGAAATGACACGAAATAATGAAAGGCGTGATTCCAAGGCAGAAAAATGAAGGGATTGTGCAAAGAATGCATCACAAGCAATCCAAAAGAAACTTTTATTTGCTGCCGTTTTCCCGAACAGTGCAAGTGAATGGAACATGTGCGTAATAAGACCGGTCAAAGGAATAACAGCTCAAAAAATATTTTTTCTCTTAATGCGAAATTAAGCCTGGGCATAAGATAGTCCAAAATGAAACTATTCTACTAATTTGAAGGGGGTAAGACACATGGAGACCCGAACGAGGTCTGGCCGATCACGTCTAAGTTAGTGATCTTTAAATAGCTTAATTTTCGCAACGTCTTTCGCTTACGGCCATACCACCCTGAGCACGCCCGATCTCGTCAGATCTCGGAAGCTAAGCAGGGTCGGGCCTGGTTAGTACTTGGATGGGAGACCGCCTGGGAATACCAGGTGCTGTAAGCTTTTTCATGTTTGCCTTTTTTTATTTCAAGATAAACTGAAACCTGTAAAGGCCAGAGGCTGTCATTCTGCATTTATCCATTCATTCGTTGCTTCCTTCTGTGCGTCCTCTCAAGCAACCCATTAAGCACATCTTAACAAGGCCCAGGGCCGAAGTTGACTTTGCCATGTTACAACGAAAACTCTCTCGTGTTGAGGGTTCAGAGGGCTCAACATTAAGGACCTCGGTCCCCAAATTCAACGGTTTAGTTAATGAATATTAGTTTCATTTTTTATTCACATCTTTATTTATTCTTTATTTCATGCTTTGAAAGAGTGGATTTTCATAACCACCTTATACGTTATCAAAAACCTATTTTAAAGCATGAATTATACGGAGCAATGTAATATTGATCCCGTAAAACTCCCAGCCCCCTTTTTAAAACACTCTTGCCTGTAACGTGTCATATATAGCCTATTGCTTGCTACGGGAGCGAAATAAGTCTGGGGCTGTTCCGTTCTCTTTCTTTTTGTTGAACAGTATCAGCAAGAGAGGTAAAACGGACGGCCAGGAAAGGGTAGACTAGAAAAAACTTTCATATCGTCTATATATTAAAAAAGGGTGGACTGACACACCAATAGCCAGAAAATATAGACGCATGTAGCTGAGGATGTCTGTAAAATTTGAAAGTATTGGGTGTTGGAACTTTTTTCAATTCGAAATCTTTCGCTTTACCTATTCATGATGTAATATGACATGAAATGTTTTATGCCGAGTGATAGTTGCTGAGGAAAGTCTGGCTTTTGAAAAAGTAATTATATATAAATATATACATATATGCTGAAATGACACGAAATAATGAAAGTCGTGATTCCAAGGCAGAAAAATGAAGGGATTGTGCAAAGAATGCATCACAAGCAATCCAAAAGAAACTTTTATTTGCTGGCGTTTTCCCGAACAGTGCAAGTGAATGGAACATGTGCGTAATAAGACCGGTCAAAGGAATAACAGCTCAAAAAATATTTTTTCTCTTAATGCGAAATTAAGCCTGGGCATAAGATAGTCCAAAATGAAACTATTCTACTAATTTGAAGGGGGTAAGACACATGGAGACCCGAACGAGGTCTGGCCGATCACGTCTAAGTTAGTGATCTTTAAATAGCTTAATTTTCGCAACGTCTTTCGCTTACGGCCATACCACCCTGAGCACGCCCGATCTCGTCCGATCTCGGAAGCTAAGCAGGGTCGGGTCTGGTTAGTACTTGGATGGGAGACCGCCTGGGAATACCAGGTGCCGTAAGCATTTTCATGTTTGCCTTTTTTATTTCAAGATAAACTGAAACCTGTAAAGGCCAGAGGCTGTCATTCTGCATTTATCCATTCACTCTTTAATCCCTTTTGTGCGTCCTCTTAAGCAGCCCATTAAGCACATCTTAACAATGCACTGGGCCGAAGTTGACTTTGCCATGTTACAACGAAAACTCTCTCGTGTTGAGGGTTCAGAGGGCTCAACATTAAGGACCTCGGTCCCCAAATTCAACGGTTTAGTTAATGAATATTAGTTTCATTTTTTATTCACATCTTTATTTATTCTTTATTTCATGCTTTCAAAGAGTGGATATTCATAACCACCTTATACGTTATCAAAAACCTATTTTAAAGCATGAATTATACGGAGCAATGTTATATTGATCCCGTACAACTCCCAGCCCTCTTTTTAAAACACTCTTGCCTGTAACGTGTCATATATAGCCTATTGCTTGCTACTGGAGCGAAATAAGTCTGGGGCTGTTCTGTTCTCTTTCTTTTTGTTGAACAGTATCAGCAAGAGAGGTAAAACGGACGGCCAGGAAAGGGTAGACTAGAAAAAACTTTCATATCGTCTATATATTAAAAAAGGGTGGACTGACACACCAATAGCCAAAAAATATAGACGCATGTAGCTGAGGATGTCTGTAAAATTTGAAAGTATTGGGTGTTGGAACTTTTTTCAATTCGAAATCTTTCGCTTAACCTATTCATGATGTAATATGACATGAAATGTTTTATGCCGAGTGATAGTTGCTGAGGAAAGTCTGGCTTTTGAAAAAGTAATTATATATAAATATATACATATATGCTAAAATGACACGAAATAATGAAAGGCGTGATTCCAAGGCAGAAAAATGAAGGGATTGTGCAAAGAATGCATCACAAGCAATCCAAAAGAAACTTTTATTTGCTGCCGTTTTCCGAACAGTGCAAGTGAATGGAACATGTGCGTAATAAGACCGGTCAAAGGAATAACAGCTCAAAAAATATTTTTTCTCTTAATGCGAAATTAAGCCTGGGCATAAGATAGTCCAAAATGAAACTATTCTACTAATTTGAAGGGGGTAAGACACATGGAGACCCGAACGAGGTCTGGCCGATCACGTCTAAGTTAGTGATCTTTAAATAGCTTAATTTTCGCAACGTCTTTCGCTTACGGCCATACCACCCTGAGCACGCCCGATCTCGTCAGATCTCGGAAGCTAAGCAGGGTCGGGCCTGGTTAGTACTTGGATGGGAGACCGCCTGGGAATACCAGGTGCTGTAAGCTTTTTCATGTTTGCCTTTTTTTATTTCAAGATAAACTGAAACCTGTAAAGGCCAGAGGCTGTCATTCTGCATTTATCCATTCATTCGTTGCTTCCTTCTGTGCGTCCTCTCAAGCAACCCATTAAGCACATCTTAACAAGGCCCAGGGCCGAAGTTGACTTTGCCATGTTACAACGAAAACTCTCTCGTGTTGAGGGTTCAGAGGGCTCAACATTAAGGACCTCGGTCCCCAAATTCAACGGTTTAGTTAATGAATATTAGTTTCATTTTTTATTCACATCTTTATTTATTCTTTATTTCATGCTTTCAAAGAGTGGATATTCATAACCACCTTATACGTTATCAAAAACCTATTTTAAAGCATGAATTATACGGAGCAATGTTATATTGATCCCGTACAAGTCCCAGCCCTCTTTTTAAAACACTCTTGCCTGTAACGTGTCATATATAGCCTATTGCTTGCTACGGGAGCGAAATAAGTCTGGGGCTGTTCTGTTCTCTTTCTTTTTGTTGAACAGTATCAGCAAGGGAGGTAAAACCGACAGCCAGGAAAGGGTGGACTAGAAAAAACTTTCATATCGTCTATACATAAAAACGGGTGGACTGACACACCAATAGCCGGAAAATATAGACGCATGTAGCTAAGGATGGCTGAAAAATTTGAAAGTATTGGGTGTTGGAATTTTTTGTCAATTCGAAGTCTTTTGCTTAACCTATTCATTATGTAATATGACATGAAATGTTTTATGCCGAGTAAAAGTTGCTGAGGATCGTCAGGCTTTTTGAAAAAGTAATTATATATAAATATATACATATATGCTGAAATGACACGAAATAATGAAAGGCGTGATTCCAAGGCAGAAAAATGAAGGGATTGTGCAAAGAATCCATCACAAGCAATCCAAAAGAAACTTTTATTTGCAGGGGTTTTCCAACAGTGCAAGTGACGGGAAAATGTGCGCAATAAGACCCGTCAAAGGAATCCCAGCTCAAAAAATCTTTTTTCTATTTATGCGAAATTAAGCCTGGGGATAAGATAGTCCAAAATGAAACTGATCCACTAGTTTGAAGTGGGAAGACACATGGAGACCGGCTGGAGTTCTGGCCGAGCACGTCTAAGTTAGTGATATTTAAATAGCTTAATTTTCGCAACGTCTTTCGCTTATGGCCATACCACCCTGAGCACGCCCGATCTCGTCCGATCTCGAAAGCTAAGCAGGGTCGGGCCTGGTTAGTACTTGGATGGGAGACCGCCTGGGAATACCAGGTGCTGTAAGCTTTTTCATGTTTGCCTTTTTTTATTTCAAGATAAACTGAAACCTGTAAAGGCCAGAGGCTGTCATTCTGCATTTATCCATTCATTCGTTGCTTCCTTCTGTGCGTCCTCTCAAGCAACCCATTAAGCACATCTTAACAAGGCACAGGGCCGAAGTTGACTTTGCCATGTTACAACGAAAACTCTCTCGTGTTGAGGGTTCAGAGGGCTCAACATTAAGGACCTCGGTCCCCAAATTCAACGGTGTAGTTAATGAATATTAGTTTAATTTTTTATTCACATCTTTATTTATTCTTTATTTCATGCTTTGAAAGAGTGGATTTTACTAACCACCTTATACGTTATCAAAAACCTATTTTAAAGCATGAATTATACGGAGCAATGTAATATTGATCCCGTACAACTCCCAGCCCTCTTTTTAAAACACTCTTGTCTGTAACGTGTCATATATAGCCTATTGCTTGCTACGGGAGCGAAATAAGTCTAGGGCTGTTCTGTTCTCTTTCTTTTTGTTGAACAGTATCAGCAAGAGAGGTAAAACGGACGGCCAGGAAAGGGTAGACTAGAAAAAATGTTCATATCGTCTATATATTAAAAAAGGGTGGACTGACACACCAATAGCCAGAAAATATAGACGCATGTAGCTAAGGATGTCTGTAAAGTTTGAAAGTATTGGGTGTTGGAACTTTTTTCAATTCGAAATCTTTCGCTTTACCTATTCATGATGTAATATGACAAGAAATGTTTTATGCCGAGTTATAGTTGCTGAGGAAAGTCTGGCTTTTGAAAAAGTAATTATATATAAATATATACATATATGCTGAAATGACACGAAATAATGAAAGTCGTGATTCCAAGGCAGAAAAATGAAGGGATTGTGCAAAGAATGCATCACAAGCAATCCAAAAGAAACTTTTATTTGCTGCCGTTTTCCCGAGCAGTTCAAGTGAATGGAACATGTGCGTAATAAGACCGGTCAAAGGAATAACAGCTCAAAAAATATTTTTTCTCTTAATGCGAAATTAAGCCTGGGCATAAGATAGTCCAAAATGAAACTATTCTACTAATTTGAAGGGGGTAAGACACATGGAGACCCGAACGAGGTCTGGCCGATCACGTCTAAGTTAGTGATCTTTAAATAGCTTAATTTTCGCAACGTCTTTCGCTTACGGCCATACCACCCTGAGCACGCCCGATCTCGTCAGATCTCGGAAGCTAAGCAGGGTCGGGCCTGGTTAGTACTTGGATGGGAGACCGCCTGGGAATACCAGGTGCTGTAAGCTTTTTCATGTTTGCCTTTTTTTATTTCAAGATAAACTGAAACCTGTAAAGGCCAGAGGCTGTCATTCTGCATTTATCCATTCATTCGTTGCTTCCTTCTGTGCGTCCTCTCAAGCAACCCATTAAGCACATCTTAACAAGGCCCAGGGCCGAAGTTGACTTTGCCATGTTACAACGAAAACTCTCTCGTGTTGAGGGTTCAGAGGGCTCAACATTAAGGACCTCGGTCCCCAAATTCAACGGTTTAGTTAATGAATATTAGTTTCATTTTTTATTCACATCTTTATTTATTCTTTATTTCATGCTTTGAAAGAGTGGATTTTCATAACCACCTTATACGTTATCAAAAACCTATTTTAAAGCATGAATTATACAGAGCAATGTAATATTGATCCCGTACAACTCCCAGCCCTCTTTTTAAAACACTCTTGCCTGTAACGTGTCATATATAGCCTATTTCTTGCTACTGGAGCGAAATAAGTCTGGGGCTGTTCCGTTCTCTTTCTTTTTGTTGAACAGTATCAGCAAGAGAGGTAAAACGGACGGCCAGGAAAGGGTAGACTAGAAAAAACTTTCATATCGTCTATATATTAAAAAGGGTGGACTGACACACCAATAGCCAGAAAATATAGACGCATGTAGCTGCGGATGTCTGTAAAATTTGAAAGTATTGGGTGTTGGAACTTTTTTCAATTCGAAATCTTTCGCTTTACCTATTCTTGATGTAATATGACATGAAATGTTTTATGCCGAGTTATAGTTGCTGAGGAAAGTCTGGCTTTTGAAAAAGTAATTATATATAAATATATACATATATGCTGAAATGACACGAAATAATGAAAGGCGTGATTCCAAGGCAGAAAAATGAAGGGATTGTGCAAAGAATGCATCACAAGCAATCCAAAAGAAACTTTTATTTGCTGCCGTATTCCCGAACAGTGCAAGTGAATGGAACATGTGCGTAATAAGACCGGTCAAAGGAATAACAGCTCAAAAAATATTTTTTCTCTTAATGCGAAATTAAGCCTGGGCATAAGATAGTCCAAAATGAAACTATTCTACTAATTTGAAGGGGGTAAGACACATGGAGACCCGAACGAGGTCTGGCCGATCACGTCTAAGTTAGTGATCTTTAAATAGCTTAATTTTCGCAACGTCTTTCGCTTACGGCCATACCACCCTGAGCACGCCCGATCTCGTCAGATCTCGGAAGCTAAGCAGGGTCGGGCCTGGTTAGTACTTGGATGGGAGACCGCCTGGGAATACCAGGTGCTGTAAGCTTTTTCATGTTTGCCTTTTTTTATTTCAAGATAAACTGAAACCTGTAAAGGCCAGAGGCTGTCATTCTGCATTTATCCATTCATTCGTTGCTTCCTTCTGTGCGTCCTCTCAAGCAACCCATTAAGCACATCTTAACAAGGCCCAGGGCCGAAGTTGACTTTGCCATGTTACAACGAAAACTCTCTCGTGTTGAGGGTTCAGAGGGCTCAACATTAAGGACCTCGGTCCCCAAATTCAACGGTTTAGTTAATGAATATTAGTTTCATTTTTTATTCACATCTTTATTTATTCTTTATTTCATGCTTTGAAAGAGTGGATTTTCATAACCACCTTATACGTTATCAAAAACCTATTTTAAAGCATGAATTATACAGAGCAATGTAATATTGATCCCGTACAACTCCCAGCCCTCTTTTTAAAACACTCTTGCCTGTAACGTGTCATATATAGCCTATTTCTTGCTACTGGAGCGAAATAAGTCTGGGGCTGTTCCGTTCTCTTTCTTTTTGTTGAACAGTATCAGCAAGAGAGGTAAAACGGACGGCCAGGAAAGGGTAGACTAGAAAAAACTTTCATATCGTCTATATATTAAAAAGGGTGGACTGACACACCAATAGCCAGAAAATATAGACGCATGTAGCTGAGGATGTCTGTAAAATTTGAAAGTATTGGGTGTTGGAACTTTTTTCAATTCGAAATCTTTCGCTTTACCTATTCTTGATGTAATATGACATGAAATGTTTTATGCCGAGTTATAGTTGCTGAGGAAAGTCTGGCTTTTGAAAAAGTAATTATATATAAATATATACATATATGCTGAAATGACACGAAATAATGAAAGGCGTGATTCCAAGGCAGAAAAATGAAGGGATTGTGCAAAGAATGCATCACAAGCAATCCAAAAGAAACTTTTATTTGCTGCCGTTTTCCCGAACAGTGCAAGTGAATGGAACATGTGCGTAATAAGACCGGTCAAAGGAATAACAGCTCAAAAAATATTTTTTCTCTTAATGCGAAATTAAGCCTGGGGATAAGATAGTCCAAAATGAAACTATTTTACTAATTTGAAGGGGGTAAGACACATGGAGACCCGCTCGAGGTCTGGCTGATCACGTCTAAGTTAGTGATCTTTAAATAGCTTAATTTTCGCAACGTCTTTCGCTTATGGCCATACCACCCTGAGCACGCCCGATCTCGGAAGCTAAGCAGGGTTGGGCCTGGTTAGTACTTGGATGGGAGACCGCCTGGGAATACCAGGTGCAGTAAGCTTTTTCATGTTTGCCTTTTTTTATTTCAAGATAAACTGAAACCTGTAAAGGCCAGAGGCTGTCATTCTGCATTTATCCATTCATTCGTTGCTTCCTTCTGTG
Organism: Triplophysa yarkandensis; assembly: GCA_033220385.1. Taxonomy (NCBI): domain Eukaryota; kingdom Metazoa; phylum Chordata; class Actinopteri; order Cypriniformes; family Nemacheilidae; genus Triplophysa; species Triplophysa yarkandensis. Next base: position 21,910,238 of record CM065655.1, on the reverse strand, counting down.
CGTCCTCTCAAGCAACCCATTAAGCACATCTTAACAAGGCACAGGGCCGAAGTTGACTTTGCCATGTTACAACGAAAACTCTCTGGTGTTGAGGGTTCAGAGGGCTCAACATTAAGGACCTCGGTCCCCAAATTCAACGGTGTAGTTAATGAATATTAGTTAAATGTTTTATTCACATCTTTATTTATTCTTTATTTCATGCTTTGAAAGTTCGAATTATACGGAGCAATGTAATATTGATCCCGTACAACTCCCAGCCTTCTTTTTAAAACACTCTTGTCTGTAACGTATCATATATAGCCTATTGCTTGCTACTGGAGCGAAATAAGTCTGGGGCTGTTCTGTTCTCTTTCTTTTTGTTGAACAGTATCAGCAAGAGAGGTAAAACGGACGGCCAGGAAAGGGTAGACTAGAAAAAACTTTCATATCGTCTATATATTAAAAAAGGGTGGACTGACACACCAATAGCCAGAAAATATAGACGCATGTAGCTAAGGATGTCTGTAAAATTTGAAAGTATTGGGTGTTGGAACTTTTTTCAATTCGAAATCTTTCGCTTTACCTATTCATGATGTAATATGACAAGAAATGTTTTATGCCGAGTGATAGTTGCTGAGGAAAGTCTGGCTTTTGAAAAAGTAATTATATATAAATATATACATATATGCTGAAATGACACGAAATAATGAAAGGCGTGATTCCAAGGCAGAAAAATGAAGGGATTGTGCAAAGAATGCATCACAAGCAATCCAAAAGAAACTTTTATTTGCAGGGGATTTCCAACAGTGCAAGTGACGGGGAAATGTGCGCAATAAGACCCGTCAAAGGAATCCCAGCTCAAAAAATCTTTTTTCTATTTATGCGAAATTAAGCCTGGGGATAAGATAGTCCAAAATGAAACTGATCCACTAGTTTGAAGTGGGAAGACACATGGAGACCGGCTGGAGGTCTGGCCGAGCACGTCTAAGTTAGTGATATTTAAATAGCTTAATTTTCGCAACGTCTTTCGCTTATGGCCATACCACCCTGAGCACGCCCGATCTCGTCTGATCTCGGAAGCTAAGCAGGGTCGGGCCTGGTTAGTACTTGGATGGGAGACCGCCTGGGAATACCAGGTGCTGTAAGCTTTTTCATGTTTGCCTTTTTTTATTTCAAGATAAACTGAAACCTGTAAAGGCCAAAGGCTGTCATTCTGCATTTATCCATTCATTCATCCCCAAATTCAACGGTGTAGCTAATGAATATTGGTTTCATTTTATATTCATATCTTTATTTATTCTTTATTTCATGCTTTGAAAGAGTGGATTTTCATAACCACCTTATACGTTATCAAAAACCTATTTTAAAGCATGCATTATACGGAGCAATGTACTATTGATCCCGTACACTTCCCATCCCTCTTTTTAAAACACTCTTGCCTGTAACGTGTCATATATAGCCTATTGCTTTCTACTGGAGAGAAATAAGTCTGGGGCTGTTCTCTTCTCTTTCTTTTTGTTGAACAGTATCAGCAAGAGAGGTAAAACGGACGGCCAGGAAAGGTTAGATTAGAAAAAACGTTCATATCGTCTATATATTAAAAACGGGTGGACTGACACACCAATAGCCAGAAAGTATAGACGCATGTAGCTAAGGATGTCTGTAAAATTTGAAAGTATTGGGTGTTGGAACTTTTCTCAATTCGAAGTCTTTCGCTTAACCTATTCATGATGTAACGATATGAAAGTTTTTTCTAGTCTACCCTTTGCACTCTATCTGCCATGTGCCTTGCGCTGCTTTGTTTGTTTGTTCTTATTAACCTTATTTTTTATTTTATTGATATTATGTCTTTCTTCAAATTGCCTAATTGTATAGTAGTATAGTTTTTGTTATCTTTTTATCTTTTTTCTTGGTGTTATCTGTATGCACCGGGGGACTGAGAGTAACGCAATTTCGATTCTCTGTATGTATGTACTGTACATGTGGAAGAATTGACAATAAAGCAGACTTGAACTTGAACTTGAACTTAATATGACATGAAATGTTTTATGCCGAGTTATAGTTGCTGAGGAAAGTCTGGCTTTTGAAAAAGTAATTATATATAAATATATACATATATGCTGAAATGACACGAAATAATGAAAGGCGTGATTCCAAGGCAGAAAAATGAAGGGATTGTGCAAAGAATGCATCACAAGCAATCCAAAAGAAACTTTTATTTGCAGGCGTTTTTCCAACAGTGCAAGTGAATGGAACATGTGCGTAATAAGACCGGTCAAAGGAATCCCAGCTCAAAAAATCTTTTTTCTATATATGCGAAATTAAGCCTGGGGATAAGATAGTCCAAAATGAAACTGATCCACTAGTTTGAAGTGGGAAGACACATGGAGACCGGCTGGAGGTCTGGCCGAGCACGTCTAAGTTAGTGTTCTTTAAATAACTTAATTTTCCCGACATCTTTCGCTTACGGCCATACCACCCTGAGCACGCCCGATCTCGTCCGATCTCGGAAGCAGGGTCGGGCCTGGTTAGTACTTGGATGGGAGACCGCCTGGGAATACCAGGTGCTGTAAGCTTTTTCATGTTTGCCTTTTTTTATTTCAAGATAAACTGAAACCTATAAAGGCTGTCATTCTGCATTTATCCATTCATTCGTTGCTTCCTTCTGTGCGTCCTCTCAAGCAACCCATTAAGCACATCTTAACGAGGCACAGGGCCGAAGTTGACATTGCCATGTTACAACGAAAACTCTCTCGTGTTGAGGGTTCAGAGGGCTCAACATTAAGGACCTCGGTCCCCAAATTCAACGGTTTAGTTAATGAATATTAGTTTATTTTTTTATTCACATCTTTATTTATTCTTTATTTCATGCTCTGAAAGAGTGGATTTTCATAACCACCTTATACGTTATCAAAAACCTATTTTAAAGCATGAATTATACGGAGCAATGTAATATTGATCCCGTACAACTCCCAGCCCTCTTTTTAAAACACTCTTGCCTGTAACGTGTCATATATAGCCTATTGCTTGCTACTGGAGCGAAATAAGTCTGGGGCTGTTCTGCTCTCTTTCTTTTTGTTGAACAGTATCAGCAAGAGAGGTAAAACGGACGGCCAGGAAAGGGTAGACTAGAAAAAACGTTCATATCGTCTATATATTAAAAAAGGGTGGACTGACACACCAATAGCCAGAAAATATAGACGCATGTAGCTGAGGATGTCTGTAAAATTTGAAAGTATTGGGTGTTGGAACTTTTTTCAATTCGAAATCTTTCGCTTTACCTATTCATGATGTAATATGACATGAAATGTTTTATGCCGAGTGATAGTTGCTGAGGAAAGTCTGGCTTTTGAAAAAGTAATTATATATAAATATATACATATATGCTGAAATGACACGAAATAATGAAAGTCATGATTCCAAGGCAGAAAAATGAAGGGATTGTGCAAAGAATGCATCACAAGCAATCCAAAAGAAACTTTTATTTGCTGGCGTTTTCCCGAACAGTGCAAGTGAATGGAACATGTGCGTAATAAGACCGGTCAAAGGAATAACAGCTCAAAAAATATTTTTTCTCTTAATGCGAAATTAAGCCTGGGCATAAGATAGTCCAAAATGAAACTATTCTACTAATTTGAAGGGGGTAAGACACATGGAGACCCGCTCAAGGTCTGGCCGATCACGTCTAAGTTAGTGATCTTTAAATAGCTTAATTTTCGCAATGTCTTTCGCTTATGGCCATACCACCCTGAGCACGCCCGATCTCATCCGATCTCGGAAGCTAAGCAGGGTCGGGCCTGGTTAGTACTTGGATGGGAGACCGCCTGGGAATACCAGGTGCTGTAAGCATTTTCATGTTTGCCTTTTTTTATTTCAAGATAAACTGAAACCTGTACAGGCCAGAGGCTGTCATACTGCATTTATCCATTCATTCATCCCCAAATTCAACGGTGTAGCTAATGATTATTGGTTTCATTTTATATTCATATCTTTATTTATTCTTTATTTCATGCTTTGAAAGAGTGGATTTTCATAACCACCTTATACGTTATCAAAAACCTATTTTAAAGCATGCATTATACAGAGCAATGTACTATTGATCCCGTACACTTCCCAGCCCTCTTTTTAAAACACTCTTGCCTGTAACGTGTCATATATAGCCTATTGCTTTCTACTGGAGAGAAATAAGTCTGGGCTGTTCTCTTCTCTTTCTTTTTGTTGAACAGTATCAGCAAGAGAGGTAAAACGGACGGCCAGGAAAGGTTAGATTAGAAAAAACTTTCATATCGTCTATATATTAAAAACGGGTGGACTGACACATCAATAGCCAGAAAATATAGAAGCATGTAGCTAAGGATGTCTGTAAAATTTGAAAGTATTGGGTGTTGGAACTTTTTTCAATTCGAAGTCTTTCGCTTAACCTATTCATGATGTAACGATATGAAAGTTTTTTGTAGTCTATCCTTTGCACTCTATCTGCTTTGTGCCTTGCGCTGCTTTGTTTTTTTGTTCTTATTAACCTTATTTTTTATTTTATTGATATTATGTCTTTCTTCAAATTGCCTAATTGTATAGTAGTATAGTTTTTGTTATCTTTTTATCTATTTTCTTGGTGTCATCTGTTTGCACCGGGGAACTGAGAGTAACGCAATTTCGATTCTCTGTATGTATGTACTGTACATGTGGAAGAATTGACAATAAAGCAGACTTGAACTTGAAATTTAACTTAATATGACATGAAATGTTTTATGCCGAGTTATAGTTGCTGAGGAAAGTCTGGCTTTTGAAAAAGTAATTATATATAAATATATACATATATGCTGAAATGACAGAAAGGCGTGATTCCAAGGCAGAAAAATGAAGGGATTGTGCAAAGAATGCATCACAAGCAATCCCAAAAGAAACTTTTATTTGCTTGCCGTTTTCCCGAACAGTGCAAGTGAATGGAACATGTGCGTAATAGACCGGTCAAAGGAATAACAGCTCAAAAAATCTTTTTTCTCTTAATGCGAAATTAAGCCTGGGCATAAGATAGTCCAAAATGAAACTATTCTACTAATTTGAAGGGGGTAAGACACATGGAGACCCGAACGAGGTCTGGCCAATCACGTCTAAGTTAGTGATCTTTAAATAGCTTAATTTTCGCAACGTCTTTCGCTTACGGCCATACCCCCCTGAGCACGCCCGATCTCGTCCGATCTCGGAAGCTAAGCAGGGTCGGGCCTGGTTAGTACTTGGATGGGAGACCGCCTGGGAATACCAGGTGCCGTAAGCTTTTTCATGTTTGCCTTTTTTTATTTCAAGATAAACTGAAACCTGTAAAGGCCAGAGGCTGTCATTCTGCATTTATCCATTCATTCGTTGCTTCCTTCTGTGCGTCCTCTCAAGCAACCCATTAAGCACATCTTAACAAGGCCCAGGGCCGAAGTTGACTTTGCCATGTTACAACGAAAACTCTCTCGTGTTGAGGGTTCAGAGGGCTCAACATTAAGGACCTCGGTCCCCAAATTCAACGGTTTAGTTAATGAATATTAGTTTCATTTTTTATTCACATCTTTATTTATTCTTTATTTCATGCTTTGAAAGAGTGGATTTTCATAACCACCTTATACGTTATCAAAAACCTATTTTAAAGCATGAATTATACGGAGCAATGTAATATTGATCCCGTACAACTCCCAGCCCTCTTTTTAAAACACTCTTGCCTGTAACGTGTCATATATAGCCTATTGCTTGCTACTGGAGCGAAATAAGTCTGGGGCTGTTCCGTTCTCTTTCTTTTTGTAGAACAGTATCAGCAAGAGAGGTAAAACGGACGCGGCCAGGAAAGGGTAGACTAGAATAAACGTTCATATCGTCTATATATTAAAAAAGGGTGGACTGACACACCAATAGCCAGAAAATATAGAGCCTGTAGCTGAGGATGTCTGTAAAATTTGAAAGTATTGGGTGTTTGGAACGTTTTTCAAATCGAAATCTTTCGCTTTACCTATTCATGATGTAATATGACATGAAATGTTTTATGCCGAGTGATAGTTGCTGAGGAAAGTCTGGCTTTTGAAAAAGTAATTATATATAAATATATACATATATGCTGAAATGACACGAAATAATGAAAGGCGTGATTCCAAGGCCAGAAAAATGAAGGGATTGTGCAAAGAATGCATCACAAGCAATCCAAAAGAAACTTTTATTTGCTGCCGTTTTCCCGAACAGTGCAAGTGAATGGAACATGTGCGTAAATAAGACCGGTCAAAGGAATAACAGCTCAAAAAATCTTTTTTCTCTTAATGCGAAATTAAGCCTGGGCATAAGATAGTCCAAAATGAAACTATTCTACTAATTTGAAGGGGGGGTAACACACATGGAGACCCGAACGAGGTCTGGCCGATCACGTCTAAGTTAGTGATCTTTAAATAGCTTATATTTTCGCAACGTCTTTCGCTTACGGCCATACCACCCTGAGCACGCCCGATCTCCGTCCGATCTCGGAAGCTAAGCAGGGTCGGGCCTGGTTAGTACTTGGATGGGAGACCGCCTGGGAATACCAGGTGCCGTAAGCATTTCATGTTTGCCTTTTTATTTCAAGATAAACTGAAACCTGTAAAGGCCAGAGGCTGTCATTCTGCATTTATCCATTCACTCTTTAATCCCTTTTGTGCGTCCTCTTAAGCAGCCCATTAAGCACAATCTTAACAATGCACTGGGCCGAAGTTGACTTTTGCCATGTTACAACGAAAACTCTCTCGTGTTGAGGGTTCAGAGGGCTCAACATTAAGGACCTCGGTCCCCAAATTCAACGGTTTAGTTAATGAATATTAGTTTAATTTTTTATTCACATCCTTTATTTATTCTTTATTTCATGCTTTCAAAGAGTGGATATTCATAACCACCTTATACGTTATCAAAAACCTATTTTAAAGCATGAAGTATACGGAGCCAATGTTATATTGATCCCGTACAACTCCCAGCCCTCTTTTTAAAACACTCTTGCCTGTAACGTGTCATATATAGCCTATTGCTTGCTACTGGAGCGAAATAAGTCTGGGGCTGTTCCGTTCTCTTTCTTTTTGTTGAACAGTATCAGCAAGAGAGGTAAAACGGACGGCCAGGAAAGGGTAGACTAGAAAAAACGTTCATATCGTCTATATATTAAAAAAGGGTGGACTGACACACCAATAGCCAGAAATATAGACGCATGTAGCTGAGGATGTCTGTAAAATTTGAAAGTATTGGGTGTTGGAACTTTTTTCAATTCGAAATCTTTCGCTTTACCTATTCATGATGTAATATGACATGAAATGTTTTATGCCGAGTGATAGTTGGCTGAGGAAAGTCTGGCTTTTGAAAAAGTAATTATATATAAATATATACATATATGCTAAAATGACACGAAATAATGAAAGGCGTGATTCCAAGGCAGAAAAATGAAGGGATTGTGCAAAGAATGCATCACAAGCAATCCAAAAGAAACTTTTATTTGCAGCGTTTTCCCGAACAGTGCAAGTGAATGGAACATGTGCGTAATAAGACCGGTCAAAGGAATCCCAGCTCAAAAAAATCTTTTTTCTCTTAATGCGAAATTAAGCCTGGGGATAAGATAGTCCAAAATGAAACTATTTTACTAATTTGAAGGGGGTAAGACACATGGAGACCCGCTCAAGGTCTGGCCGATCACGTCTAAGTTAGTGATCTTTAAATAGCTAATTTTCGCAATGTCTTTCGTTTACGGCCATACCACCCTGAGCACGCCCGATCTCGTCCGATCTCGGAAGCTAAGCAGGGTCGGGCCTGGTTAGTACTTGGATGGGAGACCGCCTGGGAATACCAGGTGCTGTAAGCATTTTCATGTTTGCCTTTTTTTATTTCAAGATAAACTGAAACCTGTACAGGCCAGAGGCTGTCATTCTGCATTTATCCATTCATTCATCCCCAAATTCAACGGTGTAGCTAATGATTATTGGTTTCATTTTATATTCATATCTTTATTTATTCTTTATTTCATGCTTTGAAAGAGTGGATTTTCATAACCACCTTATACGTTATCAAAAACCTATTTTAAAGCATGCATTATACAGAGCAATGTACTATTGATCCCGTACACTTCCCAGCCCTCTTTTTAAAACACTCTTGCCTGTAACGTGTCATATATAGCCTATTGCTTTCTACTGGAGAGAAATAAGTCTGGGCTGTTCTCTTCTCTTTCTTTTTGTTGAACAGTATCAGCAAGAGAGGTAAAACGGACGGCCAGGAAAGGTTAGATTAGAAAAAACTTTCATATCGTCTATATATTAAAAACGGGTGGACTGACACATCAATAGCCAGAAAATATAGAAGCATGTAGCTAAGGATGTCTGTAAAATTTGAAAGTATTGGGTGTTGGAACTTTTTTCAATTCGAAGTCTTTCGCTTAACCTATTCAAGATGTAACGATATGAAAGTTTTTTGTAGTCTATCCTTTGCACTCTATCTGCCATGTGCCTTGCGCTGCTTTGTTTTTTTGTTCTTATTAACCTTATTTTTTATTTTATTGATATTATGTCTTTCTTCAAATTGCCTAATTGTATAGTAGTATAGTTTTTGTTATCTTTTTATCTATTTTCTTGGTGTTATCTGTTTGCACCGGGGAACAGAGAGTAACGCAATTTCGATTCTCTGTATGTATGTACTGTACATGTGGAAGAATTGACAATAAAGCAGACTTGAACTTGAAATTGAACTTAATATGACATGAAATGTTTTATGCCGAGTTATAGTTGCTGAGGAAAGTCTGGCTTTTGAAAAAGTAATTATATATAAATATATACATATATGCTGAAATGACACGAAATAATGAAAGGCGTGATTCCAAGGCAGAAAAATGAAGGGATTGTGCAAAGAATGCATCACAAGCAATCCAAAAGAAACTTTTATTTGCTGCCGTTTTCCCGAACAGTGCAAGTGAATGGAACATGTGCGTAATAAGACCGGTCAAAGGAATAACAGCTCAAAAAATCTTTTTTCTCTTAATGCGAAATTAAGCCTGGGCATAAGATAGTCCAAAATGAAACTATTCTACTAATTTGAAGGGGGTAAGACACATGGAGACCCGAACGAGGTCTGGCCGATCACGTCTAAGTTAGTGATCTTTAAATAGCTTAATTTTCGCAACGTCTTTCGCTTACGGCCATACCACCCTGAGCACGCCCGATCTCGTCCGATCTCGGAAGCTAAGCAGGGTCGGGCCTGGTTAGTACTTGGATGGGAGACCGCCTGGGAATACCAGGTGCCGTAAGCTTTTTCATGTTTGCCTTTTTTTATTTCAAGATAAACTGAAACCTGTAAAGGCCAGAGGCTGTCATTCTGCATTTATCCATTCATTCGTTGCTTCCTTCTGTGCGTCCTCTCAAGCAACCCATTAAGCACATCTTAACAAGGCCCAGGGCCGAAGTTGACTTTGCCATGTTACAACGAAAACTCTCTCGTGTTGAGGGTTCAGAGGGCTCAACATTAAGGACCTCGGTCCCCAAATTCAACGGTTTAGTTAATGAATATTAGTTTAATTTTTTATTCACATCTTTATTTATTCTTTATTTCATGCTTTGAAAGAGTGGATTTTCATAACCACCTTATACGTTATCAAAAACCTATTTTAAAGCATGAATTATACGGAGCAATGTAATATTGATCCCGTACAACTCCCAGCCCTCTTTTTAAAACACTCTTGCCTGTAACGTGTCATATATAGCCTATTGCTTGCTACTGGAGCGAAATAAGTCTGGGGCTGTTCCGTTCTCTTTCTTTTTGTTGAACAGTATCAGCAAGAGAGGTAAAACGGACGGCCAGGAAAGGGTAGACTAGAATAAACGTTCATATCGTCTATATATTAAAAAAGGGTGGACTGACACACCAATAGCCAGAAAATATAGACGCATGTAGCTGAGGATGTCTGTAAAATTTGAAAGTATTGGGTGTTGGAACGTTTTTCAATTCGAAATCTTTCGCTTTACCTATTCATGATGTAATATGACATGAAATGTTTTATGCCGAGTGATAGTTGCTGAGGAAAGTCTGGCTTTTGAAAAAGTAATTATATATAAATATATACATATATGCTGAAATGACACGAAATAATGAAAGGCGTGATTCCAAGGCAGAAAAATGAAGGGATTGTGCAAAGAATGCATCACAAGCAATCCAAAAGAAACTTTTATTTGCTGGCGTTTTCCCGAACAGTGCAAGTGAATGGAACATGTGCGTAATAAGACCGGTCAAAGGAATAACAGCTCAAAAAATCTTTTTTTCTCTTAATGCGAAATTAAGCCTGGGCATAAGATAGTCCAAAATGAAACTATTCTACTAATTTGAAGGGGGTAACACACATGGAGACCCGAACGAGGTCTGGCCGATCACGTCTAAGTTAGTGATCTTTAAATAGCTTAATTTTCGCAACGTCTTTCGCTTACGGCCATACCACCCTGAGCACGCCCGATCTCGTCCGATCTCGGAAGCTAAGCAGGGTCGGGCCTGGTTAGTACTTGGATGGGAGACCGCCTGGGAATACCAGGTGCCGTAAGCATTTTCATGTTTGCCTTTTTTATTTCAAGATAAACTGAAACCTGTAAAGGCCAGAGGCTGTCATTCTGCATTTATCCATTCACTCTTTAATCCCTTTTGTGCGTCCTCTTAAGCAGCCCATTAAGCACATCTTAACAATGCACTGGGCCGAAGTTGACTTTGCCATGTTACAACGAAAACTCTCTCGTGTTGAGGGTTCAGAGGGCTCAACATTAAGGACCTCGGTCCCCAAATTCAACGGTTTAGTTAATGAATATTAGTTTAATTTTTTATTCACATCTTTATTTATTCTTTATTTCATGCTTTCAAAGAGTGGATATTCATAACCACCTTATACGTTATCAAAAACCTATTTTAAAGCATGAATTATACGGAGCAATGTAATATTGATCCCGTACAACTCCCAGCCCTCTTTTTAAAACACTCTTGCCTGTAACGTGTCATATATAGCCTATTGCTTGCTACTGGAGCGAAATAAGTCTGGGGCTGTTCCGTTCTCTTTCTTTTTGTTGAACAGTATCAGCAAGAGAGGTAAAACGGACGGCCAGGAAGGGGTAGACTAGAAAAAACGTTCATATCGTCTATATATTAAAAAAGGGTGGACTGACACACCAATAGCCAGAAAATATAGACGCATGTAGCTGAGGATGTCTGTAAAATTTGAAAGTATTGGGTGTTGGAACTTTTTTCAATTCGAAATCTTTCGCTTTACCTATTCATGATGTAATATGACATGAAATGTTTTATGCCGAGTGATAGTTGCTGAGGAAAGTCTGGCTTTTGAAAAAGTATTTATATATAAATATATACATATATGCTAAAATGACACGAAATAATGAAAGGCGTGATTCAAAGGCAGAAAAATGAAGGGATTGTGCAAAGAATGCATCACAAGCAATCCAAAAGAAACTTTTATTTGCAGGCGTTTTCCCGAACAGTGCAAGTGAATGGAACATGTGCGTAATAAGACCGGTCAAAGGAATCCCAGCTCAAAAAAATCTTTTTTCTCTTAATGCGAAATTAAGCCTGGGGATAAGATAGTCCAAAATGAAACTATTTTACTAATTTGAAGGGGGTAAGACACATGGAGACCCGCTCAAGGTCTGGCCGATCACGTCTAAGTTAGTGATCTTTAAATAGCTTAATTTTCGCAATGTCTTTCGTTTACGGCCATACCACCCTGAGCACGCCCGATCTCGTCCGATCTCGGAAGCTAAGCAGGGTCGGGCCTGGTTAGTACTTGGATGGGAGACCGCCTGGGAATACCAGGTGCTGTAAGCATTTTCATGTTTGCCTTTTTTTATTTCAAGATAAACTGAAACCTGTACAGGCCAGAGGCTGTCATTCTGCATTTATCCATTCATTCATCCCCAAATTCAACGGTGTAGCTAATGATTATTGGTTTCATTTTATATTCATATCTTTATTTATTCTTTATTTCATGCTTTGAAAGAGTGGATTTTCATAACCACCTTATACGTTATCAAAAACCTATTTTAAAGCATGCATTATACAGAGCAATGTACTATTGATCCCGTACACTTCCCAGCCCTCTTTTTAAAACACTCTTGCCTGTAACGTGTCATATATAGCCTATTGCTTTCTACTGGAGAGAAATAAGTCTGGGCTGTTCTCTTCTTTTTCTTTTTGTTGAACAGTATCAGCAAGAGAGGTAAAACGGACGGCCAGGAAAGGTTAGATTAGAAAAAACTTTCATATCGTCTATATATTAAAAACGGGTGGACTGACACATCAATAGCCAGAAAATATAGAAGCAAGTAGCTAAGGATGTCTGTAAAATTTGAAAGTATTGGGTGTTGGAACTTTTTTCAATTCGAAGTCTTTCGCTTAACCTATTCAAGATGTAACGATATGAAAGTTTTTTGTAGTCTATCCTTTGCACTCTATCTGCCATGTGCCTTGCGCTGCTTTGTTTTTTTGTTCTTATTAACCTTATTTTTTATTTTATTGATATTATGTCTTTCTTCAAATTGCCTAATTGTATAGTAGTATAGTTTTTGTTATCTTTTTATCTATTTTCTTGGTGTTATCTGTTTGCACCGGGGAACAGAGAGTAACGCAATTTCGATTCTCTGTATGTATGTACTGTACATGTGGAAGAATTGACAATAAAGCAGACTTGAACTTGAAATTGAACTTAATATGACATGAAATGTTTTATGCCGAGTTATAGTTGCTGAGGAAAGTCTGGCTTTTGAAAAAGTAATTATATATAAATATATACATATATGCTGAAATGACACGAAATAATGAAAGGCGTGATTCCAAGGCAGAAAAATGAAGGGATTGTGCAAAGAATGCATCACAAGCAATCCAAAAGAAACTTTTATTTGCTGCCGTTTTCCCGAACAGTGCAAGTGAATGGAACATGTGCGTAATAAGACCGGTCAAAGGAATAACAGCTCAAAAAATCTTTTTTCTCTTAATGCGAAATTAAGCCTGGGCATAAGATAGTCCAAAATGAAACTATTCTACTAATTTGAAGGGGGTAAGACACATGGAGACCCGAACGAGGTCTGGCCGATCACGTCTAAGTTAGTGATCTTTAAATAGCTTAATTTTCGCAACGTCTTTCGCTTACGGCCATACCACCCTGAGCACGCCCGATCTCGTCCGATCTCGGAAGCTAAGCAGGGTCGGGCCTGGTTAGTACTTGGATGGGAGACCGCCTGGGAATACCAGGTGCCGTAAGCTTTTTCATGTTTGCCTTTTTTTATTTCAAGATAAACTGAAACCTGTAAAGGCCAGAGGCTGTCATTCTGCATTTATCCATTCATTCGTTGCTTCCTTCTGTGCGTCCTCTCAAGCAACCCATTAAGCACATCTTAACAAGGCCCAGGGCCGAAGTTGACTTTGCCATGTTACAACGAAAACTCTCTCGTGTTGAGGGTTCAGAGGGCTCAACATTAAGGACCTCGGTCCCCAAATTCAACGGTTTAGTTAATGAATATTAGTTTCATTTTTTATTCACATCTTTATTTATTCTTTATTTCATGCTTTGAAAGAGTGGATTTTCATAACCACCTTATACGTTATCAAAAACCTATTTTAAAGCATGAATTATACGGAGCAATGTAATATTGATCCCGTACAACTCCCAGCCCTCTTTTTAAAACACTCTTGCCTGTAACGTGTCATATATAGCCTATTGCTTGCTACTGGAGCGAAATAAGTCTGGGGCTGTTCCGTTCTCTTTCTTTTTGTTGAACAGTATCAGCAAGAGAGGTAAAACGGACGGCCAGGAAAGGGTAGACTAGAATAAACGTTCATATCGTCTATATATTAAAAAAGGGTGGACTGACACACCAATAGCCAGAAAATATAGACGCATGTAGCTGAGGATGTCTGTAAAATTTGAAAGTATTGGGTGTTGGAACGTTTTTCAATTCGAAATCTTTCGCTTTACCTATTCATGATGTAATATGACATGAAATGTTTTATGCCGAGTGATAGTTGCTGAGGAAAGTCTGGCTTTTGAAAAAGTAATTATATATAAATATATACATATATGCTGAAATGACACGAAATAATGAAAGGCGTGATTCCAAGGCAGAAAAATGAAGGGATTGTGCAAAGAATGCATCACAAGCAATCCAAAAGAAACTTTTATTTGCTGGCGTTTTCCCGAACAGTGCAAGTGAATGGAACATGTGCGTAATAAGACCGGTCAAAGGAATAACAGCTCAAAAAATCTTTTTTCTCTTAATGCGAAATTAAGCCTGGGCATAAGATAGTCCAAAATGAAACTATTCTACTAATTTGAAGGGGGTAACACACATGGAGACCCGAACGAGGTCTGGCCGATCACGTCTAAGTTAGTGATCTTTAAATAGCTTAATTTTCGCAACGTCTTTAGCTTACGGCCATACCACCCTGAGCACGCCCGATCTCGTCCGATCTCGGAAGCTAAGCAGGGTCGGGCCTGGTTAGTACTTGGATGGGAGACCGCCTGGGAATACCAGGTGCCGTAAGCATTTTCATGTTTGCCTTTTTTATTTCAAGATAAACTGAAACCTGTAAAGGCCAGAGGCTGTCATTCTGCATTTATCCATTCACTCTTTAATCACTTTTGTGCGTCCTCTTAAGCAGCCCATTAAGCACATCTTAACAATGCACTGGGCCGAAGTTGACTTTGCCATGTTACAACGAAAACTCTCTCGTGTTGAGGGTTCAGAGGGCTCAACATTAAGGACCTCGGTCCCCAAATTCAACGGTTTAGTTAATGAATATTAGTTTAATTTTTTATTCACATCTTTATTTATTCTTTATTTCATGCTTTCAAAGAGTGGATATTCATAACCACCTTATACGTTATCAAAAACCTATTTTAAAGCATGAATTATACGGAGCAATGTAATATTGATCCCGTACAACTCCCAGCCCTCTTTTTAAAACACTCTTGCCTGTAACGTGTCATATATAGCCTATTGCTTGCTACTGGAGCGAAATAAGTCTGGGGCTGTTCCGTTCTCTTTCTTTTTGTTGAACAGTATCAGCAAGAGAGGTAAAACGGACGGCCAGGAAAGGGTAGACTAGAAAAAACGTTCATATCGTCTATATATTAAAAAAGGGTGGACTGACACACCAATAGCCAGAAAATATAGACGCATGTAGCTGAGGATGTCTGTAAAATTTGAAAGTATTGGGTGTTGGAACTTTTTTCAATTCGAAATCTTTCGCTTTACCTATTCATGATGTAATATGACATGAAATGTTTTATGCCGAGTGATAGTTGCTGAGGAAAGTCTGGCTTTTGAAAAAGTAATTATATATAAATATAACAGTGCAAGTGAATGGAACATGTGCGTAATAAGACCGGTCAAAGGAATCCCAGCTCAAAAAATCTTTTTTCTCTTAATGCGAAATTAAGCCTGGGGATAAGATAGTCCAAAATGAAACTGTTCTACTAATTTGAAGGGGGTAAGACACATGGAGACCCGCTGGAGGTCTGGCCGATCACGTCTAAGTTAGTGATCTTTAAATAGCTTAATTTTCCCGCCATCTTTCGCTTACGGCCATACCACCCTGAGCACGCCCGATCTCGTCCGATCTCGGAAGCTAAGCAGGGTCGGGCCTGGTTAGTACTTGGATGGGAGACCGCCTGGGAATACAAGGTGCTGTAAGCTTTTTCATGTTTGCCTTTTTTTATTTCAAGATAAACTGAAACCTGTAAAGGCCAGAGGCTGTCATTCTGCATTTATCCATTCATTCGTTGCTTCCTTCTGTCCGTCCTCTCAAGCAACCCATTAAGCACATCTTAAGAAGGCACAGGGCCGAAGTTGACTTTGCCATGTTACAACTAAAACTCTCTCGTGTTGAGGGTTCAGAGGGCTCAACATTAAGAACCGCGGTCCCCAAATTCAACGGTGTAGTTAATGAATATTAGTTTAATTTTTTATTCACATCTTTATTTATTCTATATTTCATGCTTTGAAAGAGTGGATTTTCATAACCACCTTATACGTTGTCAAAAACCTATTTTAAAGCATGAATTATACGGAGCAATGTAATATTGATCCCGTACAACTCCCAGCCCTCTTTTTAAAACACTCTTGTCTGTAACGTGTCATATATAGCCTATTGCTTGCTACTGGAGCGAAATAAGTCTGGGGCTGTTCTGTTCTCTTTCTTTTTGTTGAACAGTATCAGCAAGAGAGGTAAAACGGACGTCAGGAAAGGGTAGACTAGAAAAAACTTTCATATCGTCTATATATTAAAAAAGGGTGGACTGACACACCAATAGCCAGAAATATAGACGCATGTAGCTAAGGATGTCTGTAAAATTTGAAAGTATTGGGTGTTGGAACTTTTTTAAATTCGAAATCTTTCGCTTTACCTATTCATGATGTATTATGACATGAAATGTTTTATGCCGAGTGATAGTTGCTGAGGAAAGTCTGGCTTTTGAAAAAGTAATTATATATAAATA
Organism: Triplophysa yarkandensis; assembly: GCA_033220385.1. Taxonomy (NCBI): domain Eukaryota; kingdom Metazoa; phylum Chordata; class Actinopteri; order Cypriniformes; family Nemacheilidae; genus Triplophysa; species Triplophysa yarkandensis. The sequence continues at coordinate 21,893,752 of CM065655.1, read as the reverse complement.
TATACATATATGCTGAAATGACACGAAATAATGAAAGGCGTGATTCCAAGGCAGAAAAATGAAGGGATTGTGCAAAGAATGCATCACAAGCAATCCAAAAGAAACTTTTATTTGCTGGCGTTTTCCCGAACAGTGCAAGTGAATGGAACATGTGCGTAATAAGACCGGTCAAAGGAATCCCAGCTCTAAAAATCTTTTTTCTCTTAATGCGAAATTAAGCCTGGGGATAAGATAGTCCAAAATGAAACTGTTCTACTAATTTGAAGGGGGTAAGACACATGGAGACCCGCTGGAGGTCTGGCCGATCACGTCTAAGTTAGTGATCTTTAAATAGCTTAATTTTCCCGACATCTTTCGCTTACGGCCATACCACCCTGAGCACGCCCGATCTCGTCCGATCTCGGAAGCTAAACAGGGTCGGGCCTGGTTAGTACTTGGATGGGAGACTGCCTGGGAATACAAGGTGCTGTAAGCTTTTTCATGTTTGCCTTTTTTTATTTCAAGATAAACTGAAACCTGTAAAGGCCAGAGGCTGTCATTCTGCATTTATCCATTCATTCGTTGCTTCCTTCTGTGCGTCCTCTCAAGCAACCCATTAAGCACATCTTAACAAGGCACAGGGCCGAAGTTGACTTTGCCATGTTACAACGAAAACTCTCTCGTGTTGAGGGTTCAGAGGGCTCAACATTAAAGACCTCGGTCCCCAAATTCAACGGTGTAGTTAATGAATATTAGTTTAATTTTTTATTCACATCTTTATTTATTCTTTATTTCATGCTTTGAAAGAGTGGATTTTCATAACCACCTTATACGTTATCAAAAACCTATTTTAATGCATGAATTATACGGAGCAATGTAATATTGATCCCGTACAACTCCCAGCCCTCTTTTTAAAACACTCTTGCCTGTAACGTGTCATATATAGCCTATTGCTTGCTACTGGAGCGAAATAAGTCTGGGGCTGTTCTGTTCTCTTTCTTTTTGTTGAACAGTATCAGCAAGGGAGGTAAAACCGACAGCCAGGAAAGGGTGGACTAGAAAAAACTTTCATATCGTCTATATATTAAAAACGGGTGGACTGACACACCAATAGCCGGAAAATATAGACGCATGTAGCTAAGGATGTCTGAAAAATTTGAAAGTATTGGGTGTTGGAACTTTTTTTCAATTCGAAGTCTTTCGCTTAACCTATTCATGATGTAATATGACATGAAATGTTTTATGCCGAGTAAAAGTTGCTGAGGAAAGTCAGGCTTTTTGAAAAAGTAATTATATATAAATATATACATATATGCTGAAATGACACGAAATAATGAAAGGCGTGATTCCAAGGCAGAAAAATGAAGGGATTGTGCAAAGAATCCATCACAAGCAATCCAAAAGAAACTTTTATTTGCAGGGGATTTCCAACAGTGCAAGTGACGGGAAAATGTGCGCAATAAGACCCGTCAAAGGAATCCCAGCTCAAAAAATCTTTTTTCTATTTATGCGAAATTAAGCCTGGGGATAAGATAGTCCAAAATGAAACTGATCCACCAGTTTGAAGTGGGAAGACACATGGAGACCGGCTGGAGGTCTGGCCGAGCACGTCTAAGTTAGTGATATTTAAATAGCTTAATTTTCGCAACGTCTTTGGCTTACGGCCATACCACCCTGAGCATGCCCGATCTCGTCCGATCTCGGAAGCTAAGCAGGGTCGGGCCTGGTTTGTACTTGGATGGGAGACCGCCTGGGAATACCAGGTGCTGTAAGCTTTTTCATGTTTGCCTTTTTTTATTTCAAGATAAACTGAAACCTGTAAAGGCCAGAGGCTGTCATTCTGCATTTATCCATTAATTCGTTGCTTCCTTCTGTGCTTCCTCTCAAGCAACCCATTAAGCACATCTTAACAAGGCACAGGGCCGAAGTTGACTTTGCCATGTTACAACGAAAACTCTCTCGTGTTGAGAGTTCAGAGGGCTCAACATTAAGAACCTCTGTCCCCAAATTCAACGGTGTAGTTAATGAATATTAGTTTAATTTTTTATTCACATCTTTATTTATTCTTTATTTCATGCTTTGAAAAAGTGGATTTTCATAACCACCTTATACGTTATCAAAAACCTCTTTTAAAGCATGAATTATACGGAGCAATGTAATATTGATCCCGTACAACTCCCAGCCCTCTTTTTAAAACACTCTTGTCTGTAACGTGTCATATATAGCCTATTGCTTGCTACTGGAGCGAAATAATTCTGGGGCTGTTCTGTTTTCTTTCTTTTTGTTGAACAGTATCAGCAAGAGAGGTAAAACGGACGGCCAGGAAAGGGTAGACTAGAAAAAACTTTCATATCGTCTATTTATTAAAAAGGGTGGACTGACACACCAATAGCAAGAAAATATAGACACATGTAGCTAAGGATGTATGTAAAATTTGAAAGTATTGGGTGTTGGAACTTTTTTCAATTCGAAATCTTTCGCTTTACCTATTCATGATGTAATATGACATGAAATGTTTTATGCCGAGTGATAGTTGCTGAGGAAAGTCTGGCTTTTGAAAAAGTAATTATATATAAATATATACATATATGCTGAAATGACAGGAAATAATGAAAGGCGTGATTCCAAGGCAGAAAAATGAAGGGATTGTGCAAAGAATGCATCACAAGCAATCCAAAAGAAACTTTTATTTGCTGGCGTTTTCCCGAACAGTGCAAGTGAATGGAACATGTGCGTAATAAGACCGGTCAAAGGAATCCCAGCTCAAAAAATCTTTTTTCTCTTAATGCGAAATTAAGACTGGGGATAAGATAGTCCAAAATGAAATTGTTCTACTAATTTGAAGGGGGTAAGACACATGGAGACCCGCTCGAGGTCTGGCCGATCACGTCTAAGTTAGTGATCTTTAAATAGCTTAATTTTCCCGACATCTTTCGCTTACGGCCATACCACCCTGAGCACGTCCGATCTCGGAAGCTAAGCAGGGTCGGGCCTGGTTAGTACTTGGATGGGAGACCGCCTGGGAATACCAGGTGCCGTAAGCTTTTTCATGTTTGCCTTTTTTTATTTCAAGATAAACTGAAACCTGTAAAGGCCAGAGGCTGTCATTCTGCATTTATCCATTCATTCGTTGCTTCCTTCTGTGCGTCCTCTCAAGCAACCCATTAAGCACATCTTAACAAGGCCCAGGGCCGAAGTTGACTTTGCCATGTTACAACGAAAACTCTCTCGTGTTGAGGGTTCAGAGGGCTCAACATTAAGGACCTCGGTCCCCAAATTCAACGGTTTAGTTAATGAATATTAGTTTCATTTTTTATTCACATCTTTATTTATTCTTTATTTCATGCTTTGAAAGAGTGGATTTTCATAACCACCTTATACGTTATCAAAAACCTATTTTAAAGCATGAATTATACGGAGCAATGTAATATTGATCCCGTACAACTCCCAGCCCTCTTTTTAAAACACTCTTGCCTGTAACGTGTCATATATAGCCTATTGCTTGCTACTGGAGCGAAATAAGTCTGGGGCTGTTCCGTTCTCTTTCTTTTTGTTGAACAGTATCAGCAAGAGAGGTAAAACGGACGGCCAGGAAAGGGTAGACTAGAATAAACGTTCATATCGTCTATATATTAAAAAAGGGTGGACTGACACACCAATAGCCAGAAAATATAGACGCATGTAGCTGAGGATGTCTGTAAAATTTGAAAGTATTGGGTGTTGGAACGTTTTTCAAATCGAAATCTTTCGCTTTACCTATTCATGATGTAATATGACATGAAATGTTTTATGCCGAGTGATAGTTGCTGAGGAAAGTCTGGCTTTTGAAAAAGTAATTATATATAAATATATACATATATGCTGAAATGACACGAAATAATGAAAGGCGTGATTCCAAGGCAGAAAAATGAAGGGATTGTGCAAAGAATGCATCACAAGCAATCCAAAAGAAACTTTTATTTGCTGCCGTTTTCCCGAACAGTGCAAGTGAATGGAACATGTGCGTAATAAGACCGGTCAAAGGAATAACAGCTCAAAAAATCTTTTTTCTCTTAATGCGAAATTAAGCCTGGGCATAAGATAGTCCAAAATGAAACTATTCTACTAATTTGAAGGGGGTAACACACATGGAGACCCGAACGAGGTCTGGCCGATCACGTCTAAGTTAGTGATCTTTAAATAGCTTAATTTTCGCAACGTCTTTCGCTTACGGCCATACCACCCTGAGCACGCCCGATCTCGTCCGATCTCGGAAGCTAAGCAGGGTCGGGCCTGGTTAGTACTTGGATGGGAGACCGCCTGGGAATACCAGGTGCCGTAAGCATTTTCATGTTTGCCTTTTTTATTTCAAGATAAACTGAAACCTGTAAAGGCCAGAGGCTGTCATTCTGCATTTATCCATTCACTCTTTAATCCCTTTTGTGCGTCCTCTTAAGCAGCCCATTAAGCACATCTTAACAATGCACTGGGCCGAAGTTGACTTTGCCATGTTACAACGAAAACTCTCTCGTGTTGAGGGTTCAGAGGGCTCAACATTAAGGACCTCGGTCCCCAAATTCAACGGTTTAGTTAATGAATATTAGTTTAATTTTTTATTCACATCTTTATTTATTCTTTATTTCATGCTTTCAAAGAGTGGATATTCATAACCACCTTATACGTTATCAAAAACCTATTTTAAAGCATGAATTATACGGAGCAATGTTATATTGATCCCGTACAACTCCCAGCCCTCTTTTTAAAACACTCTTGCCTGTAACGTGTCATATATAGCCTATTGCTTGCTACTGGAGCGAAATAAGTCTGGGGCTGTTCCTTTCTCTTTCTTTTTGTTGAACAGTATCAGCAAGAGAGGTAAAACGGACGGCCAGGAAAGGGTAGACTAGAAAAAACGTTCATATCGTCTATATATTAAAAAAGGGTGGACTGACACACCAATAGCCAGAAAATATAGACGCATGTAGCTGAGGATGTCTGTAAAATTTGAAAGTATTGGGTGTTGGAACTTTTTTCAATTCGAAATCTTTCGCTTTACCTATTCATGATGTAATATGACATGAAATGTTTTATGCCGAGTGATAGTTGCTGAGGAAAGTCTGGCTTTTGAAAAAGTAATTATATATAAATATATACATATATGCTAAAATGACACGAAATAATGAAAGGCGTGATTCCAAGGCAGAAAAATGAAGGGATTGTGCAAAGAATGCATCACAAGCAATCCAAAAGAAACTTTTATTTGCAGGCGTTTTCCCGAACAGTGCAAGTGAATGGAACATGTGCGTAATAAGACCGGTCAAAGGAATCCCAGCTCAAAAAAATCTTTTTTCTCTTAATGCGAAATTAAGCCTGGGGATAAGATAGTCCAAAATGAAACTATTTTACTAATTTGAAGGGGGTAAGACACATGGAGACCCGCTCAAGGTCTGGCCGATCACGTCTAAGTTAGTGATCTTTAAATAGCTTAATTTTCGCAATGTCTTTCGTTTACGGCCATACCACCCTGAGCACGCCCGATCTCGTCCGATCTCGGAAACTAAGCAGGGTCGGGCCTGGTTAGTACTTGGATGGGAGACCGCCTGGGAATACCAGGTGCTGTAAGCATTTTCATGTTTGCCTTTTTTTATTTCAAGATAAACTGAAACCTGTACAGGCCAGAGGCTGTCATTCTGCATTTATCCATTCATTCATCCCCAAATTCAACGGTGTAGCTAATGATTATTGGTTTCATTTTATATTCATATCTTTATTTATTCTTTATTTCATGCTTTGAAAGAGTGGATTTTCATAACCACCTTATACGTTATCAAAAACCTATTTTAAAGCATGCATTATACAGAGCAATGTACTATTGATCCCGTACACTTCCCAGCCCTCTTTTTAAAACACTCTTGCCTGTAACGTGTCATATATAGCCTATTGCTTTCTACTGGAGAGAAATAAGTCTGGGCTGTTCTCTTCTCTTTCTTTTTGTTGAACAGTATCAGCAAGAGAGGTAAAACGGACGGCCAGGAAAGGTTAGATTAGAAAAAACTTTCATATCGTCTATATATTAAAAACGGGTGGACTGACACATCAATAGCCAGAAAATATAGAAGCATGTAGCTAAGGATGTCTGTAAAATTTGAAAGTATTGGGTGTTGGAACTTTTTTCAATTCGAAGTCTTTCGCTTAACCTATTCAAGATGTAACGATATGAAAGTTTTTTGTAGTCTATCCTTTGCACTCTATCTGCCATGTGCCTTGCGCTGCTTTGTTTTTTTGTTCTTATTAACCTTATTTTTTATTTTATTGATATTATGTCTTTCTTCAAATTGCCTAATTGTATAGTAGTATAGTTTTTGTTATCTTTTTATCTATTTTCTTGGTGTTATCTGTTTGCACCGGGGAACAGAGAGTAACGCAATTTCGATTCTCTGTATGTATGTACTGTACATGTGGAAGAATTGACAATAAAGCAGACTTGAACTTGAAATTGAACTTAATATGACATGAAATGTTTTATGCCGAGTTATAGTTGCTGAGGAAAGTCTGGCTTTTGAAAAAGTAATTATATATAAATATATACATATATGCTGAAATGACACGAAATAATGAAAGGCGTGATTCCAAGGCAGAAAAATGAAGGGATTGTGCAAAGAATGCATCACAAGCAATCCAAAAGAAACTTTTATTTGCTGCCGTTTTCCCGAACAGTGCAAGTGAATGGAACATGTGCGTAATAAGACCGGTCAAAGGAATAACAGCTCAAAAAATCTTTTTTCTCTTAATGCGAAATTAAGCCTGGGCATAAGATAGTCCAAAATGAAACTATTCTACTAATTTGAAGGGGGTAAGACACATGGAGACCCGAACGAGGTCTGGCCGATCACGTCTAAGTTAGTGATCTTTAAATAGCTTAATTTTCGCAACGTCTTTCGCTTACGGCCATACCACCCTGAGCATGCCCGATCTCGTCCGATCTCGGAAGCTAAGCAGGGTCGGGCCTGGTTAGTACTTGGATGGGAGACCGCCTGGGAATACCAGGTGCCGTAAGCTTTTTCATGTTTGCCTTTTTTTATTTCAAGATAAAATGAAACCTGTAAAGGCCAGAGGCTGTCATTCTGCATGTATCCATTCATTCGTTGCTTCCTTCTGTGCGTCCTCTCAAGCAACCCATTAAGCACATCTTAACAAGGCCCAGGGCCGAAGTTGACTTTGCCATGTTACAACGAAAACTCTCTCGTGTTGAGGGTTCAGAGGGCTCAACATTTAGGACCTCGGTCCCCAAATTCAACGGTTTAGTTAATGAATATTAGTTTCATTTTTTATTCACATCTTTATTTATTCTTTATTTCATGCTTTGAAAGAGTGGATTTTCATAACCACCTTATACGTTATCAAAAACCTATTTTAAAGCATGAATTATACGGAGCAATGTAATATTGATCCCGTACAACTCCCAGCCCTCTTTTTAAAACACTCTTGCCTGTAACGTGTCATATATAGCCTATTGCTTGCTACTGGAGCGAAATAAGTCTGGGGCTGTTCCGTTCTCTTTCTTTTTGTTGAACAGTATCAGCAAGAGAGGTAAAACGGACGGCCAGGAAAGGGTAGACTAGAAAAAACGTTCATATCGTCTATATATTAAAAAAGGGTGGACTGACACACCAATAGCCAGAAAATATAGACGCATGTAGCTGAGGATGTCTGTAAAATTTGAAAGTATTGGGTGTTGGAACGTTTTTCAATTCGAAATCTTTCGCTTTACCTATTCATGATGTAATATGACATGAAATGTTTTATGCCGAGTGATAGTTGCTGAGGAAAGTCTGGCTTTTGAAAAAGTAATTTTATATAAATATATACATATATGCTGAAATGACACGAAATAATGAAAGGCGTGATTCCAAGGCAGAAAAATGAAGGGATTGTGCAAAGAATGCATCACAAGCAATCCAAAAGAAACTTTTATTTGCTGGCGTTTTCCCGAACAGTGCAAGTGAATGGAACATGTGCGTAATAAGACCGGTAAAAGGAATCCCAGCTCAAAAAATCTTTTTTCTCTTAATGCGAAATTAAGCCTGGGGATAAGATAGTCCAAAATGAAACTGTTCTACTAATTTGAAGGGGGTAAGACACATGGAGACCCGCTGGAAGTCTGGCCGATCACGTCTAAGTTAGTGATCTTTAAATAGCTTAATTTTACCGACATCTTTCGCTTACGGCCATACCATCCTGAGCACGCCCGATCTCGTCCGATCTCGGAAGCTAAGCAGGGTCGGGCCTGGTTAGTACTTGGATGGGAGACCGCCTGGGAATACAAGGTGCTGTAAGCTTTTTCATGTTTGCCTTTTTTTATTTCAAGATAAACTGAAACCTGTAAAGGCCAGAGGCTGTCATTCTGCATTTATCCATTCATTCGTTGCTTCCTTCTGTCCGTCCTCTCAAGCAACCCATTAAGCACATCTTAAGAAGGCACAGGGCCGAAGTTGACTTTGCCATGTTACAACTAAAACTCTCTCGTGTTGAGGGTTCAGAGGGCTCAACATTAAGAACCGCGGTCCCCAAATTCAACGGTGTAGTTAATGAATATTAGTTTAATTTTTTATTCACATCTTTATTTATTCTTTATTTCATGCTTTCAAAGAGTGGATTTACATAACCACCTTATACGTTGTCAAAAACCTATTTTAAAGCATGAATTATACGGAGCAATGTAATATTGATCCCGTACAACTCCCAGCCCTCTTTTTAAAACACTCTTGTCTGTAACGTGTCATATATAGCCTATTGCTTGCTACTGGAGCGAAATAAGTCTGGGGCTGTTCTGTTCTCTTTCTTTTTGTTGAACAGTATCAGCAAGAGAGGTAAAACGGACGTCAGGAAAGGGTAGACTAGAAAAAACTTTCATATCGTCTATATATTAAAAAAGGGTGGACTGACACACCAATAGCCAGAAAATATAGACGCATGTAGCTAAGGATGTCTGTAAAATTTGAAAGTATTGGGTGTTGGAACTTTTTTCAATTCGAAATCTTTCGCTTTACCTATTCATGATGTAATATGACATGAAATGTTTTATGCCGAGTGATAGTTGCTGAGGAAAGTCTGGCTTTTGAAAAAGTAATTATATATAAATATAACAGTGCAAGTGAATGGAACATGTGCGTAATAAGACCGGTCAAAGGAATCCCAGCTCAAAAAATCTTTTTTCTCTTAATGCGAAATTAAGCCTGGGGATAAGATAGTCCAAAATGAAACTGTTCTACTAATTTGAAGGGGGTAAGACACATGGAGACCCGCTGGAGGTTTGGCCGATCACGTCTAAGTTAGTGATCTTTAAATAGCTTAATTTTCCCGACATTTTTCGCTTACGGCCATACCACCCTGAGCACGCCCGATCTCGTCCGATCTCGGAAGCTAAGCAGGGTCGGGCCTGGTTAGTACTTGGATGGGAGACCGCCTGGGAATACAAGGTGCTGTAAGCTTTTTCATGTTTGCCTTTTTTTATTTCAAGATAAACTGAAACCTGTAAAGGCCAGAGGCTGTCATTCTGCATTTATCCATTCATTCGTTGCTTCCTTCTGTCCGTCCTCTCAAGCAACCCATTAAGCACATCTTAAGAAGGCACAGGGCCGAAGTTGACTTTGCCATGTTACAACTAAAACTCTCTCGTGTTGAGGGTTCAGAGGGCTCAACATTAAGAACCGCGGTCCCCAAATTCAACGGTGTAGTTAATGAATATTAGTTTAATTTTTTATTCACATCTTTATTTATTCTATATTTCATGCTTTGAAAGAGTGGATTTTCATAACCACCTTATACGTTGTCAAAAACCTATTTTAAAGCATGAATTATACGGAGCAATGTAATATTGATCCCGTACAACTCCCAGCCCTCTTTTTAAAACACTCTTGTCTGTAACGTGTCATATATAGCCTATTGCTTGCTACTGGAGCGAAATAAGTCTGGGGCTGTTCCGTTCTCTTTCTTTTTGTTGAACAGTATCAGCAAGAGAGGTAAAACGGACGTCAGGAAAGGGTAGACTAGAAAAAACTTTCATATCGTCTATATATTAAAAAAGGGTGGACTGACACACCAATAGCCAGAAAATATAGACGCATGTAGCTAAGGATGTCTGTAAAATTTGAAAGTATTGGGTGTTGGAACTTTTTTAAATTCGAAATCTTTCGCTTTACCTATTCATGATGTAATATGACATGAAATGTTTTATGCCGAGTGATAGTTGCTGAGGAAAGTCTGGCTTTTGAAAAAGTAATTATATATAAATATATACATATATGCTAAAATGACACGAAATAATGAAAGGCGTGATTCCAAGGCAGAAAAATGAAGGGATTGTGCAAAGAATGCATCACAAGCAATCCAAAAGAAACTTTTATTTGCTGGCGTTTTCCCGAACAGTGCAAGTGAATGGAACATGTGCGTAATAAGACCGGTCAAAGGAATCCCAGCTCTAAAAATCTTTTTTCTCTTAATGCGAAATTAAGCCTGGGGATAATATAGTCCAAAATGAAACTGTTCTACTAATTTGAAGGGGGTAAGACACATGGAGACCCGCTGGAGGTCTGGCCGATCACGTCTAAGTTAGTGATCTTTAAATAGCTTAATTTTCCCGACATCTTTCGCTTATGGCCATACCACCCTGAGCACGCCCGATCTTGTCCGATCTCGGAAGCTAAGCAGGGTCGGGCCTGGTTAGTACTTGGATGGGAGACTGCCTGGGAATACAAGGTGCTGTAAGCTTTTTCATGTTTGCCTTTTTTTATTTCAAGATAAACTGAAACCTGTAAAGGCCAGAGGCTGTCATTCTGCATTTATCCATTCATTCGTTGCTTCCTTCTGTGCGTCCTCTCAAGCAACCCATTAAGCACATCTTAACAAGGCACAGGGCCGAAGTTGACTTTGCCATGTTACAACGAAAACTCTCTCGTGTTGAGGGTTCAGAGGGCTCAACATTAAAGACCTCGGTCCCCAAATTCAACGGTGTAGTTAATGAATATTAGTTTAATTTTTTATTCACATCTTTATTTATTCTTTATTTCATGCTTTGAAAGAGTGGATTTTCATAACCACCTTATACGTTATCAAAAACCTATTTTAATGCATGAATTATACGGAGCAATGTAATATTGATCCCGTACAACTCCCAGCCCTCTTTTTAAAACACTCTTGCCTGTAACGTGTCACATATAGCCTATTGCTTGCTACTGGAGCGAAATAAGTCTGGGGCTGTTCTGTTCTCTTTCTTTTTGTTGAACAGTATCAGCAAGGGAGGTAAAACCGACAGCCAGGAAAGGGTGGACTAGAAAAAACTTTCATATCGTCTATATATTAAAAACGGGTGGACTGACACACCAATAGCCGGAAAATATAGACGCATGTAGCTAAGGATGTCTGAAAAATTTGAAAGTATTGGGTGTTGGAACTTTTTTTCAATTCGAAGTCTTTCGCTTAACCTATTCATGATGTAATATGACATGAAATGTTTTATGCCGAGTAAAAGTTGCTGAGGAAAGTCAGGCTTTTTGAAAAAGTAATTATATATAAATATATACATATATGCTGAAATGACACGAAATAATGAAAGGCGTGATTCCAAGGCAGAAAAATGAAGGGATTGTGCAAAGAATCCATCACAAGCAATCCAAAAGAAACTTTTATTTGCAGGGGATTTCCAACAGTGCAAGTGACGGGAAAATGTGCGCAATAAGACCCGTCAAAGGAATCCCAGCTCAAAAAATCTTTTTTCTATTTATGCAAAATTAAGCCTGGGGATAAGATAGTCCAAAATGAAACTGATCCACCAGTTTGAAGTGGGAAGACACATGGAGACCGGCTGGAGGTCTGGCCGAGCACGTCTAAGTTAGTGATATTTAAATAGCTTAATTTTCGCAACGTCTTTGGCTTACGGCCATACCACCCTGAGCACGCCCGATCTCGTCTGATCTCGGAAGCTAAGCAGGGTCGGGCCTGTTTAGTACTTGGATGGGAGACTGCCTGGGAATACCAGGTGCTGTAAGCTTTTTCATGTTTGCCTTTTTTTATTTCAAGATAAACTGAAACCTGTAAAGGCCAGAGGCTGTCATTCTGCATTTATCCATTCATTCGTTGCTTCCTTCTGTGCTTCCTCTCAAGCAACCCATTAAGCACATCTTAACAAGGCACAGGGCCGAAGTTGACTTTGCCATGTTACAACGAAAACTCTCTCGTGTTGAGAGTTCAGAGGGCTCAACATTAAGAACCTCGGTCCCCAAATTCAACGGTGTAGTTAATGAATATTAGTTTAATTTTTTATTCACATCTTTATTTATTCTTTATTTCATGCTTTGAAAAAGTGGATTTTCATAACCACCTTATACGTTATCAAAAACCTATTTTAAAGCATGAATTATACGGAGCAATGTAATATTGATCCCGTACAACTCCCAGCCCTCTTTTTAAAACACTCTTGTCTGTAACGTGTCATATATAGCCTATTGCTTGCTACTGGAGCGAAATAAGTCTGGGGCTGTTCTGTTTTCTTTCTTTTTGTTGAACAGTATCAGCAAGAGAGGTAAAACGGACGGCCAGGAAAGGGTAGACTAGAAAAAACTTTCATATCGTCTATATATTAAAAAGGGTGGACTGACACACCAATAGCAAGAAAATATAGACACATGTAGCTAAGGATGTCTGTAAAATTTGAAAGTATTGGGTGTTGGAACTTTTTTCAATTCGAAATCTTTCGCTTTACCTATTCATGATGTAATATGACATGAAATGTTTTATGCCGAGTTATAGTTGCTGAGGAAAGTCTGGCTTTTGAAAAAGTAATTATATATAAATATATACATATATGCTGAAATGACACGAAATAATGAAAGGCGTGATTCCAAGGCAGAAAAATGAAGGGATTGTGCAAAGAATGCATCACAAGCAATCCAAAAGAAACTTTTATTTGCTGCCGTTTTCCCGAACAGTGCAAGTGAATGGAACATGTGCGTAATAAGACCGGTCAAAGGAATAACAGCTCAAAAAATCTTTTTTCTCTTAATGCGAAATTAAGCCTGGGCATAAGATAGTCCAAAATGAAACTATTCTACTAATTTGAAGGGGGTAAGACACATGGAGACCCGAACGAGGTCTGGCCAATCACGTCTAAGTTAGTGATCTTTAAATAGCTTAATTTTCGCAACGTCTTTCGCTTACGGCCATACCACCCTGAGCACGCCCGATCTCGTCCGATCTCGGAAGCTAAGCAGGGTCGGGCCTGGTTAGTACTTGGATGGGAGACCGCCTGGGAATACCAGGTGCCGTAAGCTTTTTCATGTTTGCCTTTTTTTATTTCAAGATAAACTGAAACCTGTAAAGGCCAGAGGCTGTCATTCTGCATTTATCCATTCATTCGTTGCTTCCTTCTGTGCGTCCTCTCAAGCAACCCATTAAGCACATCTTAACAAGGCCCAGGGCCGAAGTTGACTTTGCCATGTTACAACGAAAACTCTCTCGTGTTGAGGGTTCAGAGGGCTCAACATTAAGGACCTCGGTCCCCAAATTCAACGGTTTAGTTAATGAATATTAGTTTCATTTTTTATTCACATCTTTATTTATTCTTTATTTCATGCTTTGAAAGAGTGGATTTTCATAACCACCTTATACGTTATCAAAAACCTATTTTAAAGCATGAATTATACGGAGCAATGTAATATTGATCCCGTACAACTCCCAGCCCTCTTTTTAAAACACTCTTGCCTGTAACGTGTCATATATAGCCTATTGCTTGCTACTGGAGCGAAATAAGTCTGGGGCTGTTCCGTTCTCTTTCTTTTTGTTGAACAGTATCAGCAAGAGAGGTAAAACGGACGGCCAGGAAAGGGTAGACTAGAATAAACGTTCATATCGTCTATATATTAAAAAAGGGTGGACTGACACACCAATAGCCAGAAAATATAGACGCATGTAGCTGAGGATGTCTGTAAAATTTGAAAGTATTGGGTGTTGGAACGTTTTTCAAATCGAAATCTTTCGCTTTACCTATTCATGATGTAATATGACATGAAATGTTTTATGCCGAGTGATAGTTGCTGAGGAAAGTCTGGCTTTTGAAAAAGTAATTATATATAAATATATACATATATGCTGAAATGACACGAAATAATGAAAGGCGTGATTCCAAGGCAGAAAAATGAAGGGATTGTGCAAAGAATGCATCACAAGCAATCCAAAAGAAACTTTTATTTGCTGCCGTTTTCCCGAACAGTGCAAGTGAATGGAACATGTGCGTAATAAGACCGGTCAAAGGAATAACAGCTCAAAAAATCTTTTTTCTCTTAATGCGAAATTAAGCCTGGGCATAAGATAGTCCAAAATGAAACTATTCTACTAATTTGAAGGGGGTAACACACATGGAGACCCGAACGAGGTCTGGCCGATCACGTCTAAGTTAGTGATCTTTAAATAGCTTAATTTTCGCAACGTCTTTCGCTTACGGCCATACCACCCTGAGCACGCCCGATCTCGTCCGATCTCGGAAGCTAAGCAGGGTCGGGCCTGGTTAGTACTTGGATGGGAGACCGCCTGGGAATACCAGGTGCCGTAAGCATTTTCATGTTTGCCTTTTTTATTTCAAGATAAACTGAAACCTGTAAAGGCCAGAGGCTGTCATTCTGCATTTATCCATTCACTCTTTAATCCCTTTTGTGCGTCCTCTTAAGCAGCCCATTAAGCACATCTTAACAATGCACTGGGCCGAAGTTGACTTTGCCATGTTACAACGAAAACTCTCTCGTGTTGAGGGTTCAGAGGGCTCAACATTAAGGACCTCGGTCCCCAAATTCAACGGTTTAGTTAATGAATATTAGTTTAATTTTTTATTCACATCTTTATTTATTCTTTATTTCATGCTTTCAAAGAGTGGATATTCATAACCACCTTATACGTTATCAAAAACCTATTTTAAAGCATGAATTATACGGAGCAATGTTATATTGATCCCGTACAACTCCCAGCCCTCTTTTTAAAACACTCTTGCCTGTAACGTGTCATATATAGCCTATTGCTTGCTACTGGAGCGAAATAAGTCTGGGGCTGTTCCGTTCTCTTTCTTTTTGTTGAACAGTATCAGCAAGAGAGGTAAAACGGACGGCCAGGAAAGGGTAGACTAGAAAAAACGTTCATATCGTCTATATATTAAAAAAGGGTGGACTGACACACCAATAGCCAGAAAATATAGACGCATGTAGCTGAGGATGTCTGTAAAATTTGAAAGTATTGGGTGTTGGAACTTTTTTCAATTCGAAATCTTTCGCTTTACCTATTCATGATGTAATATGACATGAAATGTTTTATGCCGAGTGATAGTTGCTGAGGAAAGTCTGGCTTTTGAAAAAGTAATTATATATAAATATATACATATATGCTAAAATGACACGAAATAATGAAAGGCGTGATTCCAAGGCAGAAAAATGAAGGGATTGTGCAAAGAATGCATCACAAGCAATCCAAAAGAAACTTTTATTTGCAGGCGTTTTCCCGAACAGTGCAAGTGAATGGAACATGTGCGTAATAAGACCGGTCAAAGGAATCCCAGCTCAAAAAAATCTTTTTTCTCTTAATGCGAAATTAAGCCTGGGGATAAGATAGTCCAAAATGAAACTATTTTACTAATTTGAAGGGGGTAAGACACATGGAGACCCGCTCAAGGTCTGGCCGATCACGTCTAAGTTAGTGATCTTTAAATAGCTTAATTTTCGCAATGTCTTTCGTTTACGGCCATACCACCCTGAGCACGCCCGATCTCGTCCGATCTCGGAAGCTAAGCAGGGTCGGGCCTGGTTAGTACTTGGATGGGAGACCGCCTGGGAATACCAGGTGCTGTAAGCATTTTCATGTTTGCCTTTTTTTATTTCAAGATAAACTGAAACCTGTACAGGCCAGAGGCTGTCATTCTGCATTTATCCATTCATTCATCCCCAAATTCAACGGTGTAGCTAATGATTATTGGTTTCATTTTATATTCATATCTTTATTTATTCTTTATTTCATGCTTTGAAAGAGTGGATTTTCATAACCACCTTATACGTTATCAAAAACCTATTTTAAAGCATGCATTATACAGAGCAATGTACTATTGATCCCGTACACTTCCCAGCCCTCTTTTTAAAACACTCTTGCCTGTAACGTGTCATATATAGCCTATTGCTTTCTACTGGAGAGAAATAAGTCTGGGCTGTTCTCTTCTCTTTCTTTTTGTTGAACAGTATCAGCAAGAGAGGTAAAACGGACGGCCAGGAAAGGTTAGATTAGAAAAAACTTTCATATCGTCTATATATTAAAAACGGGTGGACTGACACATCAATAGCCAGAAAATATAGAAGCATGTAGCTAAGGATGTCTGTAAAATTTGAAAGTATTGGGTGTTGGAACTTTTTTCAATTCGAAGTCTTTCGCTTAACCTATTCAAGATGTAACGATATGAAAGTTTTTTGTAGTCTATCCTTTGCACTCTATCTGCCATGTGCCTTGCGCTGCTTTGTTTTTTTGTTCTTATTAACCTTATTTTTTATTTTATTGATATTATGTCTTTCTTCAAATTGCCTAATTGTATAGTAGTATAGTTTTTGTTATCTTTTTATCTATTTTCTTGGTGTTATCTGTTTGCACCGGGGAACAGAGAGTAACGCAATTTCGATTCTCTGTATGTATGTACTGTACATGTGGAAGAATTGACAATAAAGCAGACTTGAACTTGAAATTGAACTTAATATGACATGAAATGTTTTATGCCGAGTTATAGTTGCTGAGGAAAGTCTGGCTTTTGAAAAAGTAATTATATATAAATATATACATATATGCTGAAATGACACGAAATAATGAAAGGCGTGATTCCAAGGCAGAAAAATGAAGGGATTGTGCAAAGAATGCATCACAAGCAATCCAAAAGAAACTTTTATTTGCTGCCGTTTTCCCGAACAGTGCAAGTGAATGGAACATGTGCGTAATAAGACCGGTCAAAGGAATAACAGCTCAAAAAATCTTTTTTCTCTTAATGCGAAATTAAGCCTGGGCATAAGATAGTCCAAAATGAAACTATTCTACTAATTTGAAGGGGGTAAGACACATGGAGACCCGAACGAGGTCTGGCCGATCACGTCTAAGTTAGTGATCTTTAAATAGCTTAATTTTCGCAACGTCTTTCGCTTACGGCCATACCACCCTGAGCACGCCCGATCTCGTCCGATCTCGGAAGCTAAGCAGGGTCGGGCCTGGTTAGTACTTGGATGGGAGACCGCCTGGGAATACCAGGTGCCGTAAGCTTTTTCATGTTTGCCTTTTTTTATTTCAAGATAAACTGAAACCTGTAAAGGCCAGAGGCTGTCATTCTGCATTTATCCATTCATTCGTTGCTTCCTTCTGTGCGTCCTCTCAAGCAACCCATTAAGCACATCTTAACAAGGCCCAGGGCCGAAGTTGACTTTGCCATGTTACAACGAAAACTCTCTCGTGTTGAGGGTTCAGAGGGCTCAACATTAAGGACCTCGGTCCCCAAATTCAACGGTTTAGTTAATGAATATTAGTTTCATTTTTTATTCACATCTTTATTTATTCTTTATTTCATGCTTTGAAAGAGTGGATTTTCATAACCACCTTATACGTTATCAAAAACCTATTTTAAAGCATGAATTATACGGAGCAATGTAATATTGATCCCGTACAACTCCCAGCCCTCTTTTTAAAACACTCTTGCCTGTAACGTGTCATATATAGCCTATTGCTTGCTACTGGAGCGAAATAAGTCTGGGGCTGTTCCGTTCTCTTTCTTTTTGTTGAACAGTATCAGCAAGAGAGGTAAAACGGACGGCCAGGAAAGGGTAGACTAGAATAAACGTTCATATCGTCTATATATTAAAAAAGGGTGGACTGACACACCAATAGCCAGAAAATATAGACGCATGTAGCTGAGGATGTCTGTAAAATTTGAAAGTATTGGGTGTTGGAACGTTTTTCAAATCGAAATCTTTCGCTTTACCTATTCATGATGTAATATGACATGAAATGTTTTATGCCGAGTGATAGTTGCTGAGGAAAGTCTGGCTTTTGAAAAAGTAATTATATATAAATATATACATATATGCTGAAATGACACGAAATAATGAAAGGCGTGATTCCAAGGCAGAAAAATGAAGGGATTGTGCAAAGAATGCATCACAAGCAATCCAAAAGAAACTTTTATTTGCTGCCGTTTTCCCGAACAGTGCAAGTGAATGGAACATGTGCGTAATAAGACCGGTCAAAGGAATAACAGCTCAAAAAATCTTTTTTCTCTTAATGCGAAATTAAGCCTGGGCATAAGATAGTCCAAAATGAAACTATTCTACTAATTTGAAGGGGGTAACACACATGGAGACCCGAACGAGGTCTGGCCGATCACGTCTAAGTTAGTGATCTTTAAATAGCTTAATTTTCGCAACGTCTTTCGCTTACGGCCATACCACCCTGAGCACGCCCGATCTCGTCCGATCTCGGAAGCTAAGCAGGGTCGGGCCTGGTTAGTACTTGGATGGGAGACCGCCTGGGAATACCAGGTGCCGTAAGCATTTTCATGTTTGCCTTTTTTATTTCAAGATAAACTGAAACCTGTAAAGGCCAGAGGCTGTCATTCTGCATTTATCCATTCACTCTTTAATCCCTTTTGTGCGTCCTCTTAAGCAGCCCATTAAGCACATCTTAACAATGCACTGGGCCGAAGTTGACTTTGCCATGTTACAACGAAAACTCTCTCGTGTTGAGGGTTCAGAGGGCTCAACATTAAGGACCTCGGTCCCCAAATTCAACGGTTTAGTTAATGAATATTAGTTTAATTTTTTATTCACATCTTTATTTATTCTTTATTTCATGCTTTCAAAGAGTGGATATTCATAACCACCTTATACGTTATCAAAAACCTATTTTAAAGCATGAATTATACGGAGCAATGTTATATTGATCCCGTACAACTCCCAGCCCTCTTTTTAAAACACTCTTGCCTGTAACGTGTCATATATAGCCTATTGCTTGCTACTGGAGCGAAATAAGTCTGGGGCTGTTCCGTTCTCTTTCTTTTTGTTGAACAGTATCAGCAAGAGAGGTAAAACGGACGGCCAGGAAAGGGTAGACTAGAAAAAACGTTCATATCGTCTATATATTAAAAAAGGGTGGACTGACACACCAATAGCCAGAAAATATAGACGCATGTAGCTGAGGATGTCTGTAAAATTTGAAAGTATTGGGTGTTGGAACTTTTTTCAATTCGAAATCTTTCGCTTTACCTATTCATGATGTAATATGACATGAAATGTTTTATGCCGAGTGATAGTTGCTGAGGAAAGTCTGGCTTTTGAAAAAGTAATTATATATAAATATATACATATATGCTAAAATGACACGAAATAATGAAAGGCGTGATTCCAAGGCAGAAAAATGAAGGGATTGTGCAAAGAATGCATCACAAGCAATCCAAAAGAAACTTTTATTTGCAGGCGTTTTCCCGAACAGTGCAAGTGAATGGAACATGTGCGTAATAAGACCGGTCAAAGGAATCCCAGCTCAAAAAAATCTTTTTTCTCTTAATGCGAAATTAAGCCTGGGGATAAGATAGTCCAAAATGAAACTATTTTACTAATTTGAAGGGGGTAAGACACATGGAGACCCGCTCAAGGTCTGGCCGATCACGTCTAAGTTAGTGATCTTTAAATAGCTTAATTTTCGCAATGTCTTTCGTTTACGGCCATACCACCCTGAGCACGCCCGATCTCGTCCGATCTCGGAAGCTAAGCAGGGTCGGGCCTGGTTAGTACTTGGATGGGAGACCGCCTGGGAATACCAGGTGCTGTAAGCATTTTCATGTTTGCCTTTTTTTATTTCAAGATAAACTGAAACCTGTACAGGCCAGAGGCTGTCATTCTGCATTTATCCATTCATTCATCCCCAAATTCAACGGTGTAGCTAATGATTATTGGTTTCATTTTATATTCATATCTTTATTTATTCTTTATTTCATGCTTTGAAAGAGTGGATTTTCATAACCACCTTATACGTTATCAAAAACCTATTTTAAAGCATGCATTATACAGAGCAATGTACTATTGATCCCGTACACTTCCCAGCCCTCTTTTTAAAACACTCTTGCCTGTAACGTGTCATATATAGCCTATTGCTTTCTACTGGAGAGAAATAAGTCTGGGCTGTTCTCTTCTCTTTCTTTTTGTTGAACAGTATCAGCAAGAGAGGTAAAACGGACGGCCAGGAAAGGTTAGATTAGAAAAAACTTTCATATCGTCTATATATTAAAAACGGGTGGACTGACACATCAATAGCCAGAAAATATAGAAGCATGTAGCTAAGGATGTCTGTAAAATTTGAAAGTATTGGGTGTTGGAACTTTTTTCAATTCGAAGTCTTTCGCTTAACCTATTCAAGATGTAACGATATGAAAGTTTTTTGTAGTCTATCCTTTGCACTCTATCTGCCATGTGCCTTGCGCTGCTTTGTTTTTTTGTTCTTATTAACCTTATTTTTTATTTTATTGATATTATGTCTTTCTTCAAATTGCCTAATTGTATAGTAGTATAGTTTTTGTTATCTTTTTATCTATTTTCTTGGTGTTATCTGTTTGCACCGGGGAACAGAGAGTAACGCAATTTCGATTCTCTGTATGTATGTACTGTACATGTGGAAGAATTGACAATAAAGCAGACTTGAACTTGAAATTGAACTTAATATGACATGAAATGTTTTATGCCGAGTTATAGTTGCTGAGGAAAGTCTGGCTTTTGAAAAAGTAATTATATATAAATATATACATATATGCTGAAATGACACGAAATAATGAAAGGCGTGATTCCAAGGCAGAAAAATGAAGGGATTGTGCAAAGAATGCATCACAAGCAATCCAAAAGAAACTTTTATTTGCTGCCGTTTTCCCGAACAGTGCAAGTGAATGGAACATGTGCGTAATAAGACCGGTCAAAGGAATAACAGCTCAAAAAATCTTTTTTCTCTTAATGCGAAATTAAGCCTGGGCATAAGATAGTCCAAAATGAAACTATTCTACTAATTTGAAGGGGGTAAGACACATGGAGACCCGAACGAGGTCTGGCCGATCACGTCTAAGTTAGTGATCTTTAAATAGCTTAATTTTCGCAACGTCTTTCGCTTACGGCCATACCACCCTGAGCACGCCCGATCTCGTCCGATCTCGGAAGCTAAGCAGGGTCGGGCCTGGTTAGTACTTGGATGGGAGACCGCCTGGGAATACCAGGTGCCGTAAGCTTTTTCATGTTTGCCTTTTTTTATTTCAAGATAAACTGAAACCTGTAAAGGCCAGAGGCTGTCATTCTGCATTTATCCATTCATTCGTTGCTTCCTTCTGTGCGTCCTCTCAAGCAACCCATTAAGCACATCTTAACAAGGCCCAGGGCCGAAGTTGACTTTGCCATGTTACAACGAAAACTCTCTCGTGTTGAGGGTTCAGAGGGCTCAACATTAAGGACCTCGGTCCCCAAATTCAACGGTTTAGTTAATGAATATTAGTTTCATTTTTTATTCACATCTTTATTTATTCTTTATTTCATGCTTTGAAAGAGTGGATTTTCATAACCACCTTATACGTTATCAAAAACCTATTTTAAAGCATGAATTATACGGAGCAATGTAATATTGATCCCGTACAACTCCCAGCCCTCTTTTTAAAACACTCTTGCCTGTAACGTGTCATATATAGCCTATTGCTTGCTACTGGAGCGAAATAAGTCTGGGGCTGTTCCGTTCTCTTTCTTTTTGTTGAACAGTATCAGCAAGAGAGGTAAAACGGACGGCCAGGAAAGGGTAGACTAGAATAAACGTTCATATCGTCTATATATTAAAAAAGGGTGGACTGACACACCAATAGCCAGAAAATATAGACGCATGTAGCTGAGGATGTCTGTAAAATTTGAAAGTATTGGGTGTTGGAACGTTTTTCAATTCGAAATCTTTCGCTTTACCTATTCATGATGTAATATGACATGAAATGTTTTATGCCGAGTGATAGTTGCTGAGGAAAGTCTGGCTTTTGAAAAAGTAATTATATATAAATATATACATATATGCTGAAATGACACGAAATAATGAAAGGCGTGATTCCAAGGCAGAAAAATGAAGGGATTGTGCAAAGAATGCATCACAAGCAATCCAAAAGAAACTTTTATTTGCTGGCGTTTTCCCGAACAGTGCAAGTGAATGGAACATGTGCGTAATAAGACCGGTCAAAGGAATAACAGCTCAAAAAATCTTTTTTTCTCTTAATGCGAAATTAAGCCTGGGCATAAGATAGTCCAAAATGAAACTATTCTACTAATTTGAAGGGGGTAACACACATGGAGACCCGAACGAGGTCTGGCCGATCACGTCTAAGTTAGTGATCTTTAAATAGCTTAATTTTCGCAACGTCTTTCGCTTACGGCCATACCACCCTGAGCACGCCCGATCTCGTCCGATCTCGGAAGCTAAGCAGGGTCGGGCCTGGTTAGTACTTGGATGGGAGACCGCCTGGGAATACCAGGTGCCGTAAGCATTTTCATGTTTGCCTTTTTTATTTCAAGATAAACTGAAACCTGTAAAGGCCAGAGGCTGTCATTCTGCATTTATCCATTCACTCTTTAATCCCTTTTGTGCGTCCTCTTAAGCAGCCCATTAAGCACATCTTAACAATGCACTGGGCCGAAGTTGACTTTGCCATGTTACAACGAAAACTCTCTCGTGTTGAGGGTTCAGAGGGCTCAACATTAAGGACCTCGGTCCCCAAATTCAACGGTTTAGTTAATGAATATTAGTTTAATTTTTTATTCACATCTTTATTTATTCTTTATTTCATGCTTTCAAAGAGTGGATATTCATAACCACCTTATACGTTATCAAAAACCTATTTTAAAGCATGAATTATACGGAGCAATGTAATATTGATCCCGTACAACTCCCAGCCCTCTTTTTAAAACACTCTTGCCTGTAACGTGTCATATATAGCCTATTGCTTGCTACTGGAGCGAAATAAGTCTGGGGCTGTTCCGTTCTCTTTCTTTTTGTTGAACAGTATCAGCAAGAGAGGTAAAACGGACGGCCAGGAAAGGGTAGACTAGAATAAACGTTCATATCGTCTATATATTAAAAAAGGGTGGACTGACACACCAATAGCCAGAAAATATAGACGCATGTAGCTGAGGATGTCTGTAAAATTTGAAAGTATTGGGTGTTGGAACGTTTTTCAATTCGAAATCTTTCGCTTTACCTATTCATGATGTAATATGACATGAAATGTTTTATGCCGAGTGATAGTTGCTGAGGAAAGTCTGGCTTTTGAAAAAGTAATTATATATAAATATATACATATATGCTGAAATGACACGAAATAATGAAAGGCGTGATTCCAAGGCAGAAAAATGAAGGGATTGTGCAAAGAATGCATCACAAGCAATCCAAAAGAAACTTTTATTTGCTGGCGTTTTCCCGAACAGTGCAAGTGAATGGAACATGTGCGTAATAAGACCGGTCAAAGGAATAACAGCTCAAAAAATCTTTTTTTCTCTTAATGCGAAATTAAGCCTGGGCATAAGATAGTCCAAAATGAAACTATTCTACTAATTTGAAGGGGGTAACACACATGGAGACCCGAACGAGGTCTGGCCGATCACGTCTAAGTTAGTGATCTTTAAATAGCTTAATTTTCGCAACGTCTTTCGCTTACGGCCATACCACCCTGAGCACGCCCGATCTCGTCCGATCTCGGAAGCTAAGCAGGGTCGGGCCTGGTTAGTACTTGGATGGGAGACCGCCTGGGAATACCAGGTGCCGTAAGCATTTTCATGTTTGCCTTTTTTATTTCAAGATAAACTGAAACCTGTAAAGGCCAGAGGCTGTCATTCTGCATTTATCCATTCACTCTTTAATCCCTTTTGTGCGTCCTCTTAAGCAGCCCATTAAGCACATCTTAACAATGCACTGGGCCGAAGTTGACTTTGCCATGTTACAACGAAAACTCTCTCGTGTTGAGGGTTCAGAGGGCTCAACATTAAGGACCTCGGTCCCCAAATTCAACGGTTTAGTTAATGAATATTAGTTTAATTTTTTATTCACATCTTTATTTATTCTTTATTTCATGCTTTCAAAGAGTGGATATTCATAACCACCTTATACGTTATCAAAAACCTATTTTAAAGCATGAATTATACGGAGCAATGTAATATTGATCCCGTACAACTCCCAGCCCTCTTTTTAAAACACTCTTGCCTGTAACGTGTCATATATAGCCTATTGCTTGCTACTGGAGCGAAATAAGTCTGGGGCTGTTCCGTTCTCTTTCTTTTTGTTGAACAGTATCAGCAAGAGAGGTAAAACGGACGGCCAGGAAAGGGTAGACTAGAAAAAACGTTCATATCGTCTATATATTAAAAAAGGGTGGACTGACACACCAATAGCCAGAAAATATAGACGCATGTAGCTGAGGATGTCTGTAAAATTTGAAAGTATTGGGTGTTGGAACTTTTTTCAATTCGAAATCTTTCGCTTTACCTATTCATGATGTAATATGACATGAAATGTTTTATGCCGAGTGATAGTTGCTGAGGAAAGTCTGGCTTTTGAAAAAGTAATTATATATAAATATATACATATATGCTAAAATGACACGAAATAATGAAAGGCGTGATTCCAAGGCAGAAAAATGAAGGGATTGTGCAAAGAATGCATCACAAGCAATCCAAAAGAAACTTTTATTTGCAGGCGTTTTCCCGAACAGTGCAAGTGAATGGAACATGTGCGTAATAAGACCGGTCAAAGGAATCCCAGCTCAAAAAAATCTTTTTTCTCTTAATGCGAAATTAAGCCTGGGGATAAGATAGTCCAAAATGAAACTATTTTACTAATTTGAAGGGGGTAAGACACATGGAGACCCGCTCAAGGTCTGGCCGATCACGTCTAAGTTAGTGATCTTTAAATAGCTTAATTTTCGCAATGTCTTTCGTTTACGGCCATACCACCCTGAGCACGCCCGATCTCGTCCGATCTCGGAAGCTAAGCAGGGTCGGGCCTGGTTAGTACTTGGATGGGAGACCGCCTGGGAATACCAGGTGCTGTAAGCATTTTCATGTTTGCCTTTTTTTATTTCAAGATAAACTGAAACCTGTACAGGCCAGAGGCTGTCATTCTGCATTTATCCATTCATTCATCCCCAAATTCAACGGTGTAGCTAATGATTATTGGTTTCATTTTATATTCATATCTTTATTTATTCTTTATTTCATGCTTTGAAAGAGTGGATTTTCATAACCACCTTATACGTTATCAAAAACCTATTTTAAAGCATGCATTATACAGAGCAATGTACTATTGATCCCGTACACTTCCCAGCCCTCTTTTTAAAACACTCTTGCCTGTAACGTGTCATATATAGCCTATTGCTTTCTACTGGAGAGAAATAAGTCTGGGCTGTTCTCTTCTCTTTCTTTTTGTTGAACAGTATCAGCAAGAGAGGTAAAACGGACGGCCAGGAAAGGTTAGATTAGAAAAAACTTTCATATCGTCTATATATTAAAAACGGGTGGACTGACACATCAATAGCCAGAAAATATAGAAGCATGTAGCTAAGGATGTCTGTAAAATTTGAAAGTATTGGGTGTTGGAACTTTTTTCAATTCGAAGTCTTTCGCTTAACCTATTCAAGATGTAACGATATGAAAGTTTTTTGTAGTCTATCCTTTGCACTCTATCTGCCATGTGCCTTGCGCTGCTTTGTTTTTTTGTTCTTATTAACCTTATTTTTTATTTTATTGATATTATGTCTTTCTTCAAATTGCCTAATTGTATAGTAGTATAGTTTTTGTTATCTTTTTATCTATTTTCTTGGTGTTATCTGTTTGCACCGGGGAACAGAGAGTAACGCAATTTCGATTCTCTGTATGTATGTACTGTACATGTGGAAGAATTGACAATAAAGCAGACTTGAACTTGAAATTGAACTTAATATGACATGAAATGTTTTATGCCGAGTTATAGTTGCTGAGGAAAGTCTGGCTTTTGAAAAAGTAATTATATATAAATATATACATATATGCTGAAATGACACGAAATAATGAAAGGCGTGATTCCAAGGCAGAAAAATGAAGGGATTGTGCAAAGAATGCATCACAAGCAATCCAAAAGAAACTTTTATTTGCTGCCGTTTTCCCGAACAGTGCAAGTGAATGGAACATGTGCGTAATAAGACCGGTCAAAGGAATAACAGCTCAAAAAATCTTTTTTCTCTTAATGCGAAATTAAGCCTGGGCATAAGATAGTCCAAAATGAAACTATTCTACTAATTTGAAGGGGGTAAGACACATGGAGACCCGAACGAGGTCTGGCCGATCACGTCTAAGTTAGTGATCTTTAAATAGCTTAATTTTCGCAACGTCTTTCGCTTACGGCCATACCACCCTGAGCACGCCCGATCTCGTCCGATCTCGGAAGCTAAGCAGGGTCGGGCCTGGTTAGTACTTGGATGGGAGACCGCCTGGGAATACCAGGTGCCGTAAGCTTTTTCATGTTTGCCTTTTTTTATTTCAAGATAAACTGAAACCTGTAAAGGCCAGAGGCTGTCATTCTGCATTTATCCATTCATTCGTTGCTTCCTTCTGTGCGTCCTCTCAAGCAACCCATTAAGCACATCTTAACAAGGCCCAGGGCCGAAGTTGACTTTGCCATGTTACAACGAAAACTCTCTCGTGTTGAGGGTTCAGAGGGCTCAACATTAAGGACCTCGGTCCCCAAATTCAACGGTTTAGTTAATGAATATTAGTTTCATTTTTTATTCACATCTTTATTTATTCTTTATTTCATGCTTTGAAAGAGTGGATTTTCATAACCACCTTATACGTTATCAAAAACCTATTTTAAAGCATGAATTATACGGAGCAATGTAATATTGATCCCGTACAACTCCCAGCCCTCTTTTTAAAACACTCTTGCCTGTAACGTGTCATATATAGCCTATTGCTTGCTACTGGAGCGAAATAAGTCTGGGGCTGTTCCGTTCTCTTTCTTTTTGTTGAACAGTATCAGCAAGAGAGGTAAAACGGACGGCCAGGAAAGGGTAGACTAGAATAAACGTTCATATCGTCTATATATTAAAAAAGGGTGGACTGACACACCAATAGCCAGAAAATATAGACGCATGTAGCTGAGGATGTCTGTAAAATTTGAAAGTATTGGGTGTTGGAACGTTTTTCAATTCGAAATCTTTCGCTTTACCTATTCATGATGTAATATGACATGAAATGTTTTATGCCGAGTGATAGTTGCTGAGGAAAGTCTGGCTTTTGAAAAAGTAATTATATATAAATATATACATATATGCTGAAATGACACGAAATAATGAAAGGCGTGATTCCAAGGCAGAAAAATGAAGGGATTGTGCAAAGAATGCATCACAAGCAATCCAAAAGAAACTTTTATTTGCTGGCGTTTTCCCGAACAGTGCAAGTGAATGGAACATGTGCGTAATAAGACCGGTCAAAGGAATAACAGCTCAAAAAATCTTTTTTTCTCTTAATGCGAAATTAAGCCTGGGCATAAGATAGTCCAAAATGAAACTATTCTACTAATTTGAAGGGGGTAACACACATGGAGACCCGAACGAGGTCTGGCCGATCACGTCTAAGTTAGTGATCTTTAAATAGCTTAATTTTCGCAACGTCTTTCGCTTACGGCCATACCACCCTGAGCACGCCCGATCTCGTCCGATCTCGGAAGCTAAGCAGGGTCGGGCCTGGTTAGTACTTGGATGGGAGACCGCCTGGGAATACCAGGTGCCGTAAGCATTTTCATGTTTGCCTTTTTTATTTCAAGATAAACTGAAACCTGTAAAGGCCAGAGGCTGTCATTCTGCATTTATCCATTCACTCTTTAATCCCTTTTGTGCGTCCTCTTAAGCAGCCCATTAAGCACATCTTAACAATGCACTGGGCCGAAGTTGACTTTGCCATGTTACAACGAAAACTCTCTCGTGTTGAGGGTTCAGAGGGCTCAACATTAAGGACCTCGGTCCCCAAATTCAACGGTTTAGTTAATGAATATTAGTTTAATTTTTTATTCACATCTTTATTTATTCTTTATTTCATGCTTTCAAAGAGTGGATATTCATAACCACCTTATACGTTATCAAAAACCTATTTTAAAGCATGAATTATACGGAGCAATGTAATATTGATCCCGTACAACTCCCAGCCCTCTTTTTAAAACACTCTTGCCTGTAACGTGTCATATATAGCCTATTGCTTGCTACTGGAGCGAAATAAGTCTGGGGCTGTTCCGTTCTCTTTCTTTTTGTTGAACAGTATCAGCAAGAGAGGTAAAACGGACGGCCAGGAAGGGGTAGACTAGAAAAAACGTTCATATCGTCTATATATTAAAAAAGGGTGGACTGACACACCAATAGCCAGAAAATATAGACGCATGTAGCTGAGGATGTCTGTAAAATTTGAAAGTATTGGGTGTTGGAACTTTTTTCAATTCGAAATCTTTCGCTTTACCTATTCATGATGTAATATGACATGAAATGTTTTATGCCGAGTGATAGTTGCTGAGGAAAGTCTGGCTTTTGAAAAAGTAATTATATATAAATATATACATATATGCTAAAATGACACGAAATAATGAAAGGCGTGATTCAAAGGCAGAAAAATGAAGGGATTGTGCAAAGAATGCATCACAAGCAATCCAAAAGAAACTTTTATTTGCAGGCGTTTTCCCGAACAGTGCAAGTGAATGGAACATGTGCGTAATAAGACCGGTCAAAGGAATCCCAGCTCAAAAAAATCTTTTTTCTCTTAATGCGAAATTAAGCCTGGGGATAAGATAGTCCAAAATGAAACTATTTTACTAATTTGAAGGGGGTAAGACACATGGAGACCCGCTCAAGGTCTGGCCGATCACGTCTAAGTTAGTGATCTTTAAATAGCTTAATTTTCGCAATGTCTTTCGTTTACGGCCATACCACCCTGAGCACGCCCGATCTCGTCCGATCTCGGAAGCTAAGCAGGGTCGGGCCTGGTTAGTACTTGGATGGGAGACCGCCTGGGAATACCAGGTGCTGTAAGCATTTTCATGTTTGCCTTTTTTTATTTCAAGATAAACTGAAACCTGTACAGGCCAGAGGCTGTCATTCTGCATTTATCCATTCATTCATCCCCAAATTCAACGGTGTAGCTAATGATTATTGGTTTCATTTTATATTCATATCTTTATTTATTCTTTATTTCATGCTTTGAAAGAGTGGATTTTCATAACCACCTTATACGTTATCAAAAACCTATTTTAAAGCATGCATTATACAGAGCAATGTACTATTGATCCCGTACACTTCCCAGCCCTCTTTTTAAAACACTCTTGCCTGTAACGTGTCATATATAGCCTATTGCTTTCTACTGGAGAGAAATAAGTCTGGGCTGTTCTCTTCTTTTTCTTTTTGTTGAACAGTATCAGCAAGAGAGGTAAAACGGACGGCCAGGAAAGGTTAGATTAGAAAAAACTTTCATATCGTCTATATATTAAAAACGGGTGGACTGACACATCAATAGCCAGAAAATATAGAAGCAAGTAGCTAAGGATGTCTGTAAAATTTGAAAGTATTGGGTGTTGGAACTTTTTTCAATTCGAAGTCTTTCGCTTAACCTATTCAAGATGTAACGATATGAAAGTTTTTTGTAGTCTATCCTTTGCACTCTATCTGCCATGTGCCTTGCGCTGCTTTGTTTTTTTGTTCTTATTAACCTTATTTTTTATTTTATTGATATTATGTCTTTCTTCAAATTGCCTAATTGTATAGTAGTATAGTTTTTGTTATCTTTTTATCTATTTTCTTGGTGTTATCTGTTTGCACCGGGGAACAGAGAGTAACGCAATTTCGATTCTCTGTATGTATGTACTGTACATGTGGAAGAATTGACAATAAAGCAGACTTGAACTTGAAATTGAACTTAATATGACATGAAATGTTTTATGCCGAGTTATAGTTGCTGAGGAAAGTCTGGCTTTTGAAAAAGTAATTATATATAAATATATACATATATGCTGAAATGACACGAAATAATGAAAGGCGTGATTCCAAGGCAGAAAAATGAAGGGATTGTGCAAAGAATGCATCACAAGCAATCCAAAAGAAACTTTTATTTGCTGCCGTTTTCCCGAACAGTGCAAGTGAATGGAACATGTGCGTAATAAGACCGGTCAAAGGAATAACAGCTCAAAAAATCTTTTTTCTCTTAATGCGAAATTAAGCCTGGGCATAAGATAGTCCAAAATGAAACTATTCTACTAATTTGAAGGGGGTAAGACACATGGAGACCCGAACGAGGTCTGGCCGATCACGTCTAAGTTAGTGATCTTTAAATAGCTTAATTTTCGCAACGTCTTTCGCTTACGGCCATACCACCCTGAGCACGCCCGATCTCGTCCGATCTCGGAAGCTAAGCAGGGTCGGGCCTGGTTAGTACTTGGATGGGAGACCGCCTGGGAATACCAGGTGCCGTAAGCTTTTTCATGTTTGCCTTTTTTTATTTCAAGATAAACTGAAACCTGTAAAGGCCAGAGGCTGTCATTCTGCATTTATCCATTCATTCGTTGCTTCCTTCTGTGCGTCCTCTCAAGCAACCCATTAAGCACATCTTAACAAGGCCCAGGGCCGAAGTTGACTTTGCCATGTTACAACGAAAACTCTCTCGTGTTGAGGGTTCAGAGGGCTCAACATTAAGGACCTCGGTCCCCAAATTCAACGGTTTAGTTAATGAATATTAGTTTCATTTTTTATTCACATCTTTATTTATTCTTTATTTCATGCTTTGAAAGAGTGGATTTTCATAACCACCTTATACGTTATCAAAAACCTATTTTAAAGCATGAATTATACGGAGCAATGTAATATTGATCCCGTACAACTCCCAGCCCTCTTTTTAAAACACTCTTGCCTGTAACGTGTCATATATAGCCTATTGCTTGCTACTGGAGCGAAATAAGTCTGGGGCTGTTCCGTTCTCTTTCTTTTTGTTGAACAGTATCAGCAAGAGAGGTAAAACGGACGGCCAGGAAAGGGTAGACTAGAATAAACGTTCATATCGTCTATATATTAAAAAAGGGTGGACTGACACACCAATAGCCAGAAAATATAGACGCATGTAGCTGAGGATGTCTGTAAAATTTGAAAGTATTGGGTGTTGGAACGTTTTTCAATTCGAAATCTTTCGCTTTACCTATTCATGATGTAATATGACATGAAATGTTTTATGCCGAGTGATAGTTGCTGAGGAAAGTCTGGCTTTTGAAAAAGTAATTATATATAAATATATACATATATGCTGAAATGACACGAAATAATGAAAGGCGTGATTCCAAGGCAGAAAAATGAAGGGATTGTGCAAAGAATGCATCACAAGCAATCCAAAAGAAACTTTTATTTGCTGGCGTTTTCCCGAACAGTGCAAGTGAATGGAACATGTGCGTAATAAGACCGGTCAAAGGAATAACAGCTCAAAAAATCTTTTTTCTCTTAATGCGAAATTAAGCCTGGGCATAAGATAGTCCAAAATGAAACTATTCTACTAATTTGAAGGGGGTAACACACATGGAGACCCGAACGAGGTCTGGCCGATCACGTCTAAGTTAGTGATCTTTAAATAGCTTAATTTTCGCAACGTCTTTAGCTTACGGCCATACCACCCTGAGCACGCCCGATCTCGTCCGATCTCGGAAGCTAAGCAGGGTCGGGCCTGGTTAGTACTTGGATGGGAGACCGCCTGGGAATACCAGGTGCCGTAAGCATTTTCATGTTTGCCTTTTTTATTTCAAGATAAACTGAAACCTGTAAAGGCCAGAGGCTGTCATTCTGCATTTATCCATTCACTCTTTAATCACTTTTGTGCGTCCTCTTAAGCAGCCCATTAAGCACATCTTAACAATGCACTGGGCCGAAGTTGACTTTGCCATGTTACAACGAAAACTCTCTCGTGTTGAGGGTTCAGAGGGCTCAACATTAAGGACCTCGGTCCCCAAATTCAACGGTTTAGTTAATGAATATTAGTTTAATTTTTTATTCACATCTTTATTTATTCTTTATTTCATGCTTTCAAAGAGTGGATATTCATAACCACCTTATACGTTATCAAAAACCTATTTTAAAGCATGAATTATACGGAGCAATGTAATATTGATCCCGTACAACTCCCAGCCCTCTTTTTAAAACACTCTTGCCTGTAACGTGTCATATATAGCCTATTGCTTGCTACTGGAGCGAAATAAGTCTGGGGCTGTTCCGTTCTCTTTCTTTTTGTTGAACAGTATCAGCAAGAGAGGTAAAACGGACGGCCAGGAAAGGGTAGACTAGAAAAAACGTTCATATCGTCTATATATTAAAAAAGGGTGGACTGACACACCAATAGCCAGAAAATATAGACGCATGTAGCTGAGGATGTCTGTAAAATTTGAAAGTATTGGGTGTTGGAACTTTTTTCAATTCGAAATCTTTCGCTTTACCTATTCATGATGTAATATGACATGAAATGTTTTATGCCGAGTGATAGTTGCTGAGGAAAGTCTGGCTTTTGAAAAAGTAATTATATATAAATATATACATATATGCTAAAATGACACGAAATAATGAAAGGCGTGATTCCAAGGCAGAAAAATGAAGGGATTGTGCAAAGAATGCATCACAAGCAATCCAAAAGAAACTTTTATTTGCAGGCGTTTTCCCGAACAGTGCAAGTGAATGGAACATGTGCGTAATAAGACCGGTCAAAGGAATCCCAGCTCAAAAAAATCTTTTTTCTCTTAATGCGAAATTAAGCCTGGGGATAAGATAGTCCAAAATGAAACTATTTTACTAATTTGAAGGGGGTAAGACACATGGAGACCCGCTCAAGGTCTGGCCGATCACGTCTAAGTTAGTGATCTTTAAATAGCTTAATTTTCGCAATGTCTTTCGTTTACGGCCATACCACCCTGAGCACGCCCGATCTCGTCCGATCTCGGAAGCTAAGCAGGGTCGGGCCTGGTTAGTACTTGGATGGGAGACCGCCTGGGAATACCAGGTGCTGTAAGCATTTTCATGTTTGCCTTTTTTTATTTCAAGATAAACTGAAACCTGTACAGGCCAGAGGCTGTCATTCTGCATTTATCCATTCATTCATCCCCAAATTCAACGGTGTAGCTAATGATTATTGGTTTCATTTTATATTCATATCTTTATTTATTCTTTATTTCATGCTTTGAAAGAGTGGATTTTCATAACCACCTTATACGTTATCAAAAACCTATTTTAAAGCATGCATTATACAGAGCAATGTACTATTGATCCCGTACACTTCCCAGCCCTCTTTTTAAAACACTCTTGCCTGTAACGTGTCATATATAGCCTATTGCTTTCTACTGGAGAGAAATAAGTCTGGGCTGTTCTCTTCTCTTTCTTTTTGTTGAACAGTATCAGCAAGAGAGGTAAAACGGACGGCCAGGAAAGGTTAGATTAGAAAAAACTTTCATATCGTCTATATATTAAAAACGGGTGGACTGACACATCAATAGCCAGAAAATATAGAAGCATGTAGCTAAGGATGTCTGTAAAATTTGAAAGTATTGGGTGTTGGAACTTTTTTCAATTCGAAGTCTTTCGCTTAACCTATTCAAGATGTAACGATATGAAAGTTTTTTGTAGTCTATCATTTGCACTCTATCTGCCATGTGCCTTGCGCTGCTTTGTTTTTTTGTTCTTATTAACCTTATTTTTTATTTTATTGATATTATGTCTTTCTTCAAATTGCCTAATTGTATAGTAGTATAGTTTTTGTTATCTTTTTATCTATTTTCTTGGTGTTATCTGTTTGCACCGGGGAACAGAGAGTAACGCAATTTCGATTCTCTGTATGTATGTACTGTACATGTGGAAGAATTGACAATAAAGCAGACTTGAACTTGAAATTGAACTTAATATGACATGAAATGTTTTATGCCGAGTTATAGTTGCTGAGGAAAGTCTGGCTTTTGAAAAAGTAATTATATATAAATATATACATATATGCTGAAATGACACGAAATAATGAAAGGCGTGATTCCAAGGCAGAAAAATGAAGGGATTGTGCAAAGAATGCATCACAAGCAATCCAAAAGAAACTTTTATTTGCTGCCGTTTTCCCGAACAGTGCAAGTGAATGGAACATGTGCGTAATAAGACCGGTCAAAGGAATAACAGCTCAAAAAATCTTTTTTCTCTTAATGCGAAATTAAGCCTGGGCATAAGATAGTCCAAAATGAAACTATTCTACTAATTTGAAGGGGGTAAGACACATGGAGACCCGAACGAGGTCTGGCCGATCACGTCTAAGTTAGTGATCTTTAAATAGCTTAATTTTCGCAACGTCTTTCGCTTACGGCCATACCACCCTGAGCACGCCCGATCTCGTCCGATCTCGGAAGCTAAGCAGGGTCGGGCCTGGTTAGTACTTGGATGGGAGACCGCCTGGGAATACCAGGTGCCGTAAGCTTTTTCATGTTTGCCTTTTTTTATTTCAAGATAAACTGAAACCTGTAAAGGCCAGAGGCTGTCATTCTGCATTTATCCATTCATTCGTTGCTTCCTTCTGTGCGTCCTCTCAAGCAACCCATTAAGCACATCTTAACAAGGCCCAGGGCCGAAGTTGACTTTGCCATGTTACAACGAAAACTCTCTCGTGTTGAGGGTTCAGAGGGCTCAACATTAAGGACCTCGGTCCCCAAATTCAACGGTTTAGTTAATGAATATTAGTTTCATTTTTTATTCACATCTTTATTTATTCTTTATTTCATGCTTTGAAAGAGTGGATTTTCATAACCACCTTATACGTTATCAAAAACCTATTTTAAAGCATGAATTATACGGAGCAATGTAATATTGATCCCGTACAACTCCCAGCCCTCTTTTTAAAACACTCTTGCCTGTAACGTGTCATATATAGCCTATTGCTTGCTACTGGAGCGAAATAAGTCTGGGGCTGTTCCGTTCTCTTTCTTTTTGTTGAACAGTATCAGCAAGAGAGGTAAAACGGACGGCCAGGAAAGGGTAGACTAGAATAAACGTTCATATCGTCTATATATTAAAAAAGGGTGGACTGACACACCAATAGCCAGAAAATATAGACGCATGTAGCTGAGGATGTCTGTAAAATTTGAAAGTATTGGGTGTTGGAACGTTTTTCAATTCGAAATCTTTCGCTTTACCTATTCATGATGTAATATGACATGAAATGTTTTATGCCGAGTGATAGTTGCTGAGGAAAGTCTGGCTTTTGAAAAAGTAATTATATATAAATATATACATATATGCTGAAATGACACGAAATAATGAAAGGCGTGATTCCAAGGCAGAAAAATGAAGGGATTGTGCAAAGAATGCATCACAAGCAATCCAAAAGAAACTTTTATTTGCTGGCGTTTTCCCGAACAGTGCAAGTGAATGGAACATGTGCGTAATAAGACCGGTCAAAGGAATAACAGCTCAAAAAATCTTTTTTCTCTTAATGCGAAATTAAGCCTGGGCATAAGATAGTCCAAAATGAAACTATTCTACTAGTTTGAAGGGGGTAACACACATGGAGACCCGAACGAGGTCTGGCCGATCACGTCTAAGTTAGTGATCTTTAAATAGCTTAATTTTCGCAACGTCTTTCGCTTACGGCCATACCACCCTGAGCACGCCCGATCTCGTCCGATCTCGGAAGCTAAGCAGGGTCAGGCCTGGTTAGTACTTGGATGGGAGACCGCCTGGGAATACCAGGTGCCGTAAGCATTTTCATGTTTGCCTTTTTTATTTCAAGATAAACTGAAACCTGTAAAGGCCAGAGGCTGTCATTCTGCATTTATCCATTCACTCTTTAATCCCTTTTGTGCATCCTCTTAAGCAGCCCATTAAGCACATCTTAACAATGCACTGGGCCGAAGTTGACTTTGCCATGTTACAACGAAAACTCTCTCGTGTTGAGGGTTCAGAGGGCTCAACATTAAGGACCTCGGTCCCCAAATTCAACGGTTTAGTTAATGAATATTAGTTTAATTTTTTATTCACATCTTTATTTATTCTTTATTTCATGCTTTCAAAGAGTGGATATTCATAACCACCTTATACGTTATCAAAAACCTATTTTAAAGCATGAATTATACGGAGCAATGTAATATTGATCCCGTACAACTCCCAGCCCTCTTTTTAAAACACTCTTGCCTGTAACGTGTCATATATAGCCTATTGCTTGCTACTGGAGCGAAATAAGTCTGGGGCTGTTCCGTTCTCTTTCTTTTTGTTGAACAGTATCAGCAAGAGAGGTAAAACGGACGGCCAGGAAAGGGTAGACTAGAAAAAACGTTCATATCGTCTATATATTAAAAAAGGGTGGACTGACACACCAATAGCCAGAAAATATAGACGCATGTAGCTGAGGATGTCTGTAAAATTTGAAAGTATTGGGTGTTGGAACTTTTTTCAATTCGAAATCTTTCGCTTTACCTATTCATGATGTAATATGACATGAAATGTTTTATGCCGAGTGATAGTTGCTGAGGAAAGTCTGGCTTTTGAAAAAGTAATTATATATAAATATATACATATATGCTAAAATGACACGAAATAATGAAAGGCGTGATTCCAAGGCAGAAAAATGAAGGGATTGTGCAAAGAATGCATCACAAGCAATCCAAAAGAAACTTTTATTTGCAGGCGTTTTCCCGAACAGTGCAAGTGAATGGAACATGTGCGTAATAAGACCGGTCAAAGGAATCCCAGCTCAAAAAAATCTTTTTTCTCTTAATGCGAAATTAAGCCTGGGGATAAGATAGTCCAAAATGAAACTATTTTACTAATTTGAAGGGGGTAAGACACATGGAGACCCGCTCAAGGTCTGGCCGATCACGTCTAAGTTAGTGATCTTTAAATAGCTTAATTTTCGCAATGTCTTTCGTTTACGGCCATACCACCCTGAGCACGCCCGATCTCGTCCGATCTCGGAAGCTAAGCAGGGTCGGGCCTGGTTAGTACTTGGATGGGAGACAGCCTGGGAATACCAGGTGCTGTAAGCATTTTCATGTTTGCCTTTTTTTATTTCAAGATAAACTGAAACCTGTACAGGCCAGAGGCTGTCATTCTGCATTTATCCATTCATTCATCCCCAAATTCAACGGTGTAGCTAATGATTATTGGTTTCATTTTATATTCATATCTTTATTTATTCTTTATTTCATGCTTTGAAAGAGTGGATTTTCATAACCACCTTATACGTTATCAAAAACCTATTTTAAAGCATGCATTATACAGAGCAATGTACTATTGATCCCGTACACTTCCCAGCCCTCTTTTTAAAACACTCTTGCCTGTAACGTGTCATATATAGCCTATTGCTTTCTACTGGAGAGAAATAAGTCTGGGCTGTTCTCTTCTCTTTCTTTTTGTTGAACAGTATCAGCAAGAGAGGTAAAACGGACGGCCAGGAAAGGTTAGATTAGAAAAAACTTTCATATCGTCTATATATTAAAAACG
Source organism: Triplophysa yarkandensis (assembly GCA_033220385.1). Lineage (NCBI taxonomy): Eukaryota > Metazoa > Chordata > Actinopteri > Cypriniformes > Nemacheilidae > Triplophysa > Triplophysa yarkandensis. The sequence continues at coordinate 21,856,197 of CM065655.1, read as the reverse complement.
GGTGGACTGACACATCAATAGCCAGAAAATATAGAAGCATGTAGCTAAGGATGTCTGTAAAATTTGAAAGTATTGGGTGTTGGAACTTTTTTCAATTCGAAGTCTTTCGCTTAACCTATTCAAGATGTAACGATATGAAAGTTTTTTGTAGTCTATCCTTTGCACTCTATCTGCCATGTGCCTTGCGCTGCTTTGTTTTTTTGTTCTTATTAACCTTATTTTTTATTTTATTGATATTATGTCTTTCTTCAAATTGCCTAATTGTATAGTAGTATAGTTTTTGTTATCTTTTTATCTATTTTCTTGGTGTTATCTGTTTGCACCGGGGAACAGAGAGTAACGCAATTTCGATTCTCTGTATGTATGTACTGTACATGTGGAAGAATTGACAATAAAGCAGACTTGAACTTGAAATTGAACTTAATATGACATGAAATGTTTTATGCCGAGTTATAGTTGCTGAGGAAAGTCTGGCTTTTGAAAAAGTAATTATATATAAATATATACATATATGCTGAAATGACACGAAATAATGAAAGGCGTGATTCCAAGGCAGAAAAATGAAGGGATTGTGCAAAGAATGCATCACAAGCAATCCAAAAGAAACTTTTATTTGCTGCCGTTTTCCCGAACAGTGCAAGTGAATGGAACATGTGCGTAATAAGACCGGTCAAAGGAATAACAGCTCAAAAAATCTTTTTTCTCTTAATGCGAAATTAAGCCTGGGCATAAGATAGTCCAAAATGAAACTATTCTACTAATTTGAAGGGGGTAAGACACATGGAGACCCGAACGAGGTCTGGCCGATCACGTCTAAGTTAGTGATCTTTAAATAGCTTAATTTTCGCAACGTCTTTCGCTTACGGCCATACCACCCTGAGCACGCCCGATCTCGTCCGATCTCGGAAGCTAAGCAGGGTCGGGCCTGGTTAGTACTTGGATGGGAGACCGCCTGGGAATACCAGGTGCCGTAAGCTTTTTCATGTTTGCCTTTTTTTATTTCAAGATAAACTGAAACCTGTAAAGGCCAGAGGCTGTCATTCTGCATTTATCCATTCATTCGTTGCTTCCTTCTGTGCGTCCTCTCAAGCAACCCATTAAGCACATCTTAACAAGGCCCAGGGCCGAAGTTGACTTTGCCATGTTACAACGAAAACTCTCTCGTGTTGAGGGTTCAGAGGGCTCAACATTAAGGACCTCGGTCCCCAAATTCAACGGTTTAGTTAATGAATATTAGTTTCATTTTTTATTCACATCTTTATTTATTCTTTATTTCATGCTTTGAAAGAGTGGATTTTCATAACCACCTTATACGTTATCAAAAACCTATTTTAAAGCATGAATTATACGGAGCAATGTAATATTGATCCCGTACAACTCCCAGCCCTCTTTTTAAAACACTCTTGCCTGTAACGTGTCATATATAGCCTATTGCTTGCTACTGGAGCGAAATAAGTCTGGGGCTGTTCCGTTCTCTTTCTTTTTGTTGAACAGTATCAGCAAGAGAGGTAAAACGGACGGCCAGGAAAGGGTAGACTAGAATAAACGTTCATATCGTCTATATATTAAAAAAGGGTGGACTGACACACCAATAGCCAGAAAATATAGACGCATGTAGCTGAGGATGTCTGTAAAATTTGAAAGTATTGGGTGTTGGAACGTTTTTCAATTCGAAATCTTTCGCTTTACCTATTCATGATGTAATATGACATGAAATGTTTTATGCCGAGTGATAGTTGCTGAGGAAAGTCTGGCTTTTGAAAAAGTAATTATATATAAATATATACATATATGCTGAAATGACACGAAATAATGAAAGGCGTGATTCCAAGGCAGAAAAATGAAGGGATTGTGCAAAGAATGCATCACAAGCAATCCAAAAGAAACTTTTATTTGCTGGCGTTTTCCCGAACAGTGCAAGTGAATGGAACATGTGCGTAATAAGACCGGTCAAAGGAATAACAGCTCAAAAAATCTTTTTTCTCTTAATGCGAAATTAAGCCTGGGCATAAGATAGTCCAAAATGAAACTATTCTACTAATTTGAAGGGGGTAACACACATGGAGACCCGAACGAGGTCTGGCCGATCACGTCTAAGTTAGTGATCTTTAAATAGCTTAATTTTCGCAACGTCTTTAGCTTACGGCCATACCACCCTGAGCACGCCCGATCTCGTCCGATCTCGGAAGCTAAGCAGGGTCGGGCCTGGTTAGTACTTGGATGGGAGACCGCCTGGGAATACCAGGTGCCGTAAGCATTTTCATGTTTGCCTTTTTTATTTCAAGATAAACTGAAACCTGTAAAGGCCAGAGGCTGTCATTCTGCATTTATCCATTCACTCTTTAATCACTTTTGTGCGTCCTCTTAAGCAGCCCATTAAGCACATCTTAACAATGCACTGGGCCGAAGTTGACTTTGCCATGTTACAACGAAAACTCTCTCGTGTTGAGGGTTCAGAGGGCTCAACATTAAGGACCTCGGTCCCCAAATTCAACGGTTTAGTTAATGAATATTAGTTTAATTTTTTATTCACATCTTTATTTATTCTTTATTTCATGCTTTCAAAGAGTGGATATTCATAACCACCTTATACGTTATCAAAAACCTATTTTAAAGCATGAATTATACGGAGCAATGTAATATTGATCCCGTACAACTCCCAGCCCTCTTTTTAAAACACTCTTGCCTGTAACGTGTCATATATAGCCTATTGCTTGCTACTGGAGCGAAATAAGTCTGGGGCTGTTCCGTTCTCTTTCTTTTTGTTGAACAGTATCAGCAAGAGAGGTAAAACGGACGGCCAGGAAAGGGTAGACTAGAAAAAACGTTCATATCGTCTATATATTAAAAAAGGGTGGACTGACACACCAATAGCCAGAAAATATAGACGCATGTAGCTGAGGATGTCTGTAAAATTTGAAAGTATTGGGTGTTGGAACTTTTTTCAATTCGAAATCTTTCGCTTTACCTATTCATGATGTAATATGACATGAAATGTTTTATGCCGAGTGATAGTTGCTGAGGAAAGTCTGGCTTTTGAAAAAGTAATTATATATAAATATATACATATATGCTAAAATGACACGAAATAATGAAAGGCGTGATTCCAAGGCAGAAAAATGAAGGGATTGTGCAAAGAATGCATCACAAGCAATCCAAAAGAAACTTTTATTTGCAGGCGTTTTCCCGAACAGTGCAAGTGAATGGAACATGTGCGTAATAAGACCGGTCAAAGGAATCCCAGCTCAAAAAAATCTTTTTTCTCTTAATGCGAAATTAAGCCTGGGGATAAGATAGTCCAAAATGAAACTATTTTACTAATTTGAAGGGGGTAAGACACATGGAGACCCGCTCAAGGTCTGGCCGATCACGTCTAAGTTAGTGATCTTTAAATAGCTTAATTTTCGCAATGTCTTTCGTTTACGGCCATACCACCCTGAGCACGCCCGATCTCGTCCGATCTCGGAAGCTAAGCAGGGTCGGGCCTGGTTAGTACTTGGATGGGAGACAGCCTGGGAATACCAGGTGCTGTAAGCATTTTCATGTTTGCCTTTTTTTATTTCAAGATAAACTGAAACCTGTACAGGCCAGAGGCTGTCATTCTGCATTTATCCATTCATTCATCCCCAAATTCAACGGTGTAGCTAATGATTATTGGTTTCATTTTATATTCATATCTTTATTTATTCTTTATTTCATGCTTTGAAAGAGTGGATTTTCATAACCACCTTATACGTTATCAAAAACCTATTTTAAAGCATGCATTATACAGAGCAATGTACTATTGATCCCGTACACTTCCCAGCCCTCTTTTTAAAACACTCTTGCCTGTAACGTGTCATATATAGCCTATTGCTTTCTACTGGAGAGAAATAAGTCTGGGCTGTTCTCTTCTCTTTCTTTTTGTTGAACAGTATCAGCAAGAGAGGTAAAACGGACGGCCAGGAAAGGTTAGATTAGAAAAAACTTTCATATCGTCTATATATTAAAAACGGGTGGACTGACACATCAATAGCCAGAAAATATAGAAGCATGTAGCTAAGGATGTCTGTAAAATTTGAAAGTATTGGGTGTTGGAACTTTTTTCAATTCGAAGTCTTTCGCTTAACCTATTCAAGATGTAACGATATGAAAGTTTTTTGTAGTCTATCCTTTGCACTCTATCTGCCATGTGCCTTGCGCTGCTTTGTTTTTTTGTTCTTATTAACCTTATTTTTTATTTTATTGATATTATGTCTTTCTTCAAATTGCCTAATTGTATAGTAGTATAGTTTTTGTTATCTTTTTATCTATTTTCTTGGTGTTATCTGTTTGCACCGGGGAACAGAGAGTAACGCAATTTCGATTCTCTGTATGTATGTACTGTACATGTGGAAGAATTGACAATAAAGCAGACTTGAACTTGAAATTGAACTTAATATGACATGAAATGTTTTATGCCGAGTTATAGTTGCTGAGGAAAGTCTGGCTTTTGAAAAAGTAATTATATATAAATATATACATATATGCTGAAATGACACGAAATAATGAAAGGCGTGATTCCAAGGCAGAAAAATGAAGGGATTGTGCAAAGAATGCATCACAAGCGATCCAAAAGAAACTTTTATTTGCTGCCGTTTTCCCGAACAGTGCAAGTGAATGGAACATGTGCGTAATAAGACCGGTCAAAGGAATAACAGCTCAAAAAATCTTTTTTCTCTTAATGCGAAATTAAGCCTGGGCATAAGATAGTCCAAAATGAAACTATTCTACTAATTTGAAGGGGGTAAGACACATGGAGACCCGAACGAGGTCTGGCCGATCACGTCTAAGTTAGTGATCTTTAAATAGCTTAATTTTCGCAACGTCTTTCGCTTACGGCCATACCACCCTGAGCACGCCCGATCTCGTCCGATCTCGGAAGCTAAGCAGGGTCGGGCCTGGTTAGTACTTGGATGGGAGACCGCCTGGGAATACCAGGTGCCGTAAGCTTTTTCATGTTTGCCTTTTTTTATTTCAAGATAAACTGAAACCTGTAAAGGCCAGAGGCTGTCATTCTGCATTTATCCATTCATTCGTTGCTTCCTTCTGTGCGTCCTCTCAAGCAACCCATTAAGCACATCTTAACAAGGCCCAGGGCCGAAGTTGACTTTGCCATGTTACAACGAAAACTCTCTCGTGTTGAGGGTTCAGAGGGCTCAACATTAAGGACCTCGGTCCCCAAATTCAACGGTTTAGTTAATGAATATTAGTTTCATTTTTTATTCACATCTTTATTTATTCTTTATTTCATGCTTTGAAAGAGTGGATTTTCATAACCACCTTATACGTTATCAAAAACCTATTTTAAAGCATGAATTATACGGAGCAATGTAATATTGATCCCGTACAACTCCCAGCCCTCTTTTTAAAACACTCTTGCCTGTAACGTGTCATATATAGCCTATTGCTTGCTACTGGAGCGAAATAAGTCTGGGGCTGTTCCGTTCTCTTTCTTTTTGTTGAACAGTATCAGCAAGAGAGGTAAAACGGACGGCCAGGAAAGGGTAGACTAGAATAAACGTTCATATCGTCTATATATTAAAAAAGGGTGGACTGACACACCAATAGCCAGAAAATATAGACGCATGTAGCTGAGGATGTCTGTAAAATTTGAAAGTATTGGGTGTTGGAACGTTTTTCAATTCGAAATCTTTCGCTTTACCTATTCATGATGTAATATGACATGAAATGTTTTATGCCGAGTGATAGTTGCTGAGGAAAGTCTGGCTTTTGAAAAAGTAATTATATATAAATATATACATATATGCTGAAATGACACGAAATAATGAAAGGCGTGATTCCAAGGCAGAAAAATGAAGGGATTGTGCAAAGAATGCATCACAAGCAATCCAAAAGAAACTTTTATTTGCTGGCGTTTTCCCGAACAGTGCAAGTGAATGGAACATGTGCGTAATAAGACCGGTCAAAGGAATAACAGCTCAAAAAATCTTTTTTCTCTTAATGCGAAATTAAGCCTGGGCATAAGATAGTCCAAAATGAAACTATTCTACTAATTTGAAGGGGGTAACACACATGGAGACCCGAACGAGGTCTGGCCGATCACGTCTAAGTTAGTGATCTTTAAATAGCTTAATTTTCGCAACGTCTTTCGCTTACGGCCATACCACCCTGAGCACGCCCGATCTCGTCCGATCTCGGAAGCTAAGCAGGGTCGGGCCTGGTTAGTACTTGGATGGGAGACCGCCTGGGAATACCAGGTGCCGTAAGCATTTTCATGTTTGCCTTTTTTATTTCAAGATAAACTGAAACCTGTAAAGGCCAGAGGCTGTCATTCTGCATTTATCCATTCACTCTTTAATCACTTTTGTGCGTCCTCTTAAGCAGCCCATTAAGCACATCTTAACAATGCACTGGGCCGAAGTTGACTTTGCCATGTTACAACGAAAACTCTCTCGTGTTGAGGGTTCAGAGGGCTCAACATTAAGGACCTCGGTCCCCAAATTCAACGGTTTAGTTAATGAATATTAGTTTAATTTTTTATTCACATCTTTATTTATTCTTTATTTCATGCTTTCAAAGAGTGGATATTCATAACCACCTTATACGTTATCAAAAACCTATTTTAAAGCATGAATTATACGGAGCAATGTAATATTGATCCCGTACAACTCCCAGCCCTCTTTTTAAAACACTCTTGCCTGTAACGTGTCATATATAGCCTATTGCTTGCTACTGGAGCGAAATAAGTCTGGGGCTGTTCCGTTCTCTTTCTTTTTGTTGAACAGTATCAGCAAGAGAGGTAAAACGGACGGCCAGGAAAGGGTAGACTAGAAAAAACGTTCATATCGTCTATATATTAAAAAAGGGTGGACTGACACACCAATAGCCAGAAAATATAGACGCATGTAGCTGAGGATGTCTGTAAAATTTGAAAGTATTGGGTGTTGGAACTTTTTTCAATTCGAAATCTTTCGCTTTACCTATTCATGATGTAATATGACATGAAATGTTTTATGCCGAGTGATAGTTGCTGAGGAAAGTCTGGCTTTTGAAAAAGTAATTATATATAAATATATACATATATGCTAAAATGACACGAAATAATGAAAGGCGTGATTCCAAGGCAGAAAAATGAAGGGATTGTGCAAAGAATGCATCACAAGCAATCCAAAAGAAACTTTTATTTGCAGGCGTTTTCCCGAACAGTGCAAGTGAATGGAACATGTGCGTAATAAGACCGGTCAAAGGAATCCCAGCTCAAAAAAATCTTTTTTCTCTTAATGCGAAATTAAGCCTGGGGATAAGATAGTCCAAAATGAAACTATTTTACTAATTTGAAGGGGGTAAGACACATGGAGACCCGCTCAAGGTCTGGCCGATCACGTCTAAGTTAGTGATCTTTAAATAGCTTAATTTTCGCAATGTCTTTCGGTTACGGCCATACCACCCTGAGCACGCCCGATCTCGTCCGATCTCGGAAGCTAAGCAGGGTCGGGCCTGGTTAGTACTTGGATGGGAGACCGCCTGGGAATACCAGGTGCTGTAAGCATTTTCATGTTTGCCTTTTTTTATTTCAAGATAAACTGAAACCTGTACAGGCCAGAGGCTGTCATTCTGCATTTATCCATTCATTCATCCCCAAATTCAACGGTGTAGCTAATGATTATTGGTTTCATTTTATATTCATATCTTTATTTATTCTTTATTTCATGCTTTGAAAGAGTGGATTTTCATAACCACCTTATACGTTATCAAAAACCTATTTTAAAGCATGCATTATACAGAGCAATGTACTATTGATCCCGTACACTTCCCAGCCCTCTTTTTAAAACACTCTTGCCTGTAACGTGTCATATATAGCCTATTGCTTTCTACTGGAGAGAAATAAGTCTGGGCTGTTCTCTTCTCTTTCTTTTTGTTGAACAGTATCAGCAAGAGAGGTAAAACGGACGGCCAGGAAAGGTTAGATTAGAAAAAACTTTCATATCGTCTATATATTAAAAACGGGTGGACTGACACATCAATAGCCAGAAAATATAGAAGCATGTAGCTAAGGATGTCTGTAAAATTTGAAAGTATTGGGTGTTGGAACTTTTTTCAATTCGAAGTCTTTCGCTTAACCTATTCAAGATGTAACGATATGAAAGTTTTTTGTAGTCTATCATTTGCACTCTATCTGCCATGTGCCTTGCGCTGCTTTGTTTTTTTGTTCTTATTAACCTTATTTTTTATTTTATTGATATTATGTCTTTCTTCAAATTGCCTAATTGTATAGTAGTATAGTTTTTGTTATCTTTTTATCTATTTTCTTGGTGTTATCTGTTTGCACCGGGGAACAGAGAGTAACGCAATTTCGATTCTCTGTATGTATGTACTGTACATGTGGAAGAATTGACAATAAAGCAGACTTGAACTTGAAATTGAACTTAATATGACATGAAATGTTTTATGCCGAGTTATAGTTGCTGAGGAAAGTCTGGCTTTTGAAAAAGTAATTATATATAAATATATACATATATGCTGAAATGACACGAAATAATGAAAGGCGTGATTCCAAGGCAGAAAAATGAAGGGATTGTGCAAAGAATGCATCACAAGCGATCCAAAAGAAACTTTTATTTGCTGCCGTTTTCCCGAACAGTGCAAGTGAATGGAACATGTGCGTAATAAGACCGGTCAAAGGAATAACAGCTCAAAAAATCTTTTTTCTCTTAATGCGAAATTAAGCCTGGGCATAAGATAGTCCAAAATGAAACTATTCTACTAATTTGAAGGGGGTAAGACACATGGAGACCCGAACGAGGTCTGGCCGATCACGTCTAAGTTAGTGATCTTTAAATAGCTTAATTTTCGCAACGTCTTTCGCTTACGGCCATACCACCCTGAGCACGCCCGATCTCGTCCGATCTCGGAAGCTAAGCAGGGTCGGGCCTGGTTAGTACTTGGATGGGAGACCGCCTGGGAATACCAGGTGCCGTAAGCTTTTTCATGTTTGCCTTTTTTTATTTCAAGATAAACTGAAACCTGTAAAGGCCAGAGGCTGTCATTCTGCATTTATCCATTCATTCGTTGCTTCCTTCTGTGCGTCCTCTCAAGCAACCCATTAAGCACATCTTAACAAGGCCCAGGGCCGAAGTTGACTTTGCCATGTTACAACGAAAACTCTCTCGTGTTGAGGGTTCAGAGGGCTCAACATTAAGGACCTCGGTCCCCAAATTCAACGGTTTAGTTAATGAATATTAGTTTCATTTTTTATTCACATCTTTATTTATTCTTTATTTCATGCTTTGAAAGAGTGGATTTTCATAACCACCTTATACGTTATCAAAAACCTATTTTAAAGCATGAATTATACGGAGCAATGTAATATTGATCCCGTACAACTCCCAGCCCTCTTTTTAAAACACTCTTGCCTGTAACGTGTCATATATAGCCTATTGCTTGCTACTGGAGCGAAATAAGTCTGGGGCTGTTCCGTTCTCTTTCTTTTTGTTGAACAGTATCAGCAAGAGAGGTAAAACGGACGGCCAGGAAAGGGTAGACTAGAATAAACGTTCATATCGTCTATATATTAAAAAAGGGTGGACTGACACACCAATAGCCAGAAAATATAGACGCATGTAGCTGAGGATGTCTGTAAAATTTGAAAGTATTGGGTGTTGGAACGTTTTTCAATTCGAAATCTTTCGCTTTACCTATTCATGATGTAATATGACATGAAATGTTTTATGCCGAGTGATAGTTGCTGAGGAAAGTCTGGCTTTTGAAAAAGTAATTATATATAAATATATACATATATGCTGAAATGACACGAAATAATGAAAGGCGTGATTCCAAGGCAGAAAAATGAAGGGATTGTGCAAAGAATGCATCACAAGCAATCCAAAAGAAACTTTTATTTGCTGGCGTTTTCCCGAACAGTGCAAGTGAATGGAACATGTGCGTAATAAGACCGGTCAAAGGAATAACAGCTCAAAAAATCTTTTTTCTCTTAATGCGAAATTAAGCCTGGGCATAAGATAGTCCAAAATGAAACTATTCTACTAGTTTGAAGGGGGTAACACACATGGAGACCCGAACGAGGTCTGGCCGATCACGTCTAAGTTAGTGATCTTTAAATAGCTTAATTTTCGCAACGTCTTTCGCTTACGGCCATACCACCCTGAGCACGCCCGATCTCGTCCGATCTCGGAAGCTAAGCAGGGTCGGGCCTGGTTAGTACTTGGATGGGAGACCGCCTGGGAATACCAGGTGCCGTAAGCATTTTCATGTTTGCCTTTTTTATTTCAAGATAAACTGAAACCTGTAAAGGCCAGAGGCTGTCATTCTGCATTTATCCATTCACTCTTTAATCCCTTTTGTGCGTCCTCTTAAGCAGCCCATTAAGCACATCTTAACAATGCACTGGGCCGAAGTTGACTTTGCCATGTTACAACGAAAACTCTCTCGTGTTGAGGGTTCAGAGGGCTCAACATTAAGGACCTCGGTCCCCAAATTCAACGGTTTAGTTAATGAATATTAGTTTAATTTTTTATTCACATCTTTATTTATTCTTTATTTCATGCTTTCAAAGAGTGGATATTCATAACCACCTTATACGTTATCAAAAACCTATTTTAAAGCATGAATTATACGGAGCAATGTAATATTGATCCCGTACAACTCCCAGCCCTCTTTTTAAAACACTCTTGCCTGTAACGTGTCATATATAGCCTATTGCTTGCTACTGGAGCGAAATAAGTCTGGGGCTGTTCCGTTCTCTTTCTTTTTGTTGAACAGTATCAGCAAGAGAGGTAAAACGGACGGCCAGGAAAGGGTAGACTAGAAAAAACGTTCATATCGTCTATATATTAAAAAAGGGTGGACTGACACACCAATAGCCAGAAAATATAGACGCATGTAGCTGAGGATGTCTGTAAAATTTGAAAGTATTGGGTGTTGGAACTTTTTTCAATTCGAAATCTTTCGCTTTACCTATTCATGATGTAATATGACATGAAATGTTTTATGCCGAGTGATAGTTGCTGAGGAAAGTCTGGCTTTTGAAAAAGTAATTATATATAAATATATACATATATGCTAAAATGACACGAAATAATGAAAGGCGTGATTCCAAGGCAGAAAAATGAAGGGATTGTGCAAAGAATGCATCACAAGCAATCCAAAAGAAACTTTTATTTGCAGGCGTTTTCCCGAACAGTGCAAGTGAATGGAACATGTGCGTAATAAGACCGGTCAAAGGAATCCCAGCTCAAAAAAATCTTTTTTCTCTTAATGCGAAATTAAGCCTGGGGATAAGATAGTCCAAAATGAAACTATTTTACTAATTTGAAGGGGGTAAGACACATGGAGACCCGCTCAAGGTCTGGCCGATCACGTCTAAGTTAGTGATCTTTAAATAGCTTAATTTTCGCAATGTCTTTCGTTTACGGCCATACCACCCTGAGCACGCCCGATCTCGTCCGATCTCGGAAGCTAAGCAGGGTCGGGCCTGGTTAGTACTTGGATGGGAGACCGCCTGGGAATACCAGGTGCTGTAAGCATTTTCATGTTTGCCTTTTTTTATTTCAAGATAAACTGAAACCTGTACAGGCCAGAGGCTGTCATTCTGCATTTATCCATTCATTCATCCCCAAATTCAACGGTGTAGCTAATGATTATTGGTTTCATTTTATATTCATATCTTTATTTATTCTTTATTTCATGCTTTGAAAGAGTGGATTTTCATAACCACCTTATACGTTATCAAAAACCTATTTTAAAGCATGCATTATACAGAGCAATGTACTATTGATCCCGTACACTTCCCAGCCCTCTTTTTAAAACACTCTTGCCTGTAACGTGTCATATATAGCCTATTGCTTTCTACTGGAGAGAAATAAGTCTGGGCTGTTCTCTTCTCTTTCTTTTTGTTGAACAGTATCAGCAAGAGAGGTAAAACGGACGGCCAGGAAAGGTTAGATTAGAAAAAACTTTCATATCGTCTATATATTAAAAACGGGTGGACTGACACATCAATAGCCAGAAAATATAGAAGCATGTAGCTAAGGATGTCTGTAAAATTTGAAAGTATTGGGTGTTGGAACTTTTTTCAATTCGAAGTCTTTCGCTTAACCTATTCAAGATGTAACGATATGAAAGTTTTTTGTAGTCTATCCTTTGCACTCTATCTGCCATGTGCCTTGCGCTGCTTTGTTTTTTTGTTCTTATTAACCTTATTTTTTATTTTATTGATATTATGTCTTTCTTCAAATTGCCTAATTGTATAGTAGTATAGTTTTTGTTATCTTTTTATCTATTTTCTTGGTGTTATCTGTTTGCACCGGGGAACAGAGAGTAACGCAATTTCGATTCTCTGTATGTATGTACTGTACATGTGGAAGAATTGACAATAAAGCAGACTTGAACTTGAAATTGAACTTAATATGACATGAAATGTTTTATGCCGAGTTATAGTTGCTGAGGAAAGTCTGGCTTTTGAAAAAGTAATTATATATAAATATATACATATATGCTGAAATGACACGAAATAATGAAAGGCGTGATTCCAAGGCAGAAAAATGAAGGGATTGTGCAAAGAATGCATCACAAGCAATCCAAAAGAAACTTTTATTTGCTGCCGTTTTCCCGAACAGTGCAAGTGAATGGAACATGTGCGTAATAAGACCGGTCAAAGGAATAACAGCTCAAAAAATCTTTTTTCTCTTAATGCGAAATTAAGCCTGGGCATAAGATAGTCCAAAATGAAACTATTCTACTAATTTGAAGGGGGTAAGACACATGGAGACCCGAACGAGGTCTGGCCGATCACGTCTAAGTTAGTGATCTTTAAATAGCTTAATTTTCGCAACGTCTTTCGCTTACGGCCATACCACCCTGAGCACGCCCGATCTCGTCCGATCTCGGAAGCTAAGCAGGGTCGGGCCTGGTTAGTACTTGGATGGGAGACCGCCTGGGAATACCAGGTGCCGTAAGCTTTTTCATGTTTGCCTTTTTTTATTTCAAGATAAACTGAAACCTGTAAAGGCCAGAGGCTGTCATTCTGCATTTATCCATTCATTCGTTGCTTCCTTCTGTGCGTCCTCTCAAGCAACCCATTAAGCACATCTTAACAAGGCCCAGGGCCGAAGTTGACTTTGCCATGTTACAACGAAAACTCTCTCGTGTTGAGGGTTCAGAGGGCTCAACATTAAGGACCTCGGTCCCCAAATTCAACGGTTTAGTTAATGAATATTAGTTTCATTTTTTATTCACATCTTTATTTATTCTTTATTTCATGCTTTGAAAGAGTGGATTTTCATAACCACCTTATACGTTATCAAAAACCTATTTTAAAGCATGAATTATACGGAGCAATGTAATATTGATCCCGTACAACTCCCAGCCCTCTTTTTAAAACACTCTTGCCTGTAACGTGTCATATATAGCCTATTGCTTGCTACTGGAGCGAAATAAGTCTGGGGCTGTTCCGTTCTCTTTCTTTTTGTTGAACAGTATCAGCAAGAGAGGTAAAACGGACGGCCAGGAAAGGGTAGACTAGAATAAACGTTCATATCGTCTATATATTAAAAAAGGGTGGACTGACACACCAATAGCCAGAAAATATAGACGCATGTAGCTGAGGATGTCTGTAAAATTTGAAAGTATTGGGTGTTGGAACGTTTTTCAATTCGAAATCTTTCGCTTTACCTATTCATGATGTAATATGACATGAAATGTTTTATGCCGAGTGATAGTTGCTGAGGAAAGTCTGGCTTTTGAAAAAGTAATTATATATAAATATATACATATATGCTGAAATGACACGAAATAATGAAAGGCGTGATTCCAAGGCAGAAAAATGAAGGGATTGTGCAAAGAATGCATCACAAGCAATCCAAAAGAAACTTTTATTTGCTGGCGTTTTCCCGAACAGTGCAAGTGAATGGAACATGTGCGTAATAAGACCGGTCAAAGGAATAACAGCTCAAAAAATCTTTTTTCTCTTAATGCGAAATTAAGCCTGGGCATAAGATAGTCCAAAATGAAACTATTCTACTAATTTGAAGGGGGTAACACACATGGAGACCCGAACGAGGTCTGGCCGATCACGTCTAAGTTAGTGATCTTTAAATAGCTTAATTTTCGCAACGTCTTTCGCTTACGGCCATACCACCCTGAGCACGCCCGATCTCGTCCGATCTCGGAAGCTAAGCAGGGTCGGGCCTGGTTAGTACTTGGATGGGAGACCGCCTGGGAATACCAGGTGCCGTAAGCATTTTCATGTTTGCCTTATTTATTTCAAGATAAACTGAAACCTGTAAAGGCCAGAGGCTGTCATTCTGCATTTATCCATTCACTCTTTAATCCCTTTTGTGCGTCCTCTTAAGCAGCCCATTAAGCACATCTTAACAATGCACTGGGCCGAAGTTGACTTTGCCATGTTACAACGAAAACTCTCTCGTGTTGAGGGTTCAGAGGGCTCAACATTAAGGACCTCGGTCCCCAAATTCAACGGTTTAGTTAATGAATATTAGTTTAATTTTTTATTCACATCTTTATTTATTCTTTATTTCATGCTTTCAAAGAGTGGATATTCATAACCACCTTATACGTTATCAAAAACCTATTTTAAAGCATGAATTATACGGAGCAATGTAATATTGATCCCGTACAACTCCCAGCCCTCTTTTTAAAACACTCTTGCCTGTAACGTGTCATATATAGCCTATTGCTTGCTACTGGAGCGAAATAAGTCTGGGGCTGTTCCGTTCTCTTTCTTTTTGTTGAACAGTATCAGCAAGAGAGGTAAAACGGACGGCCAGGAAAGGGTAGACTAGAAAAAACGTTCATATCGTCTATATATTAAAAAAGGGTGGACTGACACACCAATAGCCAGAAAATATAGACGCATGTAGCTGAGGATGTCTGTAAAATTTGAAAGTATTGGGTGTTGGAACTTTTTTCAATTCGAAATCTTTCGCTTTACCTATTCATGATGTAATATGACATGAAATGTTTTATGCCGAGTGATAGTTGCTGAGGAAAGTCTGGCTTTTGAAAAAGTAATTATATATAAATATATACATATATGCTAAAATGACACGAAATAATGAAAGGCGTGATTCCAAGGCAGAAAAATGAAGGGATTGTGCAAAGAATGCATCACAAGCAATCCAAAAGAAACTTTTATTTGCAGGCGTTTTCCCGAACAGTGCAAGTGAATGGAACATGTGCGTAATAAGACCGGTCAAAGGAATCCCAGCTCAAAAAAATCTTTTTTCTCTTAATGCGAAATTAAGCCTGGGGATAAGATAGTCCAAAATGAAACTATTTTACTAATTTGAAGGGGGTAAGACACATGGAGACCCGCTCAAGGTCTGGCCGATCACGTCTAAGTTAGTGATCTTTAAATAGCTTAATTTTCGCAATGTCTTTCGTTTACGGCCATACCACCCTGAGCACGCCCGATCTCGTCCGATCTCGGAAGCTAAGCAGGGTCGGGCCTGGTTAGTACTTGGATGGGAGACAGCCTGGGAATACCAGGTGCTGTAAGCATTTTCATGTTTGCCTTTTTTTATTTCAAGATAAACTGAAACCTGTACAGGCCAGAGGCTGTCATTCTGCATTTATCCATTCATTCATCCCCAAATTCAACGGTGTAGCTAATGATTATTGGTTTCATTTTATATTCATATCTTTATTTATTCTTTATTTCATGCTTTGAAAGAGTGGATTTTCATAACCACCTTATACGTTATCAAAAACCTATTTTAAAGCATGCATTATACAGAGCAATGTACTATTGATCCCGTACACTTCCCAGCCCTCTTTTTAAAACACTCTTGCCTGTAACGTGTCATATATAGCCTATTGCTTTCTACTGGAGAGAAATAAGTCTGGGCTGTTCTCTTCTCTTTCTTTTTGTTGAACAGTATCAGCAAGAGAGGTAAAACGGACGGCCAGGAAAGGTTAGATTAGAAAAAACTTTCATATCGTCTATATATTAAAAACGGGTGGACTGACACATCAATAGCCAGAAAATATAGAAGCATGTAGCTAAGGATGTCTGTAAAATTTGAAAGTATTGGGTGTTGGAACTTTTTTCAATTCGAAGTCTTTCGCTTAACCTATTCAAGATGTAACGATATGAAAGTTTTTTGTAGTCTATCCTTTGCACTCTATCTGCCATGTGCCTTGCGCTGCTTTGTTTTTTTGTTCTTATTAACCTTATTTTTTATTTTATTGATATTATGTCTTTCTTCAAATTGCCTAATTGTATAGTAGTATAGTTTTTGTTATCTTTTTATCTATTTTCTTGGTGTTATCTGTTTGCACCGGGGAACAGAGAGTAACGCAATTTCGATTCTCTGTATGTATGTACTGTACATGTGGAAGAATTGACAATAAAGCAGACTTGAACTTGAAATTGAACTTAATATGACATGAAATGTTTTATGCCGAGTTATAGTTGCTGAGGAAAGTCTGGCTTTTGAAAAAGTAATTATATATAAATATATACATATATGCTGAAATGACACGAAATAATGAAAGGCGTGATTCCAAGGCAGAAAAATGAAGGGATTGTGCAAAGAATGCATCACAAGCAATCCAAAAGAAACTTTTATTTGCTGCCGTTTTCCCGAACAGTGCAAGTGAATGGAACATGTGCGTAATAAGACCGGTCAAAGGAATAACAGCTCAAAAAATCTTTTTTCTCTTAATGCGAAATTAAGCCTGGGCATAAGATAGTCCAAAATGAAACTATTCTACTAATTTGAAGGGGGTAAGACACATGGAGACCCGAACGAGGTCTGGCCGATCACGTCTAAGTTAGTGATCTTTAAATAGCTTAATTTTCGCAACGTCTTTCGCTTACGGCCATACCACCCTGAGCACGCCCGATCTCGTCCGATCTCGGAAGCTAAGCAGGGTCGGGCCTGGTTAGTACTTGGATGGGAGACCGCCTGGGAATACCAGGTGCCGTAAGCTTTTTCATGTTTGCCTTTTTTTATTTCAAGATAAACTGAAACCTGTAAAGGCCAGAGGCTGTCATTCTGCATTTATCCATTCATTCGTTGCTTCCTTCTGTGCGTCCTCTCAAGCAACCCATTAAGCACATCTTAACAAGGCCCAGGGCCGAAGTTGACTTTGCCATGTTACAACGAAAACTCTCTCGTGTTGAGGGTTCAGAGGGCTCAACATTAAGGACCTCGGTCCCCAAATTCAACGGTTTAGTTAATGAATATTAGTTTCATTTTTTATTCACATCTTTATTTATTCTTTATTTCATGCTTTGAAAGAGTGGATTTTCATAACCACCTTATACGTTATCAAAAACCTATTTTAAAGCATGAATTATACGGAGCAATGTAATATTGATCCCGTACAACTCCCAGCCCTCTTTTTAAAACACTCTTGCCTGTAACGTGTCATATATAGCCTATTGCTTGCTACTGGAGCGAAATAAGTCTGGGGCTGTTCCGTTCTCTTTCTTTTTGTTGAACAGTATCAGCAAGAGAGGTAAAACGGACGGCCAGGAAAGGGTAGACTAGAATAAACGTTCATATCGTCTATATATTAAAAAAGGGTGGACTGACACACCAATAGCCAGAAAATATAGACGCATGTAGCTGAGGATGTCTGTAAAATTTGAAAGTATTGGGTGTTGGAACGTTTTTCAATTCGAAATCTTTCGCTTTACCTATTCATGATGTAATATGACATGAAATGTTTTATGCCGAGTGATAGTTGCTGAGGAAAGTCTGGCTTTTGAAAAAGTAATTATATATAAATATATACATATATGCTGAAATGACACGAAATAATGAAAGGCGTGATTCCAAGGCAGAAAAATGAAGGGATTGTGCAAAGAATGCATCACAAGCAATCCAAAAGAAACTTTTATTTGCTGGCGTTTTCCCGAACAGTGCAAGTGAATGGAACATGTGCGTAATAAGACCGGTCAAAGGAATAACAGCTCAAAAAATCTTTTTTCTCTTAATGCGAAATTAAGCCTGGGCATAAGATAGTCCAAAATGAAACTATTCTACTAATTTGAAGGGGGTAACACACATGGAGACCCGAACGAGGTCTGGCCGATCACGTCTAAGTTAGTGATCTTTAAATAGCTTAATTTTCGCAACGTCTTTCGCTTACGGCCATACCACCCTGAGCACGCCCGATCTCGTCCGATCTCGGAAGCTAAGCAGGGTCGGGCCTGGTTAGTACTTGGATGGGAGACCGCCTGGGAATACCAGGTGCCGTAAGCATTTTCATGTTTGCCTTATTTATTTCAAGATAAACTGAAACCTGTAAAGGCCAGAGGCTGTCATTCTGCATTTATCCATTCACTCTTTAATCCCTTTTGTGCGTCCTCTTAAGCAGCCCATTAAGCACATCTTAACAATGCACTGGGCCGAAGTTGACTTTGCCATGTTACAACGAAAACTCTCTCGTGTTGAGGGTTCAGAGGGCTCAACATTAAGGACCTCGGTCCCCAAATTCAACGGTTTAGTTAATGAATATTAGTTTAATTTTTTATTCACATCTTTATTTATTCTTTATTTCATGCTTTCAAAGAGTGGATATTCATAACCACCTTATACGTTATCAAAAACCTATTTTAAAGCATGAATTATACGGAGCAATGTAATATTGATCCCGTACAACTCCCAGCCCTCTTTTTAAAACACTCTTGCCTGTAACGTGTCATATATAGCCTATTGCTTGCTAATGGAGCGAAATAAGTCTGGGGCTGTTCCGTTCTCTTTCTTTTTGTTGAACAGTATCAGCAAGAGAGGTAAAACGGACGGCCAGGAAAGGGTAGACTAGAAAAAACGTTCATATCGTCTATATATTAAAAAAGGGTGGACTGACACACCAATAGCCAGAAAATATAGACGCATGTAGCTGAGGATGTCTGTAAAATTTGAAAGTATTGGGTGTTGGAACTTTTTTCAATTCGAAATCTTTCGCTTTACCTATTCATGATGTAATATGACATGAAATGTTTTATGCCGAGTGATAGTTGCTGAGGAAAGTCTGGCTTTTGAAAAAGTAATTATATATAAATATATACATATATGCTAAAATGACACGAAATAATGAAAGGCGTGATTCCAAGGCAGAAAAATGAAGGGATTGTGCAAAGAATGCATCACAAGCAATCCAAAAGAAACTTTTATTTGCAGGCGTTTTCCCGAACAGTGCAAGTGAATGGAACATGTGCGTAATAAGACCGGTCAAAGGAATCCCAGCTCAAAAAAATCTTTTTTCTCTTAATGCGAAATTAAGCCTGGGGATAAGATAGTCCAAAATGAAACTATTTTACTAATTTGAAGGGGGTAAGACACATGGAGACCCGCTCAAGGTCTGGCCGATCACGTCTAAGTTAGTGATCTTTAAATAGCTTAATTTTCGCAATGTCTTTCGTTTACGGCCATACCACCCTGAGCACGCCCGATCTCGTCCGATCTCGGAAGCTAAGCAGGGTCGGGCCTGGTTAGTACTTGGATGGGAGACCGCCTGGGAATACCAGGTGCTGTAAGCATTTTCATGTTTGCCTTTTTTTATTTCAAGATAAACTGAAACCTGTACAGGCCAGAGGCTGTCATTCTGCATTTATCCATTCATTCATCCCCAAATTCAACGGTGTAGCTAATGATTATTGGTTTCATTTTATATTCATATCTTTATTTATTCTTTATTTCATGCTTTGAAAGAGTGGATTTTCATAACCACCTTATACGTTATCAAAAACCTATTTTAAAGCATGCATTATACAGAGCAATGTACTATTGATCCCGTACACTTCCCAGCCCTCTTTTTAAAACACTCTTGCCTGTAACGTGTCATATATAGCCTATTGCTTTCTACTGGAGAGAAATAAGTCTGGGCTGTGCTCTTCTCTTTCTTTTTGTTGAACAGTATCAGCAAGAGAGGTAAAACGGACGGCCAGGAAAGGTTAGATTAGAAAAAACTTTCATATCGTCTATATATTAAAAACGGGTGGACTGACACATCAATAGCCAGAAAATATAGAAGCATGTAGCTAAGGATGTCTGTAAAATTTGAAAGTATTGGGTGTTGGAACTTTTTTCAATTCGAAGTCTTTCGCTTAACCTATTCAAGATGTAACGATATGAAAGTTTTTTGTAGTCTATCCTTTGCACTCTATCTGCCATGTGCCTTGCGCTGCTTTGTTTTTTTGTTCTTATTAACCTTATTTTTTATTTTATTGATATTATGTCTTTCTTCAAATTGCCTAATTGTATAGTAGTATAGTTTTTGTTATCTTTTTATCTATTTTCTTGGTGTTATCTGTTTGCACCGGGGAACAGAGAGTAACGCAATTTCGATTCTCTGTATGTATGTACTGTACATGTGGAAGAATTGACAATAAAGCAGACTTGAACTTGAAATTGAACTTAATATGACATGAAATGTTTTATGCCGAGTTATAGTTGCTGAGGAAAGTCTGGCTTTTGAAAAAGTAATTATATATAAATATATACATATATGCTGAAATGACACGAAATAATGAAAGGCGTGATTCCAAGGCAGAAAAATGAAGGGATTGTGCAAAGAATGCATCACAAGCAATCCAAAAGAAACTTTTATTTGCTGCCGTTTTCCCGAACAGTGCAAGTGAATGGAACATGTGCGTAATAAGACCGGTCAAAGGAATAACAGCTCAAAAAATCTTTTTTCTCTTAATGCGAAATTAAGCCTGGGCATAAGATAGTCCAAAATGAAACTATTCTACTAATTTGAAGGGGGTAAGACACATGGAGACCCGAACGAGGTCTGGCCGATCACGTCTAAGTTAGTGATCTTTAAATAGCTTAATTTTCACAACGTCTTTCGCTTACGGCCATACCACCCTGAGCACGCCCGATCTCGTCCGATCTCGGAAGCTAAGCAGGGTCGGGCCTGGTTAGTACTTGGATGGGAGACCGCCTGGGAATACCAGGTGCCGTAAGCTTTTTCATGTTTGCCTTTTTTTATTTCAAGATAAACTGAAACCTGTAAAGGCCAGAGGCTGTCATTCTGCATTTATCCATTCATTCGTTGCTTCCTTCTGTGCGTCCTCTCAAGCAACCCATTAAGCACATCTTAACAAGGCCCAGGGCCGAAGTTGACTTTGCCATGTTACAACGAAAACTCTCTCGTGTTGAGGGTTCAGAGGGCTCAACATTAAGGACCTCGGTCCCCAAATTCAACGGTTTAGTTAATGAATATTAGTTTCATTTTTTATTCACATCTTTATTTATTCTTTATTTCATGCTTTGAAAGAGTGGATTTTCATAACCACCTTATACGTTATCAAAAACCTATTTTAAAGCATGAATTATACGGAGCAATGTAATATTGATCCCGTACAACTCCCAGCCCTCTTTTTAAAACACTCTTGCCTGTAACGTGTCATATATAGCCTATTGCTTGCTACTGGAGCGAAATAAGTCTGGGGCTGTTCCGTTCTCTTTCTTTTTGTTGAACAGTATCAGCAAGAGAGGTAAAACGGACGGCCAGGAAAGGGTAGACTAGAATAAACGTTCATATCGTCTATATATTAAAAAAGGGTGGACTGACACACCAATAGCCAGAAAATATAGACGCATGTAGCTGAGGATGTCTGTAAAATTTGAAAGTATTGGGTGTTGGAACGTTTTTCAATTCGAAATCTTTCGCTTTACCTATTCATGATGTAATATGACATGAAATGTTTTATGCCGAGTGATAGTTGCTGAGGAAAGTCTGGCTTTTGAAAAAGTAATTATATATAAATATATACATATATGCTGAAATGACACGAAATAATGAAAGGCGTGATTCCAAGGCAGAAAAATGAAGGGATTGTGCAAAGAATGCATCACAAGCAATCCAAAAGAAACTTTTATTTGCTGGCGTTTTCCCGAACAGTGCAAGTGAATGGAACATGTGCGTAATAAGACCGGTCAAAGGAATAACAGCTCAAAAAATCTTTTTTCTCTTAATGCGAAATTAAGCCTGGGCATAAGATAGTCCAAAATGAAACTATTCTACTAATTTGAAGGGGGTAACACACATGGAGACCCGAACGAGGTCTGGCCGATCACGTCTAAGTTAGTGATCTTTAAATAGCTTAATTTTCGCAACGTCTTTCGCTTACGGCCATACCACCCTGAGCACGCCCGATCTCGTCCGATCTCGGAAGCTAAGCAGGGTCGGGCCTGGTTAATACTTGGATGGGAGACCGCCTGGGAATACCAGGTGCCGTAAGCATTTTCATGTTTGCCTTATTTATTTCAAGATAAACTGAAACCTGTAAAGGCCAGAGGCTGTCATTCTGCATTTATCCATTCACTCTTTAATCCCTTTTGTGCGTCCTCTTAAGCAGCCCATTAAGCACATCTTAACAATGCACTGGGCCGAAGTTGACTTTGCCATGTTACAACGAAAACTCTCTCGTGTTGAGGGTTCAGAGGGCTCAACATTAAGGACCTCGGTCCCCAAATTCAACGGTTTAGTTAATGAATATTAGTTTAATTTTTTATTCACATCTTTATTTATTCTTTATTTCATGCTTTCAAAGAGTGGATATTCATAACCACCTTATACGTTATCAAAAACCTATTTTAAAGCATGAATTATACGGAGCAATGTAATATTGATCCCGTACAACTCCCAGCCCTCTTTTTAAAACACTCTTGCCTGTAACGTGTCATATATAGCCTATTGCTTGCTACTGGAGCGAAATAAGTCTGGGGCTGTTCCGTTCTCTTTCTTTTTGTTGAACAGTATCAGCAAGAGAGGTAAAACGGACGGCCAGGAAAGGGTAGACTAGAA
The DNA here is from genome assembly GCA_033220385.1 of Triplophysa yarkandensis. Lineage (NCBI taxonomy): Eukaryota > Metazoa > Chordata > Actinopteri > Cypriniformes > Nemacheilidae > Triplophysa > Triplophysa yarkandensis. The sequence continues at coordinate 21,833,406 of CM065655.1, read as the reverse complement.
AAAACGTTCATATCGTCTATATATTAAAAAAGGGTGGACTGACACACCAATAGCCAGAAAATATAGACGCATGTAGCTGAGGATGTCTGTAAAATTTGAAAGTATTGGGTGTTGGAACTTTTTTCAATTCGAAATCTTTCGCTTTACCTATTCATGATGTAATATGACATGAAATGTTTTATGCCGAGTGATAGTTGCTGAGGAAAGTCTGGCTTTTGAAAAAGTAATTATATATAAATATATACATATATGCTAAAATGACACGAAATAATGAAAGGCGTGATTCCAAGGCAGAAAAATGAAGGGATTGTGCAAAGAATGCATCACAAGCAATCCAAAAGAAACTTTTATTTGCAGGCGTTTTCCCGAACAGTGCAAGTGAATGGAACATGTGCGTAATAAGACCGGTCAAAGGAATCCCAGCTCAAAAAAATCTTTTTTCTCTTAATGCGAAATTAAGCCTGGGGATAAGATAGTCCAAAATGAAACTATTTTACTAATTTGAAGGGGGTAAGACACATGGAGACCCGCTCAAGGTCTGGCCGATCACGTCTAAGTTAGTGATCTTTAAATAGCTTAATTTTCGCAATGTCTTTCGTTTACGGCCATACCACCCTGAGCACGCCCGATCTCGTCCGATCTCGGAAGCTAAGCAGGGTCGGGCCTGGTTAGTACTTGGATGGGAGACCGCCTGGGAATACCAGGTGCTGTAAGCATTTTCATGTTTGCCTTTTTTTATTTCAAGATAAACTGAAACCTGTACAGGCCAGAGGCTGTCATTCTGCATTTATCCATTCATTCATCCCCAAATTCAACGGTGTAGCTAATGATTATTGGTTTCATTTTATATTCATATCTTTATTTATTCTTTATTTCATGCTTTGAAAGAGTGGATTTTCATAACCACCTTATACGTTATCAAAAACCTATTTTAAAGCATGCATTATACAGAGCAATGTACTATTGATCCCGTACACTTCCCAGCCCTCTTTTTAAAACACTCTTGCCTGTAACGTGTCATATATAGCCTATTGCTTTCTACTGGAGAGAAATAAGTCTGGGCTGTTCTCTTCTCTTTCTTTTTGTTGAACAGTATCAGCAAGAGAGGTAAAACGGACGGCCAGGAAAGGTTAGATTAGAAAAAACTTTCATATCGTCTATATATTAAAAACGGGTGGACTGACACATCAATAGCCAGAAAATATAGAAGCATGTAGCTAAGGATGTCTGTAAAATTTGAAAGTATTGGGTGTTGGAACTTTTTTCAATTCGAAGTCTTTCGCTTAACCTATTCAAGATGTAACGATATGAAAGTTTTTTGTAGTCTATCCTTTGCACTCTATCTGCCATGTGCCTTGCGCTGCTTTGTTTTTTTGTTCTTATTAACCTTATTTTTTATTTTATTGATATTATGTCTTTCTTCAAATTGCCTAATTGTATAGTAGTATAGTTTTTGTTATCTTTTTATCTATTTTCTTGGTGTTATCTGTTTGCACCGGGGAACAGAGAGTAACGCAATTTCGATTCTCTGTATGTATGTACTGTACATGTGGAAGAATTGACAATAAAGCAGACTTGAACTTGAAATTGAACTTAATATGACATGAAATGTTTTATGCCGAGTTATAGTTGCTGAGGAAAGTCTGGCTTTTGAAAAAGTAATTATATATAAATATATACATATATGCTGAAATGACACGAAATAATGAAAGGCGTGATTCCAAGGCAGAAAAATGAAGGGATTGTGCAAAGAATGCATCACAAGCAATCCAAAAGAAACTTTTATTTGCTGCCGTTTTCCCGAACAGTGCAAGTGAATGGAACATGTGCGTAATAAGACCGGTCAAAGGAATAACAGCTCAAAAAATCTTTTTTCTCTTAATGCGAAATTAAGCCTGGGCATAAGATAGTCCAAAATGAAACTATTCTACTAATTTGAAGGGGGTAAGACACATGGAGACCCGAACGAGGTCTGGCCGATCACGTCTAAGTTAGTGATCTTTAAATAGCTTAATTTTCGCAACGTCTTTCGCTTACGGCCATACCACCCTGAGCACGCCCGATCTCGTCCTATCTCGGAAGCTAAGCAGGGTCGGGCCTGGTTAGTACTTGGATGGGAGACCGCCTGGGAATACCAGGTGCCGTAAGCTTTTTCATGTTTGCCTTTTTTTATTTCAAGATAAACTGAAACCTGTAAAGGCCAGAGGCTGTCATTCTGCATTTATCCATTCATTCGTTGCTTCCTTCTGTGCGTCCTCTCAAGCAACCCATTAAGCACATCTTAACAAGGCCCAGGGCCGAAGTTGACTTTGCCATGTTACAACGAAAACTCTCTCGTGTTGAGGGTTCAGAGGGCTCAACATTAAGGACCTCGGTCCCCAAATTCAACGGTTTAGTTAATGAATATTAGTTTCATTTTTTATTCACATCTTTATTTATTCTTTATTTCATGCTTTGAAAGAGTGGATTTTCATAACCACCTTATACGTTATCAAAAACCTATTTTAAAGCATGAATTATACGGAGCAATGTAATATTGATCCCGTACAACTCCCAGCCCTCTTTTTAAAACACTCTTGCCTGTAACGTGTCATATATAGCCTATTGCTTGCTACTGGAGCGAAATAAGTCTGGGGCTGTTCCGTTCTCTTTCTTTTTGTTGAACAGTATCAGCAAGAGAGGTAAAACGGACGGCCAGGAAAGGGTAGACTAGAATAAACGTTCATATCGTCTATATATTAAAAAAGGGTGGACTGACACACCAATAGCCAGAAAATATAGACGCATGTAGCTGAGGATGTCTGTAAAATTTGAAAGTATTGGGTGTTGGAACGTTTTTCAATTCGAAATCTTTCGCTTTACCTATTCATGATGTAATATGACATGAAATGTTTTATGCCGAGTGATAGTTGCTGAGGAAAGTCTGGCTTTTGAAAAAGTAATTATATATAAATATATACATATATGCTGAAATGACACGAAATAATGAAAGGCGTGATTCCAAGGCAGAAAAATGAAGGGATTGTGCAAAGAATGCATCACAAGCAATCCAAAAGAAACTTTTATTTGCTGGCGTTTTCCCGAACAGTGCAAGTGAATGGAACATGTGCGTAATAAGACCGGTCAAAGGAATAACAGCTCAAAAAATCTTTTTTCTCTTAATGCGAAATTAAGCCTGGGCATAAGATAGTCCAAAATGAAACTATTCTACTAATTTGAAGGGGGTAACACACATGGAGACCCGAACGAGGTCTGGCCGATCACGTCTAAGTTAGTGATCTTTAAATAGCTTAATTTTCGCAACGTCTTTCGCTTACGGCCATACCACCCTGAGCACGCCCGATCTCGTCCGATCTCGGAAGCTAAGCAGGGTCGGGCCTGGTTAGTACTTGGATGGGAGACCGCCTGGGAATACCAGGTGCCGTAAGCATTTTCATGTTTGCCTTATTTATTTCAAGATAAACTGAAACCTGTAAAGGCCAGAGGCTGTCATTCTGCATTTATCCATTCACTCTTTAATCCCTTTTGTGCGTCCTCTTAAGCAGCCCATTAAGCACATCTTAACAATGCACTGGGCCGAAGTTGACTTTGCCATGTTACAACGAAAACTCTCTCGTGTTGAGGGTTCAGAGGGCTCAACATTAAGGACCTCGGTCCCCAAATTCAACGGTTTAGTTAATGAATATTAGTTTAATTTTTTATTCACATCTTTATTTATTCTTTATTTCATGCTTTCAAAGAGTGGATATTCATAACCACCTTATACGTTATCAAAAACCTATTTTAAAGCATGAATTATACGGAGCAATGTAATATTGATCCCGTACAACTCCCAGCCCTCTTTTTAAAACACTCTTGCCTGTAACGTGTCATATATAGCCTATTGCTTGCTAATGGAGCGAAATAAGTCTGGGGCTGTTCCGTTCTCTTTCTTTTTGTTGAACAGTATCAGCAAGAGAGGTAAAACGGACGGCCAGGAAAGGGTAGACTAGAAAAAACGTTCATATCGTCTATATATTAAAAAAGGGTGGACTGACACACCAATAGCCAGAAAATATAGACGCATGTAGCTGAGGATGTCTGTAAAATTTGAAAGTATTGGGTGTTGGAACTTTTTTCAATTCGAAATCTTTCGCTTTACCTATTCATGATGTAATATGACATGAAATGTTTTATGCCGAGTGATAGTTGCTGAGGAAAGTCTGGCTTTTGAAAAAGTAATTATATATAAATATATACATATATGCTAAAATGACACGAAATAATGAAAGGCGTGATTCCAAGGCAGAAAAATGAAGGGATTGTGCAAAGAATGCATCACAAGCAATCCAAAAGAAACTTTTATTTGCAGGCGTTTTCCCGAACAGTGCAAGTGAATGGAACATGTGCGTAATAAGACCGGTCAAAGGAATCCCAGCTCAAAAAAATCTTTTTTCTCTTAATGCGAAATTAAGCCTGGGGATAAGATAGTCCAAAATGAAACTATTTTACTAATTTGAAGGGGGTAAGACACATGGAGACCCGCTCAAGGTCTGGCCGATCACGTCTAAGTTAGTGATCTTTAAATAGCTTAATTTTCGCAATGTCTTTCGTTTACGGCCATACCACCCTGAGCACGCCCGATCTCGTCCGATCTCGGAAGCTAAGCAGGGTCGGGCCTGGTTAGTACTTGGATGGGAGACCGCCTGGGAATACCAGGTGCTGTAAGCATTTTCATGTTTGCCTTTTTTTATTTCAAGATAAACTGAAACCTGTACAGGCCAGAGGCTGTCATTCTGCATTTATCCATTCATTCATCCCCAAATTCAACGGTGTAGCTAATGATTATTGGTTTCATTTTATATTCATATCTTTATTTATTCTTTATTTCATGCTTTGAAAGAGTGGATTTTCATAACCACCTTATACGTTATCAAAAACCTATTTTAAAGCATGCATTATACAGAGCAATGTACTATTGATCCCGTACACTTCCCAGCCCTCTTTTTAAAACACTCTTGCCTGTAACGTGTCATATATAGCCTATTGCTTTCTACTGGAGAGAAATAAGTCTGGGCTGTGCTCTTCTCTTTCTTTTTGTTGAACAGTATCAGCAAGAGAGGTAAAACGGACGGCCAGGAAAGGTTAGATTAGAAAAAACTTTCATATCGTCTATATATTAAAAACGGGTGGACTGACACATCAATAGCCAGAAAATATAGAAGCATGTAGCTAAGGATGTCTGTAAAATTTGAAAGTATTGGGTGTTGGAACTTTTTTCAATTCGAAGTCTTTCGCTTAACCTATTCAAGATGTAACGATATGAAAGTTTTTTGTAGTCTATCCTTTGCACTCTATCTGCCATGTGCCTTGCGCTGCTTTGTTTTTTTGTTCTTATTAACCTTATTTTTTATTTTATTGATATTATGTCTTTCTTCAAATTGCCTAATTGTATAGTAGTATAGTTTTTGTTATCTTTTTATCTATTTTCTTGGTGTTATCTGTTTGCACCGGGGAACAGAGAGTAACGCAATTTCGATTCTCTGTATGTATGTACTGTACATGTGGAAGAATTGACAATAAAGCAGACTTGAACTTGAAATTGAACTTAATATGACATGAAATGTTTTATGCCGAGTTATAGTTGCTGAGGAAAGTCTGGCTTTTGAAAAAGTAATTATATATAAATATATACATATATGCTGAAATGACACGAAATAATGAAAGGCGTGATTCCAAGGCAGAAAAATGAAGGGATTGTGCAAAGAATGCATCACAAGCAATCCAAAAGAAACTTTTATTTGCTGCCGTTTTCCCGAACAGTGCAAGTGAATGGAACATGTGCGTAATAAGACCGGTCAAAGGAATAACAGCTCAAAAAATCTTTTTTCTCTTAATGCGAAATTAAGCCTGGGCATAAGATAGTCCAAAATGAAACTATTCTACTAATTTGAAGGGGGTAAGACACATGGAGACCCGAACGAGGTCTGGCCGATCACGTCTAAGTTAGTGATCTTTAAATAGCTTAATTTTCGCAACGTCTTTCGCTTACGGCCATACCACCCTGAGCACGCCCGATCTCGTCCTATCTCGGAAGCTAAGCAGGGTCGGGCCTGGTTAGTACTTGGATGGGAGACCGCCTGGGAATACCAGGTGCCGTAAGCTTTTTCATGTTTGCCTTTTTTTATTTCAAGATAAACTGAAACCTGTAAAGGCCAGAGGCTGTCATTCTGCATTTATCCATTCATTCGTTGCTTCCTTCTGTGCGTCCTCTCAAGCAACCCATTAAGCACATCTTAACAAGGCCCAGGGCCGAAGTTGACTTTGCCATGTTACAACGAAAACTCTCTCGTGTTGAGGGTTCAGAGGGCTCAACATTAAGGACCTCGGTCCCCAAATTCAACGGTTTAGTTAATGAATATTAGTTTCATTTTTTATTCACATCTTTATTTATTCTTTATTTCATGCTTTGAAAGAGTGGATTTTCATAACCACCTTATACGTTATCAAAAACCTATTTTAAAGCATGAATTATACGGAGCAATGTAATATTGATCCCGTACAACTCCCAGCCCTCTTTTTAAAACACTCTTGCCTGTAACGTGTCATATATAGCCTATTGCTTGCTACTGGAGCGAAATAAGTCTGGGGCTGTTCCGTTCTCTTTCTTTTTGTTGAACAGTATCAGCAAGAGAGGTAAAACGGACGGCCAGGAAAGGGTAGACTAGAATAAACGTTCATATCGTCTATATATTAAAAAAGGGTGGACTGACACACCAATAGCCAGAAAATATAGACGCATGTAGCTGAGGATGTCTGTAAAATTTGAAAGTATTGGGTGTTGGAACGTTTTTCAATTCGAAATCTTTCGCTTTACCTATTCATGATGTAATATGACATGAAATGTTTTATGCCGAGTGATAGTTGCTGAGGAAAGTCTGGCTTTTGAAAAAGTAATTATATATAAATATATACATATATGCTGAAATGACACGAAATAATGAAAGGCGTGATTCCAAGGCAGAAAAATGAAGGGATTGTGCAAAGAATGCATCACAAGCAATCCAAAAGAAACTTTTATTTGCTGGCGTTTTCCCGAACAGTGCAAGTGAATGGAACATGTGCGTAATAAGACCGGTCAAAGGAATAACAGCTCAAAAAATCTTTTTTCTCTTAATGCGAAATTAAGCCTGGGCATAAGATAGTCCAAAATGAAACTATTCTACTAATTTGAAGGGGGTAACACACATGGAGACCCGAACGAGGTCTGGCCGATCACGTCTAAGTTAGTGATCTTTAAATAGCTTAATTTTCGCAACGTCTTTCGCTTACGGCCATACCACCCTGAGCACGCCCGATCTCGTCCGATCTCGGAAGCTAAGCAGGGTCGGGCCTGGTTAGTACTTGGATGGGAGACCGCCTGGGAATACCAGGTGCCGTAAGCATTTTCATGTTTGCCTTATTTATTTCAAGATAAACTGAAACCTGTAAAGGCCAGAGGCTGTCATTCTGCATTTATCCATTCACTCTTTAATCCCTTTTGTGCGTCCTCTTAAGCAGCCCATTAAGCACATCTTAACAATGCACTGGGCCGAAGTTGACTTTGCCATGTTACAACGAAAACTCTCTCGTGTTGAGGGTTCAGAGGGCTCAACATTAAGGACCTCGGTCCCCAAATTCAACGGTTTAGTTAATGAATATTAGTTTAATTTTTTATTCACATCTTTATTTATTCTTTATTTCATGCTTTCAAAGAGTGGATATTCATAACCACCTTATACGTTATCAAAAACCTATTTTAAAGCATGAATTATACGGAGCAATGTAATATTGATCCCGTACAACTCCCAGCCCTCTTTTTAAAACACTCTTGCCTGTAACGTGTCATATATAGCCTATTGCTTGCTACTGGAGCGAAATAAGTCTGGGGCTGTTCCGTTCTCTTTCTTTTTGTTGAACAGTATCAGCAAGAGAGGTAAAACGGACGGCCAGGAAAGGGTAGACTAGAAAAAACGTTCATATCGTCTATATATTAAAAAAGGGTGGACTGACACACCAATAGCCAGAAAATATAGACGCATGTAGCTGAGGATGTCTGTAAAATTTGAAAGTATTGGGTGTTGGAACTTTTTTCAATTCGAAATCTTTCGCTTTACCTATTCATGATGTAATATGTCATGAAATGTTTTATGCCGAGTGATAGTTGCTGAGGAAAGTCTGGCTTTTGAAAAAGTAATTATATATAAATATATACATATATGCTAAAATGACACGAAATAATGAAAGGCGTGATTCCAAGGCAGAAAAATGAAGGGATTGTGCAAAGAATGCATCACAAGCAATCCAAAAGAAACTTTTATTTGCAGGCGTTTTCCCGAACAGTGCAAGTGAATGGAACATGTGCGTAATAAGACCGGTCAAAGGAATCCCAGCTCAAAAAAATCTTTTTTCTCTTAATGCGAAATTAAGCCTGGGGATAAGATAGTCCAAAATGAAACTATTTTACTAATTTGAAGGGGGTAAGACACATGGAGACCCGCTCAAGGTCTGGCCGATCACGTCTAAGTTAGTGATCTTTAAATAGCTTAATTTTCGCAATGTCTTTCGTTTACGGCCATACCACCCTGAGCACGCCCGATCTCGTCCGATCTCGGAAGCTAAGCAGGGTCGGGCCTGGTTAGTACTTGGATGGGAGACCGCCTGGGAATACCAGGTGCTGTAAGCATTTTCATGTTTGCCTTTTTTTATTTCAAGATAAACTGAAACCTGTACAGGCCAGAGGCTGTCATTCTGCATTTATCCATTCATTCATCCCCAAATTCAACGGTGTAGCTAATGATTATTGGTTTCATTTTATATTCATATCTTTATTTATTCTTTATTTCATGCTTTGAAAGAGTGGATTTTCATAACCACCTTATACGTTATCAAAAACCTATTTTAAAGCATGCATTATACAGAGCAATGTACTATTGATCCCGTACACTTCCCAGCCCTCTTTTTAAAACACTCTTGCCTGTAACGTGTCATATATAGCCTATTGCTTTCTACTGGAGAGAAATAAGTCTGGGCTGTTCTCTTCTCTTTCTTTTTGTTGAACAGTATCAGCAAGAGAGGTAAAACGGACGGCCAGGAAAGGTTAGATTAGAAAAAACTTTCATATCGTCTATATATTAAAAACGGGTGGACTGACACATCAATAGCCAGAAAATATAGAAGCATGTAGCTAAGGATGTCTGTAAAATTTGAAAGTATTGGGTGTTGGAACTTTTTTCAATTCGAAGTCTTTCGCTTAACCTATTCAAGATGTAACGATATGAAAGTTTTTTGTAGTCTATCCTTTGCACTCTATCTGCCATGTGCCTTGCGCTGCTTTGTTTTTTTGTTCTTATTAACCTTATTTTTTATTTTATTGATATTATGTCTTTCTTCAAATTGCCTAATTGTATAGTAGTATAGTTTTTGTTATCTTTTTATCTATTTTCTTGGTGTTATCTGTTTGCACCGGGGAACAGAGAGTAACGCAATTTCGATTCTCTGTATGTATGTACTGTACATGTGGAAGAATTGACAATAAAGCAGACTTGAACTTGAAATTGAACTTAATATGACATGAAATGTTTTATGCCGAGTTATAGTTGCTGAGGAAAGTCTGGCTTTTGAAAAAGTAATTATATATAAATATATACATATATGCTGAAATGACACGAAATAATGAAAGGCGTGATTCCAAGGCAGAAAAATGAAGGGATTGTGCAAAGAATGCATCACAAGCAATCCAAAAGAAACTTTTATTTGCTGCCGTTTTCCCGAACAGTGCAAGTGAATGGAACATGTGCGTAATAAGACCGGTCAAAGGAATAACAGCTCAAAAAATCTTTTTTCTCTTAATGCGAAATTAAGCCTGGGCATAAGATAGTCCAAAATGAAACTATTCTACTAATTTGAAGGGGGTAAGACACATGGAGACCCGAACGAGGTCTGGCCGATCACGTCTAAGTTAGTGATCTTTAAATAGCTTAATTTTCGCAACGTCTTTCGCTTACGGCCATACCACCCTGAGCACGCCCGATCTCGTCCGATCTCGGAAGCTAAGCAGGGTCGGGCCTGGTTAGTACTTGGATGGGAGACCGCCTGGGAATACCAGGTGCCGTAAGCTTTTTCATGTTTGCCTTTTTTTATTTCAAGATAAACTGAAACCTGTAAAGGCCAGAGGCTGTCATTCTGCATTTATCCATTCATTCGTTGCTTCCTTCTGTGCGTCCTCTCAAGCAACCCATTAAGCACATCTTAACAAGGCCCAGGGCCGAAGTTGACTTTGCCATGTTACAACGAAAACTCTCTCGTGTTGAGGGTTCAGAGGGCTCAACATTAAGGACCTCGGTCCCCAAATTCAACGGTTTAGTTAATCAATATTAGTTTCATTTTTTATTCACATCTTTATTTATTCTTTATTTCATGCTTTGAAAGAGTGGATTTTCATAACCACCTTATACGTTATCAAAAACCTATTTTAAAGCATGAATTATACGGAGCAATGTAATATTGATCCCGTACAACTCCCAGCCCTCTTTTTAAAACACTCTTGCCTGTAACGTGTCATATATAGCCTATTGCTTGCTACTGGAGCGAAATAAGTCTGGGGCTGTTCCGTTCTCTTTCTTTTTGTTGAACAGTATCAGCAAGAGAGGTAAAACGGACGGCCAGGAAAGGGTAGACTAGAATAAACGTTCATATCGTCTATATATTAAAAAAGGGTGGACTGACACACCAATAGCCAGAAAATATAGACGCATGTAGCTGAGGATGTCTGTAAAATTTGAAAGTATTGGGTGTTGGAACGTTTTTCAATTCGAAATCTTTCGCTTTACCTATTCATGATGTAATATGACATGAAATGTTTTATGCCGAGTGATAGTTGCTGAGGAAAGTCTGGCTTTTGAAAAAGTAATTATATATAAATATATACATATATGCTGAAATGACACGAAATAATGAAAGGCGTGATTCCAAGGCAGAAAAATGAAGGGATTGTGCAAAGAATGCATCACAAGCAATCCAAAAGAAACTTTTATTTGCTGGCGTTTTCCCGAACAGTGCAAGTGAATGGAACATGTGCGTAATAAGACCGGTCAAAGGAATAACAGCTCAAAAAATCTTTTTTCTCTTAATGCGAAATTAAGCCTGGGCATAAGATAGTCCAAAATGAAACTATTCTACTAATTTGAAGGGGGTAACACACATGGAGACCCGAACGAGGTCTGGCCGATCACGTCTAAGTTAGTGATCTTTAAATAGCTTAATTTTCGCAACGTCTTTCGCTTACGGCCATACCACCCTGAGCACGCCCGATCTCGTCCGATCTCGGAAGCTAAGCAGGGTCGGGCCTGGTTAGTACTTGGATGGGAGACCGCCTGGGAATACCAGGTGCCGTAAGCATTTTCATGTTTGCCTTTTTTATTTCAAGATAAACTGAAACCTGTAAAGGCCAGAGGCTGTCATTCTGCATTTATCCATTCACTCTTTAATCCCTTTTGTGCGTCCTCTTAAGCAGCCCATTAAGCACATCTTAACAATGCACTGGGCCGAAGTTGACTTTGCCATGTTACAACGAAAACTCTCTCGTGTTGAGGGTTCAGAGGGCTCAACATTAAGGACCTCGGTCCCCAAATTCAACGGTTTAGTTAATGAATATTAGTTTAATTTTTTATTCACATCTTTATTTATTCTTTATTTCATGCTTTCAAAGAGTGGATATTCATAACCACCTTATACGTTATCAAAAACCTATTTTAAAGCATGAATTATACGGAGCAATGTAATATTGATCCCGTACAACTCCCAGCCCTCTTTTTAAAACACTCTTGCCTGTAACGTGTCATATATAGCCTATTGCTTGCTACTGGAGCGAAATAAGTCTGGGGCTGTTCCGTTCTCTTTCTTTTTGTTGAACAGTATCAGCAAGAGAGGTAAAACGGACGGCCAGGAAAGGGTAGACTAGAAAAAACGTTCATATCGTCTATATATTAAAAAAGGGTGGACTGACACACCAATAGCCAGAAAATATAGACGCATGTAGCTGAGGATGTCTGTAAAATTTGAAAGTATTGGGTGTTGGAACTTTTTTCAATTCGAAATCTTTCGCTTTACCTATTCATGATGTAATATGACATGAAATGTTTTATGCCGAGTGATAGTTGCTGAGGAAAGTCTGGCTTTTGAAAAAGTAATTATATATAAATATATACATATATGCTAAAATGACACGAAATAATGAAAGGCGTGATTCCAAGGCAGAAAAATGAAGGGATTGTGCAAAGAATGCATCACAAGCAATCCAAAAGAAACTTTTATTTGCAGGCGTTTTCCCGAACAGTGCAAGTGAATGGAACATGTGCGTAATAAGACCGGTCAAAGGAATCCCAGCTCAAAAAAATCTTTTTTCTCTTAATGCGAAATTAAGCCTGGGGATAAGATAGTCCAAAATGAAACTATTTTACTAATTTGAAGGGGGTAAGACACATGGAGACCCGCTCAAGGTCTGGCCGATCACGTCTAAGTTAGTGATCTTTAAATAGCTTAATTTTCGCAATGTCTTTCGTTTACGGCCATACCACCCTGAGCACGCCCGATCTCGTCCGATCTCGGAAGCTAAGCAGGGTCGGGCCTGGTTAGTACTTGGATGGGAGACCGCCTGGGAATACCAGGTGCTGTAAGCATTTTCATGTTTGCCTTTTTTTATTTCAAGATAAACTGAAACCTGTACAGGCCAGAGGCTGTCATTCTGCATTTATCCATTCATTCATCCCCAAATTCAACGGTGTAGCTAATGATTATTGGTTTCATTTTATATTCATATCTTTATTTATTCTTTATTTCATGCTTTGAAAGAGTGGATTTTCATAACCACCTTATACGTTATCAAAAACCTATTTTAAAGCATGCATTATACAGAGCAATGTACTATTGATCCCGTACACTTCCCAGCCCTCTTTTTAAAACACTCTTGCCTGTAACGTGTCATATATAGCCTATTGCTTTCTACTGGAGAGAAATAAGTCTGGGCTGTTCTCTTCTCTTTCTTTTTGTTGAACAGTATCAGCAAGAGAGGTAAAACGGACGGCCAGGAAAGGTTAGATTAGAAAAAACTTTCATATCGTCTATATATTAAAAACGGGTGGACTGACACATCAATAGCCAGAAAATATAGAAGCATGTAGCTAAGGATGTCTGTAAAATTTGAAAGTATTGGGTGTTGGAACTTTTTTCAATTCGAAGTCTTTCGCTTAACCTATTCAAGATGTAACGATATGAAAGTTTTTTGTAGTCTATCCTTTGCACTCTATCTGCCATGTGCCTTGCGCTGCTTTGTTTTTTTGTTCTTATTAACCTTATTTTTTATTTTATTGATATTATGTCTTTCTTCAAATTGCCTAATTGTATAGTAGTATAGTTTTTGTTATCTTTTTATCTATTTTCTTGGTGTTATCTGTTTGCACCGGGGAACAGAGAGTAACGCAATTTCGATTCTCTGTATGTATGTACTGTACATGTGGAAGAATTGACAATAAAGCAGACTTGAACTTGAAATTGAACTTAATATGACATGAAATGTTTTATGCCGAGTTATAGTTGCTGAGGAAAGTCTGGCTTTTGAAAAAGTAATTATATATAAATATATACATATATGCTGAAATGACACGAAATAATGAAAGGCGTGATTCCAAGGCAGAAAAATGAAGGGATTGTGCAAAGAATGCATCACAAGCAATCCAAAAGAAACTTTTATTTGCTGCCGTTTTCCCGAACAGTGCAAGTGAATGGAACATGTGCGTAATAAGACCGGTCAAAGGAATAACAGCTCAAAAAATCTTTTTTCTCTTAATGCGAAATTAAGCCTGGGCATAAGATAGTCCAAAATGAAACTATTCTACTAATTTGAAGGGGGTAAGACACATGGAGACCCGAACGAGGTCTGGCCGATCACGTCTAAGTTAGTGATCTTTAAATAGCTTAATTTTCGCAACGTCTTTCGCTTACGGCCATACCACCCTGAGCACGCCCGATCTCGTCCGATCTCGGAAGCTAAGCAGGGTCGGGCCTGGTTAGTACTTGGATGGGAGACCGCCTGGGAATACCAGGTGCCGTAAGCTTTTTCATGTTTGCCTTTTTTTATTTCAAGATAAACTGAAACCTGTAAAGGCCAGAGGCTGTCATTCTGCATTTATCCATTCATTCGTTGCTTCCTTCTGTGCGTCCTCTCAAGCAACCCATTAAGCACATCTTAACAAGGCCCAGGGCCGAAGTTGACTTTGCCATGTTACAACGAAAACTCTCTCGTGTTGAGGGTTCAGAGGGCTCAACATTAAGGACCTCGGTCCCCAAATTCAACGGTTTAGTTAATGAATATTAGTTTCATTTTTTATTCACATCTTTATTTATTCTTTATTTCATGCTTTGAAAGAGTGGATTTTCATAACCACCTTATACGTTATCAAAAACCTATTTTAAAGCATGAATTATACGGAGCAATGTAATATTGATCCCGTACAACTCCCAGCCCTCTTTTTAAAACACTCTTGCCTGTAACGTGTCATATATAGCCTATTGCTTGCTACTGGAGCGAAATAAGTCTGGGGCTGTTCCGTTCTCTTTCTTTTTGTTGAACAGTATCAGCAAGAGAGGTAAAACGGACGGCCAGGAAAGGGTAGACTAGAATAAACGTTCATATCGTCTATATATTAAAAAAGGGTGGACTGACACACCAATAGCCAGAAAATATAGACGCATGTAGCTGAGGATGTCTGTAAAATTTGAAAGTATTGGGTGTTGGAACGTTTTTCAATTCGAAATCTTTCGCTTTACCTATTCATGATGTAATATGACATGAAATGTTTTATGCCGAGTGATAGTTGCTGAGGAAAGTCTGGCTTTTGAAAAAGTAATTATATATAAATATATACATATATGCTGAAATGACACGAAATAATGAAAGGCGTGATTCCAAGGCAGAAAAATGAAGGGATTGTGCAAAGAATGCATCACAAGCAATCCAAAAGAAACTTTTATTTGCTGGCGTTTTCCCGAACAGTGCAAGTGAATGGAACATGTGCGTAATAAGACCGGTCAAAGGAATAACAGCTCAAAAAATCTTTTTTCTCTTAATGCGAAATTAAGCCTGGGCATAAGATAGTCCAAAATGAAACTATTCTACTAATTTGAAGGGGGTAACACACATGGAGACCCGAACGAGGTCTGGCCGATCACGTCTAAGTTAGTGATCTTTAAATAGCTTAATTTTCGCAACGTCTTTCGCTTACGGCCATACCACCCTGAGCACGCCCGATCTCGTCCGATCTCGGAAGCTAAGCAGGGTCGGGCCTGGTTAGTACTTGGATGGGAGACCGCCTGGGAATACCAGGTGCCGTAAGCATTTTCATGTTTGCCTTTTTTATTTCAAGATAAACTGAAACCTGTAAAGGCCAGAGGCTGTCATTCTGCATTTATCCATTCACTCTTTAATCCCTTTTGTGCGTCCTCTTAAGCAGCCCATTAAGCACATCTTAACAATGCACTGGGCCGAAGTTGACTTTGCCATGTTACAACGAAAACTCTCTCGTGTTGAGGGTTCAGAGGGCTCAACATTAAGGACCTCGGTCCCCAAATTCAACGGTTTAGTTAATGAATATTAGTTTAATTTTTTATTCACATCTTTATTTATTCTTTATTTCATGCTTTCAAAGAGTGGATATTCATAACCACCTTATACGTTATCAAAAACCTATTTTAAAGCATGAATTATACGGAGCAATGTAATATTGATCCCGTACAACTCCCAGCCCTCTTTTTAAAACACTCTTGCCTGTAACGTGTCATATATAGCCTATTGCTTGCTACTGGAGCGAAATAAGTCTGGGGCTGTTCCGTTCTCTTTCTTTTTGTTGAACAGTATCAGCAAGAGAGGTAAAACGGACGGCCAGGAAAGGGTAGACTAGAAAAAACGTTCATATCGTCTATATATTAAAAAAGGGTGGACTGACACACCAATAGCCAGAAAATATAGACGCATGTAGCTGAGGATGTCTGTAAAATTTGAAAGTATTGGGTGTTGGAACTTTTTTCAATTCGAAATCTTTCGCTTTACCTATTCATGATGTAATATGACATGAAATGTTTTATGCCGAGTGATAGTTGCTGAGGAAAGTCTGGCTTTTGAAAAAGTAATTATATATAAATATATACATATATGCTAAAATGACACGAAATAATGAAAGGCGTGATTCCAAGGCAGAAAAATGAAGGGATTGTGCAAAGAATGCATCACAAGCAATCCAAAAGAAACTTTTATTTGCAGGCGTTTTCCCGAACAGTGCAAGTGAATGGAACATGTGCGTAATAAGACCGGTCAAAGGAATCCCAGCTCAAAAAAATCTTTTTTCTCTTAATGCGAAATTAAGCCTGGGGATAAGATAGTCCAAAATGAAACTATTTTACTAATTTGAAGGGGGTAAGACACATGGAGACCCGCTCAAGGTCTGGCCGATCACGTCTAAGTTAGTGATCTTTAAATAGCTTAATTTTCGCAATGTCTTTCGTTTACGGCCATACCACCCTGAGCACGCCCGATCTCGTCCGATCTCGGAAGCTAAGCAGGGTCGGGCCTGGTTAGTACTTGGATGGGAGACCGCCTGGGAATACCAGGTGCTGTAAGCATTTTCATGTTTGCCTTTTTTTATTTCAAGATAAACTGAAACCTGTACAGGCCAGAGGCTGTCATTCTGCATTTATCCATTCATTCATCCCCAAATTCAACGGTGTAGCTAATGATTATTGGTTTCATTTTATATTCATATCTTTATTTATTCTTTATTTCATGCTTTGAAAGAGTGGATTTTCATAACCACCTTATACGTTATCAAAAACCTATTTTAAAGCATGCATTATACAGAGCAATGTACTATTGATCCCGTACACTTCCCAGCCCTCTTTTTAAAACACTCTTGCCTGTAACGTGTCATATATAGCCTATTGCTTTCTACTGGAGAGAAATAAGTCTGGGCTGTTCTCTTCTCTTTCTTTTTGTTGAACAGTATCAGCAAGAGAGGTAAAACGGACGGCCAGGAAAGGTTAGATTAGAAAAAACTTTCATATCGTCTATATATTAAAAACGGGTGGACTGACACATCAATAGCCAGAAAATATAGAAGCATGTAGCTAAGGATGTCTGTAAAATTTGAAAGTATTGGGTGTTGGAACTTTTTTCAATTCGAAGTCTTTCGCTTAACCTATTCAAGATGTAACGATATGAAAGTTTTTTGTAGTCTATCCTTTGCACTCTATCTGCCATGTGCCTTGCGCTGCTTTGTTTTTTTGTTCTTATTAACCTTATTTTTTATTTTATTGATATTATGTCTTTCTTCAAATTGCCTAATTGTATAGTAGTATAGTTTTTGTTATCTTTTTATCTATTTTCTTGGTGTTATCTGTTTGCACCGGGGAACAGAGAGTAACGCAATTTCGATTCTCTGTATGTATGTACTGTACATGTGGAAGAATTGACAATAAAGCAGACTTGAACTTGAAATTGAACTTAATATGACATGAAATGTTTTATGCCGAGTTATAGTTGCTGAGGAAAGTCTGGCTTTTGAAAAAGTAATTATATATAAATATATACATATATGCTGAAATGACACGAAATAATGAAAGGCGTGATTCCAAGGCAGAAAAATGAAGGGATTGTGCAAAGAATGCATCACAAGCAATCCAAAAGAAACTTTTATTTGCTGCCGTTTTCCCGAACAGTGCAAGTGAATGGAA
Source organism: Triplophysa yarkandensis (assembly GCA_033220385.1). Taxonomy (NCBI): domain Eukaryota; kingdom Metazoa; phylum Chordata; class Actinopteri; order Cypriniformes; family Nemacheilidae; genus Triplophysa; species Triplophysa yarkandensis. The sequence continues at coordinate 21,815,607 of CM065655.1, read as the reverse complement.
CATGTGCGTAATAAGACCGGTCAAAGGAATAACAGCTCAAAAAATCTTTTTTCTCTTAATGCGAAATTAAGCCTGGGCATAAGATAGTCCAAAATGAAACTATTCTACTAATTTGAAGGGGGTAAGACACATGGAGACCCGAACGAGGTCTGGCCGATCACGTCTAAGTTAGTGATCTTTAAATAGCTTAATTTTCGCAACGTCTTTCGCTTACGGCCATACCACCCTGAGCACGCCCGATCTCGTCCGATCTCGGAAGCTAAGCAGGGTCGGGCCTGGTTAGTACTTGGATGGGAGACCGCCTGGGAATACCAGGTGCCGTAAGCTTTTTCATGTTTGCCTTTTTTTATTTCAAGATAAACTGAAACCTGTAAAGGCCAGAGGCTGTCATTCTGCATTTATCCATTCATTCGTTGCTTCCTTCTGTGCGTCCTCTCAAGCAACCCATTAAGCACATCTTAACAAGGCCCAGGGCCGAAGTTGACTTTGCCATGTTACAACGAAAACTCTCTCGTGTTGAGGGTTCAGAGGGCTCAACATTAAGGACCTCGGTCCCCAAATTCAACGGTTTAGTTAATGAATATTAGTTTCATTTTTTATTCACATCTTTATTTATTCTTTATTTCATGCTTTGAAAGAGTGGATTTTCATAACCACCTTATACGTTATCAAAAACCTATTTTAAAGCATGAATTATACGGAGCAATGTAATATTGATCCCGTACAACTCCCAGCCCTCTTTTTAAAACACTCTTGCCTGTAACGTGTCATATATAGCCTATTGCTTGCTACTGGAGCGAAATAAGTCTGGGGCTGTTCCGTTCTCTTTCTTTTTGTTGAACAGTATCAGCAAGAGAGGTAAAACGGACGGCCAGGAAAGGGTAGACTAGAATAAACGTTCATATCGTCTATATATTAAAAAAGGGTGGACTGACACACCAATAGCCAGAAAATATAGACGCATGTAGCTGAGGATGTCTGTAAAATTTGAAAGTATTGGGTGTTGGAACGTTTTTCAATTCGAAATCTTTCGCTTTACCTATTCATGATGTAATATGACATGAAATGTTTTATGCCGAGTGATAGTTGCTGAGGAAAGTCTGGCTTTTGAAAAAGTAATTATATATAAATATATACATATATGCTGAAATGACACGAAATAATGAAAGGCGTGATTCCAAGGCAGAAAAATGAAGGGATTGTGCAAAGAATGCATCACAAGCAATCCAAAAGAAACTTTTATTTGCTGGCGTTTTCCCGAACAGTGCAAGTGAATGGAACATGTGCGTAATAAGACCGGTCAAAGGAATAACAGCTCAAAAAATCTTTTTTCTCTTAATGCGAAATTAAGCCTGGGCATAAGATAGTCCAAAATGAAACTATTCTACTAATTTGAAGGGGGTAACACACATGGAGACCCGAACGAGGTCTGGCCGATCACGTCTAAGTTAGTGATCTTTAAATAGCTTAATTTTCGCAACGTCTTTCGCTTACGGCCATACCACCCTGAGCACGCCCGATCTCGTCCGATCTCGGAAGCTAAGCAGGGTCGGGCCTGGTTAGTACTTGGATGGGAGACCGCCTGGGAATACCAGGTGCTGTAAGCATTTTCATGTTTGCCTTTTTTTATTTCAAGATAAACTGAAACCTGTACAGGCCAGAGGCTGTCATTCTGCATTTATCCATTCATTCATCCCCAAATTCAACGGTGTAGCTAATGATTATTGGTTTCATTTTATATTCATATCTTTATTTATTCTTTATTTCATGCTTTGAAAGAGTGGATTTTCATAACCACCTTATACGTTATCAAAAACCTATTTTAAAGCATGCATTATACAGAGCAATGTACTATTGATCCCGTACACTTCCCAGCCCTCTTTTTAAAACACTCTTGCCTGTAACGTGTCATATATAGCCTATTGCTTTCTACTGGAGAGAAATAAGTCTGGGCTGTTCTCTTCTCTTTCTTTTTGTTGAACAGTATCAGCAAGAGAGGTAAAACGGACGGCCAGGAAAGGTTAGATTAGAAAAAACTTTCATATCGTCTATATATTAAAAACGGGTGGACTGACACATCAATAGCCAGAAAATATAGAAGCATGTAGCTAAGGATGTCTGTAAAATTTGAAAGTATTGGGTGTTGGAACTTTTTTCAATTCGAAGTCTTTCGCTTAACCTATTCAAGATGTAACGATATGAAAGTTTTTTGTAGTCTATCCTTTGCACTCTATCTGCCATGTGCCTTGCGCTGCTTTGTTTTTTTGTTCTTATTAACCTTATTTTTTATTTTATTGATATTATGTCTTTCTTCAAATTGCCTAATTGTATAGTAGTATAGTTTTTGTTATCTTTTTATCTATTTTCTTGGTGTTATCTGTTTGCACCGGGGAACAGAGAGTAACGCAATTTCGATTCTCTGTATGTATGTACTGTACATGTGGAAGAATTGACAATAAAGCAGACTTGAACTTGAAATTGAACTTAATATGACATGAAATGTTTTATGCCGAGTTATAGTTGCTGAGGAAAGTCTGGCTTTTGAAAAAGTAATTATATATAAATATATACATATATGCTGAAATGACACGAAATAATGAAAGGCGTGATTCCAAGGCAGAAAAATGAAGGGATTGTGCAAAGAATGCATCACAAGCAATCCAAAAGAAACTTTTATTTGCTGCCGTTTTCCCGAACAGTGCAAGTGAATGGAACATGTGCGTAATAAGACCGGTCAAAGGAATAACAGCTCAAAAAATCTTTTTTCTCTTAATGCGAAATTAAGCCTGGGCATAAGATAGTCCAAAATGAAACTATTCTACTAATTTGAAGGGGGTAAGACACATGGAGACCCGAACGAGGTCTGGCCGATCACGTCTAAGTTAGTGATCTTTAAATAGCTTAATTTTCGCAACGTCTTTCGCTTACGGCCATACCACCCTGAGCACGCCCGATCTCGTCCGATCTCGGAAGCTAAGCAGGGTCGGGCCTGGTTAGTACTTGGATGGGAGACCGCCTGGGAATACCAGGTGCCGTAAGCTTTTTCATGTTTGCCTTTTTTTATTTCAAGATAAACTGAAACCTGTAAAGGCCAGAGGCTGTCATTCTGCATTTATCCATTCATTCGTTGCTTCCTTCTGTGCGTCCTCTCAAGCAACCCATTAAGCACATCTTAACAAGGCCCAGGGCCGAAGTTGACTTTGCCATGTTACAACGAAAACTCTCTCGTGTTGAGGGTTCAGAGGGCTCAACATTAAGGACCTCGGTCCCCAAATTCAACGGTTTAGTTAATGAATATTAGTTTCATTTTTTATTCACATCTTTATTTATTCTTTATTTCATGCTTTGAAAGAGTGGATTTTCATAACCACCTTATACGTTATCAAAAACCTATTTTAAAGCATGAATTATACGGAGCAATGTAATATTGATCCCGTACAACTCCCAGCCCTCTTTTTAAAACACTCTTGCCTGTAACGTGTCATATATAGCCTATTGCTTGCTACTGGAGCGAAATAAGTCTGGGGCTGTTCCGTTCTCTTTCTTTTTGTTGAACAGTATCAGCAAGAGAGGTAAAACGGACGGCCAGGAAAGGGTAGACTAGAATAAACGTTCATATCGTCTATATATTAAAAAAGGGTGGACTGACACACCAATAGCCAGAAAATATAGACGCATGTAGCTGAGGATGTCTGTAAAATTTGAAAGTATTGGGTGTTGGAACGTTTTTCAATTCGAAATCTTTCGCTTTACCTATTCATGATGTAATATGACATGAAATGTTTTATGCCGAGTGATAGTTGCTGAGGAAAGTCTGGCTTTTGAAAAAGTAATTATATATAAATATATACATATATGCTGAAATGACACGAAATAATGAAAGGCGTGATTCCAAGGCAGAAAAATGAAGGGATTGTGCAAAGAATGCATCACAAGCAATCCAAAAGAAACTTTTATTTGCTGGCGTTTTCCCGAACAGTGCAAGTGAATGGAACATGTGCGTAATAAGACCGGTCAAAGGAATAACAGCTCAAAAAATCTTTTTTCTCTTAATGCGAAATTAAGCCTGGGCATAAGATAGTCCAAAATGAAACTATTCTACTAATTTGAAGGGGGTAACACACATGGAGACCCGAACGAGGTCTGGCCGATCACGTCTAAGTTAGTGATCTTTAAATAGCTTAATTTTCGCAACGTCTTTCGCTTACGGCCATACCACCCTGAGCACGCCCGATCTCGTCCGATCTCGGAAGCTAAGCAGGGTCGGGCCTGGTTAGTACTTGGATGGGAGACCGCCTGGGAATACCAGGTGCCGTAAGCATTTTCATGTTTGCCTTTTTTATTTCAAGATAAACTGAAACCTGTAAAGGCCAGAGGCTGTCATTATGCATTTATCCATTCACTCTTTAATCCCTTTTGTGCGTCCTCTTAAGCAGCCCATTAAGCACATCTTAACAATGCACTGGGCCGAAGTTGACTTTGCCATGTTACAACGAAAACTCTCTCGTGTTGAGGGTTCAGAGGGCTCAACATTAAGGACCTCGGTCCCCAAATTCAACGGTTTAGTTAATGAATATTAGTTTAATTTTTTATTCACATCTTTATTTATTCTTTATTTCATGCTTTCAAAGAGTGGATATTCATAACCACCTTATACGTTATCAAAAACCTATTTTAAAGCATGAATTATACTGAGCAATGTTATATTGATCCCGTACAACTCCCAGCCCTCTTTTTAAAACACTCTTGCCTGTAACGTGTCATATATAGCCTATTGCTTGCTACTGGAGCGAAATAAGTCTGGGGCTGTTCTGTTCTCTTTCTTTTTGTTGAACAGTATCAGCAAGAGAGGTAAAACGGACGGCCAGGAAAGGGTAGACTAGAAAAAACTTTCATATCGTCTATATATTAAAAAAGGGTGGACTGACACACCAATAGCCAGAAAATATAGACGCATGTAGCTGAGGATGTCTGTAAAATTTGAAAGTATTGGGTGTTGGAACTTTTTTCAATTCGAAATCTTTCGCTTTACCTATTCATGATGTAATATGACATGAAATGTTTTATGCCGAGTGATAGTTGCTGAGGAAAGTCTGGCTTTTGAAAAAGTAATTATATATAAATATATACATATATGCTAAAATGACACGAAATAATGAAAGGCGTGATTCCAAGGCAGAAAAATGAAGGGATTGTGCAAAGAATGCATCACAAGCAATCCAAAAGAAACTTTTATTAGCAGGCGTTTTCCCGAACAGTGCAAGTGAATGGAACATGTGCGTAATAAGACCGGTCAAAGGAATCCCAGCTCAAAAAATCTTTTTTCTCTTAATGCGAAATTAAGCCTGGGGATAAGATAGTCCAAAATGAAACTATTTTACTAATTTGAAGGGGGTAAGACACATGGAGACCCGCTCAAGGTCTGGCCGATCACGTCTAAGTTAGTGATCTTTAAATAGCTTAATTTTCGCAATGTCTTTCGTTTACGGCCATACCACCCTGAGCACGCCCGATCTCGTCCGATCTCGGAAGCTAAGCAGGGTCGGGCCTGGTTAGTACTTGGATGGGAGACCGCCTGGGAATACCAGGTGCTGTAAGCATTTTCATGTTTGCCTTTTTTTATTTCAAGATAAACTGAAACCTGTACAGGCCAGAGGCTGTCATTCTGCATTTATCCATTCATTCATCCCCAAATTCAACGGTGTAGCTAATGATTATTGGTTTCATTTTATATTCATATCTTTATTTATTCTTTATTTCATGCTTTGAAAGAGTGGATTTTCATAACCACCTTATACGTTATCAAAAACCTATTTTAAAGCATGCATTATACAGAGCAATGTACTATTGATCCCGTACACTTCCCAGCCCTCTTTTTAAAACACTCTTGCCTGTAACGTGTCATATATAGCCTATTGCTTTCTACTGGAGAGAAATAAGTCTGGGCTGTTCTCTTCTCTTTCTTTTTGTTGAACAGTATCAGCAAGAGAGGTAAAACGGACGGCCAGGAAAGGTTAGATTAGAAAAAACTTTCATATCGTCTATATATTAAAAACGGGTGGACTGACACATCAATAGCCAGAAAATATAGAAGCATGTAGCTAAGGATGTCTGTAAAATTTGAAAGTATTGGGTGTTGGAACTTTTTTCAATTCGAAGTCTTTCGCTTAACCTATTCAAGATGTAACGATATGAAAGTTTTTTGTAGTCTATCCTTTGCACTCTATCTGCCATGTGCCTTGCGCTGCTTTGTTTTTTTGTTCTTATTAACCTTATTTTTTATTTTATTGATATTATGTCTTTCTTCAAATTGCCTAATTGTATAGTAGTATAGTTTTTGTTATCTTTTTATCTATTTTCTTGGTGTTATCTGTTTGCACCGGGGAACAGAGAGTAACGCAATTTCGATTCTCTGTATGTATGTACTGTACATGTGGAAGAATTGACAATAAAGCAGACTTGAACTTGAAATTGAACTTAATATGACATGAAATGTTTTATGCCGAGTTATAGTTGCTGAGGAAAGTCTGGCTTTTGAAAAAGTAATTATATATAAATATATACATATATGCTGAAATGACACGAAATAATGAAAGGCGTGATTCCAAGGCAGAAAAATGAAGGGATTGTGCAAAGAATGCATCACAAGCAATCCAAAAGAAACTTTTATTTGCTGCCGTTTTCCCGAACAGTGCAAGTGAATGGAACATGTGCGTAATAAGACCGGTCAAAGGAATAACAGCTCAAAAAATCTTTTTTCTCTTAATGCGAAATTAAGCCTGGGCATAAGATAGTCCAAAATGAAACTATTCTACTAATTTGAAGGGGGTAAGACACATGGAGACCCGAACGAGGTCTGGCCGATCACGTCTAAGTTAGTGATCTTTAAATAGCTTAATTTTCGCAACGTCTTTCGCTTACGGCCATACCACCCTGAGCACGCCCGATCTCGTCCGATCTCGGAAGCTAAGCAGGGTCGGGCCTGGTTAGTACTTGGATGGGAGACCGCCTGGGAATACCAGGTGCCGTAAGCTTTTTCATGTTTGCCTTTTTTTATTTCAAGATAAACTGAAACCTGTAAAGGCCAGAGGCTGTCATTCTGCATTTATCCATTCATTCGTTGCTTCCTTCTGTGCGTCCTCTCAAGCAACCCATTAAGCACATCTTAACAAGGCCCAGGGCCGAAGTTGACTTTGCCATGTTACAACGAAAACTCTCTCGTGTTGAGGGTTCAGAGGGCTCAACATTAAGGACCTCGGTCCCCAAATTCAACGGTTTAGTTAATGAATATTAGTTTCATTTTTTATTCACATCTTTATTTATTCTTTATTTCATGCTTTGAAAGAGTGGATTTTCATAACCACCTTATACGTTATCAAAAACCTATTTTAAAGCATGAATTATACGGAGCAATGTAATATTGATCCCGTACAACTCCCAGCCCTCTTTTTAAAACACTCTTGCCTGTAACGTGTCATATATAGCCTATTGCTTGCTACTGGAGCGAAATAAGTCTGGGGCTGTTCCGTTCTCTTTCTTTTTGTTGAACAGTATCAGCAAGAGAGGTAAAACGGACGGCCAGGAAAGGGTAGACTAGAAAAAACGTTCATATCGTCTATATATTAAAAAAGGGTGGACTGACACACCAATAGCCAGAAAATATAGACGCATGTAGCTGAGGATGTCTGTAAAATTTGAAAGTATTGGGTGTTGGAACGTTTTTCAATTCGAAATCTTTCGCTTTACCTATTCATGATGTAATATGACATGAAATGTTTTATGCCGAGTGATAGTTGCTGAGGAAAGTCTGGCTTTTGAAAAAGTAATTATATATAAATATATACATATATGCTGAAATGACACGAAATAATGAAAGTCGTGATTCCAAGGCAGAAAAATGAAGGGATTGTGCAAAGAATGCATCACAAGCAATCCAAAAGAAACTTTTCTTTGCTGGCGTTTTCCCGAACAGTGCAAGTGAATGGAACATGTGCGTAATAAGACCGGTCAAAGGAATAACAGCTCAAAAAATCTTTTTTCTCTTAATGCGAAATTAAGCCTGGGCATAAGATAGTCCAAAATGAAACTATTCTACTAATTTGAAGGGGGTAACACACATGGAGACCCGAACGAGGTCTGGCCGATCACGTCTAAGTTAGTGATCTTTAAATAGCTTAATTTTCGCAACGTCTTTCGCTTACGGCCATACCACCCTGAGCACGCCCGATCTCGTCCGATCTCGGAAGCTAAGCAGGGTCGGGCCTGGTTAGTACTTGGATGGGAGACCGCCTGGGAATACCAGGTGCCGTAAGCATTTTCATGTTTGCCTTTTTTATTTCAAGATAAACTGAAACCTGTAAAGGCCAGAGGCTGTCATTCTGCATTTATCCATTCACTCTTTAATCCCTTTTGTGCGTCCTCTTAAGCAGCCCATTAAGCACATCTTAACAATGCACTGGGCCGAAGTTGACTTTGCCATGTTACAACGAAAACTCTCTCGTGTTGAGGGTTCAGAGGGCTCAACATTAAGGACCTCGGTCCCCAAATTCAACGGTTTAGTTAATGAATATTAGTTTAATTTTTTATTCACATCTTTATTTATTCTTTATTTCATGCTTTCAAAGAGTGGATATTCATAACCACCTTATACGTTGTCAAAAACCTATTTTAAAGCATGAATTATACGGAGCAATGTTATATTGATCCCGTACAACTCCCAGCCCTCTTTTTAAAACACTCTTGCCTGTAACGTGTCATATATAGCCTATTGCTTGCTACTGGAGCGAAATAAGTCTGGGGCTGTTCCGTTCTCTTTCTTTTTGTTGAACAGTATCAGCAAGAGAGGTAAAACGGACGGCCAGGAAAGGGTAGACTAGAAAAAACGTTCATATCGTCTATATATTAAAAAAGGGTGGACTGACACACCAATAGCCAGAAAATATAGACGCATGTAGCTGAGGATGTCTGTAAAATTTGAAAGTATTGGGTGTTGGAACTTTTTTCAATTCGAAATCTTTCGCTTTACCTATTCATGATGTAATATGACATGAAATGTTTTATGCCGAGTGATAGTTGCTGAGGAAAGTCTGGCTTTTGAAAAAGTAATTATATATAAATATATACATATATGCTAAAATGACACGAAATAATGAAAGGCGTGATTCCAAGGCAGAAAAATGAAGGGATTGTGCAAAGAATGCATCACAAGCAATTCAAAAGAAACTTTTATTTGCAGGCGTTTTCCCGAACAGTGCAAGTGAATGGAACATGTGCGTAATAAGACCGGTCAAAGGAATCCCAGCTCAAAAAAATCTTTTTTCTCTTAATGCGAAATTAAGCCTGGGGATAAGATAGTCCAAAATGAAACTATTTTACTAATTTGAAGGGGGTAAGACACATGGAGACCCGCTCAAGGTCTGGCCGATCACGTCTAAGTTAGTGATCTTTAAATAGCTTAATTTTCGCAATGTCTTTCGTTTACGGCCATACCACCCTGAGCACGCCCGATCTCGTCCGATCTCGGAAGCTAAGCAGGGTCGGGCCTGGTTAGTACTTGGATGGGAGACCGCCTGGGAATACCAGGTGCTGTAAGCATTTTCATGTTTGCCTTTTTTTATATCAAGATAAACTGAAACCTGTACAGGCCAGAGGCTGTCATTCTGCATTTATCCATTCATTCATCCCCAAATTCAACGGTGTAGCTAATGATTATTGGTTTCATTTTATATTCATATCTTTATTTATTCTTTATTTCATGCTTTGAAAGAGTGGATTTTCATAACCACCTTATACGTTATCAAAAACCTATTTTAAAGCATGCATTATACAGAGCAATGTACTATTGATCCCGTACACTTCCCAGCCCTCTTTTTAAAACACTCTTGCCTGTAACGTGTCATATATAGCCTATTGCTTTCTACTGGAGAGAAATAAGTCTGGGCTGTTCTCTTCTCTTTCTTTTTGTTGAACAGTATCAGCAAGAGAGGTAAAACGGACGGCCAGGAAAGGTTAGATTAGAAAAAACTTTCATATCGTCTATATATTAAAAACGGGTGGACTGACACATCAATAGCCAGAAAATATAGAAGCATGTAGCTAAGGATGTCTGTAAAATTTGAAAGTATTGGGTGTTGGAACTTTTTTCAATTCGAAGTCTTTCGCTTAACCTATTCAAGATGTAACGATATGAAAGTTTTTTGTAGTCTATCCTTTGCACTCTATCTGCCATGTGCCTTGCGCTGCTTTGTTTTTTTGTTCTTATTAACCTTATTTTTTATTTTATTGATATTATGTCTTTCTTCAAATTGCCTAATTGTATAGTAGTATAGTTTTTGTTATCTTTTTATCTATTTTCTTGGTGTTATCTGTTTGCACCGGGGAACAGAGAGTAACGCAATTTCGATTCTCTGTATGTATGTACTGTACATGTGGAAGAATTGACAATAAAGCAGACTTGAACTTGAAATTGAACTTAATATGACATGAAATGTTTTATGCCGAGTTATAGTTGCTGAGGAAAGTCTGGCTTTTGAAAAAGTAATTATATATAAATATATACATATATGCTGAAATGACACGAAATAATGAAAGGCGTGATTCCAAGGCAGAAAAATGAAGGGATTGTGCAAAGAATGCATCACAAGCAATCCAAAAGAAACTATTATTTGCTGCCGTTTTCCCGAACAGTGCAAGTGAATGGAACATGTGCGTAATAAGACCGGTCAAAGGAATAACAGCTCAAAAAATCTTTTTTCTCTTAATGCGAAATTAAGCCTGGGCATAAGATAGTCCAAAATGAAACTATTCTACTAATTTGAAGGGGGTAAGACACATGGAGACCCGAACGAGGTCTGGCCGATCACGTCTAAGTTAGTGATCTTTAAATAGCTTAATTTTCGCAACGTCTTTCGCTTACGGCCATACCACCCTGAGCACGCCCGATCTCGTCCGATCTCGGAAGCTAAGCAGGGTCGGGCCTGGTTAGTACTTGGATGGGAGACCGCCTGGGAATACCAGGTGCCGTAAGCTTTTTCATGTTTGCCTTTTTTTATTTCAAGATAAACTGAAACCTGTAAAGGCCAGAGGCTGTCATTCTGCATTTATCCATTCATTCGTTGCTTCCTTCTGTGCGTCCTCTCAAGCAACCCATTAAGCACATCTTAACAAGGCCCAGGGCCGAAGTTGACTTTGCCATGTTACAACGAAAACTCTCTCGTGTTGAGGGTTCAGAGGGCTCAACATTAAGGACCTCGGTCCCCAAATTCAACGGTTTAGTTAATGAATATTAGTTTCATTTTTTATTCACATCTTTATTTATTCTTTATTTCATGCTTTGAAAGAGTGGATTTTCATAACCACCTTATACGTTATCAAAAACCTATTTTAAAGCATGAATTATACGGAGCAATGTAATATTGATCCCGTACAACTCCCAGCCCTCTTTTTAAAACACTCTTGCCTGTAACGTGTCATATATAGCCTATTGCTTGCTACTGGAGCGAAATAAGTCTGGGGCTGTTCCGTTCTCTTTCTTTTTGTTGAACAGTATCAGCAAGAGAGGTAAAACGGACGGCCAGGAAAGGGTAGACTAGAATAAACGTTCATATCGTCTATATATTAAAAAAGGGTGGACTGACACACCAATAGCCAGAAAATATAGACGCATGTAGCTGAGGATGTCTGTAAAATTTGAAAGTATTGGGTGTTGGAACGTTTTTCAATTCGAAATCTTTCGCTTTACCTATTCATGATGTAATATGACATGAAATGTTTTATGCCGAGTGATAGTTGCTGAGGAAAGTCTGGCTTTTGAAAAAGTAATTATATATAAATATATACATATATGCTGAAATGACACGAAATAATGAAAGGCGTGATTCCAAGGCAGAAAAATGAAGGGATTGTGCAAAGAATGCATCACAAGCAATCCAAAAGAAACTTTTATTTGCTGGCGTTTTCCCGAACAGTGCAAGTGAATGGAACATGTGCGTAATAAGACCGGTCAAAGGAATAACAGCTCAAAAAATCTTTTTTCTCTTAATGCGAAATTAAGCCTGGGCATAAGATAGTCCAAAATGAAACTATTCTACTAATTTGAAGGGGGTAACACACATGGAGACCCGAACGAGGTCTGGCCGATCACGTCTAAGTTAGTGATCTTTAAATAGCTTAATTTTCGCAACGTCTTTCGCTTACGGCCATACCACCCTGAGCACGCCCGATCTCGTCCGATCTCGGAAGCTAAGCAGGGTCGGGCCTGGTTAGTACTTGGATGGGAGACCGCCTGGGAATACCAGGTGCCGTAAGCATTTTCATGTTTGCCTTTTTTATTTCAAGATAAACTGAAACCTGTAAAGGCCAGAGGCTGTCATTCTGCATTTATCCATTCACTCTTTAATCCCTTTTGTGCGTCCTCTTAAGCAGCCCATTAAGCACATCTTAACAATGCACTGGGCCGAAGTTGACTTTGCCATGTTACAACGAAAACTCTCTCGTGTTGAGGGTTCAGAGGGCTCAACATTAAGGACCTCGGTCCCCAAATTCAACGGTTTAGTTAATGAATATTAGTTTAATTTGTTATTCACATCTTTATTTATTCTTTATTTCATGCTTTCAAAGAGTGGATATTCATAACCACCTTATACGTTATCAAAAACCTATTTTAAAGCATGAATTATACGGAGCAATGTAATATTGATCCCGTACAACTCCCAGCCCTCTTTTTAAAACACTCTTGCCTGTAACGTGTCATATATAGCCTATTGCTTGCTACTGGAGCGAAATAAGTCTGGGGCTGTTCCGTTCTCTTTCTTTTTGTTGAACAGTATCAGCAAGAGAGGTAAAACGGACGGCCAGGAAAGGGTAGACTAGAAAAAACGTTCATATCGTCTATATATTAAAAAAGGGTGGACTGACACACCAATAGCCAGAAAATATAGACGCATGTAGCTGAGGATGTCTGTAAAATTTGAAAGTATTGGGTGTTGGAACTTTTTTCAATTCGAAATCTTTCGCTTTACCTATTCATGATGTAATATGACATGAAATGTTTTATGCCGAGTGATAGTTGCTGAGGAAAGTCTGGCTTTTGAAAAAGTAATTATATATAAATATATACATATATGCTAAAATGACACGAAATAATGAAAGGCGTGATTCCAAGGCAGAAAAATGAAGGGATTGTGCAAAGAATGCATCACAAGCAATCCAAAAGAAACTTTTATTTGCAGGCGTTTTCCCGAACAGTGCAAGTGAATGGAACATGTGCGTAATAAGACCGGTCAAAGGAATCCCAGCTCAAAAAAACCTTTTTTCTCTTAATGCGAAATTAAGCCTGGGGATAAGATAGTCCAAAATGAAACTATTTTACTAATTTGAAGGGGGTAAGACACATGGAGACCCGCTCAAGGTCTGGCCGATCACGTCTAAGTTAGTGATCTTTAAATAGCTTAATTTTCGCAATGTCTTTCGTTTACGGCCATACCACCCTGAGCACGCCCGATCTCGTCCGATCTCGGAAGCTAAGCAGGGTCGGGCCTGGTTAGTACTTGGATGGGAGACCGCCTGGGAATACCAGGTGCTGTAAGCATTTTCATGTTTGCCTTTTTTTATTTCAAGATAAACTGAAACCTGTACAGGCCAGAGGCTGTCATTCTGCATTTATCCATTCATTCATCCCCAAATTCAACGGTGTAGCTAATGATTATTGGTTTCATTTTATATTCATATCTTTATTTATTCTTTATTTCATGCTTTGAAAGAGTGGATTTTCATAACCACCTTATACGTTATCAAAAACCTATTTTAAAGCATGCATTATACAGAGCAATGTACTATTGATCCCGTACACTTCCCAGCCCTCTTTTTAAAACACTCTTGCCTGTAACGTGTCATATATAGCCTATTGCTTTCTACTGGAGAGAAATAAGTCTGGGCTGTTCTCTTCTCTTTCTTTTTGTTGAACAGTATCAGCAAGAGAGGTAAAACGGACGGCCAGGAAAGGTTAGATTAGAAAAAACTTTCATATCGTCTATATATTAAAAACGGGTGGACTGACACATCAATAGCCAGAAAATATAGAAGCATGTAGCTAAGGATGTCTGTAAAATTTGAAAGTATTGGGTGTTGGAACTTTTTTCAATTCGAAGTCTTTCGCTTAACCTATTCAAGATGTAACGATATGAAAGTTTTTTGTAGTCTATCCTTTGCACTCTATCTGCCATGTGCCTTGCGCTGCTTTGTTTTTTTGTTCTTATTAACCTTATTTTTTATTTTATTGATATTATGTCTTTCTTCAAATTGCCTAATTGTATAGTAGTATAGTTTTTGTTATCTTTTTATCTATTTTCTTGGTGTTATCTGTTTGCACCGGGGAACAGAGAGTAACGCAATTTCGATTCTCTGTATGTATGTACTGTACATGTGGAAGAATTGACAATAAAGCAGACTTGAACTTGAAATTGAACTTAATATGACATGAAATGTTTTATGCCGAGTTATAGTTGCTGAGGAAAGTCTGGCTTTTGAAAAAGTAATTATATATAAATATATACATATATGCTGAAATGACACGAAATAATGAAAGGCGTGATTCCAAGGCAGAAAAATGAAGGGATTGTGCAAAGAATGCATCACAAGCAATCCAAAAGAAACTATTATTTGCTGCCGTTTTCCCGAACAGTGCAAGTGAATGGAACATGTGCGTAATAAGACCGGTCAAAGGAATAACAGCTCAAAAAATATTTTTTCTCTTAATGCGAAATTAAGCCTGGGCATAAGATAGTCCAAAATGAAACTATTCTACTAATTTGAAGGGGGTAAGACACATGGAGACCCGAACGAGGTCTGGCCGATCACGTCTAAGTTAGTGATCTTTAAATAGCTTAATTTTCGCAACGTCTTTCGCTTACGGCCATACCACCCTGAGCACGCCCGATCTCGTCCGATCTCGGAAGCTAAGCAGGGTCGGGCCTGGTTAGTACTTGGATGGGAGACCGCCTGGGAATACCAGGTGCCGTAAGCTTTTTCATGTTTGCCTTTTTTTATTTCAAGATAAACTGAAACCTGTAAAGGCCAGAGGCTGTCATTCTGCATTTATCCATTCATTCGTTGCTTCCTTCTGTGCGTCCTCTCAAGCAACCCATTAAGCACATCTTAACAAGGCCCAGGGCCGAAGTTGACTTTGCCATGTTACAACGAAAACTCTCTCGTGTTGAGGGTTCAGAGGGCTCAACATTAAGGACCTCGGTCCCCAAATTCAACGGTTTAGTTAATGAATATTAGTTTCATTTTTTATTCACATCTTTATTTATTCTTTATTTCATGCTTTGAAAGAGTGGATTTTCATAACCACCTTATACGTTATCAAAAACCTATTTTAAAGCATGAATTATACGGAGCAATGTAATATTGATCCCGTACAACTCCCAGCCCTCTTTTTAAAACACTCTTGCCTGTAACGTGTCATATATAGCCTATTGCTTGCTACTGGAGCGAAATAAGTCTGGGGCTGTTCCGTTCTCTTTCTTTTTGTTGAACAGTATCAGCAAGAGAGGTAAAACGGACGGCCAGGAAAGGGTAGACTAGAATAAACGTTCATATCGTCTATATATTAAAAAAGGGTGGACTGACACACCAATAGCCAGAAAATATAGATGCATGTAGCTGAGGATGTCTGTAAAATTTGAAAGTATTGGGTGTTGGAACGTTTTTCAATTCGAAATCTTTCGCTTTACCTATTCATGATGTAATATGACATGAAATGTTTTATGCCGAGTGATAGTTGCTGAGGAAAGTCTGGCTTTTGAAAAAGTAATTATATATAAATATATACATATATGCTGAAATGACACGAAATAATGAAAGGCGTGATTCCAAGGCAGAAAAATGAAGGGATTGTGCAAAGAATGCATCACAAGCAATCCAAAAGAAACTTTTATTTGCTGGCGTTTTCCCGAACAGTGCAAGTGAATGGAACATGTGCGTAATAAGACCGGTCAAAGGAATAACAGCTCAAAAAATCTTTTTTCTCTTAATGCGAAATTAAGCCTGGGCATAAGATAGTCCAAAATGAAACTATTCTACTAATTTGAAGGGGGTAACACACATGGAGACCCGAACGAGGTCTGGCCGATCACGTCTAAGTTAGTGATCTTTAAATAGCTTAATTTTCGCAACGTCTTTCGCTTACGGCCATACCACCCTGAGCACGCCCGATCTCGTCCGATCTCGGAAGCTAAGCAGGGTCGGGCCTGGTTAGTACTTGGATGGGAGACCGCCTGGGAATACCAGGTGCCGTAAGCATTTTCATGTTTGCCTTTTTTATTTCAAGATAAACTGAAACCTGTAAAGGCCAGAGGCTGTCATTCTGCATTTATCCATTCACTCTTTAATCCCTTTTGTGCGTCCTCTTAAGCAGCCCATTAAGCACATCTTAACAATGCACTGGGCCGAAGTTGACTTTGCCATGTTACAACGAAAACTCTCTCGTGTTGAGGGTTCAGAGGGCTCAACATTAAGGACCTCGGTCCCCAAATTCAACGGTTTAGTTAATGAATATTAGTTTAATTTTTTATTCACATCTTTATTTATTCTTTATTTCATGCTTTCAAAGAGTGGATATTCATAACCACCTTATACGTTATCAAAAACCTATTTTAAAGCATGAATTATACTGAGCAATGTTATATTGATCCCGTACAACTCCCAGCCCTCTTTTTAAAACACTCTTGCCTGTAACGTGTCATATATAGCCTATTGCTTGCTACTGGAGCGAAATAAGTCTGGGGCTGTTCTGTTCTCTTTCTTTTTGTTGAACAGTATCAGCAAGAGAGGTAAAACGGACGGCCAGGAAAGGGTAGACTAGAAAAAACTTTCATATCGTCTATATATTAAAAAAGGGTGGACTGACACACCAATAGCCAGAAAATATAGACGCATGTAGCTGAGGATGTCTGTAAAATTTGAAAGTATTGGGTGTTGGAACTTTTTTCAATTCGAAATCTTTCGCTTTACCTATTCATGATGTAATATGACATGAAATGTTTTATGCCGAGTGATAGTTGCTGAGGAAAGTCTGGCTTTTGAAAAAGTAATTATATATAAATATATACATATATGCTAAAATGACACGAAATAATGAAAGGCGTGATTCCAAGGCAGAAAAATGAAGGGATTGTGCAAAGAATGCATCACAAGCAATCCAAAAGAAACTTTTATTAGCAGGCGTTTTCCCGAACAGTGCAAGTGAATGGAACATGTGCGTAATAAGACCGGTCAAAGGAATCCCAGCTCAAAAAATCTTTTTTCTCTTAATGCGAAATTAAGCCTGGGGATAAGATAGTCCAAAATGAAACTATTTTACTAATTTGAAGGGGGTAAGACACATGGAGACCCGCTCAAGGTCTGGCCGATCACGTCTAAGTTAGTGATCTTTAAATAGCTTAATTTTCGCAATGTCTTTCGTTTACGGCCATACCACCCTGAGCACGCCCGATCTCGTCCGATCTCGGAAGCTAAGCAGGGTCGGGCCTGGTTAGTACTTGGATGGGAGACCGCCTGGGAATACCAGGTGCTGTAAGCATTTTCATGTTTGCCTTTTTTTATTTCAAGATAAACTGAAACCTGTACAGGCCAGAGGCTGTCATTCTGCATTTATCCATTCATTCATCCCCAAATTCAACGGTGTAGCTAATGATTATTGGTTTCATTTTATATTCATATCTTTATTTATTCTTTATTTCATGCTTTGAAAGAGTGGATTTTCATAACCACCTTATACGTTATCAAAAACCTATTTTAAAGCATGCATTATACAGAGCAATGTACTATTGATCCCGTACACTTCCCAGCCCTCTTTTTAAAACACTCTTGCCTGTAACGTGTCATATATAGCCTATTGCTTTCTACTGGAGAGAAATAAGTCTGGGCTGTTCTCTTCTCTTTCTTTTTGTTGAACAGTATCAGCAAGAGAGGTAAAACGGACGGCCAGGAAAGGTTAGATTAGAAAAAACTTTCATATCGTCTATATATTAAAAACGGGTGGACTGACACATCAATAGCCAGAAAATATAGAAGCATGTAGCTAAGGATGTCTGTAAAATTTGAAAGTATTGGGTGTTGGAACTTTTTTCAATTCGAAGTCTTTCGCTTAACCTATTCATGATGTAACGATATGAAAGTTTTTTGTAGTCTATCCTTTGCACTCTATCTGCCATGTGCCTTGCGCTGCTTTGTTTTTTTGTTCTTATTAACCTTATTTTTTATTTTATTGATATTATGTCTTTCTTCAAATTGCCTAATTGTATAGAAGTAGAGTTTTTGTTATTTTTTTATCTTTTTTCTTGGTGTTATCTGTTTGCACCGGGGAACTGAGAGTAACGCAATTTCGATTCTCTGTATGTATGTACTGTACATGTGGAAGAATTGACAATAAAGCAGACTTGAACTTGAAATTGAACTTAATATGACATGAAATGTTTTATGCCGAGTTATAGTTGCTGAGGAAAGTCTGGCTTTTGAAAAAGTAATTATATATAAATATATACATATATGCTGAAATGACACGAAATAATGAAAGGCGTGATTCCAAGGCAGAAAAATGAAGGGATTGTGCAAAGAATGCATCACAAGAAATCCAAAAGAAACTTTTATGTGCTGGCGTTTTCCCGAACAGTGCAAGTCAATGGAACATGTGCGTAATAAGACCGGTCAAAGGAATCCCAGCTCAAAAAATCTTTTTTCTCTTAATGCGAAATTAAGCCTGGGGAAAGATAGTCCAAAATGAAACTATTTTACTAATTTGAAGGGGGTAAGACACATGAAGACCCGCTCAAGGTCTGGCCGATCACTCTAAGTTAGTGATCTTTAAATAGCTTAATTTTCGCAATGTCTTTCGTTTACGGCCATACCACCCTGAGCACGCCCGATCTCGTCCGATCTCGGAAGCTAAGCAGGGTCGGGCCTGGTTAGTACTTGGATGGGAGACCGCCTGGGAATACCAGGTGCTGTAAGCATTTTCATGTTTGCCTTTTTTTATTTCAAGATAAACTGAAACCTGTACAGGCCAGAGGCTGTCATTCTGCATTTATCTATTCATTCATCCCCAAATTCAACGGTGTAGCTAATGATTATTGGTTTCATTTTATATTCATATCTTTATTTATTCTTTATTTCATGCTTTGAAAGAGTGGATTTTCATAACCACCTTATACGTTATCAAAAACCTATTTTAAAGCATGCATTATACGGAGCAATGTACTATTGATCCCGTACACTTCCCAGCCCTCTTTTTAAAACACTCTTGCCTGTAACGTGTCATATATAGCCTATTGCTTTCTACTGGAGAGAAATAAGTCTGGGCTGTTCTCTTCTCTTTCTTTTTGTTGAACAGTATCAGCAAGAGAGGTAAAACGGACGGCCAGGAATGGTTAGATTAGAAAAAACTTTCATATCGTCTATATATTAAAAACGGGTGGACTGACACACCAATAGCTAGAAAATATAGACGCATGTAGCTAAGGATGTCTGTAAAATTTGAAAGTATTGGGTGTTGGAACTTTTTTCAATTCGAAGTCTTTCGCTTAACCTATTCATGATGTAACGATATGAAAGTTTTTTGTAGTCTATCCTTTGCACTCTATCTGCCATGTGCCTTGCGCTGCTTTGTTTTTTTGTTCTTATTAACCTTATTTTTTATTTTATTGATATTATATCTTTCTTCAAATTGCCTAATTGTATAGTAGTATAGTTTTTGTTATCTTTTTATCTTTTTTCTTGGTGTTATCTGTATGCACCGGGGGACTGAGAGTAACGCAATTTCGATTCTCTGTATGTATGTACTGTACATGTGGAAGAATTGACAATAAAGCAGACTTGAACTTGAAATTGAACTTAATATGACATGAAATGTTTTATGCCGAGTTACAGTTGCTGAGGAAAGTCTGGCTTTTGAAAAAGTAATTATATATAAATATATACATATATGCTGAAATGACACGAAATAATGAAAGGCGTGATTCCAAGGCAGAAAAATGAAGGGATTGTGCAAAGAATGCATCACAAGAAATCCAAAAGAAACTTTTATGTGCTGGCGTTTTCCCGAACAGTGCAAGTCAATGGAACATGTGCGTAATAAGACCGGTCAAAGG
The DNA here is from genome assembly GCA_033220385.1 of Triplophysa yarkandensis. Classification (NCBI taxonomy): domain Eukaryota; kingdom Metazoa; phylum Chordata; class Actinopteri; order Cypriniformes; family Nemacheilidae; genus Triplophysa; species Triplophysa yarkandensis. The sequence goes on along the minus strand of CM065655.1, from coordinate 21,795,460 downwards.
AATCCCAGCTCAAAAAATCTTTTTTCTCTTAATGCGAAATTAAGCCTGGGGAAAGATAGTCCAAAATGAAACTATTTTACTAATTTGAAGGGGGTAAGACACATGAAGACCCGCTCAAGGTCTGGCCGATCACTCTAAGTTAGTGATCTTTAAATAGCTTAATTTTCGCAATGTCTTTCGTTTACGGCCATACCACCCTGAGCACGCCCGATCTCGTCCGATCTCGGAAGCTAAGCAGGGTCGGGCCTGGTTAGTACTTGGATGGGAGACCGCCTGGGAATACCAGGTGCTGTAAGCATTTTCATGTTTGCCTTTTTTTATTTCAAGATAAACTGAAACCTGTACAGGCCAGAGGCTGTCATTCTGCATTTATCTATTCATTCATCCCCAAATTCAACGGTGTAGCTAATGATTATTGGTTTCATTTTATATTCATATCTTTATTTATTCTTTATTTCATGCTTTGAAAGAGTGGATTTTCATAACCACCTTATACGTTATCAAAAACCTATTTTAAAGCATGCATTATACGGAGCAATGTACTATTGATCCCGTACACTTCCCAGCCCTCTTTTTAAAACACTCTTGCCTGTAACGTGTCATATATAGCCTATTGCTTTCTACTGGAGAGAAATAAGTCTGGGCTGTTCTCTTCTCTTTCTTTTTGTTGAACAGTATCAGCAAGAGAGGTAAAACGGACGGCCAGGAATGGTTAGATTAGAAAAAACTTTCATATCGTCTATATATTAAAAACGGGTGGACTGACACACCAATAGCTAGAAAATATAGACGCATGTAGCTAAGGATGTCTGTAAAATTTGAAAGTATTGGGTGTTGGAACTTTTTTCAATTCGAAGTCTTTCGCTTAACCTATTCATGATGTAACGATATGAAAGTTTTTTGTAGTCTATCCTTTGCACTCTATCTGCCATGTGCCTTGCGCTGCTTTGTTTTTTTGTTCTTATTAACCTTATTTTTTATTTTATTGATATTATATCTTTCTTCAAATTGCCTAATTGTATAGTAGTATAGTTTTTGTTATCTTTTTATCTTTTTTCTTGGTGTTATCTGTATGCACCGGGGGACTGAGAGTAACGCAATTTCGATTCTCTGTATGTATGTACTGTACATGTGGAAGAATTGACAATAAAGCAGACTTGAACTTAAACTTGAACTTAATATGACATGAAATGTTTTATGCCGAGTTACAGTTGCTGAGGAAAGTCTGGCTTTTGAAAAAGTAATTATATATAAATATATACATATATGCTGAAATGACACGAAATAATGAAAGGCGTGATTCCAAGGCAGAAAAATGAAGGGATTGTGCAAAGAATGCATCACAAGCAATCCAAAAGAAACTTTTATTTGCAGGCGTTTTCCCGAACAGTGCAAGTGAATGGAACATGTGCGTAATAAGACCGGTCAAAGGAATCCAAGCTCAAAAAATCTTTTTTCTCTTAATGCGAAATTAAGCCTGGGGATAAGATAGTCCAAAATGAAACTGATCCACTAGTTTGAAGTGGGAAGACACATGGAGACCGGCTGGAGGTCTGGCCGAGCACGTCTAAGTTAGTGTTCTTTAAATAGCTTAATTTTCCCGACGTCTTTCGCTTAAGGCCATACCACCCTAAGCACGCCCGATCTCGTCCGATCCCGGAAGCTAAGCAGGGTCTGGCCTGGTTAGTACTTGGATGGGAGACCGCCTGGGAATACCAGGTGCTGTAAGCTTTTTCATGTTTGCCTTTTTTATTTCAAGATAAACTGAAACCTGTAAAGGCCAGAGGCTGTCATTCTGCATTTATCCATTCATTCGTTGCTTCCTTCTGTGCGTCCTCTCAAGCAACCCATTAAGCACATCTTAACGAGGCACAGGGCCGAAGTTGACTTTGCAATGTTACAACGAAAACTCTCTCGTGTTGAGGGTTCAGAGGGCTCAACATTAAGGACCTCGGTCCCCAAATTCAACGGTTTAGTTAATGAATATTAGTTTAATTTTTTATTCACATCTTTATTTATTCTTTATTTCATGCTTTCAAAGAGTGGATATTCATAACCACCTTATACGTTATCAAAAACCTATTTTAAAGCATGAATTATACGGAGCAATGTTATATTGATCCCGTACAACTCCCAGCCCTCTTTTTAAAACACTCTTGTCTGTAACGTGTCATATATAGCCTATTGCTTGCTACTGGAGCGAAATAAGTCTGGGGCTGTTCTGTTCTCTTTCTTTTTGTTGAACAGTATCAGCAAGAGAGGTAAAACGGACGGCCAGGAAAGTGTAGACTAGAAAAAACTTTCATATCGTCTATATATTAAAAAAGGGTGGACTGACACACCAATAGCCAGAAAATATAGACGCATGTAGCTGAGGATGTCTGTAAAATTTGAAAGTATTGGGTGTTGGAACTTTTTTCAATTCGAAATCTTTCGCTTTACCTATTCATGATGTAATATGACATGAAATGTTTTATGCCGAGTGATAGTTGCTGAGGAAAGTCTGGCTTTTGAAAAAGTAATTATATATAAATATATACATATATGCTAAAATGACACGAAATAATGAAAGGCGTGATTCCAAGGCAGAAAAATGAAGGGATTGTGCAAAGAATGCATCACAAGCAATCCAAAAGAAACTTTTATTAGCAGGCGTTTTCCCGAACAGTGCAAGTGAATGGAACATGTGCGTAATAAGACCGGTCAAAGGAATCCCAGCTCAAAAAATCTTTTTTCTCTTAATGCGAAATTAAGCCTGGGGATAAGATAGTTCAAAATGAAACTATTTTACTAATTTGAAGGGGGTAAGACACATGGAGACCCGCTCAAGGTCTGGCCGATCACGTCTAAGTTAGTGATCTTTAAATAGCTTAATTTTCGCAATGTCTTTCGTTTACGGCCATACCACCCTGAGCACGCCCGATCTCGTCCGATCTCGGAAGCTAAGCAGGGTCGGGCCTGGTTAGTACTTGGATGGGAGACCGCCTGGGAATACCAGGTGCTGTAAGCATTTTCATGTTTGCCTTTTTTTATTTCAAGATAAACTGAAACCTGTACAGGCCAGAGGCTGTCATTCTGCATTTATCCATTCATTCATCCCCAAATTCAACGGTGTAGCTAATGATTATTGGTTTCATTTTATATTCATATCTTTATTTATTCTTTATTTCATGCTTTGAAAGAGTGGATTTTCATAACCACCTTATACGTTATCAAAAACCTATTTTAAAGCATGCATTATACAGAGCAATGTACTATTGATCCCGTACACTTCCCAGCCCTCTTTTTAAAACACTCTTGCCTGTAACGTGTCATATATAGCCTATTGCTTTCTACTGGAGAGAAATAAGTCTGGGCTGTTCTCTTCTCTTTCTTTTTGTTGAACAGTATCAGCAAGAGAGGTAAAACGGACGGCCAGGAAAGGTTAGATTAGAAAAAACTTTCATATCGTCTATATATTAAAAACGGGTGGACTGACACATCAATAGCCAGAAAATATAGAAGCATGTAGCTAAGGATGTCTGTAAAATTTGAAAGTATTGGGTGTTGGAACTTTTTTCAATTCGAAGTCTTTCGCTTAACCTATTCATGATGTAACGATATGAAAGTTTTTTTGTAGTCTATCCTTTGCACTCTATCTGCCATGTGCCTTGCGCTGCTTTGTTTTTTTGTTCTTATTAACCTTATTTTTTATTTTATTGATATTATGTCTTTCTTCAAATTGCCTAATTGTATAGAAGTAGAGTTTTTGTTATTTTTTTATCTTTTTTCTTGGTGTTATCTGTTTGCACCGGGGAACTGAGAGTAACGCAATTTCGATTCTCTGTATGTATGTACTGTACATGTGGAAGAATTGACAATAAAGCAGACTTGAACTTGAAATTGAACTTAATATGACATGAAATGTTTTATGCCGAGTTATAGTTGCTGAGGAAAGTCTGGCTTTTGAAAAAGTAATTATATATAAATATATACATATATGCTGAAATGACACGAAATAATGAAAGGCGTGATTCCAAGGCAGAAAAATGAAGGGATTGTGCAAAGAATGCATCACAAGAAATCCAAAAGAAACTTTTATGTGCTGGCGTTTTCCCGAACAGTGCAAGTCAATGGAACATGTGCGTAATAAGACCGGTCAAAGGAATCCCAGCTCAAAAAATCTTTTTTCTCTTAATGCGAAATTAAGCCTGGGGAAAGATAGTCCAAAATGAAACTATTTTACTAATTTGAAGGGGGTAAGACACATGAAGACCCGCTCAAGGTCTGGCCGATCACTCTAAGTTAGTGATCTTTAAATAGCTTAATTTTCGCAATGTCTTTCGTTTACGGCCATACCACCCTGAGCACGCCCGATCTCGTCCGATCTCGGAAGCTAAGCAGGGTCGGGCCTGGTTAGTACTTGGATGGGAGACCGCCTGGGAATACCAGGTGCTGTAAGCATTTTCATGTTTGCCTTTTTTTATTTCAAGATAAACTGAAACCTGTACAGGCCAGAGGCTGTCATTCTGCATTTATCTATTCATTCATCCCCAAATTCAACGGTGTAGCTAATGATTATTGGTTTCATTTTATATTCATATCTTTATTTATTCTTTATTTCATGCTTTGAAAGAGTGGATTTTCATAACCACCTTATACGTTATCAAAAACCTATTTTAAAGCATGCATTATACGGAGCAATGTACTATTGATCCCGTACACTTCCCAGCCCTCTTTTTAAAACACTCTTGCCTGTAACGTGTCATATATAGCCTATTGCTTTCTACTGGAGAGAAATAAGTCTGGGCTGTTCTCTTCTCTTTCTTTTTGTTGAACAGTATCAGCAAGAGAGGTAAAACGGACGGCCAGGAATGGTTAGATTAGAAAAAACTTTCATATCGTCTATATATTAAAAACGGGTGGACTGACACACCAATAGCTAGAAAATATAGACGCATGTAGCTAAGGATGTCTGTAAAATTTGAAAGTATTGGGTGTTGGAACTTTTTTCAATTCGAAGTCTTTCGCTTAACCTATTCATGATGTAACGATATGAAAGTTTTTTGTAGTCTATCCTTTGCACTCTATCTGCCATGTGCCTTGCGCTGCTTTGTTTTTTTGTTCTTATTAACCTTATTTTTTATTTTATTGATATTATATCTTTCTTCAAATTGCCTAATTGTATAGTAGTATAGTTTTTGTTATCTTTTTATCTTTTTTCTTGGTGTTATCTGTATGCACCGGGGGACTGAGAGTAACGCAATTTCGATTCTCTGTATGTATGTACTGTACATGTGGAAGAATTGACAATAAAGCAGACTTGAACTTAAACTTGAACTTAATATGACATGAAATGTTTTATGCCGAGTTACAGTTGCTGAGGAAAGTCTGGCTTTTGAAAAAGTAATTATATATAAATATATACATATATGCTGAAATGACACGAAATAATGAAAGGCGTGATTCCAAGGCAGAAAAATGAAGGGATTGTGCAAAGAATGCATCACAAGCAATCCAAAAGAAACTTTTATTTGCAGGCGTTTTCCCGAACAGTGCAAGTGAATGGAACATGTGCGTAATAAGACCGGTCAAAGGAATCCAAGCTCAAAAAATCTTTTTTCTCTTAATGCGAAATTAAGCCTGGGGATAAGATAGTCCAAAATGAAACTGATCCACTAGTTTGAAGTGGGAAGACACATGGAGACCGGCTGGAGGTCTGGCCGAGCACGTCTAAGTTAGTGTTCTTTAAATAGCTTAATTTTCCCGACGTCTTTCGCTTAAGGCCATACCACCCTAAGCACGCCCGATCTCGTCCGATCCCGGAAGCTAAGCAGGGTCTGGCCTGGTTAGTACTTGGATGGGAGACCGCCTGGGAATACCAGGTGCTGTAAGCTTTTTCATGTTTGCCTTTTTTATTTCAAGATAAACTGAAACCTGTAAAGGCCAGAGGCTGTCATTCTGCATTTATCCATTCATTCGTTGCTTCCTTCTGTGCGTCCTCTCAAGCAACCCATTAAGCACATCTTAACGAGGCACAGGGCCGAAGTTGACTTTGCCATGTTACAACGAAAACTCTCTCGTGTTGAGGGTTCAGAGGGCTCAACATTAAGGACCTCGGTCCCCAAATTCAACGGTTTAGTTAATGAATATTAGTTTAATTTTTTATTCACATCTTTATTTATTCTTTATTTCATGCTTTCAAAGAGTGGATATTCATAACCACCTTATACGTTATCAAAAACCTATTTTAAAGCATGAATTATATGGAGCAATGTTATATTGATCCCGTACAACTCCCAGCCCTCTTTTTAAAACACTCTTGTCTGTAACGTGTCATATATAGCCTATTGCTTGCTACTGGAGCGAAATAAGTCTGGGGCTGTTCTGTTCTCTTTCTTTTTGTTGAACAGTATCAGCAAGAGAGGTAAAACGGACGGCCAGGAAAGTGTAGACTAGAAAAAACTTTCATATCGTCTATATATTAAAAAAGGGTGGACTGACACACCAATAGCCAGAAAATATAGACGCATGTAGCTGAGGATGTCTGTAAAATTTGAAAGTATTGGGTGTTGGAACTTTTTTCAATTCGAAATCTTTCGCTTTACCTATTCATGATGTAATATGACATGAAATGTTTTATGCCGAGTGATAGTTGCTGAGGAAAGTCTGGCTTTTGAAAAAGTAATTATATATAAATATATACATATATGCTAAAATGACACGAAATAATGAAAGGCGTGATTCCAAGGCAGAAAAATGAAGGGATTGTGCAAAGAATGCATCACAAGCAATCCAAAAGAAACTTTTATTAGCAGGCGTTTTCCCGAACAGTGCAAGTGAATGGAACATGTGCGTAATAAGACCGGTCAAAGGAATCCCAGCTCAAAAAATCTTTTTTCTCTTAATGCGAAATTAAGCCTGGGGATAAGATAGTTCAAAATGAAACTATTTTACTAATTTGAAGGGGGTAAGACACATGGAGACCCGCTCAAGGTCTGGCCGATCACGTCTAAGTTAGTGATCTTTAAATAGCTTAATTTTCGCAATGTCTTTCGTTTACGGCCATACCACCCTGAGCACGCCCGATCTCGTCCGATCTCGGAAGCTAAGCAGGGTCGGGCCTGGTTAGTACTTGGATGGGAGACCGCCTGGGAATACCAGGTGCTGTAAGCATTTTCATGTTTGCCTTTTTTTATTTCAAGATAAACTGAAACCTGTACAGGCCAGAGGCTGTCATTCTGCATTTATCCATTCATTCATCCCCAAATTCAACGGTGTAGCTAATGATTATTGGTTTCATTTTATATTCATATCTTTATTTATTCTTTATTTCATGCTTTGAAAGAGTGGATTTTCATAACCACCTTATACGTTATCAAAAACCTATTTTAAAGCATGCATTATACAGAGCAATGTACTATTGATCCCGTACACTTCCCAGCCCTCTTTTTAAAACACTCTTGCCTGTAACGTGTCATATATAGCCTATTGCTTTCTACTGGAGAGAAATAAGTCTGGGCTGTTCTCTTCTCTTTCTTTTTGTTGAACAGTATCAGCAAGAGAGGTAAAACGGACGGCCAGGAAAGGTTAGATTAGAAAAAACTTTCATATCGTCTATATATTAAAAACGGGTGGACTGACACATCAATAGCCAGAAAATATAGAAGCATGTAGCTAAGGATGTCTGTAAAATTTGAAAGTATTGGGTGTTGGAACTTTTTTCAATTCGAAATCTTTCGCTTTACCTATTCATGATGTAACGATATGAAAGTTTTTTGTAGTCTATCCTTTGCACTCTATCTGCCATGTGCCTTGCGCTGCTTTGTTTTTTTGTTCTTATTAACCTTATTTTTTATTTTATTGATATTATGTCTTTCTTCAAATTGCCTAATTGTATAGAAGTAGAGTTTTTGTTATTTTTTTATCTTTTTTCTTGGTGTTATCTGTTTGCACCGGGGAACTGAGAGTAACGCAATTTCGATTCTCTGTATGTATGTACTGTACATGTGGAAGAATTGACAATAAAGCAGACTTGAACTTGAAATTGAACTTAATATGACATGAAATGTTTTATGCCGAGTTATAGTTGCTGAGGAAAGTCTGGCTTTTGAAAAAGTAATTATATATAAATATATACATATATGCTGAAATGACACGAAATAATGAAAGGCGTGATTCCAAGGCAGAAAAATGAAGGGATTGTGCAAAGAATGCATCACAAGAAATCCAAAAGAAACTTTTATGTGCTGGCGTTTTCCCGAACAGTGCAAGTCAATGGAACATGTGCGTAATAAGACCGGTCAAAGGAATCCCAGCTCAAAAAATCTTTTTTCTCTTAATGCGAAATTAAGCCTGGGGAAAGATAGTCCAAAATGAAACTATTTTACTAATTTGAAGGGGGTAAGACACATGAAGACCCGCTCAAGGTCTGGCCGATCACTCTAAGTTAGTGATCTTTAAATAGCTTAATTTTCGCAATGTCTTTCGTTTACGGCCATACCACCCTGAGCACGCCCGATCTCGTCCGATCTCGGAAGCTAAGCAGGGTCGGGCCTGGTTAGTACTTGGATGGGAGACCGCCTGGGAATACCAGGTGCTGTAAGCATTTTCATGTTTGCCTTTTTTTATTTCAAGATAAACTGAAACCTGTACAGGCCAGAGGCTGTCATTCTGCATTTATCTATTCATTCATCCCCAAATTCAACGGTGTAGCTAATGATTATTGGTTTCATTTTATATTCATATCTTTATTTATTCTTTATTTCATGCTTTGAAAGAGTGGATTTTCATAACCACCTTATACGTTATCAAAAACCTATTTTAAAGCATGCATTATACGGAGCAATGTACTATTGATCCCGTACACTTCCCAGCCCTCTTTTTAAAACACTCTTGCCTGTAACGTGTCATATATAGCCTATTGCTTTCTACTGGAGAGAAATAAGTCTGGGCTGTTCTCTTCTCTTTCTTTTTGTTGAACAGTATCAGCAAGAGAGGTAAAACGGACGGCCAGGAATGGTTAGATTAGAAAAAACTTTCATATCGTCTATATATTAAAAACGGGTGGACTGACACACCAATAGCTAGAAAATATAGACGCATGTAGCTAAGGATGTCTGTAAAATTTGAAAGTATTGGGTGTTGGAACTTTTTTCAATTCGAAGTCTTTCGCTTAACCTATTCATGATGTAACGATATGAAAGTTTTTTGTAGTCTATCCTTTGCACTCTATCTGCCATGTGCCTTGCGCTGCTTTGTTTTTTTGTTCTTATTAACCTTATTTTTTATTTTATTGATATTATGTCTTTCTTCAAATTGCCTAATTGTATAGAAGTAGAGTTTTTGTTATTTTTTTATCTTTTTTCTTGGTGTTATCTGTTTGCACCGGGGAACTGAGAGTAACGCAATTTCGATTCTCTGTATGTATGTACTGTACATGTGGAAGAATTGACAATAAAGCAGACTTGAACTTGAAATTGAACTTAATATGACATGAAATGTTTTATGCCGAGTTATAGTTGCTGAGGAAAGTCTGGCTTTTGAAAAAGTAATTATATATAAATATATACATATATGCTGAAATGACACGAAATAATGAAAGGCGTGATTCCAAGGCAGAAAAATGAAGGGATTGTGCAAAGAATGCATCACAAGAAATCCAAAAGAAACTTTTATGTGCTGGCGTTTTCCCGAACAGTGCAAGTCAATGGAACATGTGCGTAATAAGACCGGTCAAAGGAATCCCAGCTCAAAAAATCTTTTTTCTCTTAATGCGAAATTAAGCCTGGGGAAAGATAGTCCAAAATGAAACTATTTTACTAATTTGAAGGGGGTAAGACACATGAAGACCCGCTCAAGGTCTGGCCGATCACTCTAAGTTAGTGATCTTTAAATAGCTTAATTTTCGCAATGTCTTTCGTTTACGGCCATACCACCCTGAGCACGCCCGATCTCGTCCGATCTCGGAAGCTAAGCAGGGTCGGGCCTGGTTAGTACTTGGATGGGAGACCGCCTGGGAATACCAGGTGCTGTAAGCATTTTCATGTTTGCCTTTTTTTATTTCAAGATAAACTGAAACCTGTACAGGCCAGAGGCTGTCATTCTGCATTTATCTATTCATTCATCCCCAAATTCAACGGTGTAGCTAATGATTATTGGTTTCATTTTATATTCATATCTTTATTTATTCTTTATTTCATGCTTTGAAAGAGTGGATTTTCATAACCACCTTATACGTTATCAAAAACCTATTTTAAAGCATGCATTATACGGAGCAATGTACTATTGATCCCGTACACTTCCCAGCCCTCTTTTTAAAACACTCTTGCCTGTAACGTGTCATATATAGCCTATTGCTTTCTACTGGAGAGAAATAAGTCTGGGCTGTTCTCTTCTCTTTCTTTTTGTTGAACAGTATCAGCAAGAGAGGTAAAACGGACGGCCAGGAATGGTTAGATTAGAAAAAACTTTCATATCGTCTATATATTAAAAACGGGTGGACTGACACACCAATAGCTAGAAAATATAGACGCATGTAGCTAAGGATGTCTGTAAAATTTGAAAGTATTGGGTGTTGGAACTTTTTTCAATTCGAAGTCTTTCGCTTAACCTATTCATGATGTAACGATATGAAAGTTTTTTGTAGTCTATCCTTTGCATTCTATCTGCCATGTGCCTTGCGCTGCTTTGTTTTTTTGTTCTTATTAACCTTATTTTTTATTTTATTGATATTATATCTTTCTTCAAATTGCCTAATTGTATAGTAGTATAGTTTTTGTTATCTTTTTATCTTTTTTCTTGGTGTTATCTGTATGCACCGGGGGACTGAGAGTAACGCAATTTCGATTCTCTGTATGTATGTACTGTACATGTGGAAGAATTGACAATAAAGCAGACTTGAACTTAAACTTGAACTTAATATGACATGAAATGTTTTATGCCGAGTTACAGTTGCTGAGGAAAGTCTGGCTTTTGAAAAAGTAATTATATATAAATATATACATATATGCTGAAATGACACGAAATAATGAAAGGCGTGATTCCAAGGCAGAAAAATGAAGGGATTGTGCAAAGAATGCATCACAAGCAATCCAAAAGAAACTTTTATTTGCAGGCGTTTTCCCGAACAGTGCAAGTGAATGGAACATGTGCGTAATAAGACCGGTCAAAGGAATCCCAGCTCAAAAAATCTTTTTTCTCTTAATGCGAAATTAAGCCTGGGGATAAGATAGTCCAAAATGAAACTGATCCACTAGTTTGAAGTGGGAAGACACATGGAGACCGGCTGGAGGTCTGGCCGAGCACGTCTAAGTTAGTGTTCTTTAAATAGTTTAATTTTCCCGACATCTTTCGCTTAAGGCCATACCACCCTAAGCACGCCCGATCTCGTCCGATCCCGGAAGCTAAGCAGGGTCTGGCCTGGTTAGTACTTGGATGGGAGACCGCCTGGGAATACCAGGTGCTGTAAGCTTTTTCATGTTTGCCTTTTTTATTTCAAGATAAACTGAAACCTGTAAAGGCCAGAGGCTGTCATTCTGCATTTATCCATTCATTCGTTGCTTCCTTCTGTGCGTCCTCTCAAGCAACCCATTAAGCACATCTTAACGAGGCACAGGGCCGAAGTTGACTTTGCCATGTTACAACGAAAACTCTCTCGTGTTGAGGGTTCAGAGGGCTCAACATTAAGGACCTCGGTCCCCAAATTCAACGGTTTAGTTAATGAATATTAGTTTAATTTTTTATTCACATCTTTATTTATTCTTTATTTCATGCTTTCAAAGAGTGGATATTCATAACCACCTTATACGTTATCAAAAACCTATTTTAAAGCATGAATTATACGGAGCAATGTTATATTGATCCCGTACAACTCCCAGCCCTCTTTTTAAAACACTCTTGTCTGTAACGTGTCATATATAGCCTATTGCTTGCTACTGGAGCGAAATAAGTCTGGGGCTGTTCTGTTCTCTTTCTTTTTGTTGAACAGTATCAGCAAGAGAGGTAAAACGGACGGCCAGGAAAGTGTAGACTAGAAAAAACTTTCATATCGTCTATATATTAAAAAAGGGTGGACTGACACACCAATAGCCAGAAAATATAGACGCATGTAGCTGAGGATGTCTGTAAAATTTGAAAGTATTGGGTGTTGGAACTTTTTTCAATTCGAAATCTTTCGCTTTACCTATTCATGATGTAATATGACATGAAATGTTTTATGCCGAGTGATAGTTGCTGAGGAAAGTCTGGCTTTTGAAAAAGTAATTATATATAAATATATACATATATGCTAAAATGACACGAAATAATGAAAGGCGTGATTCCAAGGCAGAAAAATGAAGGGATTGTGCAAAGAATGCATCACAAGCAATCCAAAAGAAACTTTTATTAGCAGGCGTTTTCCCGAACAGTGCAAGTGAATGGAACATGTGCGTAATAAGACCGGTCAAAGGAATCCCAGCTCAAAAAATCTTTTTTCTCTTAATGCGAAATTAAGCCTGGGGAAAGATAGTCCAAAATGAAACTATTTTACTAATTTGAAGGGGGTAAGACACATGGAGACCCGCTCAAGGTCTGGCCGATCACTCTAAGTTAGTGATCTTTAAATAGCTTAATTTTCGCAATGTCTTTCGTTTACGGCCATACCACCCTGAGCACGCCCGATCTCGTCCGATCTCGGAAGCTAAGCAGGGTCGGGCCTGGTTAGTACTTGGATGGGAGACCGCCTGGGAATACCAGGTGCTGTAAGCATTTTCATGTTTGCCTTTTTTTATTTCAAGATAAACTGAAACCTGTACAGGCCAGAGGCTGTCATTCTGCATTTATCTATTCATTCATCCCCAAATTCAACGGTGTAGCTAATGATTATTGGTTTCATTTTATATTCATATCTTTATTTATTCTTTATTTCATGCTTTGAAAGAGTGGATTTTCATAACCACCTTATACGTTATCAAAAACCTATTTTAAAGCATGCATTATACGGAGCAATGTACTATTGATCCCGTACACTTCCCAGCCCTCTTTTTAAAACACTCTTGCCTGTAACGTGTCATATATAGCCTATTGCTTTCTACTGGAGAGAAATAAGTCTGGGCTGTTCTCTTCTCTTTCTTTTTGTTGAACAGTATCAGCAAGAGAGGTAAAACGGACGGCCAGGAATGGTTAGATTAGAAAAAACTTTCATATCGTCTATATATTAAAAACGGGTGGACTGACACACCAATAGCTAGAAAATATAGACGCATGTAGCTAAGGATGTCTGTAAAATTTGAAAGTATTGGGTGTTGGAACTTTTTTCAATTCGAAGTCTTTCGCTTAACCTATTCATGATGTAACGATATGAAAGTTTTTTGTAGTCTATCCTTTGCACTCTATCTGCCATGTGCCTTGCGCTGCTTTGTTTTTTTGTTCTTATTAACCTTATTTTTTATTTTATTGATATTATATCTTTCTTCAAATTGCCTAATTGTATAGTAGTATAGTTTTTGTTATCTTTTTATCTTTTTTCTTGGTGTTATCTGTATGCACCGGGGGACTGAGAGTAACGCAATTTCGATTCTCTGTATGTATGTACTGTACATGTGGAAGAATTGACAATAAAGCAGACTTGAACTTAAACTTGAACTTAATATGACATGAAATGTTTTATGCCGAGTTACAGTTGCTGAGGAAAGTCTGGCTTTTGAAAAAGTAATTATATATAAATATATACATATATGCTGAAATGACACGAAATAATGAAAGGCGTGATTCCAAGGCAGAAAAATGAAGGGATTGTGCAAAGAATGCATCACAAGCAATCCAAAAGAAACTTTTATTTGCAGGCGTTTTCCCGAACAGTGCAAGTGAATGGAACATGTGCGTAATAAGACCGGTCAAAGGAATCCCAGCTCAAAAAATCTTTTTTCTCTTAATGCGAAATTAATCCTGGGGATCAGATAGTCCAAAATGAAACTGATCCACTAGTTTGAAGTGGGAAGACACATGGAGACCGGCTGGAGGTCTGGCCGAGCACGTCTAAGTTAGTGTTCTTTAAATAGCTTAATTTTCCCGACGTCTTTCGCTTAAGGCCATACCACCCTAAGCACGCCCGATCTCGTCCGATCCCGGAAGCTAAGCAGGGTCTGGCCTGGTTAGTACTTGGATGGGAGACCGCCTGGGAATACCAGGTGCTGTAAGCTTTTTCATGTTTGCCTTTTTTATTTCAAGATAAACTGAAACCTGTAAAGGCCAGAGGCTGTCATTCTGCATTTATCCATTCATTCGTTGCTTCCTTCTGTGCGTCCTCTCAAGCAACCCATTAAGCACATCTTAACGAGGCACAGGGCCGAAGTTGACTTTGCCATGTTACAACGAAAACTCTCTCGTGTTGAGGGTTCAGAGGGCTCAACATTAAGGACCTCGGTCCCCAAATTCAACGGTTTAGTTAATGAATATTAGTTTAATTTTTTATTCACATCTTTATTTATTCTTTATTTCATGCTTTCAAAGAGTGGATATTCATAACCACCTTATACGTTATCAAAAACCTATTTTAAAGCATGAATTATACGGAGCAATGTTATATTGATCCCGTACAACTCCCAGCCCTCTTTTTAAAACACTCTTGTCTGTAACGTGTCATATATAGCCTATTGCTTGCTACTGGAGCGAAATAAGTCTGGGGCTGTTCTGTTCTCTTTCTTTTTGTTGAACAGTATCAGCAAGAGAGGTAAAACGGACGGCCAGGAAAGTGTAGACTAGAAAAAACTTTCATATCGTCTATATATTAAAAAAGGGTGGACTGACACACCAATAGCCAGAAAATATAGACGCATGTAGCTGAGGATGTCTGTAAAATTTGAAAGTATTGGGTGTTGGAACTTTTTTCAATTCGAAATCTTTCACTTTACCTATTCATGATGTAATATGACATGAAATGTTTTATGCCGAGTGATAGTTGCTGAGGAAAGTCTGGCTTTTGAAAAAGTAATTATATATAAATATATACATATATGCTAAAATGACACGAAATAATGAAAGGCGTGATTCCAAGGCAGAAAAATGAAGGGATTGTGCAAAGAATGCATCACAAGCAATCCAAAAGAAACTTTTATTAGCAGGCGTTTTCCCGAACAGTGCAAGTGAATGGAACATGTGCGTAATAAGACCGGTCAAAGGAATCCCAGCTCAAAAAATCTTTTTTCTCTTAATGCGAAATTAAGCCTGGGGAAAGATAGTCCAAAATGAAACTATTTTACTAATTTGAAGGGGGTAAGACACATGGAGACCCGCTCAAGGTCTGGCCGATCACTCTAAGTTAGTGATCTTTAAATAGCTTAATTTTCGCAATGTCTTTCGTTTAGGCCATACCACCATGAGCACGCCCGATCTCGTCCGATCTCGGAAGCTAAGCAGGGTCGGGCCTGGTTAGTACTTGGATGGGAGACCGCCTGGGAATACCAGGTGCTGTAAGCATTTTCATGTTTGCCTTTTTTTATTTCAAGATAAACTGAAACCTGTACAGGCCAGAGGCTGTCATTCTGCATTTATCTATTCATTCATCCCCAAATTCAACGGTGTAGCTAATGATTATTGGTTTCATTTTATATTCATATCTTTATTTATTCTTTATTTCATGCTTTGAAAGAGTGGATTTTCATAACCACCTTATACGTTATCAAAAACCTATTTTAAAGCATGCATTATACGGAGCAATGTACTATTGATCCCGTACACTTCCCAGCCCTCTTTTTAAAACACTCTTGCCTGTAACGTGTCATATATAGCCTATTGCTTTCTACTGGAGAGAAATAAGTCTGGGCTGTTCTCTTCTCTTTCTTTTTGTTGAACAGTATCAGCAAGAGAGGTAAAACGGACGGCCAGGAATGGTTAGATTAGAAAAAACTTTCATATCGTCTATATATTAAAAACGGGTGGACTGACACACCAATAGCTAGAAAATATAGACGCATGTAGCTAAGGATGTCTGTAAAATTTGAAAGTATTGGGTGTTGGAACTTTTTTCAATTCGAAGTCTTTCGCTTAACCTATTCATGATGTAACGATATGAAAGTTTTTTGTAGTCTATCCTTTGCACTCTATCTGCCATGTGCCTTGCGCTGCTTTGTTTTTTTGTTCTTATTAACCTTATTTTTTATTTTATTGATATTATATCTTTCTTCAAATTGCCTAATTGTATAGTAGTATAGTTTTTGTTATCTTTTTATCTTTTTTCTTGGTGTTATCTGTATGCACCGGGGGACTGAGAGTAACGCAATTTCGATTCTCTGTATGTATGTACTGTACATGTGGAAGAATTGACAATAAAGCAGACTTGAACTTAAACTTGAACTTAATATGACATGAAATGTTTTATGCCGAGTTACAGTTGCTGAGGAAAGTCTGGCTTTTGAAAAAGTAATTATATATAAATATATACATATATGCTGAAATGACACGAAATAATGAAAGGCGTGATTCCAAGGCAGAAAAATGAAGGGATTGTGCAAAGAATGCATCACAAGCAATCCAAAAGAAACTTTTATTTGCAGGCGTTTTCCCGAACAGTGCAAGTGAATGGAACATGTGCGTAATAAGACCGGTCAAAGGAATCCCAGCTCAAAAAATCTTTTTTCTCTTAATGCGAAATTAAGCCTGGGGATAAGATAGTCCAAAATGAAACTGATCCACTAGTTTGAAGTGGGAAGACACATGGAGACCGGCTGGAGGTCTGGCCGAGCACGTCTAAGTTAGTGTTCTTTAAATAGCTTAATTTTCCCGACGTCTTTCGCTTAAGGCCATACCACCCTAAGCACGCCCGATCTCGTCCGATCCCGGAAGCTAAGCAGGGTCTGGCCTGGTTAGTACTTGGATGGGAGACCGCCTGGGAATACCAGGTGCTGTAAGCTTTTTCATGTTTGCCTTTTTTATTTCAAGATAAACTGAAACCTGTAAAGGCCAGAGGCTGTCATTCTGCATTTATCCATTCATTCGTTGCTTCCTTCTGTGCGTCCTCTCAAGCAACCCATTAAGCACATCTTAACGAGGCACAGGGCCGAAGTTGACTTTGCCATGTTACAACGAAAACTCTCTCGTGTTGAGGGTTCAGAGGGCTCAACATTAAGGACCTCGGTCCCCAAATTCAACGGTTTAGTTAATGAATATTAGTTTCATTTTTTATTCACATCTTTATTTATTCTTTATTTCATGCTTTCAAAGAGTGGATATTCATAACCACCTTATACGTTATCAAAAACCTATTTTAAAGCATGAATTATACGGAGCAATGTTATATTGATCCCGTACAACTCCCAGCCCTCTTTTTAAAACACTCTTGCCTGTAACGTGTCATATATAGCCTATTGCTTGCTACTGGAGCGAAATAAGTCTGGGGCTGTTCTGTTCTCTTTCTTTTTGTTGAACAGTATCAGCAAGAGAGGTAAAACGGACGGCCAGGAAAGGGTAGACTAGAAAAAACTTTCATATCGTCTATATATTAAAAAAGGGTGGACTGACACACCAATAGCCAGAAAATATAGACGCATGTAGCTGAGGATGTCTGTAAAATTTGAAAGTATTGGGTGTTGGAACTTTTTTCAATTCGAAATCTTTCGCTTTACCTATTCATGATGTAATATGACATGAAATGTTTTATGCCGAGTGATAGTTGCTGAGGAAAGTCTGGCTTTTGAAAAAGTAATTATATATAAATATATACATATATGCTAAAATGACACGAAATAATGAAAGGCGTGATTCCAAGGCAGAAAAATGAAGGGATTGTGCAAAGAATGCATCACAAGCAATCCAAAAGAAACTTTTATTAGCAGGCGTTTTCCCGAACAGTGCAAGTGAATGGAACATGTGCGTAATAAGACCGGTCAAAGGAATCCCAGCTCAAAAAATCTTTTTTCTCTTAATGCGAAATTAAGCCTGGGGATAAGATAGTCCAAAATGAAACTATTTTACTAATTTGAAGGGGGTAAGACACATGGAGACCCGCTCAAGGTCTGGCCGATCACGTCTAAGTTAGTGATCTTTAAATAGCTTAATTTTCGCAATGTCTTTCGTTTACGGCCATACCACCCTGAGCACGCCCGATCTCGTCCGATCTCGGAAGCTAAGCAGGGTCGGGCCTGGTTAGTACTTGGATGGGAGACCGCCTGGGAATACCAGGTGCTGTAAGCATTTTCATGTTTGCCTTTTTTTATTTCAAGATAAACTGAAACCTGTACAGGCCAGAGGCTGTCATTCTGCATTTATCCATTCATTCATCCCCAAATTCAACGGTGTAGCTAATGATTATTGGTTTCATTTTATATTCATATCTTTATTTATTCTTTATTTCATGCTTTGAAAGAGTGGATTTTCATAACCACCTTATACGTTATCAAAAACCTATTTTAAAGCATGCATTATACAGAGCAATGTACTATTGATCCCGTACACTTCCCAGCCCTCTTTTTAAAACACTCTTGCCTGTAACGTGTCATATATAGCCTATTGCTTTCTACTGGAGAGAAATAAGTCTGGGCTGTTCTCTTCTCTTTCTTTTTGTTGAACAGTATCAGCAAGAGAGGTAAAACGGACGGCCAGGAAAGGTTAGATTAGAAAAAACTTTCATATCGTCTATATATTAAAAACGGGTGGACTGACACATCAATAGCCAGAAAATATAGAAGCATGTAGCTAAGGATGTCTGTAAAATTTGAAAGTATTGGGTGTTGGAACTTTTTTCAATTCGAAGTCTTTCGCTTAACCTATTCAAGATGTAACGATATGAAAGTTTTTTGTAGTCTATCCTTTGCACTCTATCTGCCATGTGCCTTGCGCTGCTTTGTTTTTTTGTTCTTATTAACCTTATTTTTTATTTTATTGATATTATGTCTTTCTTCAAATTGCCTAATTGTATAGTAGTATAGTTTTTGTTATCTTTTTATCTATTTTCTTGGTGTTATCTGTTTGCACCGGGGAACAGAGAGTAACGCAATTTCGATTCTCTGTATGTATGTACTGTACATGTGGAAGAATTGACAATAAAGCAGACTTGAACTTGAAATTGAACTTAATATGACATGAAATGTTTTATGCCGAGTTATAGTTGCTGAGGAAAGTCTGGCTTTTGAAAAAGTAATTATATATAAATATATACATATATGCTGAAATGACACGAAATAATGAAAGGCGTGATTCCAAGGCAGAAAAATGAAGGGATTGTGCAAAGAATGCATCACAAGAAATCCAAAAGAAACTTTTATGTGCTGGCGTTTTCCCGAACAGTGCAAGTCAATGGAACATGTGCGTAATAAGACCGGTCAAAGGAATCCCAGCTCAAAAAATCTTTTTTCTCTTAATGCGAAATTAAGCCTGGGGAAAGATAGTCCAAAATGAAACTATTTTACTAATTTGAAGGGGGTAAGACACATGAAGACCCGCTCAAGGTCTGGCCGATCACGTCTAAGTTAGTGATCTTTAAATAGCTTAATTTTCGCAATGTCTTTCGTTTACGGCCATACCACCCTGAGCACGCCCGATCTCGTCCGATCTCGGAAGCTAAGCAGGGTCGGGCCTGGTTAGTACTTGGATGGGAGACCGCCTGGGAATACCAGGTGCTGTAAGCATTTTCATGTTTGCCTTTTTTTATTTCAAGATAAACTGAAACCTGTACAGGCCAGAGGCTGTCATTCTGCATTTATCTATTCATTCATCCCCAAATTCAACGGTGTAGCTAATGATTATTGGTTTCATTTTATATTCATATCTTTATTTATTCTTTATTTCATGCTTTGAAAGAGTGGATTTTCATAACCACCTTATACGTTATCAAAAACCTATTTTAAAGCATGCATTATACAGAGCAATGTACTATTGATCCCGTACACTTCCCAGCCCTCTTTTTAAAACACTCTTGCCTGTAACGTGTCATATATAGCCTATTGCTTTCTACTGGAGAGAAATAAGTCTGGGCTGTTCTCTTCTCTTTCTTTTTGTTGAACAGTATCAGCAAGAGAGGTAAAACGGACGGCCAGGAATGGTTAGATTAGAAAAAACTTTCATATCGTCTATATATTAAAAACGGGTGGACTGACACACCAATAGCTAGAAAATATAGACGCATGTAGCTAAGGATGTCTGTAAAATTTGAAAGTATTGGGTGTTGGAACTTTTTTCAATTCGAAGTCTTTCGCTTAACCTATTCATGATGTAACGATATGAAAGTTTTTTGTAGTCTATCCTTTGCACTCTATCTGCCATGTGCCTTGCGCTGCTTTGTTTTTTTGTTCTTATTAACCTTATTTTTTATTTTATTGATATTATATCTTTCTTCAAATTGCCTAATTGTATAGTAGTATAGTTTTTGTTATCTTTTTATCTTTTTTCTTGGTGTTATCTGTATGCACCGGGGGACTGAGAGTAACGCAATTTCGATTCTCTGTATGTATGTACTGTACATGTGGAAGAATTGACAATAAAGCAGACTTGAACTTAAACTTGAACTTAATATGACATGAAATGTTTTATGCCGAGTTACAGTTGCTGAGGAAAGTCTGGCTTTTGAAAAAGTAATTATATATAAATATATACATATATGCTGAAATGACACGAAATAATGAAAGGCGTGATTCCAAGGCAGAAAAATGAAGGGATTGTGCAAAGAATGCATCACAAGCAATCCAAAAGAAACTTTTATTTGCAGGCGTTTTCCCGAACAGTGCAAGTGAATGGAACATGTGCGTAATAAGACCGGTCAAAGGAATCCCAGCTCAAAAAATCTTTTTTCTCTTAATGCGAAATTAAGCCTGGGGATAAGATAGTCCAAAATGAAACTGATCCACTAGTTTGAAGTGGGAAGACACATGGAGACCGGCTGGAGGTCTGGCCGAGCACGTCTAAGTTAGTGTTCTTTAAATAGCTTAATTTTCCCGACGTCTTTCGCTTAAGGCCATACCACCCTAAGCACGCCCGATCTCGTCCGATCCCGGAAGCTAAGCAGGGTCTGGCCTGGTTAGTACTTGGATGGGAGACCGCCTGGGAATACCAGGTGCTGTAAGCTTTTTCATGTTTGCCTTTTTTATTTCAAGATAAACTGAAACCTGTAAAGGCCAGAGGCTGTCATTCTGCATTTATCCATTCATTCGTTGCTTCCTTCTGTGCGTCCTCTCAAGCAACCCATTAAGCACATCTTAACGAGGCACAGGGCCGAAGTTGACTTTGCCATGTTACAACGAAAACTCTCTCGTGTTGAGGGTTCAGAGGGCTCAACATTAAGGACCTCGGTCCCCAAATTCAACGGTTTAGTTAATGAATATTAGTTTCATTTTTTATTCACATCTTTATTTATTCTTTATTTCATGCTTTCAAAGAGTGGATATTCATAACCACCTTATACGTTATCAAAAACCTATTTTAAAGCATGAATTATACGGAGCAATGTTATATTGATCCCGTACAACTCCCAGCCCTCTTTTTAAAACACTCTTGCCTGTAACGTGTCATATATAGCCTATTGCTTGCTACTGGAGCGAAATAAGTCTGGGGCTGTTCTGTTCTCTTTCTTTTTGTTGAACAGTATCAGCAAGAGAGGTAAAACGGACGGCCAGGAAAGGGTAGACTAGAAAAAACTTTCATATCGTCTATATATTAAAAAAGGGTGGACTGACACACCAATAGCCAGAAAATATAGACGCATGTAGCTGAGGATGTCTGTAAAATTTGAAAGTATTGGGTGTTGGAACTTTTTTCAATTCGAAATCTTTCGCTTTACCTATTCATGATGTAATATGACATGAAATGTTTTATGCCGAGTGATAGTTGCTGAGGAAAGTCTGGCTTTTGAAAAAGTAATTATATATAAATATATACATATATGCTAAAATGACACGAAATAATGAAAGGCGTGATTCCAAGGCAGAAAAATGAAGGGATTGTGCAAAGAATGCATCACAAGCAATCCAAAAGAAACTTTTATTAGCAGGCGTTTTCCCGAACAGTGCAAGTGAATGGAACATGTGCGTAATAAGACCGGTCAAAGGAATCCCAGCTCAAAAAATCTTTTTTCTCTTAATGCGAAATTAAGCCTGGGGATAAGATAGTCCAAAATGAAACTATTTTACTAATTTGAAGGGGGTAAGACACATGGAGACCCGCTCAAGGTCTGGCCGATCACGTCTAAGTTAGTGATCTTTAAATAGCTTAATTTTCGCAATGTCTTTCGTTTACGGCCATACCACCCTGAGCACGCCCGATCTCGTCCGATCTCGGAAGCTAAGCAGGGTCGGGCCTGGTTAGTACTTGGATGGGAGACCGCCTGGGAATACCAGGTGCTGTAAGCATTTTCATGTTTGCCTTTTTTTATTTCAAGATAAACTGAAACCTGTACAGGCCAGAGGCTGTCATTCTGCATTTATCCATTCATTCATCCCCAAATTCAACGGTGTAGCTAATGATTATTGGTTTCATTTTATATTCATATCTTTATTTATTCTTTATTTCATGCTTTGAAAGAGTGGATTTTCATAACCACCTTATACGTTATCAAAAACCTATTTTAAAGCATGCATTATACAGAGCAATGTACTATTGATCCCGTACACTTCCCAGCCCTCTTTTTAAAACACTCTTGCCTGTAACGTGTCATATATAGCCTATTGCTTTCTACTGGAGAGAAATAAGTCTGGGCTGTTCTCTTCTCTTTCTTTTTGTTGAACAGTATCAGCAAGAGAGGTAAAACGGACGGCCAGGAAAGGTTAGATTAGAAAAAACTTTCATATCGTCTATATATTAAAAACGGGTGGACTGACACATCAATAGCCAGAAAATATAGAAGCATGTAGCTAAGGATGTCTGTAAAATTTGAAAGTATTGGGTGTTGGAACTTTTTTCAATTCGAAGTCTTTCGCTTAACCTATTCAAGATGTAACGATATGAAAGTTTTTTGTAGTCTATCCTTTGCACTCTATCTGCCATGTGCCTTGCGCTGCTTTGTTTTTTTGTTCTTATTAACCTTATTTTTTATTTTATTGATATTATGTCTTTCTTCAAATTGCCTAATTGTATAGTAGTATAGTTTTTGTTATCTTTTTATCTATTTTCTTGGTGTTATCTGTTTGCACCGGGGAACAGAGAGTAACGCAATTTCGATTCTCTGTATGTATGTACTGTACATGTGGAAGAATTGACAATAAAGCAGACTTGAACTTGAAATTGAACTTAATATGACATGAAATGTTTTATGCCGAGTTATAGTTGCTGAGGAAAGTCTGGCTTTTGAAAAAGTAATTATATATAAATATATACATATATGCTGAAATGACACGAAATAATGAAAGGCGTGATTCCAAGGCAGAAAAATGAAGGGATTGTGCAAAGAATGCATCACAAGAAATCCAAAAGAAACTTTTATGTGCTGGCGTTTTCCCGAACAGTGCAAGTCAATGGAACATGTGCGTAATAAGACCGGTCAAAGGAATCCCAGCTCAAAAAATCTTTTTTCTCTTAATGCGAAATTAAGCCTGGGGAAAGATAGTCCAAAATGAAACTATTTTACTAATTTGAAGGGGGTAAGACACATGAAGACCCGCTCAAGGTCTGGCCGATCACGTCTAAGTTAGTGATCTTTAAATAGCTTAATTTTCGCAATGTCTTTCGTTTACGGCCATACCACCCTGAGCACGCCCGATCTCGTCCGATCTCGGAAGCTAAGCAGGGTCGGGCCTGGTTAGTACTTGGATGGGAGACCGCCTGGGAATACCAGGTGCTGTAAGCATTTTCATGTTTGCCTTTTTTT